>JANZLQ010000022.1:21648681-21672994 GCA_026212715.1 Elanus axillaris | reverse complement strand
TTGTCATTTTATTACTGTTATTATCATTATTAGTTTCTTCTTTGCTGTTCTATTAAACCATTCTTATCTCAACCCACAAGTTTTACTTCTTTTCCCAGTTGTTGGCTGGGGTTAAACCACAACACACCAGTTTAATAGGAGTTCTTGCTTCATTTAGAAGAAATGAGATTTTAAAACCTAAGTCATCTAGTTTAAGGTAAGCTAGTTGTTTAGGATTTTTTTTCTATAATCTGTAGGATAAGACAGGCACCTACCTGGGGCAATTCACACTAGTTTTCAGATTAAACAAGACATTTTGCATCATTATCTATCTCTCCATTGAGAACATAAACAGCTTAGACAATGAGCTTTTATTAGGTATTTCATTGCTATTAACAGAGACTAAAACCCAACCAGCCATCAGTCTCAAATAATGAGGATTGTAGCATGAATTTCAATGCAAAAAAAAAAAGTAATTTCCTTGCAAAAATATTAATTGTATTTTGATTATGATGAAAACATTGGAATAATGAAATATCTGTGCCACACATTAAATACAGAGGCCATAGTCATGGTTGCTAATATTTTATTACTGAATAATTAGGAGCTTTTGCCTTTGAAGTATCAATACAAGGCACATCTGTGCCTCATCCTTCCTCATCTTTCCAAGAGTTGAGCTTATCTGACATCATTTAAGTTCCCCCTTCAGGAAACTCACAACGGGCTCTTATACATCCTGTAACACATTTTGACGTTGAGATAGCTATCCCTACAGATGTCTCGGTGACAAACAAACTATTTAGGAAACAGGAAAGGCACAAAGATACCCCTTCTCATGTCAAGATTTTGACAGATTAATTCTTAAAGATGCAAGGCTGGTGGGAAAAACAGGTAGTTTTATTTGGGTTAAAATGAAGTCAGGAAACAAGCAGGAGAGAAATCTAGACAGTATCTATATGTATACCCTGTGCTAAACAACAAAACAACCCACATGTATAAGAAAGATCTAGCTGTTATGGTAGACTTCTTCCATGCTCTTAATTAACATGATTCCAATTAGAAATCCTTTCACTAATATTTGAAATGTGCAACATCAAAGTGGGACCATGAAAATCCTGAACATCGTATTTAAGTAGTAACAGATACAGAGGTCTTAACAAACCTTTCTGGAATTTTGGAACCACTGAATGTAAGGACACTGAAGCTTTACCAACCAGCAAGCCAGCACTTACAGGCAGAGGTATGCAGCCCTTACACACCTTGACCAAGCTGGGATTGAAACCGTGTTCCCTTAACGCTAGCAGGTAGCTTACAAAAATCAGCACTGAGACCCAAGCTGAAGAGGACTGGAATGCCAAGTAGATTGCTTAAAGCTCCAGAGACATATCCAATTCATTATTGTATTCCTGAACAAAGTGACTGAAAAGAGGTGAAGAGGAGGGAGAAATAAAAGAGTTCCCAACGATACATGTGGGAGGAGAAAATTCCCCAATGGGAGGAGGTATGCGATTGCCAAATACCTCCTTGCCTCCCTGCTAGACAAAGCTTACTTCTTCCACTGTGAATGTAGGATTGAAGAAGCTAAGTGTTAAAATGTTAAAAAAAGGAAGACGAGTTTGCACAAACAGTCAGGGGAAATCAAGGGTATGTCAATAAAAGCAAATACACCAGCAAGGAAATTTACAGGGAAGGATAGAGTATGTTACATACAGAATAGTAAAGAAGCTGACATGAACTTCAAGAAACCATCAAGAAAAGATCAAAGAGTAAATAAGAACATAGGGGTCCTTTTTTATTTTTACCACTTGTTTTATGTGCCTTTTATGTGTGGAGGAAATAAATAAATAATCTTTCATTTGAACTTTAATCAACTCGCAGATTCCAGGAACAAAAGGGCTTATAGGTAGCAATCCCTGTTGTTTCAACAAGAGAAACAATGAGTTCCATCCCCAGAGACCCCTACAGTAAAACGTGGGATCCTTCATCTACAAATAATGTGGGTTTCATTGACATTGAGTGGTGCATTGACTCCCACTATAAAGGAATGTTTAATCTAGCAGACAAAAGTAGAACAAATCAGGCATAATTTGAAAAAGAAAGCAGCATCTATTTGGGTTTTGGGGGTTTTTTTGGTTTGTTTTTTTTGAAGGGGTCTTTTTGTTTTTTTTTAAATAAGCACATAGTAATATGATGAATTCTTTAATACATAAAAGCTGTAAAGTGACTGGTATCTTTCCAAGAGAAAGACTGTACATCAAGTAGACATTGAGACTTATACAGGAATCACTGGGCAAAATTCTGAGCACAGCCACATTTCTTGGTTTTCTGGTCTCTGCATTGAGCATCTGAAAATGATGAACAGCATCTTAAAGCATCTAAATGTGTTCATATGAAATCTATCTTTGTTCATAAACATACACATTCACATCATAGGCATGCTGTGTAGAGGTCATCACATGCTCTATCCAAAACGATAGAGTAATTTAGGATTTAATAATCTCTAAGCTATTTGTCACTGCCCTTCAACTAAGATATGATAAGCATTTGAGAGCTCTTGCTGGGTTTCTGTTCAGTGTGAAACAGGTTTGTTTGTCTAAGTGTGCAGACCTTAACGTCATCATCCCTGGCCCTAGCAAACCTAACCGCTGTTGGCAATCAATAGTGGTAACAATCTAGCACATAACATTGTGTCATGCAACATGACTTTGAGCAGATCTAGTTAAAAAAGCCTGACACTAATGGCTTGCAAGAATAGACTTCCACTGTTTCCAGTATTGATAGGGCAGAGTTGATATTAACAGTGGCAATGCAAGGCCAACACAAAATTCAGAGCTTTCTCTATACGAGCACTGAGCTTCCCATATCAGCATATAAACGTTGGCACCTTTTTAGATGTTCTATAGGTAAGGATTACCACCATGTACAGCACTGATTTTCATAACCGTAATGCTCCCTCTCTCTGCTCCCACTTCTTTATTAAAAAAAAGCTACCAAAATGGGAAATGTTACATTTCAGTTGTCTGCACCCACTGAGGATAGCAAGGGTGATTTTATTTTACACCACTTCACAGAAGACAGTCATAACTATGACTCAGGCTAGCACATGTCATACAGCTTGAAAGGGCTCTGGATAAAAACCAAGGGTGTTCAGTCTTAAGACTATCCTTATCCAGGATCTTCTGCAGCTGAGACCAAATGATCCAAAGGAACATCTCTAGAGGTAAGATGTTGTCCATACCACCTGACCCTGACACCTAAGGAGAAAATATGAAGGACAGTCCTCTTTTCTGAGGCTGAGAACAAATTTCCCTGACAACAAATTTGGTTTCAGTAAAAAGGGTCTTTCACGGTGTCCTCTGCAACCTGTGGATGGTGGAAAGTGATAGGTGGCCAGCACCACAACATGCTTGATCAGAACAGAGTCTGAAGTGAAGGAGGAAACCCTGTCAAAACACCCAAGCAATGAGAACAGAAGTTCTTAATGTTTGCCAGAGCTCAAAGAACTTCCCTTTGATCCAATCCTTTAACCCTTATAAGGAGTAAAGGACAATGAAAACACAAATCACAGGCTTGGATCACAGCAAACAAGTCTTAAAACAAAGTAACAACAATTTGTACTTTATGATCTAAGGCTAAAAAATTCAAAATAAAATCACTGCTCCTATAATCTGAATGTTAATTGAAAGACACGTGTTATTCTTTATTTTAAGCAATGAAGAGAATGCGTTCCTATAGTTTCCTACAATAGGATAAACAGCAGTAGATGTAAGAATAAGTAAAACAAGCAGTGATATGAATGATGAATGTAGTCACAGAGGTGACATTAAAAAAAACAACTAAGGTCACACACTTTTAGAGAAGTCCTTCCTTTCCAGAGGGCTTAGTGCATGGTCATTGGCTTTTCTGAAGAACAGGCTACTGATATTGTCATCAAGTATTACTACTATGCCTTGAGATGCCATGGTACAGTGGACCAAAGGATCTCAAGAACAGTGGGAAGTTCGTGCCAGCTGTCAAACCTGAAGCCAGTGGGTGATGCTACTGGACAACACACACAGGGCCCACACTAGTTCCTTCCAGCACCACTAAACCACCTGTTCAAAGTGCTGCAAAGACTCACAGTAGGTGTTATACCAAGAGGCATTCAGCAGTACCCATATCCTATATTACAGCCAAAACAACTCTTCACCCAGGTGCAGAGAAACAGAGAGAGTGATAACAACTCAAAAGATGGAGGGAATGAAAGAAAGATGAACCTGGGGTTTACTGCCCTTTGCATAACAAATGCAAAGATCAGCTCTTAAAAACTAGATGATGAGGACTTTTGGAGAGCTTGAAGCAAACCACTTGAGTCAAATGACTATGTCATTTCTACAATGATCCACATACAGAGAGCTCTTATAACCTTAGTCATTTAAGTTAATTAACATGACTCTTTTAAGAGAGGGGAAACATATTTATCCATTCTCACCGATTTAACTTTGCTTTCTACATCTTTCTTTTCCCTTCATATTAGAGCATCCAGGAAGACCAAAGATTAAAGTTGATCCATTTACTGCTAGACATATCTTGATCTATTCAGAAAAGACTTAGACTGTTTTCTATATTTTTTTAATGACCACGTGGCACAAGAAAAACAAAAATCCAGATCTTTTCAGTGTCCTTTTTGCTTCAAAACAAAATTTAAATACTTAATGCAATCTTTAAAATACCCCTAATCCAGAGCATAACCATCCATTTAAACCCATTCTTACAGAACAAAATTAGTTTAAAGTAAAACTTGTTTAAGGGCCAGATTGGGATTGTTCACTGGAAAAGGCTTGTGTGTAAATCACAACTAGTTTAAGATGAAAGTCTTCGAATTCATGTTTTAGGGTTTTTTTTTTAAAGAAATATGAACTTCAATAAGCTCAAGTAAACCAGTTCACCTAGGTGTTATGAACCAGTACAGAGGCTGCCATCTATGGCTTCCAGGTCTTACGGATCTTTATTCAATTCTCAGTGCTGCAAGCACACTGAAGTTACCTAGAACTGGTACAACAGAAAGTTTCCATACTTGACAGAATACACCTCACAACAGATACACAGACCACCCACAAAGTTTATCTCTAAAGTTATCTCTAAAGAATAAAGTGAAAATTCAAGCCTGAAGAACAATTTACGGACTTCCAACATATTTAAGAACTGGAAAGTATGAAAATGGGATGCAGATAATTTCTAATTTATTGTTTTAAATAAGTACGTACCACACACAAATATATATACACACAGACATTTATACATGCATAGCTGTGCTTGATCAAATAATAACTAAAAATATTAGAAAAACTGAACTCTACTTTTAACTGAAAGTCTAGATTCTTTCAGCTATATGCTCCAAGTTCACTTTTCACCTGTAATCTATGAGGAGAATCGGGCCATTGGTGAGAAACAGTAACTGAAATGTATAGTCAATGCATAATTTCATCAAAGAAAAAAAATGCTGCCTCTTGATGAAAAATGGCAGATAACCACTGTAAAGCTTGCTACACTAACAGGTAAAAAATTTTGGTACCATACTATCAGGTGACACCGGGGTGTTTGGAATTCACCTAAAACAGCAGAATACATTGAAGTGCATAATTTTTAGCATTTCTGTATGTATGCAGCTATAAACATCCTTTAATGTCATACAAAAGAAAATACTTTGTATGCAAATCAGAGCTAAACAACCTTAGTCTAGAAACCAGGACCTGTATTCCCTGTAGACATATGACATAATAACTTGGCATTCCACAGAAGTAAACACTGGCACTTCAGAACAATCCAACCTGTGAGTGCAAGCACAGAAAGATTAAAGCAGATTGTGCTGCACAGCATTTATGACGAGAATGCATTGTGTGTTGTACTCTTCGTTCATCTCAAGGTAGTTTGTTGGTTTTTTTTTTAACCACAGAATAGGCTTCTTTACCTACAGTATGGTTTGGTCATATATGATTTAATTAAAAGTCAGTCTGCACATATACAATGCTTGATTCAATGACACTTTAAGATGGATAGCCAGATGTGTCAGTATTGTAGAAGCAGTTAGACAAGTATGTACCGGGTACTGAAGGGGAGAGTGGGGGACTGCACAATGAAACAAACTTTTTACCTTGCATCTATTTTGCAATGTAAGAAATAACCATGAACCAGAGAATAATGAAATAAAAAGCAACAATAAGTCAGAGGTCCAAATTGCACTAAAAAGCAGTAAATAAGCATCTCACTTAGCTCTATATGCAATCACATTTCCTCCCCCACACCCCTTTTTTTTAATTAAACAGGTGACCCTGTGAGCTGTTACCCACTTGAATAATCCTTATATGGGACTTGTAAAGAAGTGTTCTTAATTTCTATGGAGGAAGTGAAAAAAATTCTGATCAGAAAAAAGGTGTTGAAAAAATTCATATTGAGACCAATTGTTATAACATAAAAGTCTGTTGGAAGACATTTTTATAACTGGAATATATTTGAAGTATAGCTTTGATTTAACATGAGCATATACAAGAAGTTTCAGACAAAAACTGTTCAAGCCCTATTCCTGCTCATACTAAAGTCAACAGCAAAGTTCTAGTCTGATCTATAAATAAGTTCAGAAGTGTAGTGCTGATGCTTGTATGGAATAGGTTTTTTTCAGTCTGGGCTTCTTATGCATAACTTGAAAATATATTTCAGCATATTACAATGTATCCATTATAAGTACCTCAAGAGAGTAAATCCTAAAATAAAAGTCAGAAATGTTCCTTGAAATGATTAATGAGAAAAAACCCACCATCACATCTTCTGAAGGCTAAAGTGGTTCATGGAAACAAACAAACAAAAAAAAGTGAAGAAAAGGATTCTGCCTGCTGAAGTTACATGTTGACAGTTACTCTCCTTTTGCAGTTTTGAGATTAAAACTACAAGTACTACTCCTGAGCAAAAAAAAACCCCAACCAACCAACCAACCAAAAACCTTTTGACAGAAAATGTTAAAATTTTCATGAGAACATTCACTCTACACTCAGTCCACATGTAACAGAGGAACACTAGAGGAACTTTAGACAGCAGTCATCCTTTTTCCCAAGTGACTTATACAAGATGGCAGTTAACTTTGTGATAGGTACCTAAGAATCCAATACATACCAACAAGCAAATATTGCTCTTAATGTAGTAAAAAGAAAAATAAATTGTTTGTAGTGGATTATTGACGGACTTCAAGTTAGAGAAAACATTTCTCAAAATCATATAACGTATTAGACAAGAAAAATATCTAGGCAGTGCTAAGAAAGTTTTCTTTCAAATATTTAGGAATATCAAAGCTTGAGAAAGCAAAAAAGTTCAGCTGACATGACTGACAATCATGGACTGAAAACATATACCCATAGTATATGATTATATGCTGGCCCAGAAGACACATGGAATACAGTTCCACCACATAAGGAGGTGGAATGGGCTTACTTTCATTAGCCATACTATGACTTACTGAAGAAATGATACTGCTTTAAGCAAACAGAAAAGCCAAACTATCTAAAGCTGCCTTAAAAGCTCCAGAATTTCCAAAAGTGGCATAAAGACCCAACAAAACACCAGCTCATACCTTTCGTTTCCAGCAGCACCTAGAGCCTCCCCCTCCCTCCAGGAGGTCATTCAGAAGTACTGCTGTTCCTGGGGCAACAGGTGCCCTGACTCTTCCCCAGTTAGATCATAAGACATTGGGAACACCTGCAGAAAATCATTCACATAGCATAAACCTGGATGATGCAAGGTCAAAACTTATTTTCTTATTATTAGTTCAGGAAAACATAAAAGTTCACTACATACATTTATATTGATAGGCAAGTATTTTAACTTCAGCCAGCAGTTCATTCCAAATGTCTCTGAAGAACAAAGTGTGATTATGGATTAGGCTTAGTTGCAACAAATATCCAAATAGGAAAGTATAGGTCTAAATCTTAGTTTCTACTGCTGTGTAAGTATCATGTTCAATCACTTCACAAGCAGATGGAGAACTAAAGCAAGCTAAATAACAAGATGTTTAGCCTGCAACATCTGCAAGCTCTAGTCCTCCAAGGTAATTTTCCCCAGTCTAGTCCTGACAGGCACCATCACAGATTTTCTTATTCTCACTTGAAAGTTTCTTACATCCACAACATGGAAAAAACCAAAACCCAACTGTGATTGATTTTAATTCTGAGGAACACCTTACACTATATTTCACTCCCTATTACAGCTCGGGTAGGGCATCATGGTCAGAAATAAAGAGGTTCTCTTCATTTTCTGAGTGTTCAATATTAAACATCGGTCTTTGTGATGTCTCCCCACTGATGTACAACTGAGCTATACATGGTTTCTAGCGGCTTTGCCAGAAACAGCTGTCAAATGACATCAGCACCATTTGACCTGCATAAAACTTGTTGTTTTCTTCTCTGGCAAAGAAATGAAAGATGTGAAGTTTGGTTGTTTTTTTTCCAAAAGCAAAGTCTAAAACTACCACAGTTTATAATATAGCAAAATGCCATAATACAAAAAGGAAAAATTCTGGTTTTAGAACTAGGCATTCCTGGAAAAGACAGGTTGTATGGCAAACTGATTTCCTGAGTGACAACAGTGAATTCTATGAGTTTTCTAGAGATGTATAAAGATGCATAGTACTCAGTACAACATAGGAAACAATGAATATCTGAAACTTAGATATTCACCCACTTTCTTTCTGTGGAAGAGTGAAGAAAAAGAAGACATCAGCTATGCTGTTATGCAACAGAGTTCAAGAAACAAGATTCCAAGTTATCATTATAGCAATGAAAGTGCTGAAAGAACTAAGAAAAGGCAAAGCTGAAAAAAAGTTAAGACGGCAAATTCCAAAAGTGCTTTTAAGCTGTTCATAAAGTTGACCCAAACCCAGCAAAGTCACCAAAGTGCTACTATTCTCTTCATTTGAGCTTGTTAGACTCCATAACAGGTACCTAACACTGTTTCAGGCACTGTAGAGCAAACATCTCTGTGTAAAAATCATCATAAATTATTTTAGTTCTCACATGGCTATCCACTAGTCAAAGTGGATATACATATCCACAACTAAAGTGGATATGCTACTGATCAAAGATCAGAATTTCTTAGAATAATTGTCCCTTAAAGTAAGGTTCAGTAGAGCTTAGAACAGTTTTATAGCTTAAAGTGTATTTTCCCAGTTGTATTAATATCCTTTCTTATAATAATATTGATATTCAAGCAGTTCTCTTAATGTTTGTAATGTTCCAGGAATATCTGCTAGGAAGTATTGTTTAATTTCATGGAATTTATTTTTCAAAAAAGGAACTTAAGTATATATGTTCTGCTCACTGACTTTCAAAACTAGTTAGTGAAATGAATTTACAATTTCTACATATTTTAATAATTTTAAGATAAAGATTATTGTAAACCAGCTGAAAACCTCTCCCCCAAACAATGAGAAACACACTCTCAATTTTGAAGAAATATATTTCAGAATTCATGGAGATATATACAATGTTACCAAGCAAAAGTCAAGATTATCTTAATTGAGGTATTAGACCATAAAAGGCTATTGAAACATACCCTACTCCAGCTACAGACCCTGTAGTGAACTTCTGTTTGTAGGAAGCTCTGTTATATGTATACGGACACAAAACCTACCCCTGTTACTGCTTAGCCTGTAATAGTGGAGCAGGTTGCAAGAGATGACCTCTGTAGCTTTGGATAGCTGCTTGTAATTCATCAGTTAACTTCCTCACCTGAACAGTATAATTACAATACCTACTAGAAAGAGCTAATGTTAGTGTCACACCTATCAGGTTTTTCCTTACAAACCCACAGAAAGTATGGGTTTTTTTACTGTTCTGAGTTGGACAGGACATATAATACACACGTGTTGCTTTTACATATCACTCTATTTCTAATACAAATGTATAGGAATGTTTTTATCCCTCTAGAGAAAAAAAGGCATATGCAGAACCACGTACAAGAGTGGCAAATGTAAGGAATAACAGTTTTCCTCCCCCATCATTGTATAGGCAACCACATAAATCACCAGTAATTATACACTTATAATGATCGTTAATAACTGGAAAAAACACATTCATTATTTCCCTAATTTGTAATTTACAAACTCTGTATTCACAAACAAATAGCATACATTAAAATAAAAAAGGACTACATAATTCTTTAAGTCCCAAAGAAGCTATATGTATAAACTATACATGTTTCTTTGAAAATATTTAGCAAATATTCTTCCACCTTTCCATAAAATATTTTCAATATGTTTACACATTTCTCATGCCATATTTTCATTACAATAAGAACCAGATATATCTTCTTTATGAATTTGGGAAGGACAAGAGAATGTCTCAAATCAAGGAAGTACAGAAGGGATCTAAATATAGTAAAAATCATCCCTGCCAAGCATTCAAAAATGAAGATTACCATTACATGTCCCTTGAAAAAAATAAAGGCAGCCTTTCCAGCAGTGAAATGTTTATATTTGACAGACACAGTAACAATGTAGGTACAGTTTAGGATTTACTTTCTCGGAGCTGTTAAAAATAGCTGGTCATGTAACCTATGTAATCATCACCATCATAATGTTAAATTTTGTAAACCATTAAGAAATGCTAATGAAATTAGCCTTCAGAAAGGACTAACATCAGCAGGATGCTCAAAAGAGGGATACTCCCAAAAAGCCAGCCCAAATTCTCTCAACCCTTTTGGTTTCAGAAATTTCAGGTTTCAGAGTCTTACCAGTCATACACCACTTATATCATTTAAACATAGGACTACAATTACAGAGTTATTTTTCAGTTTGGAAACATAAAACTTTATATCTCACTTGAAAATGTAAGCTTTACATGTACAAGCACAAATAAAATATGGGGACCATAGTGTGGTTGAGCTGATGCCTCCAGCTGTCTCCATTTGTGTTCCCAACTTCATTTTTCATATGTAGTTGTGCATCTAACTTAAAGAAAATTAGATTACACATACCATTAGTTTTAACGGTTTAGAAGAAATAACTGGGACAGATTGTGCATGGCAATTAAAGAGTTATAGCTTTGTATGGCATGGGCAATCACATGATTTTCTTACTCTATTTTATGGCAGACTTTGTATGTACATACAGAAAACCATATTCACACTATTAAGGCAGCCATGAAGTCCTGAATTATATGAGATTTCTCAGCTGTATTTATTGTAAAATAAATTTTACACATTGAACACATAGGACATTGTAACATACATTGAAGGGAAAAGGTTTTCCCACCGCTCAACCACAGATTCTTCTTCATTACTAGATATTATCTCTTATTCTATTCCAATATTGAGAAAAGATAACAATTTTGAAAACAAAAGACCAACAGATTCCTGAATATTAAAAAAATATCAACATTGCCACATACTGCTCAATCCAGTCCAGTCCAGTCCAGCTGAGTCTCTGACATTGACCCTTGCTACAGAAAAACACAAAACATCCTTCACAGAAGTATTCACCCTACTAAGTTAATGACTTATTCCACATTTTTACCCCATATTATGCAAACTTAGATTTTCTGAAGTAGTACAACAATTATCTGTTTATTTTTGCTTATTTTCAAACAACAAAGATGCAAGACAGTGATACCTTGCAAAAGTGAGCTCTGGAATTTCATGAAGTACTTAGAAGAAAAGAAATGTAGTGAACCTTATTGTTGTTGAATCTCATCTGGTATATCTATTTTATGAAAGTTATAACTTATTGAGGGTTTTATTATGTTCAGTTTTATTCTTATGCTAGTTGAGCCATAGTCTTCTCATTTTTACTTTAAATAAAATATATGTACTCTTTTTGAAGACAAAGATTTAAGCCATTTGTATTTTTACTATAGCTTTCTTTCCTAGCCCTGTGAAAAAGAAAATTAGAAAAAAATTCAGATGGTGGTATTGATATAACAGCATTACAATATTTTGCTATCATTTTCTTTCCTAATTTTATACAGTGTCAGAGTTGATTTCCTTTCACTATTCTCATTCAATCCAGCCTATAGGGATTCCTAGATGATTTTACTGCAAAGCAACAGTCAGTTTTTGAATCAGCAGTTCTTAAATTGTGCAAATAATGCCAGTGATTCTTTCCAATGTGTATCACATTTGCTATTAACACCTTTAATTTGCTTCCCATTTCCTTAGCTTTCTTAGGTTTCTCTGAACCTATGACTAATGTCCAGTTTTAATCACACTTTAAAATTCTTTATCACTTCTGCATTTTTCCACTTCAGGATATTTTATATCATTTTTTGCAAATATAAAAAAAAAGCATGAAGACATAGTAATACATTTTTAGCATTACAAAAAGTGAGCAGTGGTGTACTTTAGAGATTCATACTCCCTTGTGCACACATGCAAACACATACACATAAAAAGATGCCAAATGTAATGCAGAGCTTTAGGGTATAGGGTTAACCTTTTGCCATCTTAAAAGCATCTATTATTATTTCAGTCTCAGTTCTCTGTTTCTCAACCACGTTTTCTGTAGAAAATATAGGAGACAATACTTTTTGGTATTAGAGTAATTTCATGACTCTGCATTGCTGTATTTAGAACATCAAAATACAGCAGTAGAATATCTTCAATAATATTTGATTTTCCTCTTGCAAAGATATTTGTGAAAATAATATCAATATTACGTATGATGAGATCTGGCAGAGCACTTTGTAACATCCGCTTTTATGTATAAGTTTAATATAACTTTTCAAATGAATAGTCTGAAGGTTCTGAAGGATTAGTTCACCTTCAACATAAGATTTTCCTGAGAAAGTATTTTTGGGTCTAGACCTCTATTATTATCAAAAACCCAAAGATCTCAAGTTTTTTCTTGGAATATTTTTATGATTTGTCTTCAGTTAATCACATTCACTATAGTAGCAGGAAAATTTTGCTCAAGTCCCTTTTTAGTGTTTTGTTTCTTAGGTAGCAGGTCATTCCATAAGGTAACCCTACAAGTGACCCAAGTGAGATATATTAAAATCTAGTAATACAATACCACTGGACTATTTTACATAATAAGATTTTTTTTTCGAACTCCCAGATGTTGCTAAAGGACAGAAAAAAAGACCTGTAAAATTCTTCATCATGAATCTTTTTTTCTGCAAATCCCTTTTTTCCCCCCTTTCAAAAGCAATTCTGAATAGAGGTAAAAGAAGACAAAACTTGACCTTTTGTGATCCCAGCATTAATAGGTCTGTTCATAATTCAATCTCTGTGTGTGTAGAAGCATCCATGTGGAAACATGCAGGCCTGAGAGACATAAAGCCTTTCCCTTTAAACATTATCTGACCCTATGAGTCTTATTCACAAAAGAAGGCTTACGTACGCATAAGTTGAAAAAAATGCATGCTTTCATTGTGCTACAGAGAACCTACACATTTTACTCCTCATTCTCCAGGAAAACTCATCATGGAAGTGACACTTGTACAGGAGTTGGGTGAGGGAATGGTAAATGAACACAACGTAGCCAAAAAAAAAGCGCATGCATGAGAAAAGCTACTTTTCTCATTAAAAATACAGGAGGGTCATCTCCTTGGCTGGCATATAACAGGGTAACGGCACTGGTGTGAAAGAAGTTGATGTCCCCTGTTTATTGCAGCCTTTCAAAATTCTATGTTATGAGAAAACTATGGTTTTCTTGGTATGCTAAAACTATTTTTTTCTTCCACAATCTCCCTCCACCAAGGTGAGGAATGACTGTGTCATTGGTACCTGGATTGGTAAATATTTATAATATAATGTTTATATTAACTTAAGGTCTAATGAACTGCTTATGATTATATAGTACATAGGTTTCAAGACAACTCTGTAAGGTATTTTATAAGCTAAAGCCTACTGGTGCTACTGCAAATCCACAGCAAATAAGAGTATCAGTCATTTTTATTATGTCTATACGTAAAGTTCATCTATTACCAGTATCTCTTCATGCCCCTCTTGTTCAGTTTAGCACCGTAAAGTCCGCTGTCAGTTTAAATGCTATGTTACTCAGAGTCCACTCATGTTATCAGAGGGTGCTCTAAGCCACTTTGCACTGAACCTGTCAATTGAAATCTGAACAAGGGGCAGGAGATATACAATTGTAAGAATAGCAATAAGAGTTCACATTTAGTGAAACAAATCCTCAGCTGGTATAGATCAGCCAAGCTTCAACAACCTCAGTATTGATTTATACTAGGATCTGAGCTCAGCATCTGTAATTATTTTCTAAACCAGGCAAAACAAACAGCATCAGAGATCACAAGGAAGGCTTTTCTTAATGAGAGAAGTAATTCTGCAAAATGATGACTTCTGCATCAAAGTTTCCAGCATTTTCACTCACAATAGAGAGGAAATACTGCCCAGATTTAGAAAATCACATTCAGTACCTATCTGCATTTTCATATGCCCAAATGCTTTCCAAATATGGCTTTGACAGCACTCACCTTCTAGAATCTCAGAGGAGGACTGTTAAGGGAGGAAAGAAATGGAAATTTCATGGACCTTTATTACTTTAATTGTAAAATAGAAACAAGACTATTCAATAGGTAATCAGAAAAGAGAAAAAAAAACCCTCAGCATAAGGCCGTGATGGTGCCACAATTTGTAATTTACTATGAGTGCAAATGCTGAGATTCCACACCTTTTAATAATATGAAAAATACCATGTACCTCTGTGATACCAATAGTGTTAAACAATTGGTCATGGTTTGCTACCTTGAATGTCTAATTAGGTTGTCATTGAATAAAAATCTGATCTTTGATTGACTAACTATATATAAATTTCATTATTTTGCATAATACAGTTGACAATTAATATGCCCACTAGTGTGATACATCTTTTATTCAAATTACACTTAGAAAAAATTGTTTAGTTAGATGGATTACAAAAACAAGGATTATTTAAAGATAAAGCTGAGTCATTTAACATAATAGTATTACTGAATTGGTATTCATGCTGATGTCAAGTGATATTAAAATTAAAATCCACATCAAAGGACATATCAAATATTGACCACCGATTGAGTTATTCAAAAAAAAAATAAATGGGCCTACATCCTCTGAGCCATGGATGTTACAACTCCGTCGAAGAGAACCAGAGAGCTGTGACTACATTCCACCCAGCAACCACTTTGCACACTGTGCCACTTACAGTAGCTTCTCACTTACTCCTACTTGCTTCATCGTTGTTCGTCAGTTAAAGCTGCTCAGAGGTGTAACAGTGAGTTCTGCTTTTCAGACTGAGACTCATTCACACACAAGTGTGACCGTGCCTGTACTAGGTGCTTGGGGACTGGGTGGTACGGTGCCTGGCACCACTTCTGTACCTTTCAGTGTGCCATAAGTCTTTAGGAGGGTAGTTAAAACAGCCTGCTGAAGATTAGTGAAAAACCTGAAGGGTTACTGCATGTGATTCACAAACATTGCAATAAATCAAGTGGATTTGTATATGCAGGGTATTAATTTGCAAGCTCTAAATAGAAAATCTAGTGTCTGTAAATTAACTGAATAACATGTACTGGAAGATCTTAAGAATCCAGAATCAAAAAGGTATTAAATATTTTGCCCATTTAATACATCTTCCCCTCTTTACATAATTTTTGTTGTTCCTTTTTATTTTCATGGCCTCCTAAACATTTCAAGGATGTTTCTGGGCAGTATTTTTGTCGTGGTAATAATAAATAGTGTTTCTTTTCTATCTCCATATTTCTAGTAATAAGTGATGGGTCATGAAAAGCTTTTTATTTTGGTACATGCCTTTCAACATGCAGAGATAAAATTATCAAGCACATGGAACTGGAAAAGCTGTTCATCCCAATCTCAGGCAGACAGTTTAGGATTTCTGCCTAAGTAAGGAGCTCAAGATTGAGGTCTACATGTATACATTGTTTAGCGAGTCGGTTTCATTTAAGAAAAATATGAGTTGTTAGAAATTAGTAAACAAGGAAAAGTAATGTTACTGAAAACAAGTTAATGTCAAATGCAAGCTATTGGTAGGAAAATGAAATATCATCGATATAATTTTTAAAAGATTTTTAATTATTCCAAGAAATTAAATGTTAATATATATTTACTGGTAGCATTGCAATAAGATGCATGTATTAATAGTATTTTATATGAAGGAATAAATTTTTTTTGCCATCCAGAAACCTAGAAGGAAATAATTCTTCACTTTTATCTGCCATCAATTTTGTATTCAAATTTCATTTATAGAATACAGTCAACATCACAACATGACCTATTTTAAGAAAAATGCTTGGTTTAAGTTTTTCATTATAATATTTCCTGCATAATCTCATGACTAGCTTACTAAATCTTGACATAGTAAACTACACTTCTTCCCTAAAAGAACAGAACAAAGTTTAACATTTCATGTTAGAGCAACAACACAGGTCTAACAAAAGCAAAGGAGTTACTTAAACTCTTAACTGAATGCTAAATATTTTGCTAGGTTGAAAATTCTCTTTTAGAATTGTTTTATTAGCAAAAGGAATTGTGTATTAAAAAATGCAGAAAACAAGATTTGAAGAAAACATCCCTAGTTTCTTTAGAAAGTTGCAGAATTGATGATATATACCAAGCCTTCAATTGAGTATGAGAGATCAATTTTTCATACTCACTGCAGTCAGGGAGGTTTTCTCTACATGGGGTCAGATACAGTGATGGAGTCACACATGACATTAAACATATTTACAGCTACTACATAGGATGTATTGGAATACATTGAATTTTTACCTCATGTAAAGCTTCCCACCCATCCTTTGAGTGGGAACACCCGACGACTGGGTTTTTTTCCTTTGTTCCAAACACATCAGCAGAAAGTAGGCTGGCAGTGATAAGGAGAGACAGCATAGTCTTTACTCTACATTTCATGGTGAAAGTCAAGGTACTGAAGCTGGCCATGAGGGAGAAATCATCTGTGCAAGTAAAAGGATCAATAAAATTTATTTCCATTCTGGCACAATAAGGGAAGAGGAATGAAATTACACTTGCCAAAATTCTGTTTGGGGGCAGAATAGATAGCTACATACTGTTTCTTACACCGAGCTATGAACTCGATGCTTTTACTTCTTTTTTATCAATGTTAGATGTCAACAAAAAAGAATATTTGATTGTAACCATGGATTCTAATGACACTACTCATTTTTTGTTTGGCCATTGAGTTAATTGGAGCTAGAAGTTAATCTTCAAAGTATTTTTACACAGAAAGGGCTAGAAAAGAGAAGAAAGTTAGAGTCTATGTCAGACCCCCTCAATATGGAATTAGGAAGATAAAAAAGAGAAAAGAACTGGGGGAAAATACAATAGTTGTCTTCACAGAGAAAAGAGAAAATCAGTCACCAACCTTGCTAACCTAAGGAATTTACTAATACTTTTCAAGTTTTAACAGACAGTGTTATCAAAGTGACAAATGTCTTATACCCAGAGACATTCCAGAATATGAAAAATTAAAACCAAAATATTAATGAAAGGCATAATTCATTGTAAAGTCCATTTACTTTAATAAAGACTGAGGATTTTTGTTCTAGTCAGTATTGTTACTGACTTTCCAAGGTATTTATCTATTTCTGATAAGCATGGTTAAACTTATTAATAGAACTGAATCATACATAAGCCAATGAGAGACTAAGTCTAAAAATAAGATCACATATATATAGGCATCCTGGAGACTTTTTCATGTGTTTCTAAAGCCAATGAACAGAAGAATATCACATTGTTAGCTCTTGCCTAGTACAGCTCTTGCTCTGTCTGTTGGGGAAATTACCCTTTGCATCTGGGGATTGCAATACTCCATAGAAAAAAGACATAAAGATTCAGAAATCTGTATCCTGACATTATTTTTGGCAATTGCTTTACTGGATCATTAAGAAGCATAGTGGTAGAAAATTGTCCCATTTTTACGCAGAGATCAAAATCAAAAGTCAGTTAAAGTCAGTTACAAAAAATAACTTTTCTGGCCTTCAAATATAGCCTTTATGGTCTTTTTTTCTCTTATTTGTCAATAAAATTACTTTATCTAAGTCACTTACTTCATCTGGCATGGATTAAAACCCCATATGAAGCATTTTCATGTAAACATATATGGTATTTTCTTGTACATTTTCACAGTAGCATTTTTATGTACATTTGTTTTTTATTCTGCATCAACTTGAAAAGGCATGCATTTTAAATGTTATTAGGGTTCTCTTGCCTTGCAATATAATTATAAAAAAACACATTTCTGAATGAATAAGCTAAAAACTTCATACATCCCAAGTACTTTTTCAGTGGTCAGTATTTTAAAGTTGGGAAAACAGTGTCTAATTTACATGCAGTAGAGATGAGGTTAAAAAAAAAAATCAGACCATGCTACTTTTTGCAGTAGTCAATTGCTTTTGTATGGGTTGTTTAAAACTCCCAGACTCCAGCTCACTGAGGGGCTCCTATTTAAACAACACTTGTACCGTACCTAAGGTAGGGATTGGCCTCACATCTGCATTTTCCTCTTCTGAACAGCAGGCGTTCTACAATGGTTTAGCCTGCTCCGAGATACCTGTCAGAAGGGAGCAGTATGAGAGGATCTGTTATTAACTTCAGTGAAACCAGGATTTCATCTACTATCCCAAAGTTTGAAACAATTCAAACTATTCATCTAAGTGTGGTAAATGAAATCTCTAGAAAGGAAAAAAGGGTCTGTATATGCTTGCTGTCACAAGGCAATTTGATTGACATTAGTACACCCACTGGTCTTCAGCAATTACAGCTGAAAGCAAAACCAGAAGAACTGGGAGCAGATGGGTAAGCTTTTAAGTAAATATAAAAGTTAAAGATGATTACTGTTAGCCTTATCACAGAAGCTTTTTCTTCCTGGTATGAGCAAAGGGCTAACAAAGTTAGCATTATGTGACGTGCCTTTCGTTTGACAAAAAATATTGTTAAAATTCTGATTCTAAATATGAGAAAATGCCTAGACACTTGCAAAGAATCTGAGAACTTTATTTTGACAAACTCTTATGGCAATACTCAGGATTTCAGAACACATAGACCTGCATTTTTAGGCATAAGTAAAGATAAAATAAAACATCTTTAAGCAAAAATTAAACAAAAGTTTAAGCCAAAAGAGTTGCTTTAAGGCACAATTCTTTGCAAATTTGCATACTGCATCTTTACTTCTGTTTAATGGAAATGAAAGATACAGATATGGTGTCCTACTTTTTCAGCATACATTTAATTTTATTGTTGAAATGGGACTGTACTGACTGAAAAAATATTTAAACTATTGGTTACATTTCAGACAGAAAACAATATGTTTTTCCAGTCAAATGAGTGTAACTTGTCCAAAACTCAAATATACTTAGATAGCTGCAACATAATGTCTTTCAAAGACCAGGATCTGTTCCTGATCATCCTTATTTGTTTCCTTGCATAACACCTGAGGCTGTATGAGAGGAAAAAAAGCTAAAAAGCTCTACAAAGCTGCTGTTCAGAGATTTTCTGAAAAGCTTTGGTGGAGAAGGCATAAGTCCAGGTTTGCATGTCACTCAATTAAATGAGTAAAAAGCCACCAACTTCAACTGACATCACTTCACTGCAGCTGAGGGTCTGTCCCAGGACATTCAGATACACAGGGGGAGGGACAAGTCAATTGTAAGTATGGATACGTTGAGATCACAGGAAAATCCTATGGATCTCTGGGTCTTCACAAAAGACTACAGAAGCTACACAGAAGAATAGCTCTTCCTTTTCCTCCCCCGACCCTCCACAACCACTTAAGAAGGATGTGACTATGAGCTCCTGATCTACATCCACAAGGCACAGGGCAAGAGACATAGAAGTTAAAGATAACAAGACAGGCATTAATTTCTGCAGCAAATTTCTGCTCTATGCATTCTATAGAAAATATAGCTCTTTCCAAGTCCTCTTTGCTATGCTTATGCATGCTTTTTCAAAGGTATGCTAATCCCTGGTGTTCATATGAAAATGGAGAAGGGCAGAGACAGTTAATTTTTTTCCCCTCGCAACTTACTGGCTAGGAATTTTTTTAAATTAAATCTTTGGCAATTCTAACTAGGTTCTAGCAAGGCTTAGTGAACATCAGAATATCATTGCTGATATCATATCATAAATTATGTTAATATTATATATTTTATAGATCAATCCAATCTGCCAGGGCAGGATTAATGATAGGTGGAAACTGGTAGCCTGTCTGTGCTAGCACTCCAAAAGAGAGCTAAATTATGCTAGGAGAAATACTTTAAAGAAGGAAAAAGGAAGTAAGTAAGGTAAGTGAAAATATTTTTGTTTGGAAAATAAATCAAAGATTAAGAATGAAAAGAAAAGAGATAAAGGAAATTAATACACAAAAGATGGACAGAATACAAATTTGTAAAAACAAGGTATGACATGATCAACTTGCAGAATTAGAATAACAAACTCAACAAGTTTCAGGGTTGATATTCCAGATTAGAAACCCACAATTTACACTTTCCCAGTTTTCTTTTTATAGCCACAGAAACCTATACAAGTCGAAAATCCACACTTCCTTAAATCTTGTAAGAAACACAAAGAATATTCATGTGGATACAAGGGACATGATACCTTATTTCCTTCTAACTTGGGTAGCTTCCTACAGAATTTATGTCAAGTTGCAGTAAAATGCTAGCATTTTGCATTTGATCTGCTAGTATTTCACATTCTGTGTGCCATTGCTAACAAAACTTCTCAGGTGCAAGAACCTGGATAATCAGGAGTAACATGCCGTTAACTCCATTAATTCCTCATTACATTTCTATATGTGTTAGTAAAATACATTGGAAACTTACCTTCAGCAACTTTCCAATGAGCACTTAACTTCCCACAATGTTTTGTAACTGACAAAATGCAGGACTCAGTAGAACTCCGCAACCTTTTTTTGCTATACGAAATTGTTCCTGCAATGCAGCTGTTGGACAAATGTAGCATCTTTTTAAGTAATATGGTTTAGTATTTAAATTTATAAAAAAGAAACCACATACTTATTTACTTAGAGAAACCGCATAGCAATAAAAGAGGATGTACAAAGGCTCACTTTCTTTAAAATAAAATGTAGTGCATATATGTATATGAAGAATTAACATAAACGGTGTTTCAAAAAATAAAACAGAACAGATGATATACTACAGCAACGTGCAAAAGTTGCAAGATTATTTAATAGCTATGCAAATATTTGTTTGGTTGATCATATATTAAAAAATCAAAATAACACCTGTATGGCATATTACTTTAACAACTGGTGTCAAAAGGAAATAGGAATTTCTCAATAAAAACCCATCATGCCTATTAACTTTTAAAAATTAGTATATGTAACCAAATAGCAAATAGCTACTGTAAATCCTTTTAAAATTACGCTTTATATGCATATCGATATAAATATCGTTTAACCAAAATCCTGACACTCAACCTTCATATATATGTTGACAAGATTCTCCAATGGTTTGTTACCATACAAAAGAGTGGGACAAATTACTTATTTATATATACAAAACATGCTTATAAAGGCCAGCTGCAGGTATTTTTTGGAAAGTGCATTTTAATAAGGTCCTATTCAGTTGGGGAACAAATGGGGGAAAAGTAGTTTGCACTACAGAGTTTAGTGCAAGAGCTTTCTCTTTTTCTAACAACGAAATCAATCATTTGTCCAGACTGTGGGGAGTCAGAGTTAGTTACTGAAAAGAGCTCCATATATAAACAAGTCAATAACTCATTGTGTGTTATTGTTGGACTGAAGAAGTCTGCTTTCAAAAAGCTGCCCCTGCTTCTCTGAGAATGAATGTCACTGTATTCAGAGAGTGAGAGAGAGGTCTTTTGTTTCTAGCTATTGCTGACTGCCATTTATGTATGGGAAAAGAGATGTGGCTGCTAGTTGTCTCAGGAAAACCATACCATCACCACTGCACAGTTCTGCATTATGGTGGCCCTGGACCTTACTTTTGTAAATGTACTTCTGTAAGAGAATTCACATGTTTCCTTGAGTTTCTGAACTCACAAGTAATATTTGTAAATATTGTTTTCATTTTTAAAGATAAAATGGCTGGAGATTAGAGGCAATAAACATATTTGAGCACTTTATCTATGACAGTGCAACAAATAACACTCTGAATATATTAGCCCTAAGGTTTTCTGAATAAATATTAGTACGTTTAGTAACTCAACAGCACACAAGTGAACTTAAACATGTCTTTGCACTATTTTGTGTTTCTTCTTTAAAAGAGAGTAAACCCCACAGCTGCTGAATCATCTCAATTCACACTTGGGGGGGGGGGAGAAATTAACATCTTATTTTTGTTCACCTAGCTAAGATTGCTTCCTTACCCTCCAGCCCAACTAATTAAAGAAATTTCCCACCTTTGAGATTTAATAATAAAAAACCGGAGGCTCTGCAAACAATATTGTCATTCCACAAGGGAACTCAGGGGAGTTACATTCATATCTGTTAAGCTATTCACGTGTAGAAGTATTTTCAAGAGAACGCATAGCTGTAGTCCAGATTTAACCCTTGTCAAAATGACAAACTTCACTAATTTTAAAATAATTCTTTTCTCATTTAAAATCATGACTTGAGATACTCTTTACATTGACATAGAAATCAAAATTTCTTTTATGTTGAGCCTAATACAACTGGACAAAAAATCATGATCATTATACTATCCTGTGGAATTAGCACAGGTTCAGACAAGAAATAAGGTTTATCCATGTTTCAAAACAGTTACAACATTTCCTTAGACTATAGAACATTTCTTAAGTAATAAAAAAATACAGAAGAAATAGCATCCTTTTCCCACCACAACCATCTTGATGAACGTTCAATATTTTTTAGGAGGCAGATCAATAGAGAAAGTCCAACAGGAAAAGCCCATCAATACAGTTTCAGAGAGTAAAATCACGATTGCACTGTAAAATCCCACCTATTACACAGATTTGCAGCTGGTCTAGTCTGTGCAAACAAGCATGGCTTTCATGAGCACCATTGCACTTATTCTGGATTTTCAGAATTCACTGCTCTCCAGTAACGTCGCCCACGCCTTTGAGCCTCTGTGTGGCTACAAGACAGGTTCAGGTGGAGTAGACTGCAAAGCTAAATTATATTTTGAAACTTGCAATTTTGAGTAGTTTTTTATTATCAGATGCAGCTACATTTACAGCAGTTCCTTTTGTCTCTTAAAGAGTAATGAGACTCTGTGTACTGGGGAAAGCAGGTGACCTCCTGGGTGAAAATAATCATTGAAGAACTCAAAAAAGATACAGGAAATGAGTCTTATAAAAGTAAGTTACTAAAGCTGAGGATGCATTTAAAAGCTTTGTTAAAACCCAGATTTGTATACAGTTTTTCTGACTAAAAACATAGAGACTAGACTCACACCTTATCAGTGTTTTAAGAAAAATCTGTCTGCAAAGGGAGGCAGAGGATGACACGTAACTTGGGACTCTGACAAATAGTAAGAGATTGAGTTTGGGTTCTGAACTGAGAGTGCACCTTCAAAAGCGTTCAGGAGATGCGATGAATAAAAGAACCTTCCGGGTGGTCTAGCTATAAATTTTTCCCTTCAATATTATTAACTTTCTGGAAACTGAGGTCCTTTTTGAGAACATGGACACTCTGCAGCCCAAGTCACTTAAACAGAAGAAATTCTGACCTAATGCTGAATAAAGACCAAAAAGGGAATATGACAGAATAAGACCACCATGGCTGAGTACATAAATGGGTGTATTAGCTTACGGATGAGAAACATTTAACCTCAAATATATCATGCCTCAAAAATAATTCCTGTATGTATAAAAAAGTACTTATGTCACAGGTATGGAAAGTGATAGACAATAATACAGCTTGTGCTAGGAGATTCTCAAATGTGCTAGTTTCACCAAAAAATATATTGCAAACTGGAGGGAAAAAAGTAGAAGTTGCCTGAACTAAAAAGGAATTAGTAAGAGGATACTGGTAGGTGAAATATAATCAATTTAATATTCCTGTAGTCATGCCAAGTCTTTCTGAGTTGGTAAATTTGTCAAAAACCAATTAATGAATAACACCTTATAAGATATTTCAGAAGGAAATATCTTGCACAATTAAGTGAAATAAGTTTATTTAAGATGGCCAAGCAATACTAGAAAAATATATATGAACTCCATAACACAAGTAGGCATAGATTTTCAGGAAAAGAGCTTAGGCCTGAATGTTCAAAAATGCATTTACTCTGAATGGGAAAGATACTAATAGTCGTTAAAGAGACTTCAGGTAAGAAACCTGGCTGATATGAGTGCTTTCTTTTATCAAAATGAAAGAAAAACAATAAAACATTTCGGTTAT
>JANZLQ010000022.1:21623681-21643681 GCA_026212715.1 Elanus axillaris | reverse complement strand
CTCTTGGACAAGGTGTCATATAAAACATATTTTCAGCAGAACTACAGCAGGAAAAACAGAAGTAACTTGATAGAAATTATTGTCATTACATTGGTATAAAGTAAGTGCCTTAGACGTGAAAGCTCAGGTGTATTGTCAATTGTCTGAACAGCATGCAAGCATAAGATATGAAATAAAAGGATGATTGATTTGAAAGGGTGCAAAAGCATTAGATGAAAGACAGGAAAACTGAAATAGAGGGCCAATGATTTTATGCATCTTTTATGAAGAGACTAAAGCAGAAGTGTTTCATGAAATAAATGTGGTTTTAAAAAGGGTATGAAGGAGAGGAAAAAATGGCTACCAAACAGAAAAGGTGTATTGTTCAAATATATATGACCTTTGATAGGATTTTTCATACGGAGCAAAGTATTTGCCAGGGCAACTGGGCTGGTGAAGGCCAACGTGAAAATAGCACAGTTGCAACTGCCATATTGTAAGGATATGAGAGAGGCCAGGTTTGTGGAGAAAGTGAATATTTTTCATTAGGCCATATGATATAATAGGAATAAATGAACAAGTATTAACTTATAATAAGCTAGCTTCTGCTTATGTAAAGTGGGATACTCTGTCTAACTCACAGTGGATAAAATCCTCTACTTTCTGTAAGTTAATGCCATTTCTCCAGTCCTTAGGTTTAGCCTAAAAGATAAACTTATTTCTCTGTTGTCATCTTGAATCACTTCATGAGAAAGCACCACCTCCTTCTTGCTTATTTCAGGGTTTGGCTGGGTTTTTTGCATTTCTGTCCTTTTTTTTAAATGCCTAAAACCAGTCATCCCATAATAAAATGAACACAAAAGACCTTAGGTGTTACTGGGTTTATGTACACATTCCACCATTTGAACAAATGAGGGAGGAAGGTAGTTAATGCTGGCAGTTAACGTAATCACCAGTCACCAGGTGTTCTGCAATTGTGAAGAGATCTGTAATTCTCTCCAGTTTCAAAGTTCTCTATACTCTTTCTTTCTTTGTTTCTCTCCCAGCAGCACCTTTAATAACAGATTAGAGCATAATTTTGAGTTTGCATTAATTACATTTAGTGACACTGAAAACTTGGTTTTATCATAGCCAAATATTTATCTTTGAACTGAGTATCTGAGCATATGAATATTTTTCACAGGCAAAATACAGAGTGCTCTTAGACACACTTTTTCAATTCCAGTGTTTATATGACCTCTGACTCAAAAATAAGATGTTCTGGGTTGGACTCTAGCCTGGAGTGGGCTGGGTAAAGCTTTTTATATGAAGAGTTCTGAACCCTGCATATAAATTGATATAAATAAATATAAACAGTAGAAGATTTCAGATGATAGTTAATGAGGTAAATAACTCAGTTGAACGGAGCAGCAGACATCCTAAATGTCTGCCAATTGCAGAACTACTGCTGAATTCTCAGTTCTGAGAACGATGCTCAAGAGTGGCCTGATTTAGGTTATCCTCTTATTAACCTGCACCAGAACCCTTCCTCTCTAGCAATCTAATTTGAGTATCTAAGTATAAGTGGCATTCAAAATTACTTATGGTCAGTATCCTCAGTGCAGCTTTCCTCTTACTGTATCTAACAAACTCTTGAACTGTCCCTGGTAATCTGATTGGAATGGCCTTTATTATGAGACGCGATGATCTGCCTATCCAGGCCCTCATATATTTCAATGACTTGGTCTCATTGGTTGTCTTTTTATTCTTTTCTAATCCTGGCAAAGTCTTTATCTAGTGGCTTCATGACCACCAACAGGAAGTGTTTCTTATTAACCTTATGAATTATACCTTCTTCTGAAAACTACTTTGGCTGTAGTTCATATATTCAACTAAATGACACGGCATACTCATACAAGTTACTCATATACCCTCCCAGCAGCAGGAGAATGGCCTATAGTTATGTTTGTGACCCAAGTGCTGGAGACCTAAGTTCAATTCATATTTAATTACAATCGGGGTGAAGTTTCAGAAGTCTTTCTGCTCTCTCTTTTTTCACATGAACTGCAAATAATTTACTTCCTTTTAATGGAATGCAGAAATAATTGCAGTAACACTACTCTATTGTTTGAATATAAATGAAGGTAAACATACAAGTACCAGAGTCAAATGGACAGGTGGGATTTGGGATACGACAGAATGAAACAAACTTTTCCAGTCAAGTGATTCATTCAGTGTCACATGGAAGGTCCTTGACCCTTCAAATAAAAACCATTCACAGCACAAGAAATCTCAGTTCTGAAAAATTTTATGAAGTAATCCCTGCCTGATATGTGTTTAGACACAGTATTCAACTTTAAGTTGACATATTATAAAGGCTATCATAATAAAAAGAAATAATAATGAATACAGGGAAAATCCTTGCCTACTTCCAAATACTAATTTTTGGCATCCAGATTTGCTTAATTTCTGTAGCAAGGAAAAATATGTAAGCTGTAGATATGTTAATTTCCAGTGGTATGAAAATTTTATTTCTAAATTTTTACTTACAATTATAGTGCTTATTTTTCTAGACCATCTAATTTGATTACAAGCATTATTAACCCCAGAGAAACACTGGTATAGGGTGGTTTTTTGGAATCAAAATTCTTCCTCCAGAGCCTACTTTAAAGATCTCTTTCACAACTTCATGAGCACAGCATGCAGACTCAGATCTATTCTCTGGACTAATCCTGACCTGCCATTCACATGTAGGGGTGCAAAGCAGATGCCTGCTAGTTGAGAATTTGGGAGAGCTGCTTTTAACACATAGATTTAATTGACAACTTTGAAGCTAGAGTCACAAGCAGTGTAATGTATGTATTAGATATACTGGCCAAATGCATAGGATGCTCTATGAACAGTGGAATGATCAATATGCAAATTACAAAACCCAAATACTAGGATGGGTAGAATGAGGAGTAAGAAAATAAAAGAAATTTGGTAATGGGAAGAAATAAGTACAGAGGTAAAGGATTAAGGAATCTAGAATAAGCAAAGGAAACAATGCCAGAAACTATTAGAGACAAAACTGGAATAAATAAGAGCAAAAGAAAGAAGAGTAGCAATTGAGTGGCACTAAACATTTAAGAAACAGTGGAGGGACAGAAAAGATAGGAAAGACAAATAAGGCTCAGATGTTAACACTGGAAAAAAAAAAAGAAAACATTTAATAGGCTCAAAGTGGCCAGTGGTTGGACACCTAATCAAACATTCACCTGGAAAAAGCCAATAAACCACAGCTATCTCAGAAAATCCAGATGCTATCCAGAATGTTTGAGATAGGAGCTAATTAATGTCATGTTGTTCTTGAAACAAACCATACAGCTTCCTTGCAAAGTGGGGGAATTGAAAAGTGATTTGATAGAAATTAAAGAGTAGGGCTGCAATAAATATTTGTCAGAGGTCAATGACAGTACAGTCAGTACATGAAGAATATCTAATCTGATCATCATAATACTGCTAGCCTTTAGCAATATCTTTAACTCCTTTGAAAGACTTATTGATAAGGCTCCCAAGGATCATCTCTTTCTTATCCTAACTGTGCAATATGTCACTGATTTCTTTAGATTTGGACACCTCTACCGTTTTAGTGTAAAAAGGTTTTAGCTCTGACTCATGGCTAAAAGTAAATTAATACAGAATGCTCTTGAGAATGCAAAATGCTGCCTGCTTTCAGAGCTCATAAAACTATAATTCAGCTATTCTCTCATGCATTGTGTCTGAGCACTTCCACTTTCATGGCTAAGTTTCAGAAGTCAAAGCACTCGATGGCTAGGCAAATATTAGAAATCAATGTCTTAAAAAACATATATTGAAATCTCCTATTAGTACCATAATTCATCTCTGTCCAGTTCCATTTTAAATTGGATGCTTCTCAAAAAGTAAAAATAAAAAAGGTTTGTATCCCTTAGCTCTCCTCAGCACAGGAGAATTTATATCAGAACTACCTTGAATATTTGTCTTAAATCCACCAGTCGCCTTAGTCACTTCAGGCTTTTTTGAGTCTCTCTCAAAGGCAGGCTCTCAAGTGTATCTGCTTCTAGTGTATCTTGTCTTCATATAGACCATAGAGGGGAAAAAAGACATTCCCAGAGAGAAAAAGTATAATTTGGTCCTGGATGGTAACATATATATGGTGAATTATGCTGAGGATGGACTTTCAGTAGTGCATATGTACATACACATATAAATACATACATATAAATACAAAACTGCTTGTGTAAGTCAGGAAAGCCAAAATATGGAGCCTTTTTAGAGGCCTAAATGGATGAACCTCTTCAAATCTTTAAGTGTTAACCATGGAGTTAAATAAAGAACACACTTGTCCTGATTTACCCACAAAAATGGGTATCCAAGTAGCTATTCTCTATTGCATTGGAAGCTCTTTATGTTCTGTGCTTCCTCATCATGAAATTAAAGGCATTTCTGCTTGTCCATGTTCAGAGCTTCTAGATACTACAGAACTACAATCAAGTTAATTAAATTTGGGATTTAAAAGTTATTTTCAGAAGACATTTAAATATGTTATGTGTCAAAATAAGAACAAAGCAAAACAAATCTTAGGTTTTATCACTTCATGTTTTTTAAATTTTTGAATGACATAAAACTGGAATGAAATAAAATGAAAACAAAATTCTGTCTACAACCAAATAACCAAAAACCTAGAGGTACAAAAATGGAATATATGTACATTAAACTAATTGTTATTATGCTAGCATTTTAGGTTAGATGATGATCAAGAGTGAGTTAATTAAGCCTCTTCAAAACATTGTTCTACTTTCTTGTTCATTTACTCTTATTTATCCTTCAATACTATAAAAATACACACACATGCACAGTTTGCAGACACTTCCTCTCTCAAATAAAAATTTTAAATAAATAGACCTTTTTTAAGCAGTTGCTGTAGAATTTCTCTTACCGGGCAAAAGCAAAGAATGTTCGATCAAACTCTTTGCCTCAATATACCAATTTCAGTGTAATGCCTATAGACTTTGAAAACCTGGTTTATCTGGTTAGTTATAACACTTTCATTTCCAGCTTCTCACAGACTTTGCTTTCTCTCTAAGGCAGTAATTTTATGTTTCCAGTCAAATCACCCAAGAGCATTACTTGTTTGCAGCTGCTATTTCAGTATTAAATGCTTGCGATGCTAAAAGTGGGCATGTTTGTGTAAATACTCTTGAAAAGTGAGGAAACTGGAGATAAATGAAAGCAGCTGAATGATAACAGCAGGGACAGAAGAAGAAAAAGCCATTAGTGAATTCATTAATTTTTACCTTTGGCATTTAGTGCTTCTGATTAATAGCTTTCCTGTAGGCTGCTATTTTCCTCTCAGATATTAACATGCAAAATATGTGGCATATAAGAATAAAGTGTTACTACTATTTATGTATATTCAAAATCCTTAAGATATCAGGGATTAAGTCAAAATGCAGACAAAAAGAATAGTTAATTTTTTGCACACATTTCACCTTATGAAGAAGGACAGCTCCATAGCACGCTTGCATCTGTAAAGTTTAAATGTAAATTTAGAAACAAAAATGTCTTGTTTCACATCACCTGTATGTATTTTACAGGTGGCAAGTTCTGCTACAGCCCCCGGCGCACTAGGGAAAAACAGCCTGTAAAATACCAGAAGTCTACAGCAGGAGGGAGATGTACTGTATCCAGTTCTGGGCTCCTCAGTACAAGAGAGACAGGGACATACTGGAAAGAGTCCAACGAAGGGCCATGAAGATTATTGAGGGACTGAAGCACCTCACACACAGGGAAAGGCTGAGCGAGCTGGGACTGTTTATCCTAGGGAAGAGAAGGCTCAGTGGGAGCTTATTAATGTATATAAACAGCTGAAGGGAGGGTGCAGAGAGGACAGAAGCAGGCTCTCTTCAGCGGTGCCCAGTGACAGGACTAGAGGCAATGGACACAAAGTGAAACACAGGAGGAGCCGTCTGAACATCAGGAGACACTTCCTCACTGTGAGGGTGGCTGAACACTGGCACAGGTTGCCCAAGGCAATTGTGAGTCTCTGTCCTTGGACATATCTGAACACAGATGCTCTGGCGGCAACTTGGATAAAATTTCGGGTACAAAGTGTAGCTCTTGCTTCTATACTGATAAGGTATAAACTGTCCCCACTATACATTCACTCTTTCTTTTTATAGCTTGGCCAGATTCTCAGTTTGAAGCTGCTGTTTACCGTTATGAATAACTAAAAGATCACCAATCTCATTGCTCTTCTTCCATCTACAACTCCTTGTCAACCCCTTCCTCCTATTTGCCTCATGTATGTGCGCTCTCTACCTCCTTATGCTTTTTCAGATCTGATTTTTTCATTGAAATATTAAAAGGATAAAATCTCCCATCATTTTGTTCTCCTATGACCTATCACTACCTCCTGTATTTCTGAGGTTGAAATTTCTGACCAGTTTCTGACCTAATCTTCCCAAACTTAAGCTACTAATTTTCCCGTCTGTTTATACTTCACCTTTTTTTGTAACAAGATTTTTATTCTCTTATTACAAAGAACCTAATACTGGCATAATCCATTCTCCCTTGGTATTCCTCACCTTCATGCTCCTCAAAGTCATTCTCTGAAATACCTATCCCTTTTCATTCTAGACCCTATCCTCTTCTTTCAGGAGATATAGGGCACTGGAAAATGTTGCCCCAGTCTACACAGTAACCTTTTCTTGATTACTTCTCAATATCACTATTCAATTTTCATCCTCCTCCCTCTGCTGATTGATTTTAGTCATTAAATTCTTCCTCAGAAGCTTGCATTCAGCCATTTTGAATACCCCAGCCAAAATGACCAACTCCTTCCAGTCTGACGAGAGGGTGAAATCTATTCTCACATCTCTAGATCAAATGTAAGACTCCTTAAGCTACTCTGTCATGGTTCCTTAACATTGTACTTTTCTCTTGTCTTTTCTCAAATGCATAAGAAAATATTAGCTTTTTTTCTGTTAGCTTACTTAACTTCCCCATCTCTAATAAGGTCAACTTGCTGTATTTAGTATTCTTTATATATACATATGTATAATGTCATGTATATTATATAAAGTATTAATATTGATTAACACTTTAAACTGCTTCAAAGATCCTTTTTCTTCACTTTGAGGATACTGTTCTCCCTTTTCTTTCTTACCCTTCTCCATTACACCAAAATGAAAAGTTTTGTTTGAATGGTTGACAGCCTTTGCTGTATCAATGTAATAATTAAAGGAAGGCTAAGAAAGAGGATAAAGAACTGTGAGAAAAATAACCTGTAATGTGCCTATAGCATACCACACTGAAGAATGACAAATATAGGCCTGCAAACTTGTCTATTCCTGAAATGGTTGCTTAAACTTCGGATGCAAATACAGTAATGTAATACAGTAGCAGAAAGCAGCCTAACCATTTCAGTGTCCTCTGTTGTCTAATGCACTGAAAGATGTTATTTTTATTTTATTCTGAGATCATTATTCTGAAAGTAAAATATTCAGAGCTAAGAGAGTTAAAAACAACAAACAACGAGACTTATAAATCAAGCATAATGCTAACCACTAGCTCTTAAGAATACAAGTATTTTTTTCTACAAGGCAAACTACATAGCAGTGTGAATAAATCTAGTTACCAGCAGCCTTCTCCTTGAAGATTAATCATTAACCATATACATTAAAGGAATACTTTTACATAATAGATTCTTCTCAGAACAAAATTACACATTTTTAATGTAAAATTACTTCAACCCAAAGTTTGGATGATGCAATTATTTTTAGCATTTAGGGTAAGACACTACAGAAAGTTTGCAAATAGTGGCAAAAAGGAAAATAAGAAGACTAACAGCCTATGTACTTTTCTATCCAACTTCAGTAAATACTTTCTCTTTTAAGCATGCCTGGAACTTAACAGAAATATAGGCAGGGTATAGAGAATGTCACATGGCAGATACTAATTGTTACGATTAAGGTCTAACAAGCACGCTTCCCTGCTGTTCTGAGAATGTCTCTGACTTTTGATCCTGACATCTGTGTCTTACAAGAATTTCACTCGGCTCTGACATTCCTTCTGATGTTGATCCAGGAATTAATGGATTGTGAAAAAGCTGGCAGGATATCATTTAAAAAATAGAATTCTTGGTGTACAACTGATGAAAAGGTATCAGAACTCACATACTTTGTGTCTGATACCAATACACTGTGTCTATATGCATGCATTTGGTATGAAGCAATATCTCAAAACAGAGGACAGAAAATAAGATTTAGAAGGAAGGAAGAGTTTCATGTTATACTCATTTACAGTATTGTTACTGTACATCCAGCATGTTACAAGATTAAAATTATCAATGATTTTGACAAATTCTGTGTAATGCAGATTCAATCGTTTAAAATCCCTACCAGCACAATATATTATGATTAATACTGATACAGTTTAAAACTTTCATAAGAACCTTTTCAGACAACAGCATTCAAGAAATCAATATAATTTATGGAAGAAGTATCAGCAGAGCTGGCCATAAGCATGCTTACAGTGTGACTTATGTTGTGTGGTCACCATCATACCATTTCAATTTGGACATGTATTTACGCTGGTGTGTGCTACAATGGTTTCAGGACCTATGAGGAAAAAAAAAGGACCTATGAGGAAAAAAACCCACAAACTTTAAAACATTTATTACCAGAAGTTAAAATGAGATTTTTTCTAGATGTATTTAAGACTGAAGAATTACATACAGAATTCAAATTTTACACATCAGAGAATATTGCCTTGTATTTCATGGTTCTGGATAATTACTAGATGCCAGTGGATAACTTAAACATAGCTTAGAGTCACTGACATTAATGTGTGACAGGCAGCATTACAGAACATATTTAGCAATTTTAAATGAAAAAGTAGAATGATATTTGAAAAAAAACTCATGAAAATAAAATTCAGGATTATCACAACAGGAAAGAAGCACTACCCTCTTTAAAGTAAAGCCCAAAATGTTTTTCAGTATGAAATAAAAAGAAAGGGAAGGAGCTATAAAAATAAGGATTCAACAAGTTAAAAAGAAACTAAATTCAATCGTCAATTATTGTCAATTATAACTACTTAAGAAATTAAGACTATATGCTTTAGCCATCTCCTCAAGCAAGTCACCCAAATTTCAAATCGAACACTGACATCATTACCTATTAAGTTAAATTTCTGACATTTGCATCTCTATGTCAGTGGTTTAGATGTTTTAACAAAACTTCTTAACATTCAAAGGCATAGGATATTTTGACACAAGTCCAGACCCAAATGTTTCAATAAACAAACGTAACTAATAAAATTAATAGTACGGAACACCTATAGTTATTTAGTCATTCACGCCCCATATATAAACATTGGAAGTGCTTGTTTTAGGGAGCATGAAATTATCCAAAATAAGTAAGATATAATCAGAATCAATTTATGGGAAGGCAATTTATATCTCAGATATTAGAAATCAATATGCAAAAAAAGCTTAGTGACTTGCAAGTTGCACACCTCTTACCAGTGCTTATTCCAACTCTGCTGTTGTTCAGCTGTACAGAATTTACAAAATTCTAACAAGAATACCAGAATTCTAACAATATGCAAATAAACATCTTAAACATTTATAACATTAATAGTACACCTAGGGAACCCATTAATGTTTTGTTTAAACTATATTATTAAAGACACCATGTGATTACTGTTTTGTTTTAAGGGAAACAGACATGCCCTTAAGCACTACTATTTTTATTATTTATGTTTGACGCTATTTAAATTTACTGTTCTGTTTTTCCTCGAGTGTTCTAGAATTCATTTAACAAATAAAAGAGTAAATAGCACAGAGATGATTAAATTAAACAATGAAGAGGCAAAAAAGTAAAGTGAATAGTTAAAGAGAAAAGGCTGGATCACATTTAAGATGGGGAAAAACAAAAGGCAAAGCTTGTAAAATCTGAAAAAGTAAGGTAGGGGTATGAAAGTGTGATGTGTGACAGGTGGGGTAAAATGAGACAGTTGGGAGGAAAGAAATAAAAATGAAGAGCACAAATTAGACAAGACATTCATTTTAAGCCCTTAACAGGATGGATCTCATCGTTGTCATCAGACGGGAAATGTCAGAGCTGGCATATTTGGTTTTTTATGCTTTTTACTTGTTTTAAAAAAAGTCTGTGTCTTACAATACATAAAAAGTCTATTTGCTTTAAAGAAAAACACATCTTAATTTGTTCCCACCTTTTCTCCTACTCAATCTTTAACAAACTTCATTTCTATTATATTGGAAACTACAATAATTATAAGGTTTAATACTTCCATTATATTTTGAGTTATTTTATTTAATACCTGAATAGGAGTTGAATTCTTTAAAAATAACTAAACTTTGCACTTATAACTACAGGCGGATTTCTGGAGGAAGTGAGTATTGCATAAGATGACAAGTAGTAAGTGCTATCTAACAAATGCAAACAAATCCTCACTGTGAAGTTCAGAATCTTTGAAGGAATGTAGATATTCTTTCCAAAATAAATGAACAAAATTATTGTGTCAAAGCCAAGCTTTTAAATTTATTTTCCAATTAATGGAAAGAACTTAAAGGTAGGGTTTTTTTTTAATTTAGGCTTTATTAAATAGCTGGAAAGAATATTTTGGACCTGAAAATAATGGCACTGTATAGAATTATGTTACCAATCTTCTCTCAATATGACCATTTATTATTCTGTGTTGTTCCGTCAAATACAAAAAAAAAATCCTTGTACACTGGAACATGGCAGAAAAGGCAAGTGCAGTAATTACAGTGCACATATCCATAATTTGTTATTGTATTTCTTCTACACAATCTCAAGGTTAAATTCAAATGAAGAAGAATAATGCCAGCATGAAAGTGCATATAGTAACTAATTCTTATTAATTCAGTATTTTTTGAATATGTTCTTTTTTTATTAACTGACATAATCTTTTGAACTTTTTATTTTAAAAAGTTTATCTCAGAGTTATATATAAACCCAAAGTATTTCCATACTGAGGGAATAGACTTCTACATCCTGTACAGTTTAGATCTTTACACTCTATACAAGGCATCCTACCGTCTCAACTCTTCCATCAATTGTATCCATAAATTAACAAATAAGCAATGGGGTCTAGTATATTTAGAAAACATAAAAAAATATGCAGTTGGAAAAAATGTACTGTTTCCTATAATTTTTAATTCTCATTATCATCTTTATATGCTTTAGTGAAAGCCAAATGGATGGAAAGTGGAAGCAAAAAATTTGAATTTTACACGTGGCGGTAAATGATGACAGAAGAGCAAGGCAGGGAAGGATCAGATAAGGGATTTAGAACAGACACATTGTGTCAAACTAATGGTACACCTACACCTATTTCCAACAGTGAATGGATGTTTAAGAAAAAAAACACCAGATCAAACAGATCAGGTACAGAGCAATGTCATCCAGTCTCTGATAGACAGGGATTTCCAGATCCAGGGGTTGAATTCAGACCATCAAGTTTAAAACCCATGAGTAGACCTATGAGTATTATACCATGAGTATTTCTAATTTCTCTTCTCCTCTACTTGTAGTTTAAATAAATGTATTGTCAATCACAGGTCTTTACTTTGGGCCATTTCCACATTCCATGAGAAAATCTAGCAAATAAAGATTCCTCAAGCTTTATCAAGCTTCAGTCTACTTCCATAAAAGAACTGATGCCATCGTTCTGCAAATCTTTTAATGTGTGCTTCTCTTGAAAGGTTCTAAACATGGACAGGAACTTCAGTTAAACTTGTCTTGAAAGCATATTGAATTAATGGTTTGTATTCACAGAAAAAGTAACATAAATAAGCAAATCTATTACACTTGCAACTTTTTTACTCTTGTATTACACCAAAAAAGGCAATAGAATTTAAATGAAGAAAACATTGAGCCCTTTGCAGTACTATACTTCTGGATTATATAATTACTATAGATACACATGTATTATGTCATTTTGCTTTCTCTAAAAACTAATTAAAATAGCCACTGTGTTATACTGGATTTCATAATTTTAAACCATTATACACTCCATTCTGTTGTATCTCAATGTTTCCATTTTATTTACTTCTCTTCAGACTACACAAGGTAGACGTGCTATTATTCTCATTTAGCAGGAAGAGTACTATGGCTTGCCCAACGTCAAAAAGGAAGCTCGTGTCATGAGAAACGAACCCAGTTTTCCCAGATCATAAGCTGAAGGCCTTAATGTTAAAATGTATTCTGGGCCATCTTTGTTTAAAATTCTTTTAATACTATCACCATTGTTATACCCATTGCCACAGTCATCCTCTTCTCTCCTCCCTATTCCTTCCTCACCTTGCCTTGCCTCTGGGATCCTTTCACAACTCAGTAGTACCCTCAGCAGCCAGCAAAAAGTGTTCAAGAACTGTCGCAATCAGCAATGCAAGAATTTATGTACTCTGTCCACTGCTCTTTGGTGCCAACTCTTTTCTCCCTTTTCACAGAAAAGTAATGGGCAAAGTGCTGTTTTCTGTAGGTTTTAGTTCTCCATCTAGCAAGTGTCTGGCCTGAGGAGGGCTGGAGGATCTGCTGTATTCTGGCTGAATGATGCACAAATAAGGTTATTTTTACAGGTGCAATTTACAGGCCAGCTATGTTTTAGTCTACAAAATTACAAGGTAAAAGGTATTATATAGCCTCTTTCTTAAGATGTCAGGTAAAAAAACCCGCCAAGTAATTTCAGTACTTAGCTAAAAGAAATTATATATTTTAGAAAAATAGCAAAACTAAATGAAAGCTTTTGACTGATAAATAAAGAACACATGTTGGTAACTTTTTTCAAAGGTTAATTATCTGTGCAGTTAAAAATGTGCTCTTATTTTACATTTGACTTTATGTGGCTTCATCAGGCACTTTTATGCCTTTGCCTGCTACATTACAGAATATTCCACTGTGAGATACTTTATCTTTGAAATTATTCATGTATTCTTGATTATTTTTTTTTAATAGTGTACTAACTGGAACTCTCCTGGCATTTCTGAAGAAAAACAAAACAAAACAAAACCTAACCAAACAAAAAAAACCAAACTGAGGGCAAATCTGGACAACAGGGCCTTAGAACTGCTAAATATACATACAAAGCAACGGACTTTGAAGACTCTCAACACATCTACAAATCAAGTCTATTTAAAAAATTGAGATAGATGACACTTTAAAGTATATCTGAAACACATAGAAATGGCATAGCCAAAGATACTGCAGGACTCTCAACTGAGAAGCAGTAGCTACAAGACACAGTCTCTACAAGGCGCAGTCTCTACTGATAGAGCAAAACTCAGGTCCGTGATGCTCGCATTAACTGAAATCTGAAATTCTTGCATCTGGGTCAGACAGTAAAATAGTGGAAGAATCATCTCTAATCACAGTAATCAAAATAATTTTTTTTTTCAAGTCCAGCTCTACAATGCCTTGAGGTTTTACTATACTATCTGGAGTCATTGCATGGGATCCTTTCAAACGAAAAAGTCAGACCTACAGTATAAATGGCTAGGATGCCTGTGATGGGCCAGCTCTTGTCCAAGTCCCTTTGGAAAAACACCAGATGTTTTCATCTGATGAAGCAATTGGTTTTCTTTATCTTATCTGTAAGAGGCTGGAGTGTGTTTGGATACATTTAATACTAAACTGCAAGGGTGCTCCTACCTGCTCTTTGACCAATACTAACTCCTTTTGCCTACCATAAAGTAGAGTGACAGTCCAAGAAGCACGTGGCAGATATGCTCCAAAAATGAGAGACTGTCATCATTGCTGATTCTTGTTCACTCAACATGGCATGACCACAAATATAAACACTTTTCCACATATTTCTTCTTTCTGGTCTGGTATCTCCAACATTACATCTACACAACCTTGAGAAACAGGGTCTTACTGTACCTACCTGGTAAGGGTGCCCTTAAGCTAGGTCGTTTACTGTCCACTGTATGTGCAGCCTTCTGTGCTTTAAGTGGGGAAGAAGAGTAGACAAAGTGCAGGCAGCTCTAAACCCCATGTTGCAATGGTCCCTAGGGAACCACTGCCAGCTGGCACAGGTTAAAGCAACGCAGAGGCCTGGGGCTGCGTGGAAAATCAAAGAGCTATAACCATCTCCTTGACAGCCCCACAGTGTAAACTAGACACACAGAAGAATCCAGGTCTTTGTGTACATGAGGGAGAAGATAAGCGTTTATATAATTTTCTGAAAGATTTTATCTGTCAATACATTGAACAAGGTAAAAGCCACACCAAAAGGTGAAAATGGTATAATATTTAGACATTTGACCGAGATCTCTGAGATGATCTGATGCTTGCAATAAAAGAAGCTTGCTTATGGTCTCAAAACCTTGTTTCTCACCAGATTTGTATGATTCAGAGAATCTTGTGGATTGAATGATTCCCAGCCTGGCACACAATAATGATTTACTTCACAGGGAGACAAAAGGGAGTAGAACTTTTCAAACTTTACCACCATTTGTTATCCAGCATTTACTGCATTCATGGGGAGTGCAAATGGACAGTGCTTTATAATTAATTAATATTACTTGGCCTTGAATTAACGACACGATGAGGATCTGAACTTCCCACAGCATTTTATAAAACCAATGCATATGATTAGAACTGGAAACTTGCAGATGCTACTAAGTGCCTTTTCCCAGGCATTCAAAGTGGAAGCCAAAATAGATTGTAAAGCTAAACCAGGACAAAAAACATACAGACCAGCACTTACTGAATACTCAGCTGAAGGATCAGCTGTTACCATGCCATGTTCCTGAATAACACTACTACCTTTCCGTGTGTCTCCTTGTCAGATGTTCACTGCTTCATTAAAAATACTCATTCTCCCCATCTAGTCTACTCAGCCATGTTTATGGGACTGTCATATATAAATGTATTTCATTCCTCTAGACCTTTCCATCATTCTGTTGCTGTGGTAAGACTGAGCACGTGCAAGATGTGTCATGTTCAGGTGTGCCCTTCACCTTTTTTAGTTATTGTTGGTCAGTCTTGAGAAATACAGACCATGAGTACCTCTGTTCTTAGCTGTGGCTGAGGAGCTTTTAAGAGAGCTTTGAGGAATATAGAAGGCACGTGCAATGTTCCTCCTATTGAGGTGGCTAATTCTGCTGGTCTGCTCAGTTCTGTTAGTGCAAAGTGATGGCAGTTCTTTACTTTTTCATCTATAGACTGCTGCAGTGTCATCATGACTACCAAACAGAACATGCTCTCTGCCTTCCACAGCCATCTTTGGTTACTCTGAGTTTTACAAGTAGCACTTAGGTACAAGCAGGATTTAACTTCTAGGAGCAAAATGGTTTGCATATTAAGAAACCAATTTAATACATATAAATCATTTTCAGAACAGAAGAAAATGACTAAAGGATCTTTATAAAAATTGCTGTCAAATGTAGTTAGAATGTACTTAAGAATAAATACATACATGAATAAAACATTACAAGTATTATAAAAATCCATTGACATTCTTATTAATACAAAATATCATAATTTGGAATTAAATTTAAGATTTAAATTACTTGCACTAATGAATAACAAAATACGTACTAACAAATTATTGGAATGATCATGTCATTGAAGGGTTAATGGCTCCAGTTATGGTAGAAATCTAAATATCATGGGGAGGCACCTCCTGACCCAGCCATCACTAAGAATTATGCAGATTCAAATGGGAGCCACACAGGCTTTGATTTCCCCCAAGGATTGATGAACAAGTACAAAATAATAGAAAGTGACAGGAAGCAGATGACTGAGGTCTAATTTAATGTCATTCTAAAAGACAATATACCTTAAATTGGCCTTAGGAAAATTATGGGTTACAAACAAGAGAACAGAAACATGCACTTTTTCATTTTAGTTCACTAATTTAAAAAGTAATCCTTTGAACAAATGAACAGTGAAACAATAGTCATTTGGCAATGCAAAACTGCCAAACTTGAGTAGGCGTACTTTGTTTGCATAATTTGCAATTTATTGGAAAAGGCTGTAATCTTAAAACGAAAACCCTATTAAACAAAATAATGAAATTATTTGAAGGATTTTATGCAAATATTAATTTGAGATTGTTATGAAGACAAAGAATTAATAGATCTTAAATAGTATGATAAAATGCAATGAGGATATGCTCAGGAAAAGTTTGCCATTTTAGTAAAGGTTTAGCTACACATGCACTTACCTAGAAATAAAAAAAAAAAAATCTATGCTGAAAAGGTTTTTCTAAGAATAAAGTTAGAACATTCTACTACTTTTAATTAGTAAGGATCACAAATGGCCTTCTACATGCCAAAGTTAAGCATAAACCATACTTTAATTCATATCTCCCAGATTTCAGTATGTGCTTATGTAACATCAACTTACATCATTTCACGTTACAGAAGTACCGACATTTGGATATGAAACAATTGTATTTTATACCATAAATATTTGAGACATATCTGTATAGAAACAGCACTTGCAGGGTTTTTTTATTTCAGAGATTGTGCTATTTATCCTGCATAAATTTTTTTTTAATTCTTTAACATCAGTGATTAGAGGTACAACACATCAGGTACTTGCTCAATAATGGTGTTAAATTCACCACTGATTTTTTCTCAGCTAGTATTTAAACACAGGAAATACTTTTGATAATCAAGAATTAAAACCAGATTTATATAGCATGAAATTAAAAATCTAACAGATATAAGGCTTTGGAAAGACTTACTGTAATACATTACAGCATTGTCAGAAAAGATATGAAGATTTTCTCTAAAACTTGGAGGCTTCTCAATTGGTTTCAAAATAAATAGCTGCTTTTAAAGCATGTACAAATACCCTATCTCACAAAGAAGCATCACAGACTCCCTATTATGATTAACAGAGGAAAAAGAAAAGTGCATTGCACAAGTACTCCATCTGCAACTTAATCACATGGTAGACCTGGAGGCATCTTAACAGTGCTAACAGAACTGCCTCAGGAATCTACAGAGCAGCCAGATGCCAGCCCTGGAAAAATATGTAATATTGCATGATATCTGCAGCCTGTGACTGGCATTCAAAGAGAAGCCATAAGACTGGTCCAATGTTTAGGGCTGAACAAAAGCCTGATACTTGCATATATTTTCATTATGCGTAGTGAGATTTTTTCTTTAAGGATAAATTAAACAATGCTGATAAAAAGTGTGTACCCCCAAAAGTTTTCCAAGAAAGAGACATGTATAACCCTATCCAGGCAGAAAATATATATTGTAAAATTCAACTATATTATGTTAACAGTAAATCAAATGTGAATTTGCATTTTTTAAATTATATGTGAAAAGAAGCTTTTAAGCAAATTTCTCCCTTTAGAAGAACACTGCACATTTTACAAACTAAGCACAGCAATAATATATTTCTGCAAGATGAACAGAAGAAATTATTTCCTAAAAATCTATGTTTTATATAAGTGGTAAATATGCTTTTTAAAAATGAATTAAGGCCAGAATCATCTTTATTTACACCTTTCCTTAAAAGATGGCAGGTTCCCTACAAACAAAAACTTATGTAATTTAGAAACAATGTTAATGCTATTGCCATTGGAAAATAGCCCCTTGATTGTTATATTTTCTGACATCAGGTTGTTTTCCTGCATGTAATGTCCATTGTTCAGTGACATTTGCGGTAATCTTCAAAACTAAATTTTAGTTTATATGACAAGAAAAATATTATTTTATTTAAAGAAAACACAGAGAAAGATGGGGAGGAGAGACAAAATATGATACTAAAAATAGTAATGTTAGGCAAATGGTCTAATAAATCCGAAAGAGTTAAAACTTCAGCTTACAGCTTTCACAGACCTCATTCACTGAAGGTTTTCAGGGGATCTGATTTACTGTATATTGTCCAAGCCCTTCACCTGGATGAAGTGTTGACTACAACCCAGGTGAACCAATCTGCCCAAGGGACTGGGGGTAACTAAGCAACAGAATACCTGATGGAGACTTTGATCATATGACAAAATCTCTCACAAAGAAGAAGTTGCCTAAGAAAAGGGAGTTGGAAGCTTTTATAAATGGCATCTTCCTAACCAGAGCATTAGGCTTGAGAATCTCTGTTGCCATTTGTGGTGGAACGTCATAGTTGTAGTCTGTTCTATTCATAGCCAAGGCCCAGAAGAATCTCTTCTCAATTTGAAACAGCTTCCTAACTGTCTTTACCCACATGCCAAGTTTTGCATACCAGATTTATCAGAAAATAGTATTTATTTGCATTACAAACATTTTTATGCCTAATGTAACACCTATTTTAGGTAAGACTACAACTGCAAAATTAACTTCAATGATCACAGAGAAAACAGAGCACCTGATATCTACTGTAATTTCAAAGAAAGAACCTATGTGTTTTAAGGTTTGGTTCAAGGTGATATCAATACTACAACTACTACCTTCTGAGTTTTACATAAAGCTGCAGAGATTGTCTACCAGTCTGGGATGAAAAAAGATGTGGGCACTAGTTTCATTTCCTTGTTTTGCTCACAACTGCAGATAAGTGTTCCCATGATCAATATAAGCCTTGTCAGATGTACATAGGAGTTTCTCTGCTATGCAATTTTATGTTTCTCAGAGGAGAATGGCATTCTGAAACACCCATGTTCAATGCTAATAAGATACACGACACACATTCACTTGGAAGAACAAATGAATTGTAAGCCAACACACTGCAATCCAGAAACAATTTAGTTGGTATGACCAAAATATATAACCAGAAGATTGCCTAAATTAATCAATGCTCTTCATAGTGTTAACAAACAGTCTGTCTGTTTATAGACAAATCAGCACTCTATGAAGAAGGAAAACTGTTTAGGTCTTCAATCTCAATGCCAAAAAAAGGGACAAAAATTGGGAGAACAGATAGTTGCAACTACCAACACCACGAGTACAGAAGCAATCTATTAAAATAGCTTTGCCCTCTAAACAAGTAGTTAACAAGATATATCTTTCAGTTTTTCACTCTTCTGCTGAGCATGACTACTTGCATACTTAATTTGCTATCAGTTGGAATTTCAACAAAACAGAATATTATCATTCCCTCAATTATAACTTGACTACCATATGTATAATATAACCATATTTGCCAAGTTAAATTGAACAAAAACATGCCACAAAGGAAAACAAAACTATTCCAGAAAGTAAAAAGGTAATTTTTTGTAAGTAAATTCAGGATAAAACATAGCTTTGGCAAAGCTGACAAGGAATCAAGATAGAAAAAAATGAAGAACAACTGAGTATAATTTTATTTGAGTTTTTGAAAGATCTAGACATGAAAGCCTGACCATATTATCACACAGGCTCATTCAAATAGATCTATAATCATTAAAGGATGTTTGTTAATATATGGATGATATTTCATAAATATAACTTTATTGGTAATAGTATTGTAATAATAAATAGCTTATGCAGATTTTCAAAGGAGAGTCCCATCACCTTCAGTCTTCCAGAATGCATCCATTCAAAAAATTCATATACTCTAATATCAGCTCACATTTTACCAGCTAACATGACTATTAATAATGAGAAAAATGAGAAAAGAGGGTTTTATTATTTTCACATTTAGTTTTAATGATCAGAGGAATAGAAAACATTGTAGAAGACATTAATTAGAAAGGCTAAGTAGCTACTGAAAGAACTACTGAAACACTGTGTGACTAGAAAAATGGGTATGATCTGTAAAAATCCCAAAATGGTTGTGATGGGTTGACCCTGGCTGGATGCCAGGTGCCAACCAAAGCCGTTCTATCACTCCCTCCTCCTTCGCTGGACAGGGCAGAGAAAAATATAACAAAGGGCTTGTGGGTCGAGATAAGGACAGGAGAGATCATTCACTGACCACCGTCATGGGCAAAACAGACTCAGCTTGGGGAAAATTAACTCAATTTATTACAAACCAAAACAGAGTAGGGTAATGAGAAATAAAAGCAGATCTCACAACACCTTCCCTCCACCCCTCCCTTCTTCCCAGGCA
>JANZLQ010000022.1:21609155-21623581 GCA_026212715.1 Elanus axillaris | reverse complement strand
CTGGCAGCGGGTCCATCTTAGAGCCGGCTGGTATTGGCTCTGTCGGACATGGGGGAAGCTTCCAGCAGCTTCTCACAAAAGCCGCCCCTGTAACCCCCCCGCTACCAAAACCTTGCCACAGAAACCCAATACTAATGGAACAAGCCTAACAATAAAACCTGATGTATTAACACAGAATGAGAAACCCTGTATTACAGAGGTAGCAAACACAGTGGAAGACTATGAGTGGAATACAAGTATTGAAAGGCATGAGTTTTCAGAAAATACAGAAGAATAAATGTAGTAAGGTAGCAGTGTACATTAATGATGAAATATGGTGTGACCTAGAAGTAAAACTCAAGATAAATAAAATAATCTTCATTTTAGAATTTTGGATCAACTACCATATATAGTCAAATATCCAAGAACAAATATTTTTAACAGATTTTTTTATGACAGAAAAGCCATCAGATGAATAGAGAATAGTGAATATAAATTTTGTTTAAAAAGAAAAAAAATCCATGAAACTAGAAAGGACCCTAACAAGCCATGAAATAGTTTGAAATAATGTGCACCTTTTTTTTATGTTCTAGTAAGAACCAAGACATACGCAGATAAGGAATAGTATCATAGCTGGAGCAATGAAGAGCATCTCACAAAAGACGAAGCAAGGATTGGTTTAGTCTAGCAAAAAAAAAGGCTGAAAAGAGATATGACTACTGTTTAAAAATATGTGGGGAGGAGGTAAAGAGCAAAGAAGATGCAGAGCTTTATTAGAGAAATTCTATTAAAACAGTAGGAAATGGATATCAAAGAGACATGAAAACTTTCAGAATGGAAATCAGAAGAAAGCTTCTAATCATTGGAGCACTAAAGCTCTCAGACAGCCTTATGATAGCAAAACTGAGAGTAGAAACCACAATTAATTTTTTTAGGTAGAATTTGATCTGATAAGTTTAAGTGTTGTATGATATGACTCCTGGTTGTAGCACAAGACTGACTCTGACATCCTCTTCAGTTCTACTTTTTTAAAGCCTCAATTCAATCTGGACTTTTAATAAGGGCCTCTGGCAGATAAGTACAATAGTAATTCTAGTTTTTACTTCCTTGCAGTTATTTGGAAGGCTTAAAGTCACATTTCTCAATTATCAGAAAAGGTTTTTGTCAACTATCTCAGCTAGCAGCAATACTGAAGACCTGTTTCCTTGTCTTACAGACTTCATAACTGTATTTTCTGCATCTTGGGAGATACATGATTAACCATAAAACACTCAACAGACACTTGGCTGTCTACATAAAACTTGTTTCCAGAAGTCTGTGCTATATTAAGTCTTGGTGGGGCAAACCCAAGTTACTGCAGGTTTTAACATGTTTGTTGTGAATTACCCAAATTCTTCAAGTTTTTTAGTGAGGTAAGTTCAATTGTCTCCTTTCACAGAACCTGAAAAATTAGTCCTTAGACCAAGTTCTGCACTTTTTAAAGAGGGAATATTCATATCAGGTCTTCAAGAATAGTTTTTCTTCCATACATCACTGAAGACTGGGAGAAGCAGCTCAGGAAATACTTTTTTTCCTAACCGATCACTTTAATGTGCTATAACTTAACCTACAAACATTTAATTGATATTCAAGTAATAAAATATGTAAATATTAATGAAATATTTAATAATCCAAACAGAAAGAATGAAATGTCATACTTTCCAGTGTTATACATATAAACATAATTAAGCAAATTAGTGATGTACATGCTTAACCAAAGTGACTAATTACACTACTAAATTTAAAGCACTTAGTCTTACCAGTAGAATTCCATTGCTGTACTTCACTGATAACATTTTAAAAAATTCTTCAGGAATTCACAATTGACTGTTACTTGTCAGCAATTTATTCTTCATTTGATAAGCGTATTTTGACAAGTTTTTAAAAAAATCTGCTGCTTTCAAGCAGCTGGTCAGTACAAGGCTTACTTGACTTTCTCAGTGAGCCAAGAGGGATTAGAAAGAGTGGGAAAAGACTAAGAAGAAACATTATCTTTTTCTGCTCCAGTTTCAGTAGATAGAATTAATGTAATATTTTTTATTTGCCAGCATATTGACTTATAATGATGATTCTGTAACTAGGTAAAGTCAGTTATCTGGACAACTAGTCCCAGATAGTAATATATAGATTACAGTGTATTTTCACCTGTGATTTTCCATATTAGACAAAGAGCACAGTGCTATAACACAATTACATAATCCAAACTATACATAAAACCAGAGTTCAAAAATGAACTAACTTCAATCAATCTCCAAAATTTAACTTCCATCTAAGCTTTACAACTACACTTCTTAGCTGAGTAATCACATGCATTAGAACAGATGTCAAGTAGGTGTTTTCATTGAGCTAGTGTAGCTGAATGTATAATTTACATCCTAAACATGGTTGTCTGAATTGCACATTAATTAAATGTTAAAACAGTCAATGTGAATGTCCATTGTCATTAGCTTTCCCTGTATTTTTTCCTCACCCCCAGAAAGTATCCATTCAATTTATATGTTGAAATGAAAATTTTAGACAATATAAAAAGTTATACACTTTAAGGACCATTTTTTCCTTCTTCACATACCATTTCCTCCTTCTATATAGTTGTCTTCCTTCCAACACCAGAGATGTCAGGATCTGTAAGTAAGATTGAATGTACAAATGTGGAGCTACATAAATTTTAGGACATAGATGCCCTGGTTAAACTATTGTTAACAGCTCAGTCTGGGAAGCAGGGTAAAACACGGCATGCTTTTGATCTTACCCAATACATCCATATCACTTCTTGCAGTACACCTATGATGTGGGCTACCTGGACAAAGAAGGACTGACAGAATTCTGGTACACACACACAATTCACCCTTCCTTCTGGTAGGCAACACCAGGACTCTGCTAAAAATGATCCTGTGGAGATGTGACATAGTCATAACAGAGAAACAGTACACAGTCAACCATTCTGCCCTAGGAAGAGTGTATATTTGGGTCTCTCCCAATGGGCACAGCAAGCTGAAGTTCTTCCACTATGCTTCTGAAGTGCTTTGACGATCACATCAGGCTATCCTAAAGAGAAAGTTTGCTTCTGCACCAGTGAATGGCTGGCAGCTTTGACTGAGGCCAACTCAGGCTTGCAACTGATATACAGAATTACAGATATATAGTACCCATATACTCTGCTAGTTAGCCCATTGGAACTTCACCTTTACTTGGAACAACTGATGTCTTTAAGACTCCAGGACATAAACTGGGAAAAATCCCACTTACCTAGAAATTGTGTGAAATGATTTTTTTGTATACAAGATACTGGAGTGTGACAACTTGATAGATGTCATAGAACTCTGATGACTTAGCTATATGAAACAGAGCTGTGATGGCTCAGGGAAAAAATTCACAACGAGGAATGCTGGCAAGTGGTTTCTTTGCTACAATGGTAAAGATTCACAACAACAGTGAATCATCACTTTAGCTCATGGTACAGGCTGCAACACATTCTTGTCTCACATAGTTGCCTGCCTGTGCCTGAACTGTGAGATCTCTTCAGAAGGTCAGTAAGGTAGAATTCATATTTTGATTGCTGAAAGAACATATGAAAAAAATACAGGACTGATGTCCTGTTAGCTGCCACTCAGTAAAGTGAAACTTACAGAAACAGTCAGATAATTAATTTCTCAAGCTACTGAAATAGATAGGAATACTGACATTTTGAGAGGTGTGTCTGTGCAGAAGACAATCTGCAGAGAATATCAAGCTGGAAAGGAAACACAGGTTGGTGAGTACACCCAATTGGTGCCAGGATACAGATATTCATCACTAGTTCTGGACAAAAGGCTGCAGCTCATAAATCAGATCTGAACACAACAGGGCTGCAGCACTCTGAAATGGGACAACAAAACTCTCTAACGTTCTGGATGCTCTTAAGAAAACATTTGGTTAAGTCAGCACAGTCTGGCAGTCTAGCACTTAACTATTTTCAGATGTACAAAGTTAAGGAAGGTATTGCTCTATTTCTTAATGTAAGGGTTAGGGCAAAAATTGCTCAGCAAGACAAAGGGAAAGATGGATCTAGCACCATTTGTTACAGAAGAAAGTTTAGAAATAATTTATTTTAATGGCCTTGAAATCTGCAAGTCACTGTAAATTGAGAAGACAGTTTTGATTTACATCCCTAATTTATTCAAAACAAAACTGAATCAGTTTAGTTTTTAAATGGCAATATTTGTTTTGTTAATACTGAATTTAAGTAAATAATCAAGATTCAAAATGATAAATGCAGCAGATTATTAAAAAAGAAAAAGCATGGAAACAAGTTTAAAAAAATCTTTGGAAAAATGGACAAATTTCAAAGTATAGAATAGTAGGCTTTTAAATTTTAGTAAAATTACAGGAAACTACATTTGTGTGATATATAATAAATCTAGTGTATGCACTATAAACAGTTCTGCTCTTTTAGGATCTTTTAGGCATTACAGAAAAAAATTAAAATTAATTTATGGAAATAAAACTGTAACACGAAACAAGCATTTTCAGAAATGCACAACTTCATAATGTTTCATTTTTACAGAGTTAAGGTACTTGTGTTAAAACTTAAATAGGTAAAGTTTATGCAATGTGTTTGAAGAACCTACACTGAATATTTCAGACCTCAATTATTTAAAATAATTGAAAAGACAAACCAGATTGGCGTATGCAAATCAAATGAAAAAGAGAGAAATAAAGCAAATAAAAATTTCAATTTCATCTTTGGGGTCTTTTTTCTTACATTCAGCTTTTGAGCCAGTAAATAATTACCTTTGAAAGGTTCTAACAATTAAAGAATAGCATTGATTAATTAGGAAAGAAAGCGAAGAATACTAATCAATCCTAAAGACAGTTTTTCTTCTCCCACCTCAAGCCTTTTCGTCACCCACAAACAATGTGTTTTCTACACTGTTCAGATTCTTTTAAAAAACATTCATATTCTTGTCCATTCACACAAAACTCTCTTGGTGAGCATTGTTTTGGGAGGAGTGGGTGGTAGGCAGGGGGCACAGGATGTTGAGAGAACAGATAGGATGTCAGGTGAAGATGGAATGCTGTGCCCTCTCTAACCAGCTAAAGACTCTGCATGATTGTTTTCTTACAAATAATACCTGTGGGTGTTGAAACAGTTCAGAGAATCTATCAAACATACCCTTTCACTTTGCTGTTGTAACTCTATAAAATTTATTCTCATTTCAAAAGAATCTTTGCAATAATACCTGTAGGTGGTTGAGTAATTTAGAGAAAATCTGTCAAACCTACTTCCACTGACTTTAGCAATAGGATTCTGTAATTACTTTCAAAGTTGTAAAATGCAATTATTTATTTTCAGTATATTCAGAAAGTTCAAAATTGAGCTTTTATTTTTTATTTTAACAACTTTTGATAAGCTAACTCAAGAGTAGACCTAATAATTGTGCAGCATTTCATTTAACTCACAATAAGGAAAAAAAAGTCAGTGCTAAATTTAGGTAACAGATAGGACACTACTACAAGTATAGTCCCGTCTTCATCTAAGGAGATAGTCTACATTTAGCTGTCCCTTACATAACTCTAAGATGATACATCTGATACTAATCTTGATTCAGTCTTTTCCATGTAAAACTACATGGGTTTACAGAATATTTATGAAAAATATAACTGAAGACCTCTTTCTTTAATCTTTATATCTTAATCTTTAATATTTCTTAATTCACAATAATAGAACAAAATTGAAAACACAGAAATTTATTGTAAGCCTAGTTATACTGGAAGAATCTCTTAGTGCCCCCAGACTCAGGCACACATTGAAATTACTTTGTTTGACAACCTACCCTTTGTCAACTGAGCTAATTGAGTGAACATTTATTCACTTTTAGTCCATGGCAAATGTGATGTAATTTGACCTTGCACAATCCCTGAAGAAAGAAAGGTAGTCCAAGATGAACTGGAGTAATCTCAGTGTGCATAAAGACAGATAAAATACAGGAATTTCATCATTTGTGTAACAAATCCTTAGAAACTGGTTCCAGATGATCAAAATTATTTTATATGCCATCAAAGATAGTATGTCTCAAGACTTTTGTGTCTATGAATTCTAAATGCTCCAAAAAAGTCAAATTCATATATCTGTGCAGAGATGCATTTCATCCAAATAAGTACAGGCATCGTTATGTGGTAACCCCATTACAAGACTGGTAATAAAATGGAAAATAACAAATTCCTTTTCCCCTTCCCTCCCTGTCATCACCAAAGAATCCATGTCCCATTTGGATTCACCTGATTATGCAGGAGCACCTAAGCACATCACATCTTCAATTGGTAAACTTGTTTGTGGCCAGTGAAGCTTAATCAAATATGAGTGGCAAATACATTGGACAAAGATGTTGGACCCTGCTATAATTAAAACTTCATTAGTCCCAAATGGTCGCTTAATTTCTAATTTGCAAAAGAATATCGTCCCCCATCTGTGGTCTACATTTTGACTAATACCTCATTTTTTAGCATGAACCATATGTCTCTAGCAAACATTCATGTTCAAACAGGGAGAAGAAAAAAATAATGCAAGTTCATCATGAATAACAATCCAGAAATTACATTTTTAAAGTATCCATTTAACTCCTTCCCACAATTTCAGACAGATTTCCACCATTTACCCTTACCCATATATTCTCTGTGCAGAAGAAATTCTCAGTTAAATTATGGTGCTAAAGTCCAGGACAGTGTTAGGAAACTACTCATCAGAGCAAGAGCTACCTCATCAGAAACATGAAACATGAGTACCATAGCCTCCCTAGTTGCAATAATGCTCTGATACTCAAAAGAGAAACTGTTTATAAATTATATACTGAAGCAGAAGGAAAAACAGAAGCAATATCATTCTTGGTGCTCATAAAAAGGGAAAGAGTTAATCATTCGTCCTCTTAATAAACATGCTGTATCTGTGCAACTAGTCACATTAGTCTTTTCTATACAAAGAAGATTTTAATTACCCAGTTCTCAATAATCTCAACCACTTATTTTTTTTAACTAAGTAAACTAACACTGCTAGATTGCTGAACTCGACAAGCCCATCCTTCATGCTTGCTAGACAGAACTGTTGGTCCCACATCTTTTGAAAATATATTTCAGAAGAAAAAAGGATTTCCTAGAATTTCCACAGGAAGTAAAACTGTTCCCAGATCTAAATTAAGTTTTATTGATTTGAAAGGCAATATGGCATAGAGCAGAAACTCTTTATATGTTGCATCAATCAGGTGCCATCCATTTTAAAAGGAGAAAAAAACTATTTAGCATATCGAAATCTTACAAGATAAATAGCTCAGATACAATTTCCCTGCAATATATGGTTATGAAAAATCAGCAGGAGCCATTTATGGTCTCATAAAACATAAATCAACTGAAAGAACAGTTGGTCAGAATCTGAAACATCACAACATTAACTCACTGTGATTACAAAGCTTCCGTTATCACCCTTACAGATGTCAAATCATTGTAATGTTATATTTTTGTTAATAGCTGGCAACAAAAGAATCTATTTAGATAATTGTTTCTTAGATGTATTTAAATATTGGGTTGGGGGGGGGGGAGAGGGGGAATCATGGTTTTAGACATTACCAAATGAAAAAGCAGAAAAATACTAAAAATTATCTTACTTTTCCTGTCCTAAACAATTTTGTGACAAGGCAAATGAACTATTGCATATAGATAGACATAGATGCCACTAAGTGATGGAAATAAACAGAGCTTTGAAATATCAATGTTTATTTTTTCACTAAAGCCTTTACTTTCAGAATAATTACCTATGCACAAACTCTAGATGGCAACATTGCACTTACTGTATTACTAAAACAAAATGTCACACTAAGTCCCTACATATCCTCTTTATCAACATTTTATGTGCCACAGATCTATAGCCTCTTATTATAAGTGTAATGAAGCAGAAGTTATTGAAGCATTTTATTGATTGCTCAGATCACAAGTTTACTGTCATACTGAATTGGCACCTTACTTGCTGAAGCAAACTGCTGACACCTTTTTAAAAAAGTGACAACTACATCTATTTCATGACCAGAAATCCATTTTCATCTCTATCAAGACAAGAATGCAATTTTCACTTCATTTAACTGATGTTAGGCCTGCTCAAGGAATGACACTTGGAAAAAGGCACAAGTTTAAGGTTCTTAAAATACTTCTGGTAACTAGAATGTAGCGCAGTTGTGGGAAAAATTTCAACCATCACTCAAATCTATAAACAATACAACATTCTAAGAATCACTTATCTGAACTATCAAGAGGGCAGTTTTCTCTTTCAATTTCAGAATTACTGAAACACTATTTTTATATTCTTTTAATAAGAAGCTATGCTGAAATATTACAGTTTTCATATGGAATCTTGCTCTACACAAAGTTCAATTTAACATGAGATTATTTCTTGAGTGGTCTCTACACAGGTCAAACAGACAAAAAAATCTATTTTTCTGCAACCTATAAAGAAGGAAATACTTAACACCTCTTCAATAGTGTGAGTCAATGCCATAAAATTAGAAAAGCAGAATCTGCAAGGAAGAGAAAACAAATATTTAAGTCTAAAAAAAGGTGTGGGAGAGTACTGAACAGAGACTGTGATACTCAAGTTATTTTAAGAATACACTTTCAAAAACCATAAAAACACAAATACAAGTTGGCTTGAGCTGGAAACCAAGTTAAACATTTTGGTGAATTTCTTCCTTTTCTTCAAATAATATCTAATAATTATTATGCCAATTTTACCACAATATAATCTAATTTTCTGAAAGCAGCATTACAAACAAGGTAAGTGTTCTTAGTTATAATTTTCTGATAATTCAGTGAACTAGGATGGATATAAAAATAATAGGAATAACATATTGACTAAAAAATACTTCAAGAAATGTATCATTTTGTTCGTTTCTGCCAGAGAAAACCTCTGCAAAATGGTTATACCTAGCAGCTAGTTTATATTTTATTTGTAAGGGGAAAAAAACTCCAGAAGAGTAATTAGAAATCTTACTACACAATGTAATTACTGAAATCTATGAAAACCAACTGAATAGTAATGATAGATGTGTTTCTTATAAAGTACAAAAAAGAAAAGTTATGGAGAAAAGCTTTTGTTCGCATATTGCAGATGCATTTAACCTCCAGTACTTGAGTCAGCAGTTTCATAAAAACAACATGAGAAAAGAGAAAAAATAGTATTTTAAAATTTTTGTTCTGGTATTTGCAATATTTCCATTTTTTTAAAATTCAGTAATATTTTTATGGATCTGCATAGCAAAATGAGGAAAACCTTATAAGTTGTGATGTTTATGGATGTAGCTAGGAGTAATAAGAGCAAAACTGTTGGATATACAGTTTTGAAATAAAACATTTAAGCTTGTGTTCCCATAGCTGAAAGGGCAAATACTAGAATTAGTCAATAATTTTATTCTCTCCTGTTTTGTGGGTATTTTGCATACTAGCTCCACTACTTTAATGTAATGTAATATGCTGTGCTTCAAATGATTAATTACTATTACTGTAAGTTCTGCTAGATCAAGCTAATGAACATTCAGCACAATTTCCTGTCACTTCTCATCCCAGCTCCGTCCCCTCATCCCCACATATAACACACTTCCAGTAAAAATAAAAGCACACAGAATAAAGCCTTAGGACTGGCTATGTTTGTTAACTATCACATTAAAATTTTGCTAAACCCTTGGAAGTAACACATGCTCAAAACCATTTAAATATACTTAAAGCACACTTGTGATTCTCAAATATTTATACATATATATTTTCCATAATAAATCTTTACTGTGACAATGCCGAGATATTCTTCCATTTACCTGTTCATGTGCATTGTATATTATTTAGTAAAGGACAGATCAACAGCTTGAATAAAGTGTAATTCTAAATGAAGAAAATGTTTAAAAATCATTAATATCATTTTAAAAGGTATTTGAGTCTTCTCTTTTGGCCTCTGTTTAGCTGTGCTAGGCCTGTGAATGACAGCTTCCCTGCTTGAAGCATACAGAAAGCACAGCCTTCCTCATTCACTGTCAGTACTATGGCCTTTTCACACGTTCCCTCCACAGCAGTGTTTGTCCCCAAACACTGGAACCCAGCACAATGACATTCCTACTTCAACACCCCCACCAACAGCACTACTACATATGAAGAATGCTAATGAGACGGACATCCCCCATCTCTGAAAGTGTTAACTATATCCCCTACTATCAGATATAATGTTATTTGTATTGTTATGTATTACATCTCACTTAAGAGCAAGTTCATTTTGGCAATGCTTTTTTCCTAAAAATATTTTTAATAGAAACTATAGTAGCTTGACAAAAAGACCAAAAAAAAAAAATCTTACATGCATTCACCCAGTTACGTACATTATATATATAATGGACTGATTTTAACCTCCAGATGCATTTAGGGATATCAGAAATTCCAACAGACACCAACACAGCATGTTTAAAATAGCAAGGCAAAAGGCTAACATCTGAAATATTAATAGCAGAATATTTCTGTCAGTACTGTTGTTTAAATTTTACCTTTTTGGTAGAAAACTGTATTTTACAGCCCCAGAATTCATGGCACTAAAATGTCAATATAAGCTTTGTCAAGATTTTAGTGAAGCTTATAGATCATTATACAGATACGTAATTGCAATTAGAAAGAGTTTAAAGGAAAAAAATAGAAGGCTTTTGTAGAAAAGTTGTTACACATATATATATTCTTCCTTTCTCCTTTATTTAGAGAAAAGTACAAACCACCTCCCAAAGTTCAAGTACTCTCTCAGTTTTACCTGTTTTACTTCACCTGTATTATTCTAAAGGAATATTATTTGAAGAATACTGATTATCCTCTTTAAAAGGATACAAAGACTACGGCAAAGAGGTGGTAGCTCCTCACTGTTTTCTTCCTCTGGGGCAAGAAGCAACAGAGTGATTATAAAGACGACACTGTGCAACCAGTGCACAGTGTGGACCAGAAACTATGTATTGTTTTAATTCAATACATGCATTTTAAACTGAAATCCAAATGGATTTTAATAGAAGCACATGTATTAGCATACTATTATAGAAGTACATGTATTAGCATATTATTAGTTGTATGTGCTATTTGATTTCAATGGACAGACTATAGCATCTTAGAAGAGTAATACTGAACCAAAGGATTTTCCTTTTTTTTTTAATACTTCCATCCCCTTTTCATTTAAATGAAAAGGCAAAGTAAATACAAATAATTCAAATGTCAAAATAACACTGAGATAAATAGAAATCAAGAAAATTTATTTAAAGTTGTCAAGTAATGGCTACATGTTATATTGGTATGAATACTGTATGCAGTCATCATAGCATTATGTTGTCAGGCCTTAGCACAACAGGACGAAGTGATAGTATTTTGACTGAATGTCCTGGTTCTTTATTAACTTGCATCCTTATCTTATATCTGTATCATATCACAATGTGCTCTTTACAAAACACACTTGTTTTAGTTATTTAGAAAAAAAAAGTCAACATAAGCAAAATATAGTAAGATTATAGTAAGAAGTATTGTTATACCTACAGTATAACATAACCTATAGTTATTATAATGATATCATTTATTTTCAGTACTAACACAACCTCAGTTAGAAAATGGTTGGAAAAATTGAGAGGCACTTTAAGCTGATTTACATGTTGTATCTTATCTTTGAAGTAATACAATTCAAAATAACACAAGCGTTCAGCATATTAACTGTACAAAAGATTTAACATCCTTGTGCTGTAAAATTTTCATTTAAGCACTTAAGCCAGTTTGAAATGTTTATTAAAATATTTTAATCATAAGTTTTTTGTAGACAAATAACTGTCAGCTGTACTGACATTTATCCTCGTAATCTGGACTCTTAAAAGCTAAAAATGTCCAATGTGGTTATATTGGACGTATGTCTATATGCAAGCCTTTCATTTTAAAGAACCATTTGCCTTTAGAAGAGATTTCAAATGTACTAAAATGATTATATTTTTCTTGTCATTTACAATTTCCACCCAAATGCTGCCAGATAATCAACATAGGAATGATTAACATAAGTTAATTTACTGAAATTTCTTTGTATGCTCTTTACAGAGAAGAGCAAAAAGTAGTCAATAAATTACTCACATACAAATTTTTACTTAGAAACTCCATCGTCTGTTTTGTTCTAATTACCATTATGCTTGCTAAACACTTGTATGCATTTTATACATTTTTTCCTAAAAGAATAAATATTACATGTTAAAGCACTGGAAAGTAATAGATTTCATTTCTGTAGCTTTTGTGACAGGCAGCATTGCCATAAAAGTGAAGAATTACCAACTAAAAGTGTAAAGATTCTCACTTTTAATATATCACTATACTGACACAGAAACACTCTGAAACAAGCTTTTCCTTTTTTCTTTTCTGCTTGTTTCTCTCTCACACACACACGCTCTCTCGTTTTTGGTTTTGTTTTTGTCTGATTTCTTCTTGCTGACCACTATTAGCTCTAGACAGGAATAGTCTCTTCCAAAGTCAATTCTCATTTCTCTTTATGGATCTGACAGCAGGAGGTGCTGTATAAACAGTGTGACTGACACTTTGCTTGCACCTCTCCTCCCCCTTCCTACATAGGCTGGTAGCTTATCTATCTGATGCAGTCTTTCTTAACTCTGGGGCCCATTATCATTTTAAATCTGAGGTTCCTAGCTGGTTGTTTAATTTCTATATAATACTTTTCCTGGAAAATCTATATGTGTACTATTTTTATAAAGTACTCAATAATCCTTAAAAATATGTAGATTCTTACACATTTAAATGAACTTAAGTAACTATGCTGAACAAGACTGGTGTTTTCTTACTTATATTTCCTAAAATAAAACACCCGATTAATAAACAAAAAAATATCATACTGCTCCCAAACTATCAAACAGTATATTCAGTATCTGTTTTCTATTATTTTTTCAAATTAAAATGCATGTCTGGCATATTTATTTAATGGCACATGTATAGTAATCAAAATACTTAGGTTTAAAAATATTATACATTTATTTAATTTTTCATAATGCAACATCAATTATACTTAGAAGTGTTTATTTATTCAAAAAGTGTTTCAACTAAATAATTATTTAAATTAGTTTTATAGGAAGATCTATGAGACCATTAAAAACTGCATGTGCAGAACAAGCAATGAAAAATGATTGCTTTAGAGAATTTCCACATAAGGAACATCACAGCTAGGCACAGTATGCAGCAAGAAAAGATGAGACATATGACATCCCACACCAAAAGAGAGACACAATTAACTCCTTTATTGTTGACTTTGCAATTATAGGAGAAGCATTTCATTTTCCTAACAGGCACTGCAGCTTATGAAATACATGTCACACTTCCTTATGACACAGTGCCAACCGTTGGTTTTATACAATTAGTACATTTGAAAATGAAAACAAAAAAAAGCAGACTTTTAAAGAGTGGGACAACTCACCTGTTTCCAACAGTGCAGACTTTAACCGTTGGTGCAGGGCCAATAGAACTCCTTGGACACAAATCTTTGCTCCTGAGAGGCTGAAACCTTCTCTCTTAAAGACCCAAACAGGTCCACGCAAAGGTGTGATGGAATTTTGCAGGCATCTGTCAAGCAAAGGAGCTATGCAAAGAAAAGAAGAAAAAGGAAAAAAAAAAGAAAATGCATTCTTTTGACCCAAGTGAAATATACAGCCTCTAATGCAGCCTCAGCATCAGAACTAACTCTTAATATCTATTATTTATATCTGACCTGGGTTAAGTCTTGGAAAAGCAACTCCTGCATTTCTAGTGGCCACCATAAAGGACGTATTTATATTGAGACACCCCCCATGAAAGACTCATAAGCTTCGTGAGCACACCTGAATAGTTCTGAAGTGTGCCTAACTAGCTGCACGGAGTGTCATGGTGTGCACTGATTGCCTTATCTTCTCATTTATCACAGATGAGTTGGAACCAACCTTGCTGAAATCTACTTGCATTGTCCTGATAAAATTGCAAGATCCATGTTGCTTCTGTATACAGTTTCCTGTTGAGGAGCTGACATACACCTACCATATTATAAATGGTAACTTTCATAAAATATAATCAACGCTCTAATAAGCTGTTTTATTATAACCTTCTCATTGTCACTACTCAAAAAACAACTTCTAACAAATAAATTGCTCAATGTGGCTGTTTAATAACGAGGAAAGGTCAAATGAAAAGATAGATAAAATTGATTCATGGCAATGGTCTCAACAAGATATTTTTCTTGCTGTTCTTAGATTTCAAATCACTGTAAGGGTTGAAAGCATTTTCTCAAAGGGACCTAATGTCAATATGTGTGACAAATAAGAAATTATTATTTTGCCTTCAGGCATTACTGAGATGCACGTGCTTTGTGGGTATTT
>JANZLQ010000022.1:21586432-21608822 GCA_026212715.1 Elanus axillaris | reverse complement strand
AAGGGGAAGGGCCACCAAAATCTGTTTTTACTAGTAATATACAAGGAAATACAAAAAATAATAAACCCTATAAAGCACATCTTTGAACAACGCAAATAAAATCATATACATAATTTTCCCATCTAGTTAATCTATGGTCATAAAGATTCATACTTGCCATATAGATATAAATGGTGGATTTCCTAGGTACATAAATACTAAGAAAGAACTACAGGTTTTGTCAGAGAAAATACCAGTGGGTGAATTGCACTTTATATATTTTATTGAGAATAGGAGATAAACATTCCATTCAGATATGGCAAATATTTAGCCTCAATAGCTGTTCACTCAGCTGTGAGAACAGAGTCTGAACTAAGACATTAGTTAAGAAATATTTGTATGTGAGTTTTTTTATAACTGGAGACTTTGGGACAAATAAAGAAGGAACATATCATACAGTTAAATCCATCTTCAAAAATAAAGGAATGGGTAAACATGCAAGAGACTTTACTTTGCCTCAGCTAAAGTCAGTGTATTTTATGAATGATTTAAGTACGTGGTTAAGTAAAACTGTGTGTATTTTTGTGAAAGGCATTACTTTTTAAAAAATCATGTTAAAATCCAAGTTGTCTGACTTTCACAATTTTATGATATAATCTTATCATCTAGTCAGTAATTTTATGCATTCTCACATAAACAGTCCTGAGAGCTTCCATACAGTATGCTTACTTCTCCAGCAGATATCGTGCACCTACTTCCATCCTGCATACTTAGCATAAAATGCCTTTTCTGAATTAGTTGGCAAAGCCATTAAAATTTAGTTACTTACTAAACCCCACTGAAGTTCCAGTGTTGATGTGATATTTACAAGACTGTACGATCTCCATTCGGCAAAATACACAAATATAACAATAAATAAAAGCACTACAAAAGTTCTGTTTACATCTAAAGGACTATCTACAGGGTTAGCAAAACCTATTTAAGTAAACTCTTGAATGAAAGCCTATTACATGATTCTTCCAGAGTAATTTACAATTGTCTGTAAGTCTCACATATACTTTCTCTTTGTTACAGAAGTAGAAAATGATATGCAGAAGCTTATATCAGTGACAAATGGGAAGAAAGAGAAGCGAGGTAAGAAGACATGTGGAAAGATGCATACACGGGTTCAATGCTCTGCAGCAACTTAAGAAAAGAAAATGAGCTGAAACCCTGTCTATGCGTAAGTTTATGATAAAAATTCCATTTTTCGAAAGGGAGACCAGACTTCACAACATAAGGCTGATGGGGATTCACTGAACAAGGTTAATATGCATATTAACCTACTCTTACTGATTATCCTAAAAAGTAATACTGCAAAACTTTTTCAAAATATGCCATCAAAGACTCCAAATTAGAATGCATACTGTATAGCATTAAACATTTGCTTTTAAAACCCAAGATGACAATCAGTAAATTAATACTTTTCCAGACTGTTCTAATAATGCATTTACTCCTTAACACTGGAGTCAGACATAAAATTAAGAAGATTAGATGAGGTAATGAATGAGGTCTGACTGGGAACACTGGCAGGGGTGAATTTAGTTCAGGACTAAGCAAGTTGCATCAGAATTAAATTATGTTTCACGTTACGTGATGAGGAGTGGTTACAGTCTTACTTAGTTCAAACAAAATAAAAGGATGGAAATCTGATCCCAGTGAAGTCTCTGGAAGTTTTACAAATAACTTAAGCGAATAAGATTTTTACTCATTGCTTTTAACTTAGTTACCATAAGAAAACTATTACAAATAGAAATGAACACAAGTAGTGCTGCTTTTTGGAGCGTGTAAGCAGACTGAAACACAGCTATGAGAAAATGTGCGTATACTGGAATTGGATGTTACATTTGAACACTAATTATAATACTATTAACTATTTTGCCACAAATAATTTTAACACCAGTATAATGCTGCCATACTGATTCATCTTCTCTTAAGGTAGTGACCTTGAGGACCAGAGAGGGGACAGTTGCGGAACCTGCTGGGATAGCTCGGAAGTAAAAAGATCCAAAGTGTCACCTCTTTCAGACATGCCTAACACCCAAATTAGTCAGTCACACAGAGTATCAGACCCAAATAATTTTCTATAAGCAATAATCATTTCCATAAACATCAGCTGATTCTTTCCATAATGGTATTTGCTTCATTCGACACCCAACCTTTTTGTTTCCAGAGTTATAGTCTCAAACAGCTTGTATTCTTTCCTTTTCCCCCACATTCTTTTGACATCCTCTTTAAAATTGCAGAAATCAATGGTATTTATGTTATCAAGCATTCATTGAAATATGAAACCATGTGTCCCTAGAAGGGGAAAGGAATAAATGTAGAACTGCATGGCAGTAATTTCAGAAGAGTATACTTTTACTGAAATATTGAATAAATTTATTGCTCTGGGTATCTGTTTGATGATTCCAGAAGATATCCTTAGCACTCTCAATGAAAATTCGCAGTTGCTCAAAAAATTATTCCTAGTTTAGGAATGTTTATGTTGTTCTCATTTGGAACTGATATAGGTGTGCAAGAATAATTTTCAATGAACAAGCTACTTCCAGAATTCCATCTGGTTTTGTGACTTACCTAAAACAAAAGTATTAGTCTGAACTAATACCCTTTTGAAAACTCAAAGAGTATCAATAATGACTCCATAAAATATCTCCCAACTCTACTAGAGTGCTTTGATATTATAGCTTTATACAGACCACAGTCTAGAAAGCAAGGTGAAAAGAATCTATAGGCAAAATTTCCCAAAGATTTGTAAGGCTATTGTCAAGCATTGCTTAGTCCTTTCAACATTACAGCTGATCAAACATTACAAACATTGAATGATGAAGCAGGACTACAAAGGTCAATAACAGTGTGTTGACCATAGCAAAAGAAGGCAAACACCCTTGTAAAGAAAGTGCATGAGCTAACTAGTAAGGTTTAGGAACAACTCATCATGATGTATAACTCTCAGGAGGTTAAAGATTTTATTGTGAGGTACTCACGGAGTTCCTGAGAGGGAGTGATGACAAATGAGTCCTTCATCAGAAAATGAAATAAATTTTAAAGGAAGGAAACTTCCCTTCAAGCGAAGCTGAGCAAAGGAAGGTAGTCAGAAGTTATGTAAAATATTTTAAATAACAGGAAAACTCCTTTTTCTTTATAATTTTTATGCAGAACTTGAAATACTGCATTAGGACCCATCTGCTTCTCAGCTAAGATGAACAGTGTAAATATATCTTTATTGCTTTTATTCTCTCCTTCATTGATTTTTTGACTTCATATCACATGACAAACATGGAATTTCCTTGAAGAAAATAATTGTTTTATAGTGTAATTTTACACTCCTCTGAAGAACAGAGATAAGAAATTTTCCCTAAAACAAACCCCAGAGATTTTAAATTGATGGAGATAAAGGCATGACGCCACTGTGGCACACAGGAGAGAAAAGTCTGGTTTTTTCTTTGTCTTGTCTTTAAACTTGCTGAAAATGATAAGAGTGCAGTGTTGATCCAATGAAGTGACACAAAGCATGAAATCCAAAGCCCAGTAGGATATCCACAAAAAGTAAGCAAAATGTTTGTAAAGGATAGGGAAAAACACCCTCTGGCAATTTGTAATCAAAACAAAAGGACAGCAAAAAAATAACTCTCCCAAAATTCAGTTTGTTAACTTTCTTCTTACTTATAACTCATGACATTACTTAAGCATAAACATTAGTATTATGCTGCGTTCTTTTCTACATCAATTTATCTTAGCAAATAACCTACAAAACAGTAAAAGTATTTTTAAAATAAATAACAGTTTCAGAAGAACAGGAAAGAAATAATATTTTTTCTGCTGTGGAAAACAAATATCTTTCAGTATGATCAAAATACTGGAAATTCTTTTTATACTTCCTCCTTTTCCTGAAGGTACTTTCAATATATACTGTATACTGTATATATATTACACAGAGGGCATGAGATTGTGCGAGCATACACTGTATTTCACTGTTTCTTATTTTTAGCAACTACCATGCAGCTTTGTCGAGGGCAACTGGCACATACTACCCAAAATTGTGGTTTATATAGGGAAACTGAATGGTGGAGAACATGCATTTTCCTACGTTGTTTAAATTATGTCAGTGTGTTTTTACTCAAACAAAAACTAATCTAACAGCTGCTGTGTACTTTTGTTTACATGCTATATGTCAAATCGCATTGTCCCCAAGGTACTTATGAGAGATGCTTTAGCAGTCATTTTCTTAAATACTGATGCCTATCCGAATTTGGATTTTTCCACCATTGAACAGAATGACAAGCACACGATTGCTGTACTAAAAGCAATCTTTCACAGCTGCTTTGCTTTTTCAGTGATCCCATTAAATTGACGGCATATGCCTGTGGGGTCTACAGTGTTACAATACTGCTGAACAAGATGTTGATTGTACAATACAAATTTGTACAACAGAATTTGGCTTTATTGTGGGAACCATTTCCTAGGTCATCCTTTCATTTATTTTTAACCTGAGTAGAATTTAATTTAAAAACTTATCTATCTCTGTGACCTTTACTGAACACCTGGTTATATTAATTGTTTAGAAGTGCAAACTCTGACACTCAGTGGCTAGTAGGCATGAAAACCTATGAAGTCTCCTCAGTTCCTAAAATGAGCATGAGTCATGTCTTTTCTTGAACTGAACGAAGTAGCTGTGCATTAAATATGCTGGCACATCTTCTGCTTGAGCAAGTGGACCGAAATGGTGTGAATTGTTAATGCCTTGCTGCTTTGGTTCACGGCTTGTGATTGATCATTTGTAACTATATCTACTCCTTGTTCCATGAAATCAAGTATGGAGTAATGGGTTCATCAGATTTTTGGGTTAAATTGAGAGTGAAGAGGTACTGTGTGTGGAAATAAGAGTTGCCATGTTCGGGGCTGGCCTTGTAACAGCATGGAATCTAAAGGCGATATTCAAAACCACTTCACTCATCATACGCTTACTGATTCTGAATAGGGTCCATTTGCAGGGGACGTTTGGTAGTTTTCCAATACACTTTATGCCTCTTTCTCCACTTCTACCACCCTGTACATCTTTTTTTTTTTTTTTTAAATTTTAAACTAGAATAGCTTGTAACAGGTCAGCATTGAAAATTAATAGATTTAAATAACTTTCTATGTAAAAGTAAAAATAGCCTTGGACTGAAATGACTGTCTTACTACTAATTAATGAGACTAGCTAAATATTAAGTCATGCAGGCTATAAAGAACTCAGCAAAGTTTTACTCAGTACTCAGAATTATAATCTCATATTTTGTAGAAAATTAGTTTTCCAGACAGAAAGGAAGAATTACAATAGCCTTAATTTTACTACTCAGTCAATTCATGTGCAGGAATGACACATATTTCCAGACACTACAACACTGCTTGTGACTTTGCAAACAGCAGTGTGTGGGACCACAGCAAATACAAGCCAACAGCAACCAGAAGTGACAACTTGCGATGGCCTGCAGGAGAATAATCACATTACAGTATCTCCACAGAACAAGAAAGGTAATATATGTCTGTATAAAACCTGCTGTAATGCTCACAATGTTCTGTCTGTGCAACATAAGCCTCACTATACTTACTGTGCTATCTAATCTCCTCTGGTTAAATTTCACCAATTCAGAATAAAACATACCAACTTGTTTCCATTGTTTTAAAACAATTTACAGAAGCTGTTTAATTACATGTGAATGTACAACTTGGAGTGAATGAATCACTTTAGTCACATGAAACTTACAGCCAGGTTTTCCATCTGCTCTTGTGCGGAAGTTCTGAGACAAAACTAAAATCTGGACAAATTTAAGGCCAAAAGAGAAATACAGAGCAATAATTGAGTACTATAGCTCCTCATTTAGGAGTAAAGAATGAAATGGAAGGGAATTAAATGGAAGGGAAGTGGAAAGGAGTGTACTGCATGTATACATCTGTGTATATGTGTGATTACACATGATTATAGCCATATCACGACAGAAAGAGATACAGCAGTTTAGTTCAATCTAATCCCATCTAGGTCATGTAAGATTTTTAATCTTTATTCTTTGTTTAATATTTATCCTGATGAATGTAAGTATAGTGCAAGTCTACAGCAATCTAGTCAATGCACATGTTTTTTTCATTAAGAGTTTTTGGGAGGCTTCAATCCATGCAACATTGAAGAAATAGAGGAAGCGATCATGAATGAAGCAGCTGCTTTTTTCAGAACTCATTCTGAAATTTCTCTGTCTTTTTCCCTCTTTTCTCCTCTTGTCTTTTTGTTAGCACTAAAGAAAACTTGCTGAGGTCAATTTAAGTATTTAATCAGGGTCTTTTTTAACTAGTTGGACTCATGATGGCTCTGTTGGCTTATAATTGTTGTTGGGAAGCTTTCCCACACTTACGCAAGGAGCTGTGCCACCATTTGGAAGATATTTATCAAGCCTATGAAAGTCTTTTATAAAAACCAATAATTTTCCTGGGTATTTCCTTTTTATAATCATGACTAACTTGCAGATGCTGATCTCTATTTTCAAAACATTCAGTGCTGAAGCAGTTACAGAAACCTGTCCAGCTGAAACTGTAGCAAACAGCCAACGGTCAAGAAGACATTCTCAGTCACAGTATGCTTAGAATTCTACAAAATAGTTCATTCTGATGCAGTCCCCCAGTAAGTTCACAGCATCACAGAATGGTTGAGGTTGGAAGGTACCTCTAGTGTTTGTCTAGTCCAGCTCCCTGCTCAAAGAAGGGTCAAGCTAGAGCAGATGGCTCAGGGTTTTCTCCAGTGGTATTTTGAATGTCTCCAAGTATGAGACACTATAACACCCCTGGGCAAACTGTTCAGTGTTTGATCACCCTCACAGTAATTTTTTTTGTTTTATGTTTAGGTGGAATTTCCTGCACTTCAGTTTGTGCCCACTGCTTCTTATGCATTCGTTGAATAGTACTGAGAAGAATCAGAATCCATCTTCTTTATCCCCACTGCCCCAGCCTGGTGGATTGGATTATAGCTCTCCAGCTGCAGGACTTAGCATTTCCCTTTGCTGGACTTTACAGGATTGCTGTCTGCCTATTTATACATTCTTCCTGCAGCAGTTCTTCTAATGTGCAAAAGTTCATTAAGACTTATACGAAGAAGAAAAGGAACAATACATATTGCCTAATTCAATAAGCATATAATTTATGTAGAAGGTAGAGAAGCGTCCTGCAGAAAATGAGGGTTAAGCTTCATAACTATGACCTCGTAGATATGTATTTCATTCAGGCAAAAGGCTCACTCCTAATGGACTACAGTTTAAAAAAATACTACCAATGAAGGGATATATTCAGTTTTCATAGAAAGCAACTCCAGATATTACTCTAAAAAATTATTACTTAAAAACCAAAGTTTCTGTTCTCCATTCAATGAGATATACATACTGCCAGAGAGGAGGAAAAATCGATCTCTCGTCATTTTTTGCACTCTAATTTACTGAGTCAAGTAAAGATGCTTTATAATGGAACTTAATGCTGTTTCAGTGCTCTGTTGGTTACACCCCATGGTGTCAGCAGGTATGCATTTGCCAGACCAATTCAAACATCTTTTTTATTTTTCCTGCTCATACTGTGCTTTCTACACTACACACAGTAAGGTATGTGCAAGGGGCTACATTCTTAATATCAGATAAATTCAATAGATTCAGTTGTGATTTCCAATGAACTTTTAGAACTTCACACAGGTGAGTGGAACTGAGGACTGAGCATTTAGTTTTATTTAAGTATCAAATTTTCATGTAAAATGTATAATCCTTCTATTATTACATGTAGTATCTAAAATAATATATTGTACCTACAACATATTAGTAGACATTTACTATAATAATACATAGTTTATATATATTATATTACATTCCATTATATTTCATTATCTGTATTATTATAAATTGTTCTGAATAGACCAATTAGCTGCATCTGTTAATGCCAATTCTTACTGGTCTGACAAATCAGTGAATATACTCCCTTAAGAACAGGCAATAGAGGTATAAAAGGAGAAAAATACAATGGAGCACACAGTACCTGGTAGTAGGCATAGAGCTGATTTTTCTATCTCTATGGGAAAACTAATGATACACAGTCCACAGAGATGTGCTTCTAAATTCAGAATTATAATCCTAGCTAGTTTAAGAATAAAACCACTTCTCTAGCTATGGGATCAATGCCAGTTTACTTTTCCTGGATCTGTCAGAAAAGATGTGCCCACTAAATTCCACATCTGAGGACAGAAATGTGAGGCTGAATCTGAAGTTAAATGTTGGGATGAAGTGAAGAAAAGAAATATTTGGGTTGATTCTTAGACAGGTCATGTAATTGGCATCAAAGATACTTTCGTTGCAGTACAGGATTTCCCAATGAAGGCAGCGTTGAGTGTTTCATCATGACTGAGTTATATTTAAATGCTGGTTGTGAAGGAAATATTTCAGTAGTAACTTATGCTTAAATACAAATGCTGCAAGTGCCATTACCTAGTGTGTGATTCAAGAAAATGAGGCACACAAAGGCTTAATCCATACCTTATTATCCAATGTGCCACTGATGCCATCAGTACTGTAAACTGAAAATGCTGCCGAAGAGATAAATAGTTCGGTCACGTGGAGTAGGAAGGCTCTGAATATATCAGTGGATTCTTTTTTCAACAGTACTGACAGGGTGTAAGTCCAGTTTCTCTTCAGATAGTTTTGGGGAATATTTAGCTGAGCCTATCATGCTCTTTTTATTACAACTATTTTCGCAAGCATTCTCTGTATTTTTTTAAATTTTTTTTTTTTTAATCTTTGTTCTGAAAGTAGCTGTAAACTTTGAAAATACAATAAAATGCTCATAATGAAGACAGCCTTCTCTATTCCTAAAATATGGCCAGGGAATGCTATCTGCCTCATGAGGAGAGTCAAAAAATCCTGAAAACTCTACTCCTACCTGGGATGAAATCTGGTTTGCTTCCCTGAAAGTGGTTAGGACTAGAAGAGAAATAAGCAGTCTACTTATATAGACATTTGTTGAGGCGCACAACCCAAAGAATTTAAGGCTCCTTTTATTGATTTACAAATGCTACATGTTCCTTATATACTTCTCCCATGACAGGAGGATTATTTATAGACAGAGGCACTTCTGAAGTCTGAAGCTCTTGAACTCATTTATTTAAAACCTTGTACTAAAAATCTTTGGTCTAAATAACAGAGAGAGATATTTGGGAAAAAGGAAAAAAATGTCATAGGGATATATACTTAGATGCCTAATTAAATTTTTAGTACAAAGACATAGCTATTTGTTAGAAAACAGGCCTGAAGGAAAGCTTAAAGAAATAATTCTTAGCCTTGTTCCACAGAGTTGGAATGATGTCTTATTTATAGACAATATACAAGGGTAGAAGAGATAAACTGTGTGTGCTATCCCATTAAAACTGTAAGAAAAACCTCTCAGACTAATGAAGTACCTCCAGAAAAGATATGCAATTACTGAAAAAAGGATGAAAAATTATGCCAATATTAAAATGCTAGAATTACATAAAACAATAGCTTTATTCATGAGTTTTTTTACTGACCATTTGCCATTTTTAATTCAATTTAAGAGCACCAACCTACAAGAAGGATTAAAAAAATAAGTCCAGATTCACTTTTCAGTTCTAAGTCCTCAATGTAGTAAACAGAAAGCCTGTCCTACAAGTGCTACCTACCAGCAATGAGATTGCCAATATTCTCCACATACATTATATTAGTATTTCACTGGAGAAGTAAGATTCATCCTCAGTGTGCAATCATCTGAAAACTTTAAAAAAAGAAAGGCATTACTGCAAATAATTAAGACCTAGCTTTTTAACAAATACATTAAGAAAAACAAAAAAGCCCTGTCATAGTATGAATAAGCTCTAAACAGCTACAAAGTAAATATTTACCACTTAGAGAACAAATGCGTTTGCAATGTAGTCTATACCCACATAAAATGCAAAACTTACAGCTTCCAGTAACAACTATACACATTGGCTAGTACAGCATTCTTATATGCAAATTTGTCAGAAGTGCAAGAAATCAAATATTCCAAGTTATCCTTGGAAAAAAAAGTAATTGCAACTAAAAAAAATTATCTGTTTTTTACCAACTGAAATAGTATGAATTGAAAAATAAAAATTTAGATGCTTATGAAAATGAATCTACTTCTATCAGATGCTGTACACATACATGTAACAGGAAGCTCTACTTCAAAGACTTCACAAAGTAAGATACAGAAGAAAACTGTTATAAATTCTAATTAATTTAGCCTCACAAAAATATGAATAGACTGTACAAAATTTTTTAACGTGTATTCATAAACCATAGATGCTCATGGTAGAAAAACAATATAATGTAGCAATGTATTAAAAGTTACCCAGTGACTCCAGCAAAGGACACCTTAGCAGTGGAAAAAGTATGGCCTAATAGCACACATTTAAGTTACACTGGCTGCGGCAGAAGAGAAAGGTAGGCTTGATTCTCCCTACTACACTTTTATGCTAACAGCATATTTTGACTAGAGCACGCATGCTTTCAATGCTTTGAATAAAAAGATATGCTAAACTCCAGAAACATCACAACTGCTTAATTTAACCTATGCTTCCCATTAAACATACAAACACATGTTTTTGTATTAGTTTAAATGTTTAATTCTAAATAACTTTTTATTCTGCTAGCAAAGATAGAAACTCTCCTTTAGCAATATTTAGAACAACACACTCCAAACATAATAATGTTTTGGCTTGTTGTATACCATCACAACAGGGGACATCACAGGCCATTTCTTATGCCCACAGTTCAATTCTAAATTATGCTTATTGTCCATGATTTTTCCTAGTCATGCATTACAGCTATTGTTTTAGAGAGAATCCTCCCACTATTAGGATTTATGCTGAACCAAGTTTTCAGATTGAATAACATAAAGTCATATACTTCAGACAATATAAAACATGTATTTCCTGATAGCATCCTTTTAATACTATTTGCTTGCTACACATACTTCAAAATAATTGATTATTGAATATTTAGCTTACCTTTCTCCAGTTTGTGCAGAAACCATAATACTTGAGAATATATACAATAGCTGTTTTTTATATCATGCAATACTAGTCAGTGAATGCAAATTTTATGAAAGAGGTGAATCATCACTATAGCAGTTGTATGATTAAAGCAGAAACTGTCACTGACATGATGCTAGGGAAATTGCCTGTCATTCTTTCGAAGAAAGTCTAAGATAGATAGCACACAAGTTACTTTTTGATGACAGAAATGGCAATACTTTGACCAGGAGAAATTCATTGTTCATGGAACTGTGGTAAAGAAAAGACAAGAGTAAAATACTAATGACATTATTCACCCATCACACCTACTTCAGGTCAGTCAGGTGAATATCGTAAGCTGTCTTTTTCAAGGCGCTCATAAAGAAAACAGAGCCAAAGTATGAAGAAAAATTTTGTGTCTGGTAAATTTTAAGAGGATGTGTCCCATTTTAAAAATCCCACATTCAACTGCAATAACACATGTTCAAGTGTGAAAAACACATCTCCTACCTCAACAGAATCCACTTTCCACAACCGACATTGCACACCAGACTTAGGAGAGATGTTGCCTCTCCAAAGAAATACAATTTAAAGACAAAGAGAACACACAATCAATAAAGTTTTGTGTTTCCTTGGTTGTTTTTTTCTCCTTTTTTTTCCATTTTCAACTGTAATTACAGTACCTTCAATGCTGTTCTAACACGCACAAACATGGAACTCTTCTGAAAGTGGTGCATACCACTTAGGATTGCTAAAATACAACATATTCCAATTCACTTGCCCATTTTTGCACATATTTGCCATATTTAGGCCCAAATACAATGTTTCTGACTCAGTTCTAACCTAACTCAGACCACTTTTTCTGGCAAGAGAGAAGAAAAGATGGGAAAACATGCCAATATATTACAAATTCTTAAAATGGGGTCAAGATCCTCCAATAGTTCTAGTTTCTAATTCTTTACAACTAAAGGTTCCTTAGCTTTCCAGGAAGTTGCCTTACTGAAAATACCCATCTAAGATTTGGGAGAACCAGGTTCAAGTTAATCAGAACCAAACAGAATGTGGACATGTACTCAGATCTTCCCTATCAAATTTTAGTCTCAGATCTCTGTCTTAAAAAATGTTTGGAAAGATCTTAGCTCAGTAAGAGTATTTTAGATATTTTCTAAACTTTGGCAGGACAGAAAAGCTGTTTTATACTGGCTCAAATATAAAACCAAGAGGAAAAAAATTCTAAACATACTTATTCTTTCCAGTTTTCATTGCATAAGGATAGGCATTTTCAGCACAAAAAAAATACTTCCCTTCAATGAATTATGATTCCTATTTGATATACATCAGTATATTGATTGCTGTATGGTAGATGTGCAGTTCTTCCATCAAAAGCCTGTACAGTGACTAAATAGATATGGGAGGAAGACTGTGAAGATTGTACAGTCTGGAAAATCTGCCTTTTCGAGAACTGAAACAGAGACAGCAATTGTTCATTGTGTCCTTTTTTCTCATTCATTCACTGGTACGAATCTAGCATAATAGAATTGAGAATGTTACCACTTTTGTCAGGGTTTCAGAACAAAAAGAATCAAACAACAAACTTCAGTTGCACTTCAGACCTTCCTGCCAAGACACCACCAGTATTTTGTGAATTCACATCACTCTGCATAGCTGGTCCACTTTTTCATTAATAGGTTAAAGTCTGAAAAGAAATAGTTACTGACGACAAACATACTTTTCACACAGTAGCAACAATCTGCTGGCATTTTGCTTATTATACATAGAAAAAGCCTGCATTTCAATTGGTTTTTTAAATTATGCTAAGTGAATGATGCTGCAAAGTGAAAGGAATAATGTCCCATTCAAATAATAAATAATATTTGTATTCAACGAAAACAAAAATGGTGTGCTTCTGATATATTCTTTGTAATTTGACTACACCATGACTGGGGTTGTCCAAGATGAGGGCAGTATGCTAGGAAATTATCAACATATGCACCATATGTACCATATGCTGCCTTTATTCTTCTACTTTTCTTTAGACATCCACTCTAAGACAGGATATTGGACTAGATGAAAGTCCAGTCTGACACAGTATTGCAATTTTTATGGTCATTTGGTTTTGTTTTCAATTTATAAGCAAGAAATATGTTTTCTTTTTAAATCACTAGACTGGATGATATATCATTTTGAAGATTTAAAAATATTTTTATTTTATACTTACTGTTGCATTAATACCTGAGACACTGATTTTCAATGTTTTAAATGTGTCATCCTTTATACATTCCTCTTTCAGTGGAGGATCAGACACTTGTATAAAATTCAAATGTGAATGCATATAAACATACAACTTTTCCTTTGTCCTTAGTTCTCCTTCCCCTGCACCAGTGGTATGTACCTGCCAGAATTTTCCCAACAATTTTTTCTCTTTCAGACTTGTTTCTTTCCACTCTCATGCAACAATTTTTCTTGTGCTGGTGAAAGTATTTAGGTGAGTGTGCAGTAAATCAGATTCCAAAAACTATTCCAGATTAAATTTTATGTTTTTAACTTGTTTATTTTTGGCATATGTCATCTTCTCTATGTGGTTTACTGAATGAATGAACAAAACCTTTGTGCTATCCAGGAAGCTGCAGAAGTCCTACAGTGACAGAGCACAAGTGGTGGGAGCCTCTTTTAGCAACAGTGCTGCAATGCACTGACTTGAAATGTACTCAAAATTATGGCTTCTGTCACTTTTGGATACCCTTTACAAGCAGTCCGCACATCTATAAGGCCTCATGGGTATAAGTTTAATAATTAATGTTCTAGGTCAAGACATCTTCATGGAAAAAAATAAACCAAAGGTTGATTAATACGGTTTCAAATTACTGAATGTGTGATGTACAAAAATTATTGCTGAACGTTTTTGCTCCAATGTACAGACAAGTTTGATCTGAGTGTTTTGTTTATCCTCGTCATATGTAAAGTATCGTGAATGTCCTAGTTAGATGACAGGTTCTAAGAACATTTATTGCAGAAGTGTTATTATTCACATTTGCATGCAACTTCTTGATACATATAAACACCAACGCTGACAGTAATAAAATTAGTTTTAGATTACAAAATATGTGATGATATCTATCACAGGCAACATTAGAAAACTGACAGACATATGACCTTTTGTTAACTGAGCCAGTTACAGTTCTCCTGGGTATTATTTTAGTGGTTGAAAATTATAATTACAATAAAATAGAATATTTCAGTTGTAAGGGACCTACAATGATAGTATTGTCTGTCAGACTTAAAAAAAAAATAAATTCACAATTCAGAGAGAGCTGAACGCTAACATTCCAGGCATTCAAAATCCCTTACATGTAGGGAAAATCTTTGCAAAGTATTCCATGTTGTGAATCAGCCCTAGGTTTGAAAAGTATATAAAATTTCTTTTTAGAAACTCATTTCAAATATAACACAAACTAATAATAGAAATGAGGGGATATAAAGTATATGTACCATACTTGTTTTAGGACACATATATACACCCTTCTAGACTTACCTGAAAACAAAGACAGCGTATCAGTTCCAAAATCTACTGAATTGTCAAGAAAGTATTAAAATGCCTTATACAAGAAAAAAAGATTCTTGTATACAGCGTAACTTTAAAATATGTTGTTATATGGTTATAGTGTCATACCTTTTAAGACAAACATTTTAACTACTGAATATTTATAAATAAATATCTAACCTAATCAAAATTGACTGTATTTTCAAACATATATAACATACATAAATTATATAGGCCATGTGTCAAATAATCTTAGAAATAATGTTCCTAGGTAATAAATCCTCAGATAACATACTGTTAGATAGCATACACAAAAGTAGGAGAAGAAATAGGCATAATCAGAAGCAAGGTGACTACCAGGTAAAGACAAGCAGATTAAAAAGCAGGGGGGATTTCAGGAAAAAGGGAGCACAGAAGTAAAATTCCCTTTATCTAACCTGAAGAGACATATAATCCCCATTTTTTTTTAATTCCAAGGCTTTTTAATTTAAGGGATTTTTTGGCTTTTTTTTTTAAAGCATAATCTATAGTTATACAAAGGCAATAAAACTGCGGTAACATGAAGGTGCTTTGGAGATGCATTCATTCAAACATGCTAATAAACAAAGGTTACCTTTTCAATTTGATTTTGTGATCCAATAGGCTCATAGTTATCCTACTCTATGCAGTTCTTAAACACTAAAATTCTGCCAGAGGTGTCCTCAATAATTTTCTACATGCAGTTGGAAATGACAGGCTTGGTTTTCTTTTGCTTGACACCATTATGAAGAACCAGGCCATTCACTGTTCAAGATACTTTCTTCATTAATGACAGATGGTCTGAAAGAAAAAAGAAAAAAAAAAAGTCAAAATTTGTCTTCAAAATTAAAAACGGACACATCATGCTCCCCTTTCCCTATTACCTTAAAAATACACACACTGGCCTGTCTCCACTTAGATGCTGGTATTTTCTGAAATACTACCACCAGCTTTCTACTAACCATGACATAAGCTGTAGCAAGCTGTCTGCAGTGATAGCCTGCATAAATCATCATTCCTGAAGGGAACAGATGTTCAGGGTATGAAAGAGTAATACCACAATTTAGTCATAATTAAAATTCACCTTAGCATGCCTCTATCAGTGAGCAGAGAGGAACATTTCACTTCTCACCTACAAAAATGAAATGCCTCTCATTTCTACTGCTTCAGGAAAATTAAGCCCAAATCTTTTGGACATTGTATGAGTTCCATATCTGACGCTGCATCATATAAATGACATTTTTATTTCACTTCAACTGTTAGTTTTCTTCTTTTTCCAAACACTAAAAATGACCTCTAAATGCTGTACTGCTGCTGCACAAAATGCACTTACAATTAAATCTTCAAAGGAGATTGTTGTACATTGCATGCAGAAATATAATCAGTAGCTATCTAGCTACAAATCAAAACTGTGCCAATAAACATACTCATTGCACTGATAACAAGTCAGACTGAGTTGGATATATTTAAAAACTTAGGGTTTGAAGGCCTTTAAAAATTATTTAGTAATCTAAGATCACTAAACGCAGTGGGAGTTAGAGGATTAACTCAGGAAAAATTTGATCCTAAGCCTTGTAACTGCCATTACTGTTAATGGAATGTGTCTATACATCTAATTTTGAAAATGTAAGCCTCATACTGCTATTATTACCATTGGATTATGTTAGACGCATGACAGTCCTTTGAAAAATTGGTTTCAATTCACAAATCTTTATATCATGAGGCTACTTTATTATGAAATACAAAGCACATGGTGATTATGTTAATAAATGTCTCTAAACCCACTAAAGTGTAAATGGCTGAGCTTTTCATAGTGAATTAAAGTTCTAAGACAGAAGATAATTTATCTTCTCATCAACATTGATATTGGCAATCAATCTGAAATAAAACTCTCATTAAACCATGGTTTAGTTTCCCAACTAAATATCTTTAGTGATTGTCAACCTATGGAACTTCACACTGGATTCTAACGTCCATGGATTAGATCTTCAGTGAATGTAAATTAGCTAACGTTATTGAATTCAGTACAGCTACAGTAATTTACCAGGACTGAGAATGTGAATTTATAAATCTATTAATCTACTAGGTGTCATTTTGTAACCAAAGTTACTTCTCAACAAGTAAGTGAATTTCAAATTTACATTTGAAAAATTGTGGTTTGTTTTCTTCCACAAGGATGCATCTACATTAACATTCCAGTTCAAACAACGACTGATTTTCAAGTGAGGAACCTATAGCTTCCACATAATGTGGATTCATATTGATTCATATCACAGAGCAGTTTCAAAGCATGCAAGCTGATATCCTTTGGATGAAACTAAAGCAATGGATGCACTCCAGAAGTGTACCCAAAGGCCTTCCATAAGTCCGCTGTGCAGGCTAGAGCTAGCCCAGAGTAAAATCTCTTAAAATGCATATAGTGTGGACATTAAGTTCCTTTGTGCTAACTGCTTCATTCCACAGATCTGTTTTTCTGTACAACTTATTAACACAGATGGGCGCTGTACTACTTATTAACACAGATGTAACTTCATTTTCCTGCTCCCATCTCCAGAGCTCTTCCTGTTACTTGTAGAATTTATGAATTTTGCCCTAACTTTACTTTTGAAACTGCAGATTTCAGGAAGGTATTCTGTGGTTGCTGTGAAAACCAATTGGCATGTGCACTTGGTATGGACTTGTTCGAAATCTGCTGGTAAAACTCTAAATGTTCCCATTGCCACTGATCAGGTTCCAGCATTAAAGGACTTTGCTAACACCAGTTATACTGAGTAGACTCTTAGGCACAAAATAGCATTTTACATACTATATTTAAAACTAGAATGCCAGGTAGGATACAGATGGAAGAGCATTAGTTCTTACCTGCTACAGGTAAGAAAAAGTAATGATGCTAGATTGGGAAATGCAGGGAGACTTCACTGAATGGCATTAACAATTCTGTGTATTTCACAGTCTTTATTATTAAACATCTGGGAAAGGTTTATTATTATTGATTTATTATTCAGAAAGCAGGGAACTTTTACTAAATCCATTTTAGAAATGGGACCCCTGAAAAGTTGTACATGACCTCACAAAAGAGGTTGAAATAATTTCCTCTCTAAAAGGACATGCTCAAGTATCAACCACTTATCCATACAGAAAAGTTACTTTTTAGTTAATGAACAATAATTTATGAAGATATTTTACTTATGGACATTATTTTTTATGTTAATAACACCCATTTGTGTGAAAAGATTATTTTGGTTGACTCTGTAAGACACCCTGTCCACTCAGCATATAGGATGGCTTGACTATCTCGTGGTCCCTCCACCAATACAGGTTCCAAGTTGTATAAGACTGTAGTAATGAGAGACATGCATCTCAGAATTCATATGAACAGCATACCTTGAATCACGCCTTCATGTACTTATCCATGAATTCCACTTCTGATCACAAGAAAACAGTGATCTTGTAATAAAGAGGTGGTTGCAAGACCAGTTTAACTACTGGTTGAAAACAATCTCTACTAACATTGGAAAACAGATCTTAAAATCTCAATTAAGCAACACCAGTGAGTAAAAAGGTAGACTGAGCATCATTTGGAAATTTTTGAAAATGGGTATGTTTTCAGAGAAGTTGAAAAAGGTAGTTCAGCCTCGGAAGAAAGGGCTCTAACATGCATTGACAAATCTAGTCCAAGTCTGTGCCATGATTTAGTTTGGTAGGGTATTCTTTTATATAGTTATTGGACATATATTATGTGCTATTTCCCATATAAGCAAGTATTACAAGTTGGCTGTTGTACAACAGCAAAAAGATGTTTCTCAATTTAGGTACACTACACTAAGCAAGTGTAGTTTGGTTTCCTCCTGAGCACAGTGGTACTTGGAAAAAAAGTGGCAGCTGACTTAGATTATAATGAAAGATGACATAAGGTGAAACTTAGAGATCGCATTGCATTGAATGATAAGAGCAAGTAGATGCCTAAAGCTGAATTTAGGAAGATTATAGCTGCCTAAGCCAAAGAATGTGATAAAGAAAAATTTTGCCCACCCCTTAAGGTTACCTCCACAGGACCCTTAAGACTGGCTGGAGGCTTGCTCTGAAGGTCGAGCTTGTCTGTATTCTATAGTCTAAGCCTGCAAGGAAGCTTCAAGCACATTAGGAATAAGTCTCTAGGAATCTGCATGGCCAAAAATGCTAAGCATGACAATTTATTCCTAGCCTTGACTGAACAAGATGTCAGCGAGCTTGTTATGTCCATGGAGTGCAGGCACTGCACAGTAACGAGTATACTTCTGCCACTGCAGAGCAGCATAGACATAAAATCAGGCACTTGAGTGTCTTTGTGTTCCCTTATTTTCAACAATAAATTACCGTTGCCACCTGAAATTGTCTGTACATAGATGATGCTGTGCATCCTTAAGCGACCATGAGCCAACCTGATTTGAGAAGTTTGGCAGCAACCAGTCTTCTGGGGCTCACAAACCAGGAATCTCCAGAGCAAAATTCTCTCATTGAGGAGATACTTCAGATATAGTAAGTGCAGAGACAAACACTGGTAACACTGAGTTTATCACAAAGTAAACCAGCCATGAGCATTTAAATCAATAAATGACCTGAAGAATGGTAGTAAAGTCTCATTTATAGAAGTGGCCAAGTGTTTGTATTTCCTGCATAGAGGGAGGTCAGATTCTAGTCTTCTCAATCTGACAGACTCAGTTCCATATTTCACAAATTCCCAGGAGAGTGCTCATAATCTCCGGTATGCAGGCTGGATTGAGATCTCTCTCTTGTTGCTATTGGACTGTGCAGCATTAATGCAAAATTCCTGGGGGAAGAAGAAAGAATAGCCATTGGAAACTGGCTTCACCGACCATTGATAATAAAAGCACTTATTTGGAACTAGGGTAAGGATTTTATAATCCCAGTCTTACACAATGTCTCAATAAGGGGTTTAAGCAGAGGCAGCAGATGAGATTTCAGCTTCATTCCTTTCTTCAAGATTTTAGTGCCTGTTGTAAATGCTGCTTCTCTTGAACCTACCCTATGCTTCACACTGGTGCCATCACTGAAAATGTTGCTACACATAACAGAACTGATTGATGGGAGACTGGAAGGAAGTTTCTAGCCCTACTAAAAATATTTTGAGGTCTTTATGTGCCTAGGATATGTGACAGAAACAGAGCAAATATGGACACTGGAATGTTGAAGACTGCCAAGGTTTGTAGAGAGAGAGGATATATTCTATTAAACTAACAACTACAATAAGAAAAAACAGACAAGTGTTTGACATATAACTCCTTCTTGCATTGCTTAAATACTTAGATCATCTACAAGGACCTACTACTATTACTACAACACAACAAGTGGATTTCAGAATTGGGAATAAAATGCAGCAGCATTATGTAAAAGGAGAGGTTAAAAGATCCTGGAGAGAAGGCAGCTGAGAAGAGGTCTGACCACAATCTCCAACTACCGAAAGAACGGCTACAGGAAAGACAGAGAAAGAGGGTTCTCAAAGGACAACATAAAAGGACATGAGGAAATAATTGCAGCTGTGGCATGGGAAAATTCAACTAAATGTAAGGAAAAAAAAAATTGACAGTAATTAAGCAGTGGAATGGCTTGCCCAGAGAGGCTGGGCAATTTCCATCTTCAAAAATTTTCAAAACTTGACTGGATAATGCCCCAAGCAACCTGTCCTACCTTTGACGTTAGCCCTATTTGAGGAGATTGGACTAGATGACCTGCAGAGGTCCTTTTCAAAGCAAATTATTCTGTGATTCTCAGTAATCTGCCACTATGTAGCAGATAGTTGTACAAGCTACTGCCAACCATAATGTACCTTAATTTGTTAACCACTAAGTTAACACTAAGTGCTTGATACTGCAAATTTGCAAATCTTAACCTACATTTTTATACATATCATTTACATAAATTTTTATGCTGAAATTTACCATAATTTTCAAAAATTAAATTATATGCTTTGGATTATGCTTAACATTAGCTGTTGAAATTATTTTTAAAAGATCAGAAACACTTTCTGATTCAGTACAGAAAGTGAAGATTAACTCAGCAAATTGACATTACACTGAGAACTGTGGATAAACAGAGTATATTACCTAAATGAAGTAACGTCCCAAAACCACACAGTAATACTGCTACTGCTAGTTAAAGTGGCTGTAAATCTTTAATTATCTTAAGATAGCAGAATTACAGTTCAAATTCATATGCCAAGGAATACCTTCCTCCAGCAAAAGATTTCTTAATGATATGACATAGACGTTCGCTATTAAGAATTAAGAATGCCACTTGCAGAATAACAAATATAAACTCACAGAGCACTAAAATTTTCATTTGACATTCCCTATATAAGTACTGACTATACTGTTCATGATCTGAGCCCAGGTTTGTATGTTACATGATTTTCCTGTTACACTGAACTTACTTCAAAATTCAGTTTTGTTTTTCTCCCAACACCTATCCCCTTCATTCACAATTGCTTTACAATGTCATTGTTGAAACAAGATTTACAGAGTTGTTAGAAACTTTCTTCAAATGATAATAAAAAGGATTAAACTTATACATTTAACGGGACTAGCATATGGTATTACATATATATTGATATTGTATGTTACATACTGTATTTTTCATAGGTACTCAGACACATCTTGCTTTTTCCCTCCCTTTCCTTGTCTTGATAGAAATAAATACCAAGCAATGCCTCAAACAACCTTCATAACCTCATGAATCCAAATCTTACTCTCTGGAAAAAAATATTTTAATCTATCAAAAACAGGACATAATTTTCTCAGTTCCCACTTTTTAAAATTCTGAAAACAGAGTGATACATTTTAAAGGGTACAGAACAGTAACAGAGACATGAATCTGAAATATGTCTTATATATAAATACAGTTAAGTTTTTATATAATAAATATGAAACTCCCTGATAGGGATTTTTGAAATAGGAAGAAAGGCCCAAGCTTCCTTAAATTTAAACACTCTAGTAGTAACAACGCATAATGTTGCATTCAATTATGTCTTCTGTTCAAACTACTGATGTCTCTGTATTTGGGAAGCATATTATGCCCAGGTCACATTCCTGTGTTTAATTTTACAGTCACTCCCTTTTCTTTAAATACTTGAGGGTTTTTTGTTTCTACATGTTCTGAAGTGTCATCATTTATTGCCACAGGCACAATGGCTATATTTAACTAATAACGACAGCAGTTGTCATTAGATTTTAAACTCACTAACACTAGTCTGACATATTATTTGAAGTATGGCTTAATTCTAAATTTGATTAAAATTACAAACATCCCATCTTCTCTGCCAGTCAACATATTTCATCCCCTTGCCCTGAACTTTTCTGTGAACTCTTCAGGAAAATAGGTCATGGTATTAGTGTCCATTTAAACTAAAGAAGGCCCCCAGATTGTGCAAAGACTTTTATATGCTTTTAAAAAAACACAAACAAAAATTTAAGTTCATCAACAAACGATCAATGTTTTTCACTATATTTTGAGTGATAGAAATCTGAAATCTAACATTTACTTTACAAAAATCATATTCTATTTCCTTTTAAAAATACAGTTACATTTTACTTTGGGAAATAATTGAAAATATATAAATGATTAGCAATTAAAACTACTAATATTAGTCTAACAAAACAGGGAATCAATACTAAAAATTAAGCAAAAAACCTGTGACGGGTTGACCATGGCTGGACGCCAGGTGCCCACCAAGTCGTTCTATCACTCCCCCCCCTCTTCGCTAGACA
>JANZLQ010000022.1:21556289-21584210 GCA_026212715.1 Elanus axillaris | reverse complement strand
CTGTCGGACATGGGGGAAGCTTCCAGCAGCTTCTCACAGAAGCCACCCCTGTAACCCCCCCCACTACCAAAACCTTGTCACAGAAACCCAATACAAGTGGCTAGAAGGGGGACTTCATATTGTGCTGATTTTGGCTGAGATAGAGTTAATTTTCTTCACAGTAGCTAGTATGGGGCTGGTTTGGATTTGTGCTGAAAACAGTGCTGATAATACAGGGATGTTTTCCTTACTGCTGAGCAGTGCTTACAAAGGGTCAAGGCGTTTTCTGCTCCTCACACCACCCCCACCAACAAGAAGTTGAGAGGGGACACAGCTGGGAGAGTTGACCCCAACTGACCAAGGGATATTCCAGACTATAGGACGTCATGATCAGCACATAAAGCTGGGGGAAGAACAAGGAAGGGGGGAACGTCCAGAGTGGTGGCATTTGTCTTCCCAGGTCACCGTTAGTCATGATGGAGCCCTGCTGTCCTGGAGATGGCTGAGCACCGGCCTGCCCATGGGAAGTGACAAATTAATTCCTTGTTTTGCTTTACTTCTTCACGCAGCTTTTGCTCTACCTATTAAATTGTCTTTATCTCAGCCCACGAGTTTTCTCACTTTTACCCTTCTTATTCTCTCCTCCATCCCACTGTGGGGGAAATGCGTGAGTGGCTCTGTGGTGCTTAGTTGCCAGGTGGGGTTAAACCATGACAATTGTGAAGGGTTCCAAAATAGCTCAGAAATGGGCATATTTCAGATCTCCAAAAGGTACTCCCAACAGGAAAGGGCTGTAAGAATCTGTAATAATTTGAATAACTTGAATCTAAATTTTCGATAGTAAAATAATAAAATTAATTTTCTGTCAGAAACTCTTAAAACAAAATATAATCTAGGTTTTACCGGCAACCCTCTCAAAGACCAGGTTTTTGTCATTCTAATCTTCAGGATATGATCGTGCTATTTCCTAAGTGTTCAATTCTATTTTAATATATGATGATTCAAGAGGAAACTTCTATAGCTTACAATGAATTTCTGTTGTATATCTTAAGATTTTCAACATATGTTATAAAATGGATAAACTCATAATATATGATAAGACATATTTTTGCATATTTTATGAATATTGGTTATAGCATATTACTTTTTCAGATCAAAATTCCCATATAAAAGCACTAAAATAATAACATATAATACTGTAATTACAGGAAAATTTGTAATAAAATGTATTCATTTCAGGTTCATAGAGGAGATGCATTTTTTTTTCTGAAAAATAAAATGTGACAACTTTAATTTTTATGTGTTGATGAGAAAAAGCCCAATATTTTTTAGAATGATGCTTGGAAATGAAGCATTTCCAAATCAGTCAATAGTTAGAATGGTAAGAATCCATCATTTCACTGACACTTACCCCTTGTAAAAAAGATGTCCTTTTTAAGAGTATTCACACACATTCTTGTCAATTGGAACCTGTCTTGGCAATTTATTCATTTTGTAGATCACATGATATCTAACTGTTATTAAACAAAAAATCTTTATCTTTTAATTTAAATACAGACCTGAAATGCAGCATTAAGAACACTAAACATGGATTACTTTTTCTAGTGGCCTTGTCACAGTGCATTAATAAAAGACACAAAATCTTATTCATTATTTTTAGTTTTACTTTCAGCACAGAGTACTGGAAACATATACATCCTACAAATATAACTCTAAATGAAAGAGTATAGACATTTTGGCTGTGTAATAAAAAAGCGAACATTTATGTAATAAGTGTTTCCATATCTAGTGTTCTTTACTACAGTGATCCACAGAGTAAGAGCAGGAGGTAGGTCATAAACAATGCTCTGTACCCAGGTAATAAGATGTATTAATCAGATGAAGTGCCTATGTGATCAGCAAAGTGGACTATGCTCCATGCAAGGTGTACTTGTCAGTATGACTTACAAAAATACATGAACACGTCTTATCAACAACAGCATTTTGGCAAAAATGCTGTCTTTAGGAAGTGATTCAGTTTAAGATTAGCACAGCTAAATTAGGTGTCTACCTGTAAATTATCTATATGTGAGCTAGACATTTTAGTTCCCATCATAGTCAGTGGAGCTCTAGTACGTATAGTCATAGATCTGTATAAATGCTTAGCTTCACTACTCTGAAGGCTCCTGCAGAAATCACTGATGTTACTCTCAGTAGTACAGTGAATTAGACCTGAGCATAATTGGGTTTGGATTGCTGTCTTAGTCCACAACTGATTGATCAGCCAAAACTCCTTTGTCTCCTTATTAACTCTGAAACAAGATCAAGGTAAATGGCAAACACAGAAACTGAAAAATTACTGAATGGAAGATGAAGTTTAGAAGAAGCCATGTTTTCCACAACAGCATGACTGATATAATGCACAAACTTTTATGAAGGAGTGATAGTCAATTGATTATTTTATTGGGCAAGGTTGCTAATGTCACTGGAATTAAATTAAATAGAAAGATATTAGTATCAGTTTAAGAAAGATATTAGTATCAGTTTAAGAAACGGGTAACTAATGAAGAAAAAATGAAGCAGCACACTGGAGAAACCTGAAACTCAATTGCAAAGAGATGCGGGGGTACAACAAAAGCTAACAGGAGAAACACAAGGCATTAAAAAGAATAAGAACATCCAATATATTTTGAAATTCAGTAACTGTTAAATATATTAGAGTCTGCAAAAAAACACTGAAGTACGTGGTCTCCCATATATTTCCAATGAACAATTAATTAAATATAACCACTGACCATCACCAAATTACATGGAAGAACAACATACTACAGAGCATTAACTCTCTGGCACAATTCTGCAACACACTACTTCCACAATAGTCCCCCCAAAATATGTTTTAAATGCTTGAGACTTCATATCTTTTTGTTTGCTAAACTTCTGTTAAAAAGGCACCTTATAACTGATACATCAGATGTATTTATTATAAATATTGAATTAAATTAAAAGAAGCAATAGCTTTCAATTTTTATCCCAGATTATGTAATTTGTCAACTTATATTTGAATTCTTATTCACTTAATCCAAATATTAATTTAAATTTTAATGTCAGAAAGATGAGAAGGTGAATAAATCCAAATAAACCAAGACATCAACATCACTGGGAATTTTATTTTACACAGGTATTTATACCACTTAAAGCAATTAAAGTATATGCTAGATGATATGATTCTGACAGACTTTGTGATTTATACAGTATTTGAAATACAGATTTCCACAAAGGTGCTGATCTTGCAAATATTTATGTGTAACTACACACATAAAAAGTCTCTCTGATTTCCAAGGAATCACTTGTACATATTTGCAGGGTTGGGGCTTTAAAGTATATCACTGATCTTCCATTCCCATGCAAAAAATATTTGCTACTGACATTTGACCTTGTTAACTATGCATTAAGGACTCAAATGCAGCAATCAGTATGTTTATACTGACAAGTCATACTACTCGATACTCTCTTCCCAGTCTTGGGCTAGGGAAAGAAAACATAAAATATGTACTGTCTATCTCTATATCTTTATAATATCTTCAATATATGATAGCTTTTAAAAAATGTGTACATTGTCATTCCTACTATGTATAAATTAAAAAAAAAAAGGCAAAAAAAGTACTATGGAATGTTATACAGAGAATTTATGAATGGTTTTAACATCAATTCAGATTTCTGAGCCCATGGAATTCTATGGTATTAGGTGTCATTTTCCAGTTCTATTAAAGTTGCAAACAGGGGTGTAAAAATGCCTATTTTCTGGTATTGGTGGCTTTTCTACTTATAGCAGAGACTTTTTGCTGTTATACTTACCCTTTAAATGGACACACAATATGTTACTCTGTGCCCAAGCTCACCTACTCTTTCTTTTCTCAAAAGACAAGGCACATCTGCCACCTGCTCTAGTCTGTGTCCCAGCAACAACTGTCGAGCAGCAAAAAGATTGATTATCAGTCAAAAACCATTCAACAACACCAGATTTTGGTAGGTTAAGCTTGCTGATCCAGCAAGAGATGGTGTGAAATTTTCAGGAATGCGTGCCAACATTTTGGTGCTAAAAGAACAGCAGTGCATGTCACAATGAAACACAGCCAAAGATACGCAGACAAAGCACAGAAGTTTTTGTTTTGAACTTGGCTTGCAAGAGGAAAATGACAGAAAGAAAAAAAGACTCACTTAATGGATTGAAAATCTATCATAACACTCAAGTCATATGCATGGAGAAACTACAATAAGAGTACCAGTGAAGGCTTTGTAACAAATTACAGCAGTACCATACAAAAATACTGCAATAAGATCATGTAAATGATTCATACAGTACAAATAGCAGTTTTATCATACACTTTTGCAAGAATAAATACAAAGATACGTGCCTTTTTCCTGAATATATAGGCCATTCATTACAGCCATTCTAGTGACTGGATCACCTGTATCATACTCAGAATAATTTTTATTTTATCAACAACAGCTTATCATATATAAAATTGATTATGTAAGACAGACTTACTAACATAAGTTTCATTCATTAATACCTCCATGAATATGTAAACAAACCCTTAATTACTGGACTTACATCATAAAGGCTCTACTAATTAATATTAGATTTTTATGTGTATAGGGAGAGCTACATTGTAGTCATTTTCTTAGGCAAACAGCCAGTAATGAGTACTATATAGATACCTACTTGAAGTGTATTTGTACTAAGTAACATCAATCTGTAAAAGAATTAGTGAAAGAACATTTGAATATTTTGAAATTCAGAATGAACTATTTAACACTGAAGTATGTCTCCTAATACTTTCCAGGATAACAAATGATATTTAAAAGCTATGTAGAGAAATAAAACCAAAGGCTTATTTATAAAGAAAGTACATAAGAAAAAAAAACCAGCCAAAAGTACAAAGTATTATATATATAAAATATATACAACATATACGTAAAAGATGCATGCTAGTTGAATGATTTGTCTTTTGTTTTTCTTCTTTGCTATCCCTAATTTTAAAAAATCGTATCACACATTTCACAAATTTATACAAATTTGAATGTTTCACATAGTATTAAACAATTTATATTATTTGCATTTCTCATTGGAACTGTGCACTGGAATTGTAGATTCCTACCTACACATACACTACCCTAACAATAATTTTGTCCTTTATAATACATTAGCTTATAACAATTAAAAGTTCTTTATCACAAATGCTGGTGGAATTAATAGTTTAATAAAATACCCAATTGGTATCTTGGATTTGATACTGAACCCTACTTAAGCTAATGTTATAAAATGTTACCACAAATTTGCTGCAGAAATCTCACAAGGTACTTCATGGTCTTAAAATATGCCAGTGAGAACATTTACATTCACATTTAAACTCTAAACTATTCAGAAACAGTTTACATCCTTGTAAAAAAGAAAACATAATTCCCAGTTTGGTAAAGGAATGAGAAGGAAAGAAGAAAAATTTTAATAATGGTATTACCGAACAATCTAAAATTAATAAAGCATAGTAAAGTAGATATTCCATATTGCTATATTAAACTTTCAAAAATTTTAAAACAATGACATTAATGAATAGAATCTTACATTCTGGATTATTTTTGCTAGTGGAATAAGCCTAATTAATTATGTCTGTTTGATGTCACTGAAACTAAACAGTAAATTCAATAATCTCTTTACATTTTCACCATTTAACCTCCTGCAGGCTCCCTAATGTCTATTCAGATCTATATTAAATTAAGTACCAATGCTAATGAAGGGCAATAAACGTGGCTGTCAGTAGATTTTTCTTTCATTAAGCACATTATCCTCTTACTGAGCTGTAAATGAGTAAACATTAGTTTTGTTAAACCATGCAAAAAGACAGGATGAAAATCATTTTTAATTGCACCCCTTAAGCCATTTGCTCGGGGTTCTCAGTTTTGGTTTTGTTTTTTTTACCTTTTATCTTTTTGAATGGATATAAAAAGGTCTCTCCAGTTGAAATATAAACGTCAGCATCATGGGGTATGTCTTTAGGTTCTAGTGCTTCAGTGCCGTCTGCCAAGAACACTCATTGTGCAGCCATGTTCAGATTGAGCTTTTCAGAGCACTCTTCCAGCAGCTAAATGAATGCAAGAGGTAAGGAATACTGATTACAAACATATTTCTATTATGATCAATATTTAGTCAGAAAAAATAAAATTGGAAATAAAAAAACCACTCTCAACTAATTTACCAATCATGGTAACTGCATTACAAGTCATTTAGTATTCTAGTGATTATTAGAAGAAATCATAGGATGAGAAAAACACACAACCTTAAAAAGATTGATGTAAAAGTATTGTGCTCTTGCCTTTTAATGTCAAATAACCACATACATTATGCTGTAACTTATTTCACTTAGCATTTATAAGAATTTTTAACAAGTCACATTTTAGGAATAGTGTACAAATGGACAAAGTTTTATATAAGCTTATTTGAAATGAAAAAAAGGATTTACGTTAGGGTTTGAAGCAAAAGCTGCAAATAAACTTTATGCATTCAAGAAAAATGCTATTAGAAGTTAGTGGCTTAATTAAAGACACAGAAACTTTAGCAAAGATCTTTCTTGTGCCATTTTTGTAAGCTATGATTTTGATGACATTTGGCTGCTGTTTAATAAATTTGGATACTTCAAATGCCCTCTGGACATGCCAGAGTTTTGAAACAGAGAGCACAGTTAATTCTGTTGGAAAAAATCCAGTTCAGGATATTAAAGAAACAATCCAAGATATTTGTCTTTTTTTTAACTTTTTTTTAGAATTTTTATAATAATTGTATGGGAATACAATCTGAACGTATGGTCATTAAAATTCTTAATTCTTCACAGTGTAAGAATTTAGTTTGCAGCACCTAAGTTATATAGAAAATACAGAGAAACTGGACTGTTGTAAGCAAAACAGACTTAATCCATCCCAAATTGAGTTTATTCAGAACTTCTAGAATACTTGGAAAGTAGTTGCTTAATTCCACTATGAAGTCCTTTTATGAAATATCTTAAGAATTTCACAAGAAAATAAATCACCTAATTTTAACAGTATTTTTCAAAATCTATCAGCACAAATACAGAAAAAAATTTTGTTGATTCTGAGAAAACTTGTAATTAAAGAGTGCTTTCAGTGCATAGTATGTAGGTTATTGCTTCTAGTTTAAAAAGTAAGAACTGATGACAGTCTTTTCTCAGGCAAAATTTCAATCAAATTGACAGCAATTATTCCTGTACATTGACTGCAGAGTGGGGCTTATTGTTAATTGTTTCTGTTTCCCAGATAGCAAAATATATTCAATGCAGCTGCCAGAATAAAATTAAATAAACTAATACTCAATTAAAAAAATAATCATAATTCTACTTTAAAATGCTCACACCACAAACAACTTCTGAATAATACCCCAGTAAGACTATTTTTAAAAAGAAAATAAGAAGGAGGGGAAAGCAGATTTATAACAAAATGTCATACTTCAGCACAAACATTTGGGACATACAGTCTCCATCCTAGTCTGAAACAAGATGCTCCCAAAAAGAACTCAAAACTGGTTTGAGGCCCTAGGATTTGAATTTCTCTCCCATGAAAAAACTTGGAAATTTTTCCATTCATTTCAATTAGCTCTGAACTGATACATCACTTAAACCATAATTGCACATAAGTAATCTCACATATTTTACAGTTTCCACATCTCTTGAATGACAAAATGACTACATAAGGATCCTAGCTTTTTTTGTCTTCTCTTCAGCATTTCTTAAGCAAGTCATGCTACTAAATAAGCATAGCTACTTCAGTGTTGAGTACTACACCATGTAAATAAGAAAGCCAAAATGTGGCCTCCTTAAAATGTAACTATGTATTTTCTTTTTGGTTTTAGAGTTTAAGACTTTCATACACTAGGGGACAAGTATATTAAAAGACATGCATATCACATAAAATTAGCAATTACAAATACTTTAATGGTTTTAGATATAGCACTTTCAGAAAACCTTTACAGAAAGGAAAAATTCAGAGCCATTTGTATCTTATGTGAGGTCATGTCTGCACACAAATGAGGGGATACCTTGATAACTATAATCATCTGGGTTTGTCTCAGTTTACAACAATTTCCCTACTCAAAATAGAAGACACTAACAACAAAAAGCTTTTGATGAGGAAATCTAAATTAACCATACTAAAATACACTTTTGCTCACCAGGTCTTCACTTTAATCACCTTTATGGTACATTGCAAAATCCAATTGTTCTCTTGGACTTTCCAGACAGAATCAATTTGGTTTAGATTAATTATGGAGAATCACATTCTTCTTTACAGAGGGCCAACTTGATGGATATTACCTATCTATTGTTAAGTGGATTAAAAATTTGTAAAGCAAACTGGGATGCCTGGTTTATTGTAATTTTATTTGTCTTTCAGAAAGGTTTGATGAAATAAATAAGTTTTTAAAAAGGATATACTCTGAGAAATTAATAGGTCAAAAAATCTTAATAAAAATTAGCAAGGTCTGTTTTAGAATATCTACTGAATCATCATTACAAGGTGACTGAACTGCAGCAGTCATGATTAAAAGCAACAGAGAAGAGCTTTGATTACCTTAGTTGACCTGTGAGAACACTTTCAGCTCTGTTGCATGGTGGTATAAGACAGAAATTGTCTGTACTGCTTGATTTGTAGCTGTCTATATGTCTGATACTCCACCACAGCTCTGAACTGATTTTGTTTGATGTGTAGAGCAATCCTGAAGTCTTGACCTTCTTGATACCATTGCTGATTGCAAGTGAATGTTAAGACAAATAGAAGTTGTCTAGAGCTTTTCTTCCCTTCAATATTTTTAACAGCTATTTTAGCATAGGGAGGGAAACATTTCCTGAAACAGAAATATGATAAATATAGTTAAAATTTTATCTTTTTTCTCTGGTCTTTCAACTACTTTAAATTAGTACTGATTGACTGTACAGAGTTCAGAAAAGCCTACAATAACTTAATTAACATTGGAAAACACCTTGTGAAACTGTATCAAGTTTCATCTTGATTCTTATTTCTGGAAACTATCTAATTATTTCAGAATTCAGCTCAATTCATCTTTGCACAAGCTAGGATCAGAATGGGAATTGTATTAAGTGCTGTAGAACAGGATTATGGTGAAGTACAGTAGGTATTTCAGCTATACTGAACTGCACTAGCACTGAGTCTGTGCTAGCTTTCCTTCATAAAAAATGAACATTAAACCATCTCATAAAGCTAAAAAAAAGGGGGGGCTTATTTGCATAAAAACATTAAAAATAATGAAAGCAAAAGCCTCCAACTTTCAATCTGAGGCTACTATTAATGGCACAAAATTACTTTATACTGTAGGCCAAAAGTCTAGATGGAACATTCACCCATATGGAGATCACACAATCTAAATTTATCCAGTCTTTGGAAAATCCAAATCAGCACTAGTGCAACTGTGCCAACAGTAGTACCAAAGATCAAGAAGCAAGAAAGGAATCAGATGAGTTCAAGCCCTCATTCTTCTTTCATATTCAAATAATTCTCAAGTGTCAGAATATTTCCACTATAAATTACAAAAATGATGTCACAACAAATGTAAACTTCAGAATTTGACCACATAGATTGCAGTATGTTTACCTAGGAAATCCTTAAATTAATACACTCACAAGAATACCAAATATTGGAGTTCAATCAAAGAAAACTCTTCTTAGTATTACAAGACTGAACACACTATGCTGTATTTTGAATTCTGACTAGTGACAGCAAGAGGACATTATTTTTTGTAAATACTCTTTTTCTTAAAAGACCATTTTTTTACCTACTTCAAGAGCAGAAAATAACTACAAAACCAGAAACAAATTTCTTTATACAATAAAAATCTATTAATTGCCATTATTTATTCTGTAGATAACTTCTTTCTTTACCAGATAACATCCTTCCTTACTACTCATGAACTGTTTTGATGGAATATTAACAGTACTGTTAGCATTAACTAGGAATTACCTTGTTTATATGACAAGTAAACCATTATGTATGTGGTCTGGTGTAGCAAAGGGCTACTACTTTTCAACAATATGTACTACTTGCAAAACCTCTTGTCACTAAATTATACTATACAAGGAAAATACCTACAGGACTAGTATTATTGTTGTTCCCCAGTCCTTGTCCAGCTTTTTCTTAAAATTTCCCACCGTGGTGACAACTATTTATGTGTACAGTGTATGTCAACCTTAGGGTACTTGTGCATACATTCCAATTGCTTAACTGAGGTGGTTTCAAACAGAAAATGCAAGCATGTAATTACCAAGAGTAACCTTTTTCTTGCACTGCTGAGCTGCTTTATACTTGGAGAAAACTCAGATTTGTATGTAAACCTGGTGCCCATCTTTCTGGAGATTAAACACCATAAAATGAAAGTCTTAATGTGTGGAAACCGCATTAAAAGAGTCAATTTGAAATGGCATTCACTAGTCAGGAAAAACAGCTCAGTACTCCATATTAAAGCAAAATTTCTTCTTAGTCAATGGTAAATTTTGCTAGCTGCTAACACCAAGATGTTGTGATCCTATTTTTATGGCACAAGTTAAGATGCCCAGATAGAGATACACAGAGAAAACATTTTGAAACCAGAAATTTAAACGGGGAAAGAAATGAAAAAAAAAAAACTAAAAACCTAAAGGACTCTTAACAACATTTTTCCCATTTAAAAGCAATTAAACTGCTGTTTTTTCATGGCCAGGCACTGAAGTTTTTTTGTAATTATTACAAAACAACTTTTACTTTCATTTAGTTCTACATGCTGAAATTGTTTAGCTATGTCAGATCAAAATTTTTATTCTATTGCTCTAGTGCAATTTTCTAATTATTCATTATTGTCTAAAGCACATTTCTTCACATTTCTTCTTTAAATAGAAAACAACAGCATACTAAAGAAAAGTAAATAGTCCATACGGTTTTCTAAGACATAAATCTGCACATTGTTTTCCATAAGTGAAAAATACAGTTACTTTAACAGACACTGGTTCAGTAACAGCTATACAGGTCAAAGTTATCACACAGTTTTGGATGTGAATTCAACAGCAGGATAATGACAGTTGCCAAGGATTTGTACTTGCTGTCGCTTACTACTAGTATTGCCTGTCAAATTGTCTCTTTTTCTTATACAGAAGCCATGGAATTCTTTATGGATAGCAATTACTTACAATACACAATGAAGTACATCAGATGTAACAACCACCCTTTAGCCCTTCATTATTTGGTCGTCTCTTTGTTACATCTAGTCATCCATTTTCACCTAAATTATTTATTTATACTGCATATTTGACAAGCATGTATGCTTTGCTTTATTTTTTCAGTAGTCGTTCAAAAGATATAGTGATTTATTTTAATATTCTCCTATTTAAATTTACATATTTAAATATATCTTATTTTTATCTTTGTACTTGCACTTTGTGTGGAATTTCTCAAGAAAAGCATTAACTGCACAGTGATGGCATTTTATTTATCTACCAAAGGTATTAAAAATTAAAATCATGGCAATATCAGATCTTAACCATAATGGAGGGGTTAAACAAATCTTAAATTTCTTCACTATTTGTTTGCATTGTTAAAGTACTTTTTCTCCAGCCATCACATGTGTTTCATATGTGTTTGCACTTATGTTATTGTTGCACTACATGCATGTATGCTCCCGATAACCATATTAATATATCTTTATATTGATAGATGGGAGCATGATATTATGGTCCTGAAACATTTTCTGGTACAGGCCTGCATTCCCATCATCATAACACTTGTGGCAATTCTAAATTTAATTTTACTATACAGGAAAAACACAGTATCCATCATTTACATGATAAAAAACAAAGCCTAATAGTTTAGTAAATTTAATATGCTTGGGAAACTGCCTCCATAGTAACTCACACAACAAAGAGCAGCTTTACACACATAATCTGTATCACTTTGGGAAAGACCTTCTTCAACAAATAATGCTGCAAACCTCACACCTGCCAAGTAAACTAAACTGTTCGCAACTCATACAGCAGTTTGAAAGAAAAAGTGATGATTGATTTCCTTTTATTAGGAAATCCAAATCTTCTTGTTTTCTCCTAACACTCTTTCCAATCACAGGCTATCACAAAACTACAATCCCTTCTAAATGAGTACACCCTGAGCAATAATCTAGTAAGTACAGGCTGTGTGTGAAACTCATGTCCCACTAAAATTGTTGGGAATTTTGCCAAAAGCTTGAATGAAAATTTTATCCTGGATCTCTGAGTCAATTAATAGAAAGAAACTGCTTCTCTTTTTCTATCACTTCCCCATTGAAACCCTGGCATCCCACAGACCTCTGGCCATGAAAGTGTTTTTCTCCAGAAAATTTTTCTCCAGAAAATCCTGTTTTTTCTCCAGGTTTTCCTTCTAAAGAGAAGAAACTATACTGGTCAGTTAGGCAACTGGTGCCTAATGCAGAAGGAAATGTTTAAACAATCCCTTTTGGATACCACAATAATCTGACATTTACTATGTCTTCTTACTTAGCCAAGAAACTAGACAGCACCCAATAAACCTCTTCTGTCTCACCCCAAATGACAGAGAAATGGATATTCTTTCATTGCCTGGAACAGAAAAAACCTACTCAATGCCAGGGGAATGAAGCTGCTACACTATGGAAAAGAAATCAGGGAAAAAAATCAGAACATAAATTCCCTTTATGAAAATAAACGCTCACAAAGAAATTGGTAATTGAGTCATCATAGCATAGTTTTACTAGCTAGGTAGATAACAAGGTAAATAAAAAACTGTGAAAGTTTGAAACTTAGGCATCACTTACACTTGCCCAGTTAAAGGGCTACCATCTGCTTCCATGCTTCTCTGTGAAGCAGAGAAAAAAGGGTAGCAGCACCTTGGGATCTTAAATGGCTGCAAGGGCCCTGACTGCATCCCACTCCTGAGGATTTGCCTGTTGGGCTCAGGGCCAGCTTAGAGACAGTGCAGCTCAGGGCTGCCCCTCCTTCCCTCTGGTGACCATGGGGAGCTGCCAGACAGCTCTGCAGGGCGGCCTCAGCCAAGGCTGGACCCCTTCTGTGGGAGCTGCATTTAAGCCGAAGGTCTAGCGCTCGGCCTTGCCTGAGGTGCAGCCCCACACGTGTGGCAGCCATGTCCCTACCCATGCCCAGCCATGGGCCCCGCTGAGCTGCACCCAGGCCCCAGCCCACCGGCTGACTTCCCGCCTTCGCCTGGTGACCGCTGGCTGTGTCCAATCCTGCCACCAGACCTGGTCCTGAGCCCGGCCTACTGACTCATGTTCCTGGCTCGACCTGGGCCCTGCCTCGTCACCCCAGGCCTGCCTGATGACCTGGGCTCTGGCTGTCCCAGCTGCCGCCCCGACTGGGCCTCGCCTGGCAGAGCCCCTGCCCCACGGCCTGGCTGGCAGGCCTGGCCCCCAGCTCCCCAACCCAGAGGGAGCAGCTGACCCTGGCTGTGCTCTGGCGAGGGCTTTCAGGACACAGTGGGATCTCTTCCCGTCAATGAATACATGGAGCATCTTGTCATTTCTGATCATTCTTAAACTTCCTTTGCTAAAAAAACGTCTTCAACTCTGCTGACTGAAATTAATTCCTAACACCACGATTCGGCGTTCCAGTTTGCCATCTGACCACAGAGGAAGATCTGGTATCTAAAGATCCCATGAAACTTGAGAAGACATAATTATTTTACAGATTCCAGGACCACTAAGTCAGCCGAAGATGGATCCAGAATGAAGGATTCACAAACACTGAAACAACTAAAATTTCAAATGAAGACAAAAGTTGAAAATCAACATATCTGTAGGGTTTTGAGATATTTTTCCCCTTACCTGAGTGAAACTGAGAATATACTATACAGGGAAAGTATAAAAATATTTTAAACGTTTTAGTTATCTTCATCTCTGGTCTGAGACTCATGCTAACAAAATATTTACTCAATTATATTTTTCCAACTTATCACACAGTGGCAAACTAAGCATCTTTGACAAATGACATGAGTGAAAAGTTGCCATGGCTTTACTCACACATTTTTTGCTAATGTACGTTGTGCATCCATGTGGCATGAAGACATTTGCAAAGTTTACAGCTCATCATATTTCTGTGATGATACACATGCCATATGGCATTTTTTCTGAGCACTTATTAGACTTCTGTTGTTTGCCATTCCCTGTTTAGAAGTACAAAAGATTGTAACTAAAATGAAAGCATAAGCTTTTTGTTAATTGTTAAGACTGATGATTAAATAGCGATTAGAAAATTGAACCAATCTTCTATAATTTTCTCTACAGCTTTTGAGAACATGGTATGGTTCAGAGAGAGTTTCATTTGGATGCATATATACTTTGCATATTTCTCCTTTCTGGAGTAGCAAGATTTGGAATTGAAAGGGAAATTTGAAGGCTATAAATAGAGAAAAGACATTCTTTGTGTACTTAGATTAATCTGATTATCTGTATATACAATCAAATCAGAAACACCTGAAACCAAGTCATACAAATTTTCAATAAAAACATCTCTTCTCTTTTCCCTGCTGCCACTTACCTCCTCTACCTCTTTCAACATGAACAACTACTGTGTTTCAGAAGTTGCTTCTACAGAGACATCACCAAGAACTCAGGAGCTCTGTAATTATTTTATTTTCCTCCTTTTAACAGGAAGGGTTCTTTTTTTAATTTAGGGGAAAACAAATATGGGACAGACCTTCAGACAAAATGGCCTGAATCCAGGTCAGAATTTACATAAACCTAAAATAGATCACTGGCTTTTGGACATATATACAGTCTTATATTTTACCTATAATTGGTTGATACAGACTGGCCAACTGAGAAACCCTTAATCTATACTTTTTTATGCATGAGATCTGCCATCTGATGAGCAAGCTACCCGTGAGAAGGAAATTTTCATGGTGTTACTGCAAAAGCTATGCTGACAAAATCTTATAAAGCTCACTCTTAAAGTGAGTCTTTGCTTTAACACTGTATGAAGATCAACATTTGAATATGTTCTATTTTAATGAAAAGAAACAATGTACAATTTACACGCCTGTACTATTTTTCAGAGACAAGAGTTTATGGGTTGATACCTGTAACTTAGCAATCATAGTTACAAGCAAAACTAACTGAAGCAGTAGACACTAAAGCAAATCTGATGTTGGCCTTTAGAGTTTAAGAGCCAATTCCTGCAAATACTTACACGGTTGTTTAATATAAAGCACATCAATCTGTCCATTACTTCAGTGCAAATAGAAGCATAATATGCTTCTTTGCAGGACTGAAGCCCTGTTATGCATTTCTTAAATGAATATTTGCATTTGAAGTATATATTGTTATTTTCACAGCCTACAAAAAGCAGACATAGCACCATGTTGTATAAATCACCATGACCAGCTTTAAACATTCCATTCATTGAAAACACCTACAAAACCTTTTAGTCGTACAAACTGATCCATTTTACTAGTTATGCAAACTAGGTTGCTGTTTCATTGGCCTCCCAAATTTCTTGAATTACTGTTTTTTCTAGATCTTTTGTTAAATAGATTTACTTATTTTTTTGTTGATAGGATTTTTTTTAATGATATGTCTGTACAGAGTCTAGCACAATGGGACCTGAACTTGCTTGAAATATCAATGGACACTCCCCACCCCCAATCAACATTAAGGTAACAATAAGGTCATAAAGTAGAACCAAGTAATTCTATGAGCCATAAAAGCAAACTATAATGCTGGAATACAATATTAACGTTAAACTAGATGAATTGCGGTACCAGTTACAAAAATCAGAAAGAAATGCAAAATTTATTCAGTGACATTTATTTCCATTTGACTGGATTGATCTTCTGTGACTGAGTACTATTCCCCTTTTATATATCTTAACCTTCAAACAGTCATTGGTGATATGCATTATCTCAAAATAGCTTTATTTACCATGTGCTTACTTTTATAAATTTTACTTAGTGTAGCTCGGCATGCAATTTGATGGTAAAGTAATATGATCCAATGGCTAGTTGACATCAAAATGAGCAGACTTGCTCCTCTCTTCCCCTTGTCCTGGACAAGTTCTCCAGCCACCTTCCCTGTGCTGGCACTGACATATGACAAGTCTGTTCAGTGGAGTTAAATCAGCAGAAAATTATAAATTTTTTGGCAGATTTAGATTTTTGCTCATTTATCTCCATGAATTATTTCACTGTGTGGTCACATGAATGGCAGTGCTGATGCAAGGGCAGCACGAGTACATGACTGAAGCTGGTGAAAAAGGAACAGGAGAAGAATTTTACCACTTTAGTGGCAACCTGTCATTAGGTCAGCGTAGCTGTATCTTCACGCTATGCCTTTCAGTTCAAACTGAGGAGACAACAGGAGTTTTGCTTAAACTAAGACTGAAATATGTATGTAATATAGGAATATATAATGAAATGGTATTTGAGGTACAGCAACTATATTCTTTCCTGTAGTACTAAAAGGCATTTTACTACTTGTCGCCATACTTGGAAAGTACTGCAGTCTTTAAAAGAATCCACATAATAGAAAAATGTTAATCAAAAGTATGATCAATTATAAACTGTATCTCTAAAGAAAATAAGCAAAAAGCCAATTAGCCCAGTGCTCCTCTTCAACAAACATGTGGAAACATATCCAATTATGTTGGAAAAAGCCAATTAACATGAATAATCTAAATAGCAGAACTAAATATTTCATTTTATAATTACCTTTCTCAAGAAGCTGGTTTTAACACAAACTGTGAAACACTGTTGATCTGTCATGTTTGCAAGCTTTATAGGCACCACAGTTGTTGCTCCATTTCTTTTGTGTATACTGCAGTTTGCATTGGCAAGTAACCAATGTGACATTAAACGTGCCTGTTTCTGATACAGGGCTTCAAACATCTGAATATTTGGTTTAAGTGTATCAGAATAAAGATCAAGGTATATCAACAACTTGAGTCTTTTTCAGTCTTTTCATTACAGGAACTTACAAAGAAGAAATATGACATAATACATAGCTTTATACACATGGTTAGCAGCATGTGACTATGCAGAATGTGAACATATGTACAAGAGGGACAGGAAGAAAAGAGATCCTTTTCTTTGAAAAATCCACATGCAATCCAGGCATAACTGCAATTTTAATACTCAGAGAGTGGATGGCTATTAAAACTGTTTCATGTTCTATGACATACATGAAAAAATTAAAGCCATAAAATGGCACTCTTTCCTCTCAGAGTTGAAGAAGGATATTGAGAACAATGTGTGTCACAGAGAAGTATTCCTGTCTTAGAATCTCAAGGAGCATGATGCAATTCTTTATTAATTAATTCTATTGAGCCTACATGACAAAACTGAGACTGAAATTACAATATATGAAAACATTTACTACATAAGGTACTGGCATCCAACTGGGAGAAAAAAAAACAAACAGAAAAAAAACCCAAAAGTTGATTTTTATGTATGTATAGTTTAAACTTCAACAGAGTTGGACCTTGACTTCAGACAGCATAAATAAGATTCATTAAAATGGCCATGAGGCCTCTTTTGTAATGACATGGTGGTACTAGCGTAGTCATGCTACCTTCTTCATGTGCAGGCAATCAGTATGGGAATGAGGCCTTTTATAGCATGACAGTATCTCAAAGGAATCCCATTATGATGAAAATGGGGATTAGAATATACCATACTGACAAAGTGTAACCAAGTAATGTTAGTTTATTGAGGAATGAGACCCTTAATTTCAAACCATAGTCTGCTAGTAACTACATATTGTTGACCCAGGGAATAATTTAATACATGTATGACAAATTCACATCTCGGAGGACTTAATACCTGAAGGATTTCTCTACACTTGTGCTGTTTCTTATTACCTTTTCATTCCACTGTTGGCCTCTATCAGAGATAGAAGGTTAAGTGTGTGTTTAACCCTGTTTGGGCTCTTACGTTTTCATGCTCATAGACGAAACCAAATTAAGCTTGTTGTGAGGTTTGCCACCATGAGAAGACACTCCACTCCCTATTCTTTCTTACTAACATAGCAATTTTGGAAGGTAAAATATCATGTTAATAATTTAAACAAACTGCATTTGAAAAATCACGTTATCAAGTTTGCAAAGTCAAGCATTGAAAATCAAGAAAAAATATAAATTTGCATACACAGTTTTAATTTTACTTTAAGTACATGGAGTCTGATAGACTTAGTGACATAATAATTTGTTTTTTAGGATTCCTCCAATTCACTCACTTCACTGAGCCAGAAATGTGCAGAGAAATGCAAGAAAAGAGAGGATTGTCTCATGGGTAACGTCTGCTGCCCCAGATAAATTAGATATCATTCTTGTCTTTACCTTAAAATTCTGAAGTGATACTGAGTAAGTCGTATCAACCAAAATTTCCCAGGAAAAACACAAACACTAGCCACATTTTCTAGATACTTGATTTGAAGCATCTGTGATCTGTTTTTATAGTTTTCCCACTAGCTGTAAATGAACTCTGCTCTGACCATAGGAGATGATTATAAAGATAAGTACTACAAATTATAAGGAGTTTCATATTCCAAAACAGAACACCAAAATTCATTGTTACTTTGACACTTCAAACTTTGTGCTTCCTTTCTCCCTGTCTGAAAAGGAACTGATGATATCCTTTGAACTTTCAAGACCAATGATGCAAGAGCGTCATGTAGACTTATTAATTAAAGTGTGGAACTAAGTAAGATTTTATAACCACTGTTTATTAAAGATGTTTATTATTGATACCTGCATCTTCAGAACAAAATTTGAATAAAGGTCCATACTTTAAACAAACAAGTCATATGAACGCTCATTATTTTTGGTAGATGCTGAGGTCCCCTGAGAATAGAAGCACAATGCAAATGAGTGATGTGACAATGCACATATACCAAGTGGGTAAAAAAAGATGAGAATAGCTGGTCCTCAGTTCATCCAAGTACACAGCTTTTAATATTGTTTTAATGCTCAAACATTACGTAAATATTTATGGGAAAAAGTCAGACAGGATTAGATATAATGCGAGTGTAAATGTGGCAGCCTCAAAAGAGGGATAAATAATTTGTCACAGGGCACAAGAGTAAATGCCATGCTGATTGGTGTTAGCAAAGTGAGGAAAGGTATGAGTATCTTTCTCTTTCCCTCAGTTAATTATGCCTGGTTTAGATTGATTGACACTGCACTTTAAAGACAAAAACTAAGTCATGAAATCTTTCAAATTATCGTATTTGACTGAATTTTCATCCATTGATTTTCCTCCACCTGCAGCACACTAGACAAGGTAATAATTTATGATAATTATATGAAAACATACAATTAATATTCATCACCTCTCATTTCTCATCACTTTAGATGATCAGTAATGCGGAGTAAAAATGCTGTCAGATTTCTAATTGCTTTGTAATGGGCCTGAAATAGGGAAATCGTTAAAGACAAACAATCTGTCACTTGTCTGTTACCTTAACTATCTATCACTTAAAAAAACCCTCATTAAATACATTGCTAATGAACGACAAAAGACTGTACTCAGTGTGCCCAGATGTACCTTTTTAAACAATATTGTAAATTGCTTAAATAATTCCCAAGACATTTTCAATCATTTTTGTGGAAATTTAATGGAAAACATATATTTTCAGTTCATGTTACATCTCATTTGTTCACATCATTATGACATTCAGTCTATCATATCCACATCTCTTGGGAGACAAAACTTTGGTGTTCTTTTTATTGTTGACAAATCTGACCCAATTAAAACAAATTGTGGAAGAACTTAACATTCAGATCTCTGACACCTTTCTCTTAAAAGAACTGAAAAAAATTTCCATTAGTCAGTTTTAAATAATCCTATCTCTTCCAAGGATCTTTAATATATAGATTAAAAAGGAAGTGCAACGTTGTTCAAAGTTGAACAAATTATTTTATCTTTCATAGCCAAAACAATTGTTCCCAAGAGACAGAATTCAGAATTTTCACTTAACACCACTCTCCTGAGTCAGCTGTCTACAATAGCTCTGACAGAAAACTTCATTTGAAAAAATTTCTTCTCACTGTACTGACTTAAACAGTCAGAATGAAAACAGTACACCAGTGAGACCCCATAATGAAATATTGTATTATTATCTTCCACATTAATTAATTGCTCTTATTAATTGTCACATTAAAACATTGGAAAAATTAAGAAAGCACAACCATAAAAATCATTTAAGACAAAATATCTGTGCATGACAAACATGCCTAATCTCTTAAATTTATCAAAACCAAGTAAATATTCAGTGCTTTTTTATGTCAGTATATATGTCAGATGCTAAAACACTACAGTTTAAGGCAAAAGGTCTAAGAAGAATTGATGGCTGGAAATAGAAGCCAGGCAAATTCAAGTTTAGAATTAGAGACAAATTTTAACAGTAGGATGATTAGCTGTTAAAGCAGCCTTTCACAAGTGAGGAATCTTCCATCTTTTCATACTGACAGTCAGACAGAACGTACTGGACTCACAACAGTCCTGGAATACATAAAAAATTCGGACTAGGTGATGTAGTGCTTTCTTGGGGCTTTATTCCTATGAATCCTATTTCTTGTCAATTACAAGACAAACAAGAAAGCAGAAAAGACTATGTTTTCAGAAAACCATTAATTAAATAAACAAGTGCGCTAACAGACTAATTCAGGTGCAGTGCTTTGTACCAAGAACAGCACTACAGTGTATGCTGAAGTTTAACAAATGTTAGAGTACTGTCCAGATAGGGGCATATTTGTCCAGATAGGAATTATAATCAATAACTTTGCCTTTCCAACTATAAAATGGCATTTTTTGCAAAAATTGTAATTTCCCAAATATTCTGAATATTCTAGATGCTAAGGAATCTTAGAAAGACTTGCCTTCTGACTTTTAGATAACCTGTGCACCACTCTTTTGTACACATATATAGCAATATAAAACCAATACAAACAAAAATATGCCCCCCAAAAAGCTTTACTACTCTGAACACCACTTTGAAAAATACCAGTTGTCTTGAGAAGTAAAAAATGTAATTAAATGTGAAAAAGTCTGCATTCTTAAAAGCCTGCATTCTTAAAAAAATAAAATAACAAGGCACTGGTCCATCATTTGTACTTGTCTTTTATTGTATTAGTATGTGACACAGTAGTCCAGTTAATTCCCTAAATAATTCTTTTCCTATAACAACACAGCACAATACTATGTGAGAGTTTTAAATAAAGTACCTACTAAGATGTTAAATATTCTCACAAAAGGTCTAAGAAACCCAACCAACATATAAATTGTCTTACATTCAACAAGAGAAAAAAGTTTTTATCATATTTAGATGCCCAGCTCCAGTGAACTTAATAGCACCTATACATACCTACATAATAATTTAAGATACTTAAGCAATTAATAAAGCCTGGTTTCTTACAGACACGGGTCCTATACCTCCCATTCTGGGGCAACAGTCCCAGGTCTCCTCTATGACTTCATTATCTTCACACATCCTAGACTTTCATGGTAAGTTCCCCACATTTGCCTGTCACTTACCTACTTTTGTTTTGCTGTCATAAGGGGAAAAAGCAGCAAATCCTATGGTGAGTTTGAACTATATGCTTACATACCAGCCAGTAGTTGCCAAAAGCAATAGGTAGCATTTGAGTTCAGTCAGTTTTGCCCTGCTTGCTCTCCCCTACATACCCATTTGATTTTAACAAATCTTGAACTATCTTAATTTTGATACCTCTAGCAATGAAAGATTATCAAATTGGCTTGAGATTGATCAACAGCTTAAAAAGTCATTACAACCAGACAGAGTATGATTAGCTAAGACTAACCTGAACATAACATTGTGATGCCTGAAATTGGATGGATTAAAATTAAAATAGAAACTGAGACACAAGGATTGTAATACCAGACAAGGGCAGATAATCCTGCAGTGACTTCATTTCATGGTTTATGCATTTTGCAGCCCATGAACACCAAACTGTTATATTAAACAGCCTATTTTCTTTTACTTTGGCAAGACTGCTGAATATGCACAGAAAAGAATGAGCGTTTCACCTCCAAAATTGTTCCAATGACTTCAGAGATAATTTCTTAATGTTTATAGTTAATTTTATATAGAACAACTAATTACAGATTATACTATTGGATACAAATGCTTGCTATCTCTCAAATAACTTGAGTTTAAACGTTATGAGCCGGCTTCAGGCACCAATCCTATAATGAGTTAAAATGGAAAAAACTCTACATGCAACATTTAAGAATTTGGGGCATAAAGGATAAAGATGGATATTATAAATGTATCCAGTCTGTAAGAAGATATTAACCATTTGTGGTAAAAGCGCAGTTATAGTAACCAATCTCCAAGACATCACCCCATCTTTTACAATTTTCCTTTTAGTCCCCCCCCTCTGCCCCATCACAACAACAGTACTTGTTCACATATCAGCCCAAATCAATGCCTGAATTGAATACATTAAGTGCTGTGGGCCATTCCAAGTTACATGTGGGCTGAGTACAAGCCAAAATGAAGGTAACTCATGTAATCACACTGAAACCTTTGCCTGATAGGTAAATTCTAATTTCAAAAGGGACTATGTAAATTAGCTCACACTTGATACATCTCATTTATAATTCAGTTACTTAAGTGAAATATATAATTACTCCCACTGGTGCTGCAGAAGTTAACACCGCATTGACAGAGGGAGCCGGATTGTTCCAGGGCTCATTCCTGTACTGCCCAAGTGCAAAGACAAGTCTTTCCCATTTGACAAGTATGGACACTCATGTTACAAATTTGACCTCACTTACAAAAGCGCAGAAAAGGGGAAAACACTAACCTACTGACTGTTTTGTAGAGACATTGATGACCAGGATAGACAAAATCAGACTGACGCACAGGTCTTGAGCAGTTTTGTACATTTGATGTTTCCCTCACTTACCCAGAAAGTCTCTTGCTTCTAAACTTTAAATAAATTCTCCATGTTTATGGTTCAGTCCCAGTTGTCCCACATGCTTCCTGCACTAGTGGTTAATGGGAACAGTATGCCAGAACAACACTCCCAGCTCTTCCCATCAATGTCTGTACAGCCTGGCTGCTGCTCTACTTAATCAGTTCAAAGGGTATGAAAACTCACAAGAAGTTGCTTTAATTCTAACATAGTGCATAAAAATATTGTCAAGGGAAGATTGCCACACATTTCAAGGTGTAATGTGAGCTGAGTTTGTCTGGACTAATATCTAGGGATTTTGCTAACTAGGATCAACCGAGATTACAAAATCTGAAATGTACAGCACCAACCCAAGCTTTTCTTACTAAAAGGAAACGGTTTTTTACATCACTACAAGTCTGCTTCCTGAGCTTAATTTTTTTTTATTAAGAGGATGTTCTTCCTTCCCCTTTGGGACAACCATTTTCTAGAATGTCTTATTCCACTCACAGGATCGGGGCAACTTGTCAGGGAGACGAGAAAGACGCAGGGTAGTCACCGTCACGCCCGCGGTTTTCTCCCCAGACACACGCTGCCCGGAGCAGCCGGGCAGAGGGAACCCAAGGCCCAGTGTCGGCCACACGCCCAGCCGATCCCCGGGGGTCGCCGGGCCCCTCCCCCGCGGCCTCAGAGCTCGCCAGGCCCGCGGTGCCCCGGTGTCGGAGCTAAGCTACGACGAAGGAAGGCCTGTCTTCCCGCACCTGGAGGTTGAGTCGCTGAGGGGAGAGGGGGTTGGGGGGCGGCCCGGGCTCCCGCGCAGCGAGGGAGGGAGGGAGGGTGAAGTGGACCCGGTCTCTTCTCGCACTTGGAGACGGAATCCCCGAGGGGAAAGTGGGGGTGAAAAGGTGTTCCCGCTCGCCCCGGGCCGGGAACGAGCGCTGGAGGGCGGCCGGCACCCTTACTTACGGAGGCCGGCGGCAGTCCCGCAGCGCCGCCGGTCGCCATGGAAACGGCGTTGGGCCTCGGCCATGGCTCCGCTTCCTGCCGGTACCAACGCCACTACTGCCCGGGCGGAAACAGGCAAGACGGCCCCTTAAGCCACACCCACAGCTGCCCCCCCCACCTCCACCACCACCACCACTACTACTACGCTAAAGGCGCAAAGCACCAAGCGGAGGCGTTGTTTCCCGCCGGACGAGTTATGTAAGGCACCAGCCGCCTCCATCGACGGTCCAGCGGTGCGGGTCAGGTGGGTGCTCGCTGTTTGGCTGCCGGGGGTGCCGTCTATTGGTGCTGGGGCCCGGGGCCGGGGCACGGGGAGGAGAGGGGTTCTAACGCGCCGCAGCCCCCGTGCTGAGTCGGCGGCGGGAAGCCTCCGTGGGGGCCTGGCGTGCAGCGCGGGGCCGGCGGTCCTCCCTGGTCCTCTTCCGCCGGTCTCCTCCCGCTGTCGCGGTCCGTGCGTCCCGCCTGCTGCCGAGTCGGTCAGCGCGAAGCCGGTGGGGTGGTGTGGGGTGAGGTGGGTCCGCCGTGGCGCAGCAGCCGCTTCGTCCTGGGCGGTGGGTCCGTGGCGGGGAAGCGTGGCCCCAGGCAGTCTTTGCGTTTTCGCGTGGGTTTAAAAACCCTCGTGGGTTCCCGAGGGAGAAGGGGGTTTTCGTGGGGAAGGGTGCGGNNNGGGGAGGGGCGGGCGTGGTGCTTCCCCGGGGCGGGGGGACCTCCCTGCAGCCGGGTGTGCCCTCTGTGCGGCGGTAGCTCTGCGGAGTTTGAAATCCTGCTCTTCTTCCCCCATGAAAAATGATATATTCTGCGGCATCAGTCACCAGAAACCAGTTTTAGTGTTGAAGTGGAAAAGAATTCTTTTACTTCCTTTCGACAATAAAAAAAAAAGCCTTATAAAACTTGCAAAACTTCTCCCTACTGGGAGACAGAGTTATTTCTTACCAGAAAGTTCCTGATAAATCTCCAGGTACAAACTTGGGATTTCAGTATAGCCAAGAATCTGCTTAAAGCTCATTCCTTACTGTGTTGACATTTAATTCTCCTGTTTATTTTTTTTCATTCAGGGTCATTATCTTGATAGCCAAAAATAAAAAGCACCCAACTAGTTAGGTTTTTATATAGTGACCTGTGCTAACTTTGTATGTTTTCATTCATTTTTGTTTGTTTGTTTTTATATGCTCTTCTACTTTAATTTCAAAGAAGTTACGCCTTCTTACCCAGAAGGATGAAGGAGTGTCCATAGTGTGATTATCATTGTGTAAAACCTGTGCCAAACCTTTTTGTCTTCTTGCATGTATTTCTTTCCAGAGTTGACAGAATGTCATTTTTCATATTAAGTACAGTATTGCTTCAAAATAACAAAATGTGTATTTTAAAAAGTCATGTGTATATACACATGTATATACACATTTAAAATCTGTATATTAAAAAGTGTTTCTATAACCTGGGTAGGTTCGAAATAGTTGAGACAGTTAAACCACAAAATGATTTTAAAGGAGTATGGACAGCTTCTGAAACACAATATACTAAGCAACTGGGACAGGAAACACAACATAACTCACTTCATGTATGACAATCTATGGGAAGGAATGGCCATGTGAACTAAGCTGGTTTTTCGCACTATAGATATTACGTAGGGGTATAGATGTGCTTGAGGGCTGCAGTCTATTTCATGATACTGTAGTTTGTCACATTTCCTAATTTTTGCTTTTCCTAACAGTTTCTCTTTAAAATTGTAATTATTTTTATTTAATTTTCTTTCACAGTGCTAAGGAGGTAATTTCAAAGCCAGTCAGAATATGGCCTTTGAAAGGATAACGCAAAAGGACTGGTACAAAATCCTGGGTGCAAAGCCATCAGACAGTCCGGCAGAACTAAAACGGAAGTACCAAAAACTTGCCTTATTAGTAAGTATTTTATTATTTAAGATGTGCAAAAATAAATTTTATAAACCAGTAAGATAATAATTGCAGGTTTTGTTTTTATATGTTTTGTATATACAGGATTAATCAGTGTATGTTTATAATAGTTCACTGAGGCTGGCTTAAGTTTGAAATAAACATCTGGAGTTTGAGTTATTGTATTTTGCAGAGAGAGTTGTGGTGTTCTGGTTCCAAAATACTGATACATCTCCCAGCTTTGCTAATCATTCATGAGTAAACTGAAGCAAATACTTGTTCATCAGGTGCTCAGGTCAAGAAACGTCATCGTTTGTAGTACAGTGGTATAATTTGCTAATTGATATTTGTGTTATTTACTGTCGTGCATGCAGTTATAGCATGCCAAATGCAACCTTTGAATGTATAAAGACCAGATGCAAAGAGGAAAAAGAAGCTCTTCCTTATAGTCTGCAGTAACGGAATAGAAAATTTATAGGAGGGAAATATGTTAATATCAATTTTACTTGAAAGTTTCTGGTGCGTTTTTGTGGAGTCATGTTTTTGGTCATGCATTAAGACTTAATGTTCTGTGAATTCTCTTAATTTTTCCTGTACTCCTGGTATACATGTATAAGAATCTCAGAGCTTCACCAGATACTTTGTATGATTCTTGGTTCTTTTTTACTCCTTCCCCGAATTCAGGCTTTTTGCTCAAAAGATGTTTTGGCCTCGCTTTCTGAGGAATGTGGGGTGTATTTTTTTGATACTGTTGACCATTTTCAACCACATTTGATAAACAAATAGAATTCCCAAGGTAGCTAAATTTCTACGTTTCTTGAAAACTGGCAACCTGGTAGAGAAGAAGGTGAGCAGAACTCTGGTTTCTATATATTCCTTTAGGTAGCTGCTATCTAGACTGTCAGTTTTGGCAGGACATTAGAGACTACATCCATGGCTGATCTTGCTTGGTTTGAGGTGTTAGGATGAATGTGATAAGAAGTTGGGATTTTTAAGCGAGGTAAAGAGAATGCCAGTCAACTGGAGACTGAGTTGGTAGAGTTGAAATAAGTTCTTGGGTTGGTTGGGGGTGGGGTGTGTGTGTTTTGTTTATTTATCTTATTTCTGCCTTCTATGAAAACTGTTTTAAAGGTCATTTCAGTTGTATGTTCCAAATTCACACATTTTGATACTCTTTAGTTGAATTTGCTTAAGGATTCCTGCTGTACATATGCTCCTCAGTGCTTCCTGCAAACTTATTTCTTTACCTGTAACTGATCTGTGTACTTGGTGTCTTAAGTTTCGACACCTTACAAAATGTTTGCATGCAGATATAGTACATAAATCCTTAGGTCCTCACTATTAAACATGAGAAGAACCAATGTGGGAGAGTGCTTTGGAAACCAAGCTTCTTAGTTCTGCTCTTAATAGGAATTGTGGTTTTTCTTGGACTTTCTAATGTTTTTGTTTTACTGAATTACTAGTAAAATGTGAATAAAATGTTGATAATGATCTCTTTGTTCTTAATGAAAACAATAGGGAGACCACAGTGTAAAATACCTCTTCTGTTCAGATAGGGGGTTAATTTAAGCTGAATACTGTAATGGAATCAATATATTTCACTATGAATCTATGTATAGTAATGGCATTAAAATCATATGTATTGTTCAGAGCTGTTTGCCACAGAATTGAAACTATGTAGTACCTTTCCTGTGTGAATTTTTTTTGAAATGAAACTGACCCTTAACTTTCATGTAATTATTTTGAAGTGTATGAAGCCGGAATTGTTGGAGTTTACAACTATCTGTTTACATCTGTAATTATAGTTTTAGAAGGTGAAAATACTATTTTAATATACAAGCTTTTCTTTAGAACCTGTATATTTCTAGACTAATTGGTTACAGCTTGTTATTGGAAAAGTCAGTGAGAAATGTTAGAGAAAATGAAGGTACTTTTTGTTGTTGTTTGGCTCAGAATTCTTTTGCTATTTGTGATGGATCTCTGACTAAAAAGCCACACTGATCTTTACTTGTAGGTGTTTTCTGCAAGACAGATCAACTTGTCTGTTGTTGTTACCATATGTCCTGTCTCTAGTAATCTTTTTCTTT
>JANZLQ010000022.1:21495854-21556189 GCA_026212715.1 Elanus axillaris | reverse complement strand
TCTTTTAGCTGAACTGTTACAGACTCTTTGTTTGTCTACTTACTAATACAGCATTGACCACAGTGAGTCTAAAGTCTTTAAAAGCATGGTGGTAATAAAACAACAGTTATTTTTATGCACCTTAAAAACTCATTGGCTGTACATAGGAGTGACTGAAGCTACAGTACATACCTTCACTAAAAGGTATTCATATAACACATAGTTACACCATGAAAGTTACTGCCACAGATGTTGTTGAGGCTGAGGGGTTCTGTGGTTGAAAAAGTCCTAAGACTTCATGAAAGAAAAGTGCCATGGCATGTTAACACAAAGAATACTCTGATTCAGAGATTCATGAGCTATGGGCTTCTGAATATTGCTGAACTATACAAGGGAGATGTTGCTGTATGTTTGTCTTGTCCTGATACTATTGCCTAGGCATCCACTGTTCATTGTCAGTAACAAGCATAGTGCTGCATGGACCTTTGATCTCACTGGTTGTGCCCTATTCAGATGAAGTAACTCTCTTGCTTCCCAAGTTTGTACTTAGAGCTCTTGGAAGCTTCGTGCCTCTAACTGACAAAGTGCTCATTTTGTTTTTCTAAAGCTGTTGTTGGAGATTGTGGTGGTAGAACTAGTAGTAGTACTGGTGTGGACAGAGAACAAGTCTACATGCAGGTGTTTTTATGTACTGTGATAGTAGTCAATTATCACAGTGACTCCGGTTCAGAAGCTGGAATAGGAGATGAACACAGCTGTGTATTGCCTATTAAAAGATTTCATGACAAATTATATGGTCAGTACAGAAAGTTTTCTGGCTTATGTGTAGCAGCAGAACTTAACCTCCTGTGCCAATTACCTTAAAATCCATAAGTTTTTAAAGCAACTTGTAGCTCGAACACCAACTGCAATTATTGTGACATTCATTCTGTAATTGTGAATATTCTGATTGCAGATGTTCATTATCATCAAGTATAATAGACGGTGGAATTTATTTTTTAAAATAATTCTGCTGTTAAAATAAAAATGGCAAATGTCTGAGTCCAAGCCTTCTTCAAACAATCCCCAGTGCTTCATGTTGAGCATTGCTTTTTGCCATCTGCTATTTTTTGTTTGTCAACACATGTATGCTTAGCATCTTGAATGAACAGGCAGATGTAAATTTCCAAAGCTAAAGAGAGTTGGAGATCTTGCCATATGTCATCCAGAAGAAAACTATATTTGTATTTAAATCTCAGGACTGACCATAGTAATACGAAGTAGTACACAATTAAAAATGGTTGAATTGTAGGTTTGTAAGAATGATTTCATAATGGCAAATGAGCTTAAAACTGATCAATTTTTAAAACATAATTTGTTTTCGTCATTTCTAACAAGTTGATGATAGAAAATGGTAATGACCCATGACAAATAAAACTGTGCATATGCACCTACTAGAGTGAATACATTTACTTACCATTTTGCCATACTTTGCTGCACTTAACTTTTTTTCATTTGGTCAAGTCACAACATATGTTTAAGTGAATTATTTTACTACAGGTAATGTCAATTTCATCTTTAAGAGCAGTATTAATTTGATACAGAAAATAGCACAGGTTTGGCCTAAAAGTAGTGGTATAGCACAGGTTTGCCTAAAAGTAATGGTATTTTTTAAATCAGGTTTTGTTTTTTTTTTCCTCACCTACTAAGTATTTAATTAAAAGTTCATATTTATAAAATTTCCTTGCAACTTAATGAAACTTAGTTATTTCTTTTAAATTCTTGTGTATTTATGTGACTCTGGTACCTGGATCATCCTGATACTTTATTATTGTAACAGTCAACAGCAGCTGCAGATGACAGATTTTTGGGCACAAGATGTGTGTGTGATGCTGGCAATTTTATAAATAGCTTATTTTTAAAACAAAATCCAACTTCTGTATATGCTGGCTCGTACTCTGGTGTCTTCTCTGGCTGAAGCTCTGTGCTAGTAATTCTGAAAGGAACAAATATTAGAAATGTGTATTTTGTAACCAGCATAGCTCAGTGCAAAGATTCTTTGATTGGCTGTTTTAAGTTCATGCTAAAGTGCTTTCTGAAGCACAGAAGACTTGCAGTTTCCATACTCTGAGGGGAATCGCAATAAATTTTGAGAATTAATACAATGTCTAAGTAGTAGGAGTTTGGTCTTTAATCTTCTGTCTTTGGAACATGCTGATAGTTTTGAGATATTTGAGCTACATACAGCTCTTTCTTCGTTACATACTCTGTAGTTTCAACAAGATTTCTGAAATGAATAAACAGGTTTTATGCCCTATACTTAGTTTTTCAAGGAATCCATATGGCTTTTAGGAAGGACAGTGCTTATGTTCTGTTTCTTAATGTATATAAAATTAACAGAGGATGAAATTAGAGTAACAAAAATAGGATATTGGGGAAAAAAATACACTGTCTTATTATTGGCACAATTTTTACATCTCCTTTTGGTCTAGCACTTTGTGGTCAAAGAATAAGTTGCCAGATTGTTTTCAAATTTTTGTGTTGCTGCTTTATATCTGAAAACTGCTTTTTACAGTGAATAAAGTCACCAAATGCATAAGCTTTGCCTAACTGAAAATCAGGTGTCTGTTCCTGTTGATGCTGCTGATATTATAGGATACCTTTCAACTGGAAAAAAAATTATTGTGCAGGAAAATTATATGCTGCTGTTACAATGTGTGCCCTAATCTTAAAGAAATTCCATGTAATTTGAGCAGAGAGTATGCAGGAAGCTCTTATTTTTAATATGGTGAGGAAGTAAAATGTGCCATTTAACACAGTGTTACAAAGATTATCTTTTTATTGGAAGGGGTGGTGTGTGTATAGAAATAGAAAGTGTTAAGGTGATCACTTCATCTGTTTGAAAGAGTAGAAAATTTGAAAACAGCATCAGGCATGGGTGAGTGACTCAGCAACAATAAAAAATGACATTAATAGAAATATAATTTAATGAAGCAAAGTAACTTCAAGAAGATTGTTCCATTGAGCTTGTGTAAAGGAAGGACATCTGTCGTTCTGGAGAGAAGAAAAATCTGTTGTATCGTATCAGATTTATGTACAAATTTAAATTCTGCAATCACAAGAAATGGAGAGTGTATTTATGTGAAATTAAAGATCTGTTGCTGTGATTGTTGTGTTAAAGTTTGTTTCAAAATAAATTGTGTTACTCCCGAAAGCACTTGCCTACTGAGAAGCTTCTTTTCATGCTGAGTTTAAGCTGAGAATTTGAATCTTTAAAATGAAAACACTTTGAGCTTTGTATCAGAAGTCTCATAATAATGCTTTTCATAATGAAAATTATGCAGTGTGTGTATTCCCTTTTATAATAGCTTTTGCAGGTTTGGGTTTTTTTTGTTTGTTTGAATAGCAGCATACTTGTTAGAGGTGCTTAACAGATCATCATGCTTAGCTAACTCTAATTTCGGCTAACTTGTAGAAAATAGATTTTGTAATTTGACTATGAAAAGAACAAGTTTAGTGCAGCCTGGTTGTAGCTTGACTGAAGTTAATATAATTGCAAGAGAGAGAAAGATAAGCCACCAAGTTTAATACAAAGGACTGTTGTTCTGACACTCTGGGTAGTTTTGTTCTGAGCTGTTCTTTACATCTGATTTACTACTTATGACCTTAATAAAATACAAGGGGGCATATTTTCAAGTTGAGACTCGAAAAATTTATTAGCTTATGTAGTATGTAATGAACCTCAGTGTTAACAGAAGTCACTAGTTCAAACAGCTTGATTAGCCAGATTATGATCATGCTGATGTTCCTGCTGCTGTTTAAGCTATGAGAGCATTTGCTCGATTCATCCACCTGATTTTTTGTGGTGGGTGGTTTTGGGTGTTTTTCTTACACCAGAAGACATCATTACAATATTCAGTAGTAAGTCTGAAGAACAATTGTTTACCCAGGCAATGATCATGTTGCAGTAATGGGAACTTTTATCAATCTGCGTGGTATCACAAATTTGTGTCAAGATGGTACTTAAAAGCCCAACGTTCTGGAGATGTGTGATGCTGCCACGTAACGGTGATATAGACTGCTGCGTCTGAGCCAAAGCTCCTGCTTGCTTAGTCAGAATTGTGCAAAGATATAATGCTGATGGCAGTTGGTCCTTGGGCCTTACATACTCTTGTTAGGATAGCTGGCCAATGGGAGTGTGTGTTCTATGTAATTAGGCAGCTGGCTAATCAAATGAAATGCAGTGATTAACCAATTAGTGCTCTGATTGGTCAGCAACCAGCTGGAAGGCGCACTCCAGACACATCCTATACAAGAACAAGCTGAGAAAGGTATGCTGTCTTGCAGAAGGGATGAGGGGAAGAGAGGTCATGGATGTAGGTGAAGAGAAAAAGGAGGTAGTAAAGTATTGTAGTAGGAAAAGGGGTATATGACAGTATTGGTATGTAGCCTGCAGTACTCCTTTATTAGAGGTGGGTGTCTACCGTATCTCAGTTTCTATGGAGAGATGTCTCACTTTTTATTACTTTGTAATGTGTAATTTTTTATATTGTTTTTTAAAGATGTAGAATTTTAACAACTGTATGGTGTGAACATCCCTATAGGAAGAAGTTTTTTTTAACTGTTATATTGAATATGAGAAAACTCACGGCATCACAAAATAAGCCAGCAAGTAAGTAATATATTGTTTATCCAGGTAGTTCAGCCAGTTGTGAAAGTAATGTTAGTTTGGAAAATGATTTCTAAATTTAATCTGTTTACTTACTGGGTTATTGTCCATAGCTTATTTGTTATGATGAGCAGCTTCTGATACTTCTTCCTCTGTAGTTTTTATGGTACACACATAAGAACAGAATGGGCATCAGGCAGGCAATTGAAATGTGAGATTCGTCTAATGTGTGCTTGGCCTTTAATGTAATTTATGCTCTGCAAAGGAATCTGATGCCTCTCTTGAACATTTTGTGCACTGGTTATGTAAGTTATTAATCGTAAGAATATATTAAAAATAGAATATACACTGTGTTTGGTAGAGTTTTTGTGAAAGGTGCTCCATACAAATATTCACTGTGTCCTGAGGTAGCATAAAATTAAAACTCTGGTTAAAAATAAAATCTTAAGCACTAGCTTATTAAACTCCATAAAGATGTTTCTTTACTTAGTATTTGCAAGTGTTCTTTCAGCACTTTTGTAGACACACTGAAGTAGTTTTACATTGCATGGTGTGCTTTTTATCTCACTTCTAGAGTGAGACATCTGAAATAAAAATCATGTAGTGGAAGATACGAATTAAAGCACAAAGAAGGAAGCTACAAAGACAGGCATAATGTTTTCACATAAGTAAATGTTCTGATTATTCTGACGTTTGAGCAGCCACAGTCAAGAGTACCTCGAGTTGTTCAATATTTTCAAATCAGACTATTTTTTTAAGTGCCTACTTCTGAAATTTTAAGCACTGCGTTAATTATTTAAAGAACCTATAATCCCAGAACATGAGTTTGAAGGATAATAAATGTTAAGGGTAGAATCAATCATCTTGCAATAACTGTGATTATGTAAGGTTCTCTTATTGCTATTAAATGAAATTGACCACATTTGTGTTGAATCTGAAATAGTTACTAGATTTTAAAAATATTGTAGTATGATGTAGTAACCTGTAAAACTTAGTATTTTGGGGACCTGGTTTGGTTGGGGGGGGTAGGTTTAAATAAATTAGCTGTGTGTAATTTTGCCTTATGTTTAAGATAATATAATTATTATGGAAATTTGTTAAAGCAACACATTCCCACATTCTTTCTCTTCAGCCATCTTTAAACACTTTAGAGTCAGAAAATCACAATTGGAATGACCTAAGTCCCACCCTCCTCCTTTTCCTTGCCTCAGTGCATCATGAATGCTTTCTCGTCTCCCATTGAGCCCAAATGCTCAGCAAACATGAGCTCATTTGAACTGATGTAATGCAGAAGCTAATCCTTATACCTGAAGGGCTGACTTGTAGGACGCGTTGTAGGTAGCTTGTATTATTACAGTAAGAAAGTTCAGCTTTGTAGTCTGCCAATCATTTGGATAAACTGTCATAATTTTCAGTATGTTAAAAGGAACGCTTTAAGGCTGAAAAGTCAATAATCAGTTATTTCTAAAAGTTGACCCTTCATTGTTATTCTGAACAAATTAACAATAACGAAAAAATTCAGTCTGTGTTGCTTGGATTTATGACCTAAAAAAGGCCATGGTCAAAGAAAGTAAAGATGAACAAGTTTTCTGAGCAGCATTTTAGCTAAACATTTTTCTTTTCTTGACATAAGATTAAATAGTAACTAAGTAGGTGTTTGAGGAGAGGCTGAACAAGAGTTCTGCTTTTAAGAGGTACTTGGTTCCTGTCAGAGCATGCCAGCAATCCAGTGTTAGTTCCTGCTGCTGCAGAAGAGCAGTGCAAAGTATGGGTCTGGTGGGATTCCCTCAGTATAACTATGGCTTCTGTAAATGTTGCCGTTGAAACTCAAGTAATGACAACCTTGGATTATTCCTCTACAGTTGCTGGCATCTGTCCTAGGTGATGACTTTACCTTTTCATCTCCATCTCTTGACTATTCCTTCTTAAAATGGGGAAGTTCTGTAAAGGCTAAGACCATCTATATAGAGTGCTTATTAAATATCAATGGCAAAAAGCTCAGTAATGAAGTCTGTTAAGTGAGCAGAGTGTTCTATTGTTGCATGATTTCCTTGAGTCATCTAGAAAGTATGTTCTTTTAGTAGTTATAAGGACATATGGTAAAAATTTTCCTTCCTGCAAATGGAGAAATTTGCCAGCTGCAACCACCCTCGAATTAGAAGTTAAACACCAAACTACTGATCAATCCAGATATGAATGCATCCTTTAAGCCATCAGTGTAAATCCAATCCAAACTAGATGCAAAATTTATGTGATTCTGTGCATTATGTCTGGAATTGTTTTGTCACTGTGGCTATGAAATTTTGAAATAACTGAATGCTGATGTGTTTTTTGTTTTGTTTTTTTTTTGTTTGTTTTTTAATACTGGTGTGATATCCATGAAATGAAGTCTTTGTGCCATAGTCATAGCATACTTCATGGCTTCTGATTTTAAGGGTTGAAACTTCTCAAGATGCTTTGGACTTATTAGGTGTTGCCTAAGACAGGAAAGTATTGTCTGTACAACAGGTTGTGGTGCTTCTGTTTTTATTTGGATACAGTGTACCATCTTTACTAATGTATTTCTCAAGTTAAGCTGCCTTATCAAAGTTAGGTGGTTTCTTCATGGGTTCTGCACCCAAATGTTTTATAAAGTGAGTGCTAAATTCTGTTAATATTTAGCTTTACATGTCCATTTTAAAAGTTATAATTTGAGTAGGGCCTAACCTGTTTTTTGAGATCATGGATGGCTTCAAATACTGTAGAGATTCTATACTGCTCCCAGAGATAGGGAAAGCTGAAAGAAATATTTTAAGTAAAACAAAAAACCAAACCCACCTGCAACTTTTGAAGTGTTATGCAAGTGTTACAGTTATGACTGCTAACAAATAATTTTTTTAAAAGTCCTCTATTATTCAAGGCCTGCTGTCCACAGTGACTTCTGTAGCTGAAGTGCTTTAGGGACTTCGATTATTTTGCCTTATGCTTAAATCTGACCTCTTAAAGGTCTCTGTCTGTTTTTAGGTATTCCATATCAATCTGAAAATTAATGGTTTGCTTTGGTTTGGGGGCGAGGGGGACGGACACACAACACAAAAAAACTGAGCTTTGTTCTCAGCAGTTCTTCAGAAGTTGTGGGGTGTCAAAGTAGTTGACTTTCTTAGCCTGCAGAAAGGTATTCATTCATCTTGCAAGTCACGGTGCTAGCTGAAGACTACTGCCCCTAACTGCCTGTCCCTGCCCTTCTGCCAGATGCTACTCAGCCAGGAAATAGCATCCTGTGGGTTTTCCTTCATTGACTACTGTACACGTCAGCTGGAAAAGTTCATGCCCATTTTTTCAGTAGTTTAAGCAGCCTGGTTGTTCATGTGGTTTTGGTTTTGGTTGTTATGTTTGTGGTTTTTTTTGTAGTACAATACAGGATTCTGGGGTTTGCTTTCACATGAAAGTAGCATTTGCCTGAACTAGTTTCCTAACCATTTGTGTAACTGGCATTACGGTATGACTAGGGCCACATTAACTTATGCCTAAACAACAGCGTTGTTTAATGTGATGCTTAACAGCATAAAATGTGAGCACAGGAGCTGGAAATTTAGAAGGAGCTTTTAGGATTCCCTGTATATTTTTATTTTTACCTTTTTACTGCTGTAAAATGTTTCATTTCTCTGCTAGTTTTTGGTGGGGTTTTTATTGCTTTATGTTCTGCCTAGCATAGTTTCCAAAAGGCTTTTTAAAGTAGCTTTTAAGGCTCTTACATGGCTCTTTGTAGGAAAATAAGGAGCCATGGAAGCAGAAGAAAATGAAAGAGAAGCTGTTTCTAAAGATGTACTTTTTGGCAACCAGAGGTTCTGTTTTCTCTCCTCATTTTCATACCTTCATTAGCCAAATTAATCTTTGCTTCTATTTATACAACAACAGTTGATTTTCTTTTTTATCACTAGAAACTGAAACTTTACATTTCATTTCAGCATTAAGTTTGTTCAAGAGCTGAAAAGGATAAGTGTGAATATTTAATGTGAAAGTGGTGAAGCCATTACTGTTCTGTTGGACAGTCTCAGTCTTCTCAGTCTAAAGGGGTTATGTCTTTACAGAGACTGGGGAACAGGGGGTGAAAGCACTAAGAGTTCATTACTTAGTTTTCTATACAATAGACTAGTTATTGCTGCTGCCGGAAATGTAGTCCGTTTCCTTCGCCAATGCAATAGGTTATCTTTCTCATCTTAAAGTTTTCAAACAAGAATCTGCAATTACTTGTTTTTGCAGAGGGAGGTGGAGTGCTTTAAAGTAGTAGAATCATGGAGTGTTACCTTTAACAAAGTAGAGACCTACTCTCAGTAGTTAAGACCGATAAGAGAGTGTAAGGTCAAAATAGTAGTATCGTGATACTATAGTACCATGATAAAAGCAATTGCATTAGGAAAGGATTCTGGTCATACCTGATAAAATCTTTAGACTTTAATAATTTACTGCAGAGAATAAAGTATTTTTCATTAGAAATTACTTCTTAGTGTAAGACCAGCTCTGCAATCACAGGACTTTTACAAGTAGCATTAAATTGAAAGCGACTATTTCTGTGGAAGTTGAAATTTACTTCTGTAAAAGTATAGTCAGGATTACAGTGGCAACCCTGCTGCTACTGTACTTAAATATACAAAAGTAGTACGCAAAAGATAGGGAATTCGGCAGCAGATGCTAAGTATAGAGGAGTAAAAGCAGATCTCTTTTTGGATATTTTAGATGGCTCTCAGCTCAGATTCATGACCAACTTGACAAAAGATTAAGATTTTCTGGTGAATAATAGAACCATTCAAAACCCTGGTCAGAAATTAAGGTTATCAACCTGTGTAATTTAAATGTGAAAGAAGGTGTTGTGATGACATTCTTGGCTTAATCACAGAGGAGGCTGAGGAATTTTAAAGTATGTTTAAGGAAGATAACGTAAAAAAAATCCAAGATGCAAATTTATGAGTTTGACAGTGTAATTTTTTATGATTTTTTTTTTAATTGCACTTTAGAGGACTCCGTAATTTTCAAGATTTTGCAGCATGGGATTGATAGTGTCGTACTCTGTGGTTTTACTGTTCAGCTATGAGTGAGTGCCAGTTATGCGGTCTGCATAACTTGCATATTGCTGTGTACACTTAATCCTAACTTTTTTTTTTGTTCTGGCTGTTTTTAAAAGAAAGCAAGTCAGGTTGTCTGTGGGTGTTTTCTTTTAAAATTATTTATTGGGTGATGAATAACTAAAATGTTATGGGAATATTCCTTTTTCCTCCTATGTGCTGTCTTGATGATGCTTTGATGCAAATACCTTGAGCCACAGCAAATATTTCCTTGTAGTAACAGCCATAGCAGCAATAATATTATCTGAAATATTTCTATTCTGATGGTTCTTATTTGTGTCAAGTGAAGTTGGAGGTCTGCTGTGCAGGATGTTTTGTATAGCAGTGTTTATCTCTGGCCTGACAGTATGGAGAAGATTAATAAGGTGTGTAAAGCATGCAAGCAGTTGAATATTGTGCCGGAAGCTCAGACTGATACTTGCATAAAAATTTCTGACTGTGACAGACTGTAAGGAGAAAAAAGGGACAAGAATGGACACAGTTTTCACCAGCTAGTTGATCACTGAGTGATGTTAGAAAAAGTCGTAGAATGGATAAGGTACAAGAGATTAGAAGGAAAATGAAGTTGTCGTCTTTTATTTTTTCTCAAGTGAGGAACATTTCCTATGAATAAGAATCATCCTGGAGATGGACAGTGGAGGCTGAAATCAGTGTCAAAGCAGTTAATAAGATCAGGTAGGAAAAGGCTAAAGTTGTTAAAAAGCTTAAAGATTGTTTGTGTTTGGGGAAAAAAGGAAGAAGAGATGGATTGAAGTAGCAAATCAAGAAGATAAATTCCTTGCTCTTTTGTCCAGCTGTCTTTGGACAGACATCCTTTGGGGGAGTTTAAATCTCTATATGAAAAGATGGAATGTTACAAGGAACTTTTCACTTTCTGTTTCTCCTCTTTGCAAGAGGAAAAAGCAGGCTACTTCCATGTTCCCTGCTAACTTCTGCCAATTGAGTGAACATGTTGAAAAGATTGATTGTGGGCCAGGAAGGCAAGTTTAAGACCTGGAATCATTCTTTTCAGGAAGTGAACAAGTTTCACATTTCAGAGAGAGTGCTTTGCAAAATCACTGAAATAAGAAAAGCACCTTCAAAGGAATTTTGCTTTGTGCTGTTTTAACATAAGACCACACCTCTTTTCTTCTTTCTTTTTCTCACCCCCTCCTCCAAATACTTGACATGTGAAGCTTTTCAATACTGAATTGTGCTAGTTACTTAACAGGGGATAGCTTACAAAAATGTAAACAAGGGTGGAACCTGATCTAGTGGATGTTCTTTATGTGGGTATCCTAATGAAACACATGTATTATATTCCTGATATTTTTGCAGATGAGATGAGTCCAATATTTAGCCCACTTCAACATAAATCTTGCCTGTTACGGTCTTTGTGTACAACAAAGGATATGATCACATCACTTCAGTTTAGAAAGCCTGTAGGGGAGGCAATGTGAAGCAGATATTTAAAAACAATAATAAACTTTTGTTTGCTTTGGTCTTTCTTTTCATCGTACTAGTATAGTGCAGAGAAACAATGAAATGTTTTTTTGATGTAACCTTCTAGTAAGCATTAGGTGGCAGTAGTGTGTTGTACTTGGCAGCTGCTTTGTCGAGCTGCTTTGTCGTTTGTTTTTTTTCTGCAGTCTTTAGTACAGTAATAAATGGAGAAGAAAATTTATTTCTTATAGTTTTTATAAAATGCGGATTTATGGTTGTTCTGACTGTACGTGACTAAGGGCAGCTGTTGTTAGACTCTTGTATACATAGGTGTGATTAGCATACTGTAGTTTTTGCACAATATTCATGACTTATTTTCTGATACGCAGTATCTAACTGATTAATATTAACTGCAAATTCTGATGATAAATATGCTATTAATGGCTAAGTGAGTGTAGTTTTGCAGCCTTTACTTTTTCACAAGCTATTGCCATTTGTAAATTTAATATAGCTTGTTAGATGAAATATGTTTTTTTTGCTTGTGTTTACTTTTTTGTTTTTAGATAAAAAAACAAACTTAAGCTCAAGAGAATGTGGGTAGGAACACAATTAACCTTTCAGCATAGCGGTCTTATTGTCACTCCAGACCTTAGACAAGCACGGTTATCTTATGACCCTTTTGGAGGTTTTTTCCCTTCATCCTTGTTTCTCACAGGTGAAGGATCTCAAGGAGTTTAGAAGTGGTGTTGCATTGTATTAATTGGGCAGGATGATCAATTAATAGAAGAGCAGCAAGAAAGTGTTGACAGAACATGCTATCTAATTAGTACCTGATGAACCATGTAGGCCACAGAGCCCAGAGTGTAATGTTGCTTCAGGGTGGTTCCTATACAAGACCTTTATATGCAAAATAGGCCTGTAGAAAAGCTAAAAAAGAATATTTCAGCATAGTTCTAGTGAAAGAAGTCTTCATTGCTGAAAAACATCACTTTCTACTGTAAACTTGGGGAAAGCTAGGGACACTTAATACTACATAGAAGGAGCATGTATCCAAGTATCAAGCCTGTTTTGTATGAGTCTTGCTCTTAAAAATCATGTTGCTTTTGTTTATTTAGATCTTTCTTTTATGTAAGAGGTGATCTACAAGTAACAGAAATAGTTTTATTTTAAAAAGCCTATTTTATCTATGTAGTTTTTCTTCCTGCTTTTTGGAGTAGTAAGACAGAAATACTAGGGCAGTAAGATTTCCTGATGGCTCGTGTGATAAAATGGCAAGCAAGAATCATTCTAAGTTAAGAGCAGGTAGCATCAAATTCTTTAAGGTTCCACCCTAACTGGTTTTCTATTAAGTATTATTTTCTAATAGTTTTTCAGTTGAAAATCAACTGATTTTGAATTGTAAATCACTTTGAGTCTAGCAAGGTAGTACTGCCAGAATTATTTAGTTACTGGTAATTAGTTTTTTTAATTTCTATAAGTATATTGGTGATTAATTCATACTGTTCATTCAGAAATTCTCCCTCCTTCCATGATACAAGAAAAGTTTAATGTTTACAACAAACAATTTTTCAAAATGAATTCACTTTTTTCCTGCAATTTAAGCTTCCTTGTTTTACTGAAATAAACGACTTCCTGTTTTAGAATACTTTTAGTGAATAAATCACTTAATATTTTTGTAAAATACTAAGTGTTTTTTTTAATCTTGCCCTAATTTAAGGAGTTCAGCTGTTGAAGTTGGAAAATGGCTTCTTTCTGTGACCTGTCAGTGAGTGCCACAGGGTGGGGGCCAAGTACATGTTTGTCACCTTTTTTCTTGACCAGCACAGGTGGATAAAACATGTGCTTTTCTTAAATTCAGTTATCCAAAAATTCAAATCCCAGTTTAACAAAAGATTTTATAATTTAGTCTGTGTTCTGATTTAAATCCATCACAGAATGGATTCTGCAAGAAAGAGTTCAGCCCTAAAGCATAACAGCTAGTCTGCATAGATTCTAATCCGTGTATTATGCCCATAACCAGAGTAAATGATCATTTGGAGTCTTGTGTGCTTGATTGCTCAAATATAGCTGTCATGTACATGGTCCAGGTTATACCAAATACATGTGTTAATTCTGTTACATGCTGATAGGGATTTGCGGCTTAAAATATTTGGTGTGGTAATGTATGTAAAATTAGCAAAAGTGTTAACTTTAAATGTAATTGTATAGCTCCTGGAGTGTTGTAATTGCATTATATGGTTGCTTTTTTGTGCCGTGTCCAGCAGGAAGACTGTTCAGCTTTATATTTTGGTGCTCTATCAACTGATCTGCAACTTTCAATACATGCTGCATAATTTGATATAAAATATTGCTACAAGCCTTATAATGATGTAATATAGAACTGGAAATGTGCAATTTTGCTGGGGTGTGGGGTGCTGAGGGGAACCCACTCTCCTATACCATGTTAAGCTTAGCTATAGTTATTTCAGATACACAAGTTTAATATTTTGGATAGTTCTAAACATAAATTTATTGAGCCTTGAGACCAGTAGAAGCAGAATGTCTAGTTTTGTGATAATGATCATGACATCTGGGGCCTTGACCAGTCATACTCTAAATTGGCTAAGGACACAGATTTCAGAAAGGGTACCCTTGGTCAAAAACCTGAAGTAAGGATGAACTTTGCAATGGAGGCAAGGTTTTTCCACTAGCTATCACACTTGTCTCATGTTCAGTCTGCGGTAAGAGACTTTCAGATAGGCACTTCTCGATCAAAGCAACAAAACTCTTCTATTTCCAGATGTACTTTTAGAAAGAGGAGAGATGCTGCACTGAGCATAGTTGTCCAAAGCTATGGGAATATGAAGACTGAACACTAGCTTTTTATGGAGGGGGGGGGGAAGAGTACAAATACAGAACATAAGCCTACCATGTTACTTTGTTTCTTTAAATGATTTAGAAGAGTTGTTTATTTCTTAGATATTTATAGATGTGGGCATGTGGCCAGGGTAAGGAAACTTGTTATAAGAATTGTAATTTCTTTCTAATAAATATGTGTCCACATGGTCTGTAGATAAGTAGAGAAATGGATGCAATTATATGACCCAGTCCAGCCCTTGTTTAGCAGTTAATTTCTCCAGATTTCTCTGAGCATTTGGTCAGATCTAAACAGATTTGGTTGTTGGTTTAAATCTAGCCAAGGCTGGTGGTGTCTTAATTGCTACCACAGAGCAACCATTTGGCCTGTGCAAGATGAATGTTGTCAAGGTACCTTCTGCAAGGCAGACATTCATCTGCTGGGAATGTATCAAGAAAGTTTTCATTAATTGGTCCCTTTGTTGGCATTTGTGGCAGAGCGGCCAAAAACTGAGTATGAACAGACACTCTGTGTCAGGGGGCGAGATGTATTGGCAAGTCCCAGTAAAAACTGGTATTTACTACATATATTGTAAGCAGGGGCAAAGGACTTTCCTCCTAAGAACAGCCTGGCATTAAATTTACTCTGATTTCTTTTTTTCTTTTTTAAAGGGAGGGAAACATAACAAGAATTCAGACTACAACTGGAAATTAAATAGGAAATAGCTGGTTAATATTTTTGCTCTTGACTGTCTTGCAGCTTCTTTTTAATATGATGTGAAATGTTATCATGAGCTCTGTAGTCTACAGACAAATTTGCATGGACCTATGAATACTTGTGTCAGATGAGAACACTTGACAGTTTTCATCCTGACATCGTTAGCTTAACCTGTAGATAATAACAATTAGAGTTGATAATGTACAAATATTGTATAAAGCATGAGAAATGTTTTTAAACATAGTTTCCAATTCTGATATTTTTATGTTCATGTTAACTCCTGCATTTTGTTCTTGTTGCTTTGTTAAAAGGATGCACTTCATTATATTGCAAGGGACATACTGGTAATGATTTTTGCATTTTGTCTTAGTGCAGCACACTTGTTTGTTGCCAAACTTTGTATAGACCAAAACTGTTTGTGTTGGGCATCCTGTTGTGCTTGCTTACACCCATTTTGTCTTTAAAAGAATTTTAACTTATTTTATATTATAATGTGGAATAAATAAAATAATAGTTTAGGCTTATTAACCAAATAAACTGTTATATATTGACTCTGAAAGAGAATTCTGATTCTGAAATTTGAATATATTGCCTCTTCAGTACTGAGTTTTTGATACGAGAATAAATAGATTGAACCCCCAAATTCTGATAATGTGATTTTTGAAAGTGCTTGGTATTAATCTTTGCAGTTCCAGTAAGGAGTCAGTGTCTCATTCTGTTGGATTCCCAGCCATGAGTCTAGCAGTGTTATTTCAAAATAACGGCTTGGGTTTCTGTCTTACCCAGCTGCTTCCAATGTTCCCCCCCCCCTCATTTTTTTCTCTTCTGAACAGCATAGTATCCAACTCTTGTGTCCACTTGCTGTCATTCATCTAACTCTCCTATCAGCAGAAATGGATGTCATTGATGTGTACTGCTGTTATTTCATGCTATCCAGTGCTTATCCATGGTGACTTTCACTTTTGCAATGTTAATCCAGCCAACCCTTTGCATACCAGTTTACCTCTTCTGTTTTCAATTTTAATTCAAATCTGTCATTCATCAAAAACGGTAGCTTCACCAGATACAGAGCAGTGCTCTATTTGTAAAGTTTGGGTTGAAATTCTCTTCCCTGACCATTACTGAGTGTCTTTCACCACTGCTTATTTTTTAATATGAATACAGAACTTTTTACAAATTCCAGGAGGTATTGCAGTTGTCATTTAGGTCATGAACACTGTGGCTTCCTGTTACTTTTATCATGGAAAAAAAAAATCCTACTTGGCTGGAAATCCTATTTCTAGCTGCATTACATGAAACAGATACTGCCAAGCTATAAAACTATCATAGCTACTGCTACATGCATAACATGGAGAAAGGGAGAAGGATGCTAACAGATACTGAGTTAATTTTAGATGTTAATATTCTATCATTGACTCTTACGCTTAGATTTAGTCATTAGATGTAGTTCCTAGAAAAGCACAAGTACTTGAATGCATGTAAGTAATTCTCTGTTAAAATCTTACTACCTGATTTACTTAAAAATTTAGGGCACGTCTCTAGCTTTAAATATATCCCTTATTCAAATATAGGCGCACATCCCCTATTGAAATAAAGCAAGAATTCAAGACTTGTCTAAACCTGTCAATTTAATTTAGCAAGGTGATTCCATGAGACTGTAGATAATTTCAGAGTTTAAAATCTTTAATAAATCTGACAGTTTAGAAATGTACTATGCTGTAACTGTTGGTGGTACTGACTGCTTAGTGGTTACTTTATGACTCATGATAGTAAGTCCACAGTACTCTAACTTGTTTTTCAGCTCTGATGGTTTCATCATTGTTCTGTTTGTCTTTACTTTTGAATTTTAGAACCTTAATAATGGTTTCCCATAGGGAAAAAAAAATCTAAATGGGTATAATCACAGTCTGAAAATATTTTTCCAAAATTGTCTTGGGAGAGAAGGTCAAGATTTAACATGGCACATCTGGTTCATCCTTTTTATATGACTCTTTATTTGCTGCTGAGGGTGGCTCCAAATGTTTGACAGCTTTGCATGAAATACTGGAAAGTAGGAAAGACAAAGCCATAGAAAGTGGAGAGTACTGCTTATTTCAACCCTGGAAAAAATTTAGAGCTGATCTACTTCATTTCCCTCACTAAGAAAGAATAGAAAGTTTACCTTTTAAATAGGTAAAATAGGCTTACTTAAAACCTGTGTAACTTTAGGGGGGGAAGCTCCTTACAGTTATCTGTGAAATACATAGTAGTAAATGAAAGCACTTTTTCATAACTTCAATAAAAATTTGGAAGTAGTAGTAGTTTTCATAGAAAATAAAGCCTCCTGTTTTGATGTATGGAATTGGGGATGTGGTACATCTTTGGTTTTTAAAGTGAATACTCCTTAGGTACAAGGCAAAATAACCATCGTAATGTATTAAGTAATAAATGAGAAGGAATAGTACTTTTTTAACCTTTTCTAAATAATCAACCTTTTCAATTTGTCATGTGGAAAAGTAGTTATGAGTAAGTCTGACTGTATTAAGTGGTTTAGTTACTGTGTATTCCACAGTTTAGCAAGAGATTATAAATTCAGATTTGCAAATAAAACCTATGCCTCTATGCTTCGTCCTGCCCCTCCCAATGAGTTGTCTTGATTCTCACTGGGTGCTGTAAATTTCTTTTTCAAAAGAAATTCATGAGCACTGATAAGAAACATACATAAATTGATTTAACTAGAGGTCTTTTGCTTGCTAATTTGAATTTAATTAAAATCAGTCAACCCTATCACATTTATTGCATAAAGTTAAGCAACTCATACAAGTGTTAGGAGGATAGGGACCTTAGTGTGTCATCCCTGTGTTGATTTGCTCAACCAACACTCAACCAGCTATAGTAGTAGTTTCTCATCTTGTGGTATGAGAGTTCTTAAGGTCTGTTGGTATGGTTATTGAGATGTAATACCATTACAGTTATTGATGAAATAGTCTTTATTAACTTCCAGAGATTAGAAGTCTGGGGATTAATTTTGCAATTCTTGAAGTGCAGAAGAGACCAAACTTCATAAAGTAGGCAGAAATAAATAATGCAGCAATTGAATGTGCTGTAGTGTGTTCCAAATTCTTATACAAACCTTGTGGGTGAAAACCATATGTGTGGTACACTGTATAAATAAAAATATCACTGTATAAATAAAATCTATAATGGAACTCAAGTAATTTTTGGAGACATTACACTTCTAATAATTTGGTGAACACAATAACATTAACACCTTTTTCTGAGACAGAAAAAGTTTGCTCACTTGCTTGTTCTTTATTCTGTAGTAGGTATTAAAGGTAATAGATTAGCATAACAAAATACAATTAATTTACCTAAACTAAGGTGTTCCATGAAAAATTTCTGATTTTTGGATACTTATTTAACTGTAAATTGAACCTGTATCAGTGTTTCAGAGTATGTTTGCCCAGTGATACGCTGTTCCCCGCTGTACCCAAACTGATGAAAAGTAGACTGATGTATACTAAAAATAAGACAGTTCAACTCTTTTAGAAAGGTATAGTAATGATACTGTAATTGAAAAGAGCATGAGGTTAAGTTTGTATTAGCCTGCTTTTTTGTTTCCCTGCAACACTAAAAATTTCACGAAGTCTCCAACAGGTAATGATTTAAAGTGTGTTTTTCATTTGAGCTTTAGACTTCAAGTTTCATGCTTTTCCAAATTTTTCTTAGCGATTGTAAAAACTGAAACAAAAAAAACCTTAAAAGAAAAATTAATGCTTACACCAAGAGCCAGAGTCCTCAAGAAATACTATGACAACGTGATGTTTAAGATAAACATCAGGGAGTGAGCAGTAATATAGCTGAAAATAGTGCTCAGGTGGCAGGTATGAATGACATGAAGCTAATTTGCACAGATTTTGAGAAGTGATATTGCAGGAGACATTGGGGGCTCTAACGTTTTAAGAACTTATAACTGGATGCATAGAGGGAGCGATGAACAATAGTTCAGCTTGAGTAGGAGGAGATAGGTCGAGTAAAAAACAGGCTTGTCTGTTTTCATTATGGAGTTTGTACACAGTTGCAGCTGAGATTAACCCAGAAATAAGGCTGAATGGCAAAAGAGGAGATCAGAAACATACCTCATATTTCACCTCCCTCTGAACAAAACTAAACCCCTGGCTGTGTTGAGGCAGCTCCTCTGAATGGTATGCTGGAGAGGGAAGAGAACCGGAAGCAAGAATATGGTAACCGAGAATAAGGGAAGATACCAAAAAAGAGTGTGGTTGATTAATGTCTGAAGTATTGACAGAGGACATTAGAGTACTCTCCCTAAACTTCAGCTATTAGTAGGTTGGTTGAAACTTTGGGAAGGTGTCCTATGTGGTTGGTATCTGCGCTGGCTGAACAGGGTCTAAATCAGCTGGAGAGAGGACACCTCGTTTGCTATCTCAGAGATGGAAAAGGGTATGGGCAGTTGAATCAACAGTGCGTTTTTGCTACAGGCAAGCATTCTTGGATTTTGATCAGCAGGCTGGAGAGTAGTAGGAAAAGGGAGTCAATGAGAACAGGTACATAATGAAATCAGATGAAATGGGGTCACTGGGGGGGGGCACGGAAGTAGGATTAGAGTAAAAGAGCGGAGGCTTGAGGATTTTTCTTAGTGTAGATGTAGACTACTACAGGCATCAAAATAGAGGAACAAGCCTAACAGAGGAAGGAGCAAATATTTTCTGAAAGCATGGAGACCAAAATGGAGAGTTTTGTGGGTTTTTTATAAATTAAAAGATCCGCTACAATGTAGTTGTTGTTAGTTACATGAAATTGTAGTCTTTTGAATATAAAAATTGCATATGCTATGAATATTAAATTTTCCAAATCTATAGGAAAGAGGTTAAAAGCTAAATGATAAATCTGAAGAATAATGCATTTTCTGCATTATTCAAGAAACGAACAGAATAGCCTTTTCTGCATTGATTATTATTTTTCCCCAATTGCTTTTGTGACATTTGTAGTTTACTGTTTTTCACTGGCTACTTCTAGTATAGTCCAAAATTATTTTTCAGTCTGGCAAAGTTTTGGTGTAGCAAAGGAAAAGTGCGACCAGTTTTGTGGGGGTGTTTTCTCAACATTCTTGGCAGGAGAGAAGTCTGTATTCTTAGTGGTGTTTTGGGCAATTGGTCAGTAATGTTTTCATGTCTGTCAAACTAATGGGAGAAGGTGTAGTCTTGTAGCCAATCCAAACACATAACAATATGAGCAACAGTATTCTGGCAGTGCTATTGAAATCTAGTTAAGTTTCAGTGGTACTAAGTCTGGTATAATATTCCTTGGATAGGCTTTTACATCCTTTTGGGTGTAAGCTTGTAGGAAAGTGCTTACAGAATCACCCAAGTTGAATGAAATAAACAGCAGTCATATAACTCTCTTTTTAGGTATTATAATTAAGCCTACAATATTTGGTGTGGGTCAAAAATTTAAATACAGCATCTGAAATATTTTAAAATAATGAAGTATCATTTTTTAGATAAAATATTGCTTTGAGGAGTAACTGCTGGGTGCATACCTCAAACATAATTGTTAAAATAAATAACATTGCTAAAAGGAAACCATGTAAGTCTTTAATGTGACCTGACTATTTTGCCTTGTGTGCTTATTAAGCATTGATTTTTCTTAAAATGACCTTTCACAAATGTGGTATACAATCAACCACCAATGTTAAAAATTCTATTAAAATTAAAATACAGCTGGAAAGCTAAGGTTTCAGAAAAATTGACTTGAAAACAAATACTACATTTATATAGCTTTTGCAGTACAACATGATGCATGCTGACAGAACACCAAATTTAGTGCCTACCAAATAAAGGTATAATTACTCATTATCTAATTAGCTATTTAGAATACAATGACTAAACGTGACAACCAAAAATTTTTTATTTGTTTGTATCTTAGAATTTTGTCAATTTCAGTTGTGGAGATGAAGGGATTGCTAAAACATAAACCTTTATGGATTGCAACTGTGCTTCAGCCATAATTTTGGCAAGTTGCAAGCTAGTCCTCAGTCTTGAATGCAAAGACGACTTCATGTGCTTACTCATAATGCTGGAACATTTGTGTATAGACTTCGTACTTGGGGCTGCAGGCACCTTCCTCTGTATATGGAAAAATACCTGTGAAAAAACTTAAGGTCAAAGCTTAATATTTTCCTTTTAAGTACATTCTCTTGTTGTCAAAAAGGGGATTTATCCAGGTAATACCCATCAGTGCAAATGAGATACATCAGCGAGCAAACAGACTCCAGTAGAAGTGGTCCTTCTAAATTTTGGATTTTATAAAGCACACATGATATTATTATTCCTTTCATTCCTTTCCAAAATTAATTATAAACTAAAACAAGGGCTTCAGTTAATCAGAAATCTACTCAAATACTGGTAAAACAGGTGTTCTAAGTCTTAAAATCTGCTGTACATTTCAGTGCTCCAACTGATGGTAGTATAAAGGGCAGAAGTTAAAGCTCCAGAATAAGGGATATCTTGACTATTAACACAGTTAACAGCTGATAGGTCTGATTATATTGCAACTTTCCTGTTGGTCCATCATTTACACTGAGCAATTTAAAATATCAAAAAGAGATACTATTGGAGATGAATTAAAGCTGCAGGAAGATGGAGCTTTGAGGGTTCCTCTTCAGTAGACATGTGAACCAAAAAGAAGTCAAAATGCTCTGTTCAGAACCTGTAGTACAAATGGTAAAGAAAACATGTTACCATTTTAATTATTATTGCCTTTTTAACATGGGATTTCTTGCAGCCATGTCCTTGAATAACCATTTCTTAACTAAAATGACACCATTTTGTAGTCAGTGACCCATGACTTTACATATTTGGAAGGGCTATTGGTTCACTGAACTGGAAGAAATTAAAGATGTTGAGGCATATTTTCAAAAGTAGAATTACGTGTATTATAAATTATATTTGGTCATGTATATTCTATTTACCATTTTTTAAAAAGCTAGGTACATGTAATACAACATTCAATTTATCTGTAATAGCCTTAACTAAACATTGGTGGTATTGTTTAAATTGGCTACGTGTAATATTATGAGAGCTGCTAGCACCTACAGCACCTTTTCTTGAGTTGTGGTCCTCTGCATGTACCTGGTTCTGTTTGTGGTAGTCATTCTCTCTAGGTAAATTGTCCATAAGACCAATGATTCCATCAGCAAATTATCCAGAAAATGCCATCAGTGCACATGGTGACACTTGTGCCACTGGTGGTTTTGTTGCCATTTCAGTGGTCTAATTAAATTGGCAGTTTTCTCTTGTGCCCAGCGTCATTGTCTCCCTTCCTTTGGCACCTTAGCTCAGACCTTCTCCTTTTCTCTGTCCTTTTAACTGAATATCAAATGCATTATTGATTGCTCCTCTTCCACCTTCCTCACTTCTACTCCCTTCAACTTTTTTCTCTTTTTTTTTTGATTGGCAGTATCATCCAGACAAACAGAAGGCAGATGTGCCAGCAGGAGAAGTGGAGGAGCGCGTGCAGAGGTTCATCGAAATTGATCAAGCGTGGAAAATTCTAGGGAACGAAGAGACAAAAAAAGAGTATGACCTGCAGCAGCGTGGTAGGTTCCTGCCAAGGAGTGCTGTAGTGGCAGCAGCTCTTTAAATAAGCAGGGTCTGGGAGTGGTAGTTTAGATGGTATTTTAAAATGCTGTTTATTGCTGAACCAAATGTTTCTTTCAGCCTTGTCCTACTTTCAAATGTGGATCCATTATTTATAGCTTTTTCTACAAATACATTAGCTAGTGAAAACATTGAATTACTTCCAACAAAAAATTATGTGGCATTATTCCTAATAATTTCAATGAATATGAAATTTATACTAATTATAGACCTTAGCCCTTTTTATCTTAAGGCAGCTTCATTAAGCATTCTTAATTTTAAGTCTTATACTACATTTTGTTGCAGTATCTTAGATATAGGTATTAATCCATTTATACCTAGTGTTCAACGTATATGGGTTTATAAGCACTTCAGGATTGTTAAGACACATCCTTTTGCTTGTGTGTGTGTTACGGTAGCTTTTGTAATTCAGCTGTAGTCTAAACTAGTCTTTTTGAAGCAGGTTTATAAATAATATTCTGATATAACACATTAACTAGGCAGCTCTAGCATGCATTTCTTTTTATACCTCTCAGAAAATAGCTTCTTAAAACAGTGACAGGCTGTTGTGAGAAAGAAAGGGGGGAAATGTAGGTCAGGTCTGTCACACATGGGCTACCATTACATGAAGTGATAGGCTGTCTTTCTGCTCTGGCCTGAGGATAGGAGTCCCTCAGCCTTCCATTAGAACCTTCAATAAATGTATATCCACCCTACATGTTAATGGGGGGAGTCAATAATAGTGTATTGCCTGTGGGGAAAACACTCAGTCGCACTGCAGTAACACACTCTGGTCCAGCATTGACGTGTAGCCACCACCACTTTTGAATGTGTCTGATAAAAGCCCACTGTCTGCAGCTTGTTATTGAATTCTCTTCCATTGTACATTGGCACACCATCAGACCTTTCTCTCTTGTGCTGATTTTTAACTCCCCTGCCGCTGCAGATACCAGAACTTTGAGAGACAAAGGCTTAGTCATTCTGGCAGATATGCATCACTGCAGGATAAAAAGAGTAATATATAATTGTATATACCCAGTATGAATTCTCTAGTTAAATAATCTTGTATTTCAGACTGTGTGTGGGTTTTGGGAAAGAGGGTAGAGGGGTGAAAACAGCATTGCTGAATAAATATTTTTAAAGAATGAAAAAAAAAATTGATCTTGTGCTAATTTGTTATGTAAACAGTATTAAGATCAAACTTAAATAAATTTTTCATCTCAAACTTATTTTTTTAAATGCCTGAATGTGATGCCAGAACAGGAATTTCTGCTACCCAGTGTTCTCATCCTGCTGTACTCTTAGCATTGTAGTGTTGGCTGTGTCTTCTATTTTCACAAACTGTATATGCAAAGGAAAAAAGAAATATTAGAGATTAAGTAAGAAGTCTTTTGTGTATCTAGTGAGTTTTACCTAAAGCTTAAATATAGGCTATGAAGTTCCATTTCGCTTGGGTCAGGTTAATCCACTGAAGTTGAGTGCTACATCAAGATTTAGTAAGTTACTTTATTTTCCCATGGAATTTAAGGACATGGCTATAAGTTAGTTTTGACAAAACTTACTCTACAGTATTGTAAAGGTTATCTGTATTTCCGGAGATTCTTTTGCATCCAGATGAGTCCTTCGAAAAGCCATCTCAAGATCCTGTAAAAAAGACTTAGTAAATAAACAAATTGTACATACATTCACATAGGCATTTGGTAATGGTATGGTATGGGATAGATATATTTTTATATAGAGGGTGCCATTCCCAGAGGACCCATTGTTTCAAACTAAGCTACATGTAACATACGTGTGCAGTGTTGCTGCATTCTTTGCAGCATGTTCCCTGGCAGCAAAATTCTAGTTCTTTGAATGCTTGTCAAGTTGCTTCTGAAGTCATGATTCTAGACAAATTCGTAGACACTGCTGTAAAAGCTCACAGAAACAAAGGAGTTGAGACAGCAGCTAAGGGGAATAGTGATGAGAGAGATAAAATACAGCAAGCTAGTAAGACTGCAAAGCCTAGGAAGCAGAATCTGAAGGATGCCAGTGTGTGTGTGTGGCTGCCAGTCAGCAGGAAGTCCTCTGCACTGTAGTCTTTTTCCCATTTCAGAGATTGTTTATTTGTATGTACCTTCTACTGTTATACTAAATGTTAATTACTTGACTCAGAAATTCAGTGGCCAGACAAGTTCTAAGAAGCTGAAATTGCAAGAAGCTGTGTGGTTTTAATTTTCTTTTTGTTTGGATTGTTGAGAATAGCAAGTGAATGTGCTTTCGTATCTTAATACTGCTTTTCTTTGAAGGTATCACAGTGATCTGCTAATTTTTTTGTGGCCTTCAGGCCATAGTGTTAAAAAGGAAAGCACAAACCTCAAACTGTTAAAAGTTTTGCTCCAATATTTACCCAAGCCATTCTGGTCTGGAAATCTTACAAAACCTGCCTTTTTCTATGTTTTGTGAAAATTTTTTCACTTAATATTTTTGCCATATCTTTAATGACATATAAGAATAGCCTTTTATAATCGCAAATCTTTTGCTTCCAAACCCTGTGAAAAATTTGGGGGTGGAAAAAAGCTGCATAACAATTTACCTATTAAGAATGGGCTTTTTTTTTCCTCAACAGATTTTCTTCTTGGAGATTTTTCCATTCTTTGTTCAGTATCCCATTCAGAAAAGATGAATATGCAGTTAAAATAAGTTTGACAGTAGCAATTACCGAAAGTTTTTCAGTGAGTTTAGCTTGGAAAAAAAAATGGTTTTCATATTAAAGAACCCTGAAAGTTCATGCTGCTGTGTCACAGTTTGAAAGAATAAAAAACTTTTCACAGCACTGGAGAATCATATAGGTTGGAAGGGACCTTCACAAGTCATCTAGATTAACCTCCTGCTCAAAGCAAGTCCACACACATAGGTCAGTTGCTCAGACCTTCTCCAGCCTAGTTTTTTTAGTATCTCTCAGGATGGAGATGCCAGAGCTGCTCTGGGCAGCCTGTTCCAGTGTTTGAACACACTCAAAACCAAATAAACCAAAAAAACAAACCCCAAACCAACCAAAACATGTTTTCCTTCTATCAAGTTGGATATAAGGACTCTTTTGGCAACTTGTGCATTTCACTTTTCGTCCTTCCACTGCACACCTCTGAGAAGTCTTCTCTATGCCCTGCTATCGGGTAGCTGTATACAATGAGATGCCTGCGTTCTTTTGGCCTCTCCTTGTATGACGTGTCCCAACCCCTGACCATACTGGCGGTCTGCTGGACTTGCTCCTGTATGTCAGGGCTTTGTACTGGGGAGACCAAAACTGGACCCAGGACTTCAGATGCAATCTCATTAAGTGCTGAGTAGAGAGGGGGAAAAAATCGCTTCCTTGACCTGCTGGCTACATTCTTGCTAAGACAGCCCAGTATGGGGTTGGTCTTTGCACAAGACTGCCCTGCTGACTTGTGCTGAACCTGTTGTCCTTGAGGACCTTCACATCCTTTTTTGGAAAACTGCTTTCTAGCCAGTTGTCTCCCAGCCTGTACTCATGCATTCCATCCCACAAGCAGGACATAATCTTTGTTGAACCCTTTGATGTCTCTGTCAGCCCATTTCTATAGCCTATCGAAGATCCCTTTGAATAGCAGCCCTGCAACTTTTATGTATTTTTGTTGACTTAAATACAAAGGAACTGTGTATCTAAACAATCATGTAATTAAGATAATTAATTTTACTAATTCATTTTACATTTTAATTATTAATGATTGAATGATTAACAGAAAGGTCACAGTTAAAATTAAATCAATAAACTGGTGACTTTGATTAATTCCTGACACTAAATGTAGCAAATAATTCAAACCTAGTAATGGGATTGACACTAAAACCAATTGCTTTGTTATATGTTTTTAGGGCAGAGGGTGGAGAAATTTAAGAATCTAGGTTTTTTCTTTCCATGTATGGTTCCAGTGAGGTTCTATCCAGGATAATATGTTTTTATCTGATGATGTACACAGGTGTCCATAAAGCCCAAGTATTTTATAGGGTGGTGGATGTAATCACTAGTAGGTGTTTTCACATCTCGGCACATACCTCCTTTTGGTTTTCATTTTTTAAATTACATTTTTAGAAATATATTGCAGATTCAAAGTTCGTACAGTAATACATATTCCAGCATCATTCGTGTTTTGTTCTTGCTTCATTTCTTAAATATAAAGACTTACAGGTCCTCAGTTAAGTTTCTACTGCAGGTTTAGAAAGGGAGTCTTACACAGGTGTGGTCATAAATTAGGGAAACTAAAAACGAAGCTAAATAGAAGGCAGCTCCTTTTCCCACTGCTGCTTTCCCAGTCCTCTCCGAGTACAGTAAACTGAGAAGACTGTTTTGGAGATGGTCACTTTTCCATTCCCTCCTGCTCCAGCAATAAAGTGATGATACTGTATTGGACATCAAGATGCCTTACATAATTTGGTAAATAGGATGCCAGAAGAATAACGTTACAAATCTACTACAAGAATAAGCAGGAGAAGCAAGACAAAAGCCTACAAAAATGCTTTTAATAGCTAGCAGATATGGCAGTTGGACACCTTGACTACCTTATTATAAGAAAGGAAAAAAATTAATGCAGTGTATTTTAGTTGTTCCTTGTTAAGAAAATTCCTTCTTAAAAAAATACTTTTAGACTAAAATAAAGCTTTTAACATGGCTGTTACTTTAGGCTTTTCAGTGTGCCAGATTGTACTCTTTCAAGTGACAGAAGTGTATATTCTTTCTCTAGCCATGGATTTTATGGCTGTAGACCCTCAGCTAGTGCTGGAACACAAGCCTTTTATCATAGTGCTTTGGAGTTAATACTAATCTGCACTGGGTACAAGCAAAGCAGTATTTTTTTAACAAACATAGCTTTTTGTCATGAAGATTCTGAATACATGACTTTTTTATAATTTCAGATTAAATGTAAGAATGGTTATTTTGAATTAATGCAAGAAACTCAAACTTAAGTAATTGTTTAAAAACTAAACAGCCTATTAGAAAAAATTAACTTGTGAAAACATCCAGGTTTTGAGTACTTTGGTGATTTTGATACTGAGTAGATACTATGAACAGTATTTGATTGACAATACATATCTTCAGCTTTTTAAATTATGTGTTTGGTTTTAAAAAAAAATCAATCCTAAGAATATATGACTGATAAAGAACTAGAAAAATCTTTAAGTGTTATGACTATTTTTACTATTATCATAAACTGTTAAAAGGGTTAAATTTCCATTTACTGCTTGCAACCCTTTCCCTAAAACAGCCTTAAACAGCCCAAGAAATATTTATTGTATCCTCAAGTGAAACTTAAATACCTTTCCTCTTTTACAATTTCTGAATGACCCAGCAAGGGCTCTAGTAGAGCTTTACTGAACCAAGCTGCTAATAGTTATTTAATGTTGTTCTGTAGCCTGAAAGAATCTCAGTAGATTTTTCCTTTTAATCTCTTTGAATTGCAGGCTCATAAACCTCTCTGATGAGCCTGCCAGTGTTTTCTTAGATCTTGCAGTTGAGACAATGGAGCTGCAGAATCCTTTTACCTCTTCTCGTCAGACAAATCCAATAGATGGCAAAGCTAGGCAGGCTGTACTTCTTGTGAATTAAAATGTGTTTTTCAAGTTATGGTAGTTGATCAGGTCTTCACAGTTTTGCCTGTATGTTCAGGAACATGTTTCAGAAAGTACAACTCGGTACACAGAGCTCTACAGCTTGAGCAGACATCACATGTACGTAAGCCTACCATGTAACTCAGTACTGGTAACAATACCAGTCTTTATAACCTTCTCCAGCAAGGGAGTGAAAATCAGACACCGGTTTACTTCAGAGAACCACTAACAAGTGACCCATGTTTGTAATAATGATGTAGATGAAATAAGAACACACGAAATATGAGTCAGTAACACACTCTGTGAAAAATGTTAAGTTTGTAGTTCTGCTTGTAAGCTCCCCAAACTCATACTGGGCTGTGCCTCTGTTTTTAAGCGGCTAAATCTGTTTCTGCTGTCTTAAGGTATGTTAGATTGGGTAGCGTATGTAATAGAACTAGAACATAAAAAAGTTTTGTTCATCTCTGGGAAAACAAGTTTCTCCTGCTTGAATCAGATAAGCAAATAAATGCAGCATCCAAAACTGACAAGAGAAGTTACTGGACTATGTGCTAAGTTTGGAGACTTATTCAAGTCAAGTACTAATTGAAAATTTACATCTTGTGAAATAACCAGTAAGACTCCTTCAGACTCAAGCACCAGTCTAGAAATAACAATCTGGGTTCACGCAGGGAATTGTACGAGTGATTAGTTTTGTCCGTTGACTTTTTTGGTTTGGTTTTTTTTTTAATTTTCAAAATTACAATTGCAGTCATGAATTAGTAAAGCTTGGTTGAAATTCTGTTCCCTGGCTTCATATTGTACTATGTTTGGAACAGAGGAGAGGGTAGAGTTTTCCTCAACCTTTTTCTTCATTCCTGCTTCATTATTTTAACGGTTGGACTCAATCTTAAAGGTCTTTTCTAACCTAAATGATTCTTTGATTCACAAGTAATTTTACTTCAGGAAGTATGGTAACCTTGTGAATTTGCATGTCACTAGTGTTTTTTCATGGTGGCATATGTCCATCTGCCCTTTTTGTATTTTCTACCAGCAAGACATGATGCAGACCTCCATCTCCAATCCTATAAAACTTATTCTGAGTGAAATCCTGCTTCATTAATTCCAAATAGGAAAGCCTGGCTTCTTTTTAACTCATTTTTTTGCTACCTATAAATGAAGTTTAGGAAAATCTGTTGTTCCTAGAACCTAAGAGGCCACTTGCCTTTGTGAATTTTTCTTCCCAGTATTAAAAAAAAAAAACCAAACCAACAGGTGAAATGGTAAGCACTTGCCTTTTATTATACTGTTCTCACAGTTAAAGTATGGTCTTCTTTTACCACAGTGCAGAGAAGAACCTTGAAGGTAGGTGGATAGACAGACTTCATTTTGATCTCAGCTTTTTTTTTTTTTTTTACCTTCCTCAAAAAAGAGGTGGAGGAATGTTTACTTCACACAAGACCTGCTGCAGGAAAGGCCTCTGACTTTTTGTGGGATTTTTCAGGACATTCATCATTCCTGTTCTCGTGTATTTTGTAGCTAGAAGGCTGTACCAGACTAACTCCAAGTAACATTAGAGTAATTTGGCATGAGTTACGACCATCTGACCTTTATTTTGGACATTTTATGCAGTTAACTAAAGTTCTCATCTGGTGTTAAGAAAAATATTGTTACCTTGTATAACTAAAATATTACCTATAGCTCTTGTTTATGTAATTGAGAGCACGCACAACAGTGAGAACAACTGATTGATAGGTATATCTTCCAGTTTTCTTTCATCATTATACTCCTGATTTTTTTTCCCCCTTTCTTTTGACAGGAGTAAAGCATTAGGTGTGAGTGGGTTAATTTTCTTTTCATTCTGACCTTTTAATTACAGAATAGGTGGTCAGCAAAGGTAATGTCAAAGAGGCTGTATTGATTCTGTCATTATTTCCAATGTGTCTGATTTCTTTTAATCTCCTTCATTAGTACTAATTTAGATGAGGCTCATTCTCAAAGATATATAATGCACGCTTCAATTAAAATTGGAACAGTCATTTAGTTGCAAAATAAAGACTGAGACCTAATATTTGGTGGTGGTGGTGGTTGTTTTTTTTAAAACTGGCCTTAATTTTCCTATTTAAAAACCCAAAGCGTAAGTATTAACTCTTCTCCCCCATGCATAAGGACAGTTAAAATGCAAGGGGTTCATTTTTCATTTCCCTACTGGTACATTACATGAATACTTCTACCAATGATACTCTACTCTTAAAACTAATAAAGCCATGAAAGGAGGACAATGAAAAAAATAAAAACAGGTTGGTTAGATTTTGAAGTTAATTTATATTATTAACTACAGAGAAAGCTGTGATAAGCTATTGCTAGGATTATACTTTCATAGTATCCTTAAACTTCTTTGCAACAATTTACAATACTTTATTGTAAGTTAGGAATCTTACTTGTGAATACCTTGCTTTACATAGTGGATGAGTGAAATCAACTAATAGAGTATCGATGTATGTCTGTTCTGAGTCACTATTTCACTGATGATAACTTTAGAAGAGTAAGGTGATTGCAATCAGAGGATGATGTTTGGTGATGGAAAAGGAAATACTCCATTATCTGATCAGATAAAGGTTGGAGATGTGCAGTTTTTCTGGGGTGTTATTGGAGGAGGTAGCTGCGAAGCCCCTTATTTCTACTTTTCAGTCCAGAGCAAAGAGTAGTTACATAGAAGCTGGGAACTGCTTAGAATGCCCTACAATGTAGGGATTAGATAAGGCAATCTCATGGGAATTAAAATAACATAAAATAGTCTCAGCCTCTGATTTTTTCAGCAGGTGCTCAGTAAGTAGTTCTGGAATAAATTCTTTCACTGCAAGCTTACTTTTCATAGAAAGCCATAGATATCACAGTGCTCTGGAAAGCTTGATGTTATTAAACTATAAAACTTGGTTAAAAACTCATTGATCCAAGAGAAGGAACACCTACTTTCTCAGTAACAACCCAATTTAAACCTTAAATAAGCACTAAGATCTTCAGTCTTGCCAAATCTAAGGCATTTCTGTGTATATGCTAAAGTTCAGCTTTCAGGTATTTCTGGTTCTTCACAGCATTTGGGGGTTGGAGCTTCCAGGTGTCAGGCAATAGCTGCGAGGTTTTGTGTAGTAAATTGTAAGGGGTTTATGTCCCTGTTCCCCCCCCTTTTTTTTTTTAATTACCTTTTATGGCTTGACTTGTAACTTTATTGACAGAATCATACCAACAAGTTAAAGAACTTGGTGTGAACTTTGTACATCAAATATGAGTATGCTGATAAATTGCAAAAAACCAATTTGTATTTGTATCGCAGTTTGCATTTGATAATTTCAATTTTATTGTATGCTTTTCATTTCATACTGTACTCAATGTTGGAAGAATCTAGGGGATCAAATGGCAACAGATTTCATGGGTGCAGGCCAGAACTGACCTTCTTACTGTGCTCAGCCTCTTTATCATGAAAGAACACTTGGACTAGTCTTCCCCAAAGGTGTTTCTCATTTATCTTTTGTTAGGAATATATTTTTGCAGGAATCTTGGTGGTGTTCTCATATGCAATCCTAACAGTTCCTTGGTGCTTGTTGTGGGGGGTTGATTTGGCTTCTCCTTTCTAAAGGAGAATGGGCTGCTGAAGAGACACTGGGGGATCTCCATCTGTGGAGATGGTTAAAATCTGGCTGGACAGTCCTGGGCAACCTGCTGTAGCTAACCCTGCTCATGCAGGAGGGTTTGATTAGGTGATCTTGAGAGGCCCCTCCTGACCTCAACCATGCTGTGATTTTGTGAAAAGTACAGGTAAGCAATTGACAATTTCAGCTTGTGGAATTGGAGTACAGCCAGGCTTTTAAAAGGTACTTACAGGAAAACAAAAGTTTGCCCCTAATTTCACATAATTGTTTGGGATGCATAGAAGTCCTGGTTTCAGTAGTGTCTTAATTTCAGTAATACATGTTCACCACTTACTTCTGGCTACAGTAGGACATTTTCCAGCTTATGCAGGGATATGGAAACTAAAATTTTAGAGAACTTCATTTTTAACTGATAATGTAGACTAGGTGTGACTCTGGTAGGGACCCAATTGACTGCTAGGTATATAAAACTATTAATTTATCAGGAAGAAAGTAGGATCTGTATGTTATCAGGGTTGAACATCTGTCATGTTTTCTTTATAGAAGATAATCTGACAAAAGAATGGCCACTACATGCACAAATTTATCTCGAGGATATGTCCTGGAATGAAGGTATGAGTGCCTTACTACTTGTTCCCAGTGCTTTTCATTGTCACTGCAAATGTTTTCTGTTTTTTCTGCGTCTTATACCACTATAAGATATTTTCCTCAGATTCAGCTGTTCTGTTCTCTGTAATTAACTGAATTGTAACTTAATTTTTTTTACAAAGTTACTTATTTTGCATTCCTTTTTCATCTCTTCCACCCTCCCCCCAGCCCAGCTTGCTGTACCACTTCTCACCTAGCTCTCTTCTTGTAGTATAATGAAGATATATATTCCCAGATTCTTCTCAGATCTCTTGTGCATCTTCTTGCTCTTTCTGTGATGGCAGAATGCAAGTGTTTTCATACAGGGGTTTTTTTTATCTGGCAATGTGTTACTTCCCTCCTTTAAATTCCTCTTGCTTTTTGAATGGAAGGCTGATTTTTTTTTGGTACTTTTTTCTTTTTTAAGCTGTGAGGGGAAAATCCTCTACTTTCCTTTCTTCTGTTTTATTTTTGTTTCCTGGGTTAGCTGTCTGTTTTGAAACTATCCTTGATCTGTCTCATGTATGACTAACACCCTTTAGTTTTTCATCTGTTTCATTGATGTGCACCTTTTTATTGTTTGCCTTTTTAAAGAGACTACACTGACTCTGATTGTTTTGCATAAGAATGCCTCACAGTCACTGAAATGTTTTAAGAGTATAGTTATTTTTTGAGCAACAAATGGTAGCACAGGTACTGATATTTACAGTCTAGCAGTGGGAGGTCATTTGTTATTAAGAGCAGCTTTGAAGAAAATCCAAAATAAATTCTTGATTCTTCTCAAGCGCTAAAGGCTTTCTTGTCTTCTTTTTTGGCAGATGAACAATGCTATACTCTGTCATGTCGATGTGGTGGGAATTACACCATCTTCAAGAATGAAACCAAAGATACATCTTTGGTTTGTTGTGACACATGTTCACTTGTTATCGAGATCCTTCAATGATTGTTTCAATCAAGCACATTAAGCATTACAAACTTTTAAAAAGACTGGACAAACAGGGGACAGGATCTGCTAAAGAAAAATGTTAAAGAAAAGCGGGGCACCACAAGAACAAGTTCAATCAGGCTTAAGAAAGGAAATGTGCCCATTTGCTAACATAGCTCTGCAGACAGACATGAGGCTTGGGGTATTTTTTCCTTCTGCAACTGAAGAGCCAGTTATTAAAAACCTCAGAACACAACACTAAGTTCCATACAACTGGAATATATCTTATGATCTAAATGACATTTCTTTCCCAGGAAACAGAGTAGCTTCTTTCACTCTCAGCCTATATCAACTATACCTTGGGCCCTACCTCTTAGGTTAAATCCTTTTTAACAGCTCAGATGACAAAATTTAATCAGGAGGCATACATCTGAGAATGCTTTGAAGACAATGAAGAGTAAGGTGCAATAATGGGAAACAGGAACATTTTCTATTTCTGTGCTAAATATTTAACAAAGTTAAATCCTCACAAGGAGTTGAGCCTTGGAAAGAGGTGGCAGAGACTCACAGATCTAACAGGCTGGTTATCTCAGTACCAGTAGCAGGTCCAGTGCATCTACATTAACTTTTCAGCTTTGAGCAGGAGCATGTTTTGAATTGACTCTTGAATTGAACAAATGCAGTCTTCACTCCTTAGATGAAAACTAACCAGGAAACTGTGCTGTGATCCCTACTGGGCAGACAGCCCACTGGGCCAAACCAGAGCCCATTTAAGGAAAACCCTACAAAACACACATAAGTGACTAGCAGATCTGGAACCCCACTGTTACTGTTTTCAGTTCCAATCCTGGCATGCCAAACTACTTGCTAATGTAGGCATAGCCAATGTGTGGCTCTGGATATATGACAACATAATAGTGCAATGTGCCTTTTTCATCCCTTCTTAACAGTCAATGCTAACCTAGGCTTGTAGTAAAAACCAAAAGTTTTTAATAAATCCAAGCACTTACTGTGAATAGCCAGAGGAAACAAAGTAAGAGGCATATAATTTTTGTTGATGACAGCAGTATATCATTCCCACTTTCAAGTTAGGTGTAATCTCAGAACAAGACATTTTTGTCAATAATTGTTTTTTATTCTAAACAAAAATAATTCCATTGATTTTAGTAGAAAATATGAAAGCTGGCAATAATCACTTAAATCTTTTAATCATCAAGAAATCTGTGGCCATTGGGGCTTGCACGTAGAAATCCAAAGTCATTCAGGGGCCATATCTGTAAAATAAAAGTTACAAGAGATTTTAATCACAACACAAAGTTCAATATTTTCATTTGTTGTTGTTGTAATTGTTTTATAAACTGCATAATTTTTTAGCTCTTTGGTTGACAGGGTATATGAACTTTTCTCACTTGTGTGTTTCTTTTACTAGGACTAATAAATACTGTGTATCAGGAGGAATCATCATTCCATAGAGGCTGGAGACAACACTTAATTTATACACAGCATGCTTTGCTTAGAGAGCCTCAAAAATTACATTGTGGTTTTTTTCAGCCTTGGAAATAAATACATTCCTAGAAAACACTTTCAAAGTTTTCTAGCTTGTTAAACCTCTTAAAAGACAAAGTATGTATTTTTGATACATCTAAAAGAAAGAATACCATGAGCATTATCTCCCAGTGAAAGTAGTTCTGAGGTATGTGTTTGTATTTTCAAGAGGGGCATTTGAACTGCAAAACACCAACCCTTGGAAAAATATTCCACAGGCTTACAGATAAGCTTATATCATGCAAATAGGTATAAAGGGGGGAGTGCCTGCCACCAGTCAGGGGCTCCTCTGAGGAAGGGCCTATGATATAGAAAAAGAAGCAGCACAAATCATGACCAAGTACAAGCACAAGTGTCAGAGAATGATGCTTACTAGGAAGAAAAAAAATTTCTCTCCAGAAATTAACTATATAGCTGTTCATACTATTGAATGCTCCCAGGAGCACTTTCCTCTGAACATTCACTAATTACATTTAGGCTGGTCTTGGATGCAAAATAAGTAATAGGGAATCAAGGACATTCTTTTACACTCTGTCCTTTGTCTCCCTTGACTGCCTATGTCTCTTTGCAATACATTCTTTCAAAGATGACACAAGGGGATCAGCAGGAAGAAGGGAAAGAGATGATGTTGAAGAATGAATGCCCTCTGTGGCTCTAATCCCATAAAAAATCTCACAGCCCCTACTCAGGATGAAGCGACCTAGACAGTGGATCATCTTTCTCTGTCTTGTTCCCAGAGCACCTGTCAGTATGGTGCTGATTTTTTCTTAAAATTTGGTCTTAAGGAAGGTATAGAGTCACCTTCCAGGAACAGCAACTTACTCTTTAACCAAGTTCATGAAACAGCCACAGCACAGAAGGAGCCTTTGCTGCTTTCTTTGTGGAGTGAAAAAGTAATTTTCTCAGTTTAAAAGAAGAAGCACAGTGCCAAGGTTCAGTGTTTCAATCCCCACGACTTGTCCCCAGCAATAAAGACAGAAGAGGCAGAGGCAGTTAAGGACAGGCATGGCAAGATGTAGCATCAGCTTACTACTAGACTGGGACTGTGCACTGCTAGAAGCACCCTAGACTTGCCTCTGTCAGGCCCCTTGCAGCACTGTGCTAAGCTGCCATCGGTTGGATTGTGCCTGGGCCCTGAGGAAGACAGAAGGATGAGTCATTCTCGGGACCTCAAGTTCTGTGGATCTGAAAAAGGCTCAAAGCTCTCTTGTGCAAGTATCTTCAAAAATACATGTCTTTTTTGGCATGTGCAGTTAGGGAAGAGAACAGGAACATCTGCTGATATGTAGAGATACACAGAGGTAACATCTTGTCTTTTATGTGTGTATTAGCCAGTAAGCTATTTTAAGTTTCACACAAATATATAGAGCTACAAACCAACAACAGAAGGGTATTTGCGATCTTGGTTAGAAGCAAAACTACAGCATTCAGGGCTCTCCAGAGGGCCTGTGCTGGCTGCAGGCTGGGTGTCAAGTCTTTGTTTGGCCTCAAAGGCAAACAGGAGTGGAAGGGAATAGGAATATCCCATATTACAAATCTAAGCTGATCTGAGTGAAGGCCCAGAGAAGGAAGATTTTTCAGCCATTCACTACAGCACAAATCTTGTTTCAGGCAAATCACATTGCACCTATTGCAACTTGACTTTCTCTCAGTGGAAGTAATCAAATTTGTTTTAACTATTGTTTTGACAATTTAGTTTCAAATTCATCACAGTAATTTTAGTGGTAAAGTTAGAATGAAAATGCTCTATTATCTAGTCTGCGTGCAGGAGAGAATGTGAGAAAAAAAGGAGATGGAACAAGCCTTCTCTGTGAAACAAAGACATGCCACTGTGTGTAGTAATTCTCAAGTCTTTTAAAGTTATGACAGAAGTTGACTGTGACTTGTTCGTTCAAACTGGCTAGTCCAATTAGCAGCTATTTCCTCTTGCCCTCTTTGGTTTGGCCTACATAGATTTGATCTGATGGATGGGGGATAAATGGGGCTAACTAGCTCTTTTGAAGATACACTACAGGTCTATTTTTGACATGGAGCCTAAGTCCAGGAAATGCTCAGGATAGCCTACCTAGGACAGGATGAAGCATCAGTTCTGTCAAAGTGGGATTCCCTAGGTTTTTTCTGAGTTTGCAGCTACTTTGATTTTCGTGGCCTTTTTATGGAATGAACTTGTCTCTCAGAGTGGTAGTTGATATGGTGGCAGGGAGGAAAGGGGGCAAATAAAATCAAATATCATTATTTTTGTAAGGGTTAAAAACCAGTGCACCAACACTGACTGAGAATCTTGGGTCTAAACTTCACAGCTAAGTTACAGAGAGAATTAACTTTTATGTTTTGCCAAGAATAGCTTGCCTAAACAAACTTGGTACAAGCTTGTGTTGAAATCCATTACTTCCTAATTAGATTTGGTTTGCATCTATTGCTAAAAATGTAACTTAGCATTCAAAGGCACTGTTACATCTGGTTCTCCAAAAACCACTTCAAGATAAAGCTACATAAGCTTCCATTCTCAAGGCAGTAAAATACTAGCTTTTTAAAAAGACAATATTCTGGAGTTCTAAAGTACTACTGCAATATGTAATATCTGTGTGTAAATTTCACTAATTTTACAGAGTTTACTGCTTGCTAAATTTAGGGTTCAGTCCTGTCAGTTACTTCATTAAAGTCTCTCAAACATCTTCCTTTTTTGAATACAAGCTGGACACAAATTTATTGCCGTGGAGAAATACTGTGAATAATTATGGCTGTCCACATACATAGATTCTTAATATATACATTATTTGCTAACAGCCCCCTTAAAGTAGTAAACAGCAGTTTTTTCTATATCAGTACACCAGTTGGCAATTTTTTTTTTCAGTCAGATTATTAATACCCCATTCTTATTAAGAGGGCTATCAGCATATTAGCTTCATTTGTATTTTAGCAGTTAATAATCCAATCTAAAACTTGGGTCATAAAAATAGCCCTATTTAGAATCAGCATTTTTTCCTCTGGTGTACACAGTAAGGCAAACAATAGAGAGAAGGAACTGAGAGAACTCCATAAATAAACACTAGGGAAGAACTCAAAGCAAATGCTATCCAGAAAAAACAGAGGTCAGACAAAACTTGGTGGTGGGGCTGAGGGGGACGTGTTATTTGAGGGTTTAGTAAGCAGACAGTGATTACGGTCTACAGCAGCAAGGTTTTTGAAAAGTCTTAAGTTCTGTTCATAAAAACTATAAATTAATTATATAATACTTTGTTAAATTGGAAAGGTCTAATCTTCCCTGTGCATGTAATACAGCTGTGCTAAATTATGTTATTGTGGATGTGTTGCAATATATGTAGAACAGTTTGAAACATTTTTAAATTGTTCTGAATAGCACCATTTTAAAATCTAGCTTTCTAAAAGCTGGTGCATAAGTCTGCAATACATACTCCCTTGTTTCTTAAATTAAACTTTCTATGGAGAAGAAATTGTGTTAGTTTCTTCTTTTTGGTAAATGAGTAAATTAATAACACAGATAATATGAAAAAGTAATTTAGTGTGAAATAAAGCTGTAGAATTGTTGAAACAGGAGAAGGAACCATCAAGGTTTATACAATACAATATTAATTCAAAGCTTTTTTTTTTTAATAAAAATGTGGCAGACATTTAAGGTGGCACAGATTTGACTTTACTATTAAGACTTTTTCACAGACTTAGTTTCAAAATCAACAGGGCCGGTCTACATGTCTAAAGTATGTACGTAAGTCTTAGAAAGATAACCTTTTCCTCCATTTTGTTTTTTGAACTATGGAACTACACTTCTCAAATTCCAGCAGTGAAATATGCACTTGTCCTTTTCTACCGTTTTGCAGAGGCAAGAGTCAAGGATAGAATGTATATCTGTGCAGTAAGGTATATGTGTGTGTATGTGGTTTTATGAGGTTTGGATTTGCTTGCAAAATAACTCATTCAGTTTTCAGAGGCAGTGACTGCTCAAAGAGTACTGGTCAAAAAACAAGTCCTCCCTCAAAAAAAAAAACACCATTGTTGAATTATCCTTTTACAGCAAGTGGCCAGTGTGTTCAAGCTTTCCTTTACATTTGCTTTGGCTAGACAGTTAAGGAGGGAAGATTTAATACCCAACACCAGGCATTAAAAATGTATTAATGCAACTATTTTTAGATACTAAAATACTATAAGATACTATTTAATATATATACCTTAAAACAAATGCGTCCTCTTATCAGTCCATAAGGAACAGGTCCATAGCACCTGGAATCTGTAGAATTCCTGAGATTATCACCTTCTAACCAAACATGTCCTTTAGGCACCTACGATTAAGCAAGATTGAAATGTAAAAAGAAAATAGAATGGTATTAAGCATGGTTTGCCCTACAATATATTCTCTGGTTTCTGCGTTCTGTATTTCATGACTGTATAATGAACTAATTTTTTATTCAATCTAGTAAGAGACAGTGCCAGATTCGGAGGGATGAGGAGTGCTCCAAAGTATCTGTTCTATCATGTGCTCAAAAACCAATGGTTTGCAACAAAAAATCCAAAATGAAGATGTAAGAGGTTAGACCAATGTGACAAGGTCATTAATTTAATAGACTTCAAAAGAGGTCATTAGGATGTTGACTGAAAATCTGCCCTCCTGTCGCAATAACAGCATGAACAGGGCAGCCACACACTCATCAACATCCTGGGGCCAGCACCAAGGCTAGACCTGTTAGTAGATTCATGATGAACTAACTGGTAATTGATTGTGACATCAATTACGAATAATCTCATCATTTTATCAGAGTAGGCTTGTCAAAGTTCTAATTAAGATCACAGTTCATTCTATGTGCAGGCAGAATCCACAACACATTATATTGCAATAATGATGATCACAAAACAGCAAATCCCTTTTTATAATTTGAAAATTAATGATGGTGACCTTATACTATATGACAAAGACCTTTCATTGCCTATATATATTATGCATTAACTATATTACATACCACAGATTCATGGCATTCACCAACTGACTCAATGACAAAATGAGAAATAGCAACAGAGCTGTATAAAAGTTACCAAAATAAGAATATAAAGCTTTCATATATGAAAAAGTTGCTACTAAAGTCTTAAACCAAGATTTTTCACTTGGAATATACAACACTATTTTGGTTTGGTTTTTTTTAAACATTTCAGATACAAATAACCTCTTACAAGTTACCAAATAAAATACTTAATAATTATGCTTCTAAAATTCCAAGCTGAAAATTTAAAAGTAGTGACATAATCTCAAACTAGGTAATATTTAATGTGGACTTTAAGTTAACATACATTTTTCCAAAACCAGCTATGTACTTGGAACATTACTATGCCCACAATTCAGAAAAAAACACAATATTTTAAAAACCCAATTTCAAATGAAACTCAAGAATTTGAGCAGTAATAAACAATGTTTTAGAAATAAGCCACATGGACTCAAATACAATAGTCTATATACGCAGAATGCAAGGACAACTGACTAAACAAAATAAAATACCACTCTAGTAGTAAAGTCTGGATATAAACTATTAAGAATCAAACCAGGTCCCCCAGATAAACATTTGAGGAAAATGCAGTTGAAGGGTAATTGTTGGTACTGAAGCTATCTGGCCAGGTAACACTTATTGGGAACACTGTCTTTAAATAAGCCTTTTAGGCTCTGGTTCAGTCAGGCTCTCACCTGCCTGTTACCAGACCAGGACAGCACACTACTCAGGAGTCCCTTTTTTGAGCTGTGGCAAATGTGTAAGCTATGGATTAAGAACCAATAGTTTGTTTCCAACGGTGGCAAAAAGAGATGCTCATCATGGAAGGCACATATGAGCCTGTCCATCTTCTGCCAACTACCCTCTGCATTTCTCTGGTACCCAGAATATGCGCTTCAGGCACATCTGAGGGCACACATCCCTGCCTCATCCTTTCAGAATCTATACATGGAGCTGGTAGACCAGCAGTATGTGTAAACGCTTTTGAAACCTACTGATACTGTCTCCTTCCACCATCCCCTGTATAAAGGAGTGCTGCTTTGTTTGTTTTAAACTGCTCTGGTAGTTCTATATCAAGGTCTTTTACTTCTTGTTCTCCCAGTCCCTCAAAACTGCTTCCATATTCAGCTTGTCTGCCACCTTTGTTATTTTGCAGGCTTATCAGATTGCTGGCATGTACGTGGAAAAGCTGTCTCTGGGAGGGCCAGCTAATTTCAGCTAGATGACTTTGGACCTCCTCCTACCCAAGCAGCTTTGCAAACAAAATAACCAACTAGAAGTCAACTTAAAATAAATAAATTTTTAAAAATTCTATCCAGAGTCAAATGACCCATGTAGAATATACATCTCATCACATGTGGACATGCGTTTTTAATAGGTCTCTGTTGGAGAATATTTTCCAGAGAGAGGATAAACATTTATTGGAGAATAAACATTCCTATTTTCCTCAAAAATTCTGTGGTATACAGCCTATTTAGAATATCCAGCAGCAATTGTTAGGTTAGTTAGATATTCATCTTCACTTGTTTGCAGTGTAGCCACTTAAAGCATTCGTTGTGTCCACATCTTGCATGAGTTTGTTTTTCAGGTGCACATTACAATGCAAAGCAGCATTCTGACCTTTCTGGTGCAAACTCTCCTGTCCAGCATCTACCAGAAATACAAATCATACATCAAAATAGTCTCTCAAAATGACAGTATCTCAGCAAACACACAGAAAAGAGAAGCATGAACTACTACGAAAGGAAGATTTTTTTTTTAACGAAATAAAAAAGGAAACCAACATTAACATTTCGCACTTCTGAAAAAGTGTCACTTCTTGTAATGTGTTACTGTTTCACACGCAGGACACTACCAGCTCCCCTTCTACTTTACTGGTTCCCATGCTTTCTCACTTTCCCCACCTGATTCATAGGCAGAAGGTGAAGTTCATCTGTTACTATGTGAAATAATGACCCACTTGTAACACAGGTATATCCAAATACTTCTAGACCTTCCCATCTTTCTCCCATGCTCTAAAAGTATAAAAAAATAGAATAAAGTGCTTTTTCCAGCTGTGGCATATCACTTACTAGTTCTAATACTACTAATAATTGCTTGCCTAGACAAGATGTTCATAGTTTGCATTCCAGATAGAACATTTGCATTAAAGTATATTCCTATATCCTGAAATTCACCACTTAAGGTAACTTTCATAGTTCTCCATGGAAGGTATGACAGGACCGTATACCTCTAAATTTGGCCTTAAGAGCCCCATCACAATGTATGATTCATCTAGAGATGATACAGTATAATACCTTTGTATGGTGCCTGTCCATCATCTAGGCACTTCACTACAACCTAGAATTAAGACAAGCAATAAAAACCACATGAATTACATGAAAATGTAAAACCAAATACCAGTGACAGGCCATAATCATTAATTAAAAAAAGTTGTTTACACCCCTTTGAAATAAAGGCTGAAGCCAGAATCTTTCAAGGGTTTATGCACCGAGCTGTTTCTGGATCACATCACTGATTTCAGTGGGATTACTCACATTGAATAAAGTTAACTCTGAGCATCAACCTTTGCAGAATCAGGACCCAATCTGAAACGTCTCAAAGCTATGCAAGCACAGTATCTGGGAGTAATATACATTTTTAAGCACATACAAAAAATAACTATTGAAAACTTGTATTTGTAGTAACAATATATTAATTACACACCAATAGGCTGCTACTGCCAAAAAACCCAAGGCAGTGGGAAAGCCACTTGCTTGATAATTCACAGCATTGCGTTTTGGCATCTACAGGCCATCGACCACGGACCTCTTAGACAATTGTATCTAAGAAGTACAACTGAAATCACAGTTACCATTACTACACACAGAAGGGGCATGAATACAAGGAATACTGACAAGAATGCCAAAAGGGTTTAACTTAGGCTGGGCAGCATTTCTGTTCTCCCTTACACATAGGCCAGAACTAAGATGTGAGTCTCACAAGCCCGACAACTGAATTTCCAGGTAATTAAGTAGTGGGTCACATGCAAAACCAGCAATTCCACAGCAGTGCAGGTTAATGTGAAAATATGCTGCCTCTGTCTGCAGACTACTCTCTTTGCCTCAGCAACCCTTGTGCCTCTGGTTTTGTGCAGATTATCTGAGGATTTATTTCCAAGGAGCAGCAGCTCTCAGGCAGAACCGGTTATCTGAGGTGCAGCCTGTATACATGAGAATACAGAACACTGGTCAGACACATCACTCTTCCCCCTTCCAAGGCTCTGAGGGCTCCAGCACAGGAGCAGATAGACCAGAAGAGCAAGATTATCATTTAGAGTAACTTGAGTTTGTAGCAGCAGCTTATTCTGTTTCAGCTCAGATAAATTAGCATCTTTCACTGTGACAAACTGACTAAATTTGCAGGGCTGGCACATTTACTTAGTGGTATAGTTAAAGTGGCAAAACTGAAGCACAGGTCAGGTATTTGATGCATACTTATGTGCTGGTTTTGGCTGGGATAGAGTTAATTTTCTTCACAGTAGCTAGCATGGGGCTATGTTTTGGATTTGTGCTTGCATAAAACAACTTACTAGCATAAAGCATTGATTTACATAAATGGGCAGGGGGAAATCAACAAATAATTATATTCTTTTGGTCTTTTTACATGACGCCAAACTTTGTTCTTTGAGTAACCTCACTAACTTCAAAACCAAGAGATGAGATGCCTGCGCTGCATTAACTGGTATACTAGAAAACTAATATACATACTGCAAATAATATTAACGGATGAAATTATCTGCCTCAAAAATACCCCCAAACCCAACTAAATTAAAGTAGGCTTTTGTAGGCTTGGGTTTTTTTGGTTTGTCATTTGGGGGGGGACTTTGGATGGGGAGGTACAAAAGATGGAAAAATAGGGATTTTTAATAAATAAGTGGCAAATTACAAACATGAATCTCTTGCAATCTCTCCTTTTGGAATTCCAAGCAGTCTGAGTTTGTCAAAGAACATCAGCATGTACAATCAGCTGGGAGCAGATGAAGTTTGAACTTTTGTAAGGTCACAGGTATTCACATCACCTCCAGCAATATCAAAGTTTCAAACTTAAGAACAACTTTAAATCATTCCTATCTTTTCTTTTCAGTTCAGAGGCTTCCTTCTTGAGCTATGATAAGAACTAATCTCAGTGCTGGACAAAAGAATAAAGTCTGCAAGTTCTCATCTGTCCCTACTAAGGTCTATTTAAGTGCCTCCTACTTTGGTACAAGCAACAAATGTAATTGCTTCATGGCCTGCGGGTGTTCATTTAACAAAAGAAGCTTTTGTGAATAAACCACAGGTGTTACCTTTCTTGATTAAAGTGAAATATGATGAAAGAATCTACAATATCAAATGACAAATTTACTAAATACTGATTAAATTGTCTTATTTAAGTAAATTGCATCTAGTTAGGATAAAATATACACATAGAAATGCAGGAGTTTGTTTTATCACTCTATACTTAAAGTCTCACGTAACTATTCCTTAATCCTTTATTTATTAATTCAGAACCAAGAATGAATAATGCTTAACAGATACTCTTTTTTTTAATGATCCAGTTGCTCTAGGTACCATTTCTATAGGCCTATCATAAATGTTATTCATATTAAGGCTGCCATCTATATAAAACCCAACAACATTCATTAGCTCAGTATTTTCAAAATCAGCATAAGCATTTACTTTTTTTTTTTTTTTTTTGTGCTGGAAGAAGCTATGAAATGGTAGCAGCCACACTGCTGCTAAGTATCACTAAAAGGCTGTGTTACCTGGAATTTAATACTTCTTAAAACCATATAATAGAATGAATTTACCTTAAATTCTTAGGTACTTCCAAACAGTTTAGCATTTTCTTTTTACATATTGAACAGTTTAAGCTGCTTATGAGTAAGACACAATGTACTTGGTCCAGTTTGTTTAAATAGAGATATTGAAAGGAATACATTATGACATTATGACCTTGGTCCAGATTATTATGAAACAAGATGACAATGAAACACTAACAGGTATCTATACAGAAATTAAATTCACTGTGATTAAATATTTATATTACAAATTCATTCTCTATATTAAGTCATTGGTTGTTTTAATAGAAAATCTATGAAAAGGTAAGATATGAAGACCTGTCCATCTTTAAGTTTTGAAATTAATTATTAACCAATAAGAAAATCACATAACCTTCAATGGCAGCAATGTTAACTCATATACTACGAGGAAACTAAAGTGACTTAACTTAGATTTGAATTTGTAAGACGTTTTTCTTTATCATGCAAGCATACCAGTTGAGCATTGTTCTTTAAGAAAAATTTGGGGAAGCTGGTACAGTAATCTGTCAGAGCATTCACTGGTTATTTGAATGTTTGTTTTTTAGCTCCTTCTAAACTTTGTGTAATGCACAAATGGCTACTGCTGGTCCTGAGCTTACTTACCTGGAACTTAACAAGGTCTGATCACTGTACTCACTGCTTCACAGGAAAGGTCACAGAATTTTCACATCAGAACTATCTATGCCAGTCAAATGATGAAAAGATATGCTTTCTCTCAGTATCACTTTATGGCTGTTGCAGAAGTTTCCGACTGTTTTAAGCAGCAATTCAAACACTTGCATGCATTGTTTACTTTACTTCTATAAATATTCTCATTTAATATTCAGACCTAGAGCAGCATATTGTTAAATATGCTGGTCTGAATCAGCCTAAAAAGCTATATATCCAATTTAAGAAATCTCTAGCTGCAACCCTAAATTTCAATTATCAGGCATCATTCCTTTTCTAAAAATACTATCAATGAAAATTAAATAGAGTTAATAAAAACTATGAGCAAGTATTACTGTTATGAAGAATAATGTGCTGATTTTGCACACACTTTCTACAACCTCTCTCTTTGCATTATAACAATGGTTCTCTTCTGAAAACAAAATCACTTTGCTTTAAATAGTGAAAAATTATCTAAGCCTTTTAATCCATTACAGTTTTGAAATTTTTGTATTTTATGTATGTTCATAGGCCAAAACATTCAAAAACAAATCCATTTAGGAACTTCTGAAAAAAAATTCAGAATATTTCTGTGATTCATCAGTCCAGACCATTATTAGCTTTCTTGATTTATAGATCAATGTTTTGGAAGAAAATTATTACAAATACAGCAAAGATACTTAACAGTTTGCATAGACTTTTCTCACAGCAATCATTAAGGATTTGATTCTTTTCCTCTCCAGAAAACACATGATGTAACAGGGTCACCCTAAAGTATACGTTTGAGAACAAAAACCTATGGGTTCAAACTCCAGCTGGAACTTACTGGTTAAAACACAAACCCCATTACCATCACTGGTATGCCCTGGCCAAAGGCATACCTGTACAGAGTGATCTAGCTACAATGGCCAATCAATACTCTGAGCAGGGTTAAGGAATCTGAAAAGTATCATCTGGACCCATCAGGAACGGCCTGAATCTCTGCTAATCAATCCCAGGCCTCAGCACTGCATGATCTCTTCATTTAAGACACTCAGAAGGCCTTAGCTAGTACGTATAGAGGAAGAAAAAAAATAAATGAATTAGGTGCTTCATTTAGACATGAAGCTGATAGAGGCAGACTAAAACTTGTGCTCAAAATCTTCAGTGAGTCCTTGAGCAGTTGGTTTCATCGTCCTGAGCAGCCTCCTAGAAGTTATTAGTGAATTTGGAGCAGAGGAATAACAGAATCATAAAATCTTGAAGGGTCAACCTGATCTGACCAGTACAGCCAAGACTGTTCCACAGACAAAAAGCATCTATCTAGTGCTACAAATTCAGAAATGAGTGATCTTGAAACAAGTTTCCCTTAGGTCAACAAGCAGATTTCCTTATGGTTTTCCTTCAGGAATGACTTGGCTGAACAGAAGAACCAGGACAGTATGTCAGCGCCTGGGCAGTGCTGCTCTCCCCCACCCCTGACCAGCTGATATGGTGCAGCCATCTCCCCTCGGTTCACACTGTGGGGAAGGAAGAGCTGCTGGAGAAAGCAACGTAAGAGACTGGTGGGAGCTCATTCAGGAGCTGCGTTTAAGATGAGCCTCTGGCTGCTGTCCTGTGCCTGAGCTACAGTGCAGGCATGCCCATGTCTGGCCACCCACCTCCCTGACCCCACAGAGCTGAGGATAAGCTATGGTGAATGGTACCAATGCTGTTGTGTCAAGTCATGCCACTCATATGTTCTTGAAATATCAAAAACAAATCTGCAAAGGTAAAAAGACAAATCCTCTTGAGCAGAAGAAACCCTGGAAATATTTGGAAGTACACTGATAAAATTCTTTGTTTCTCTTCCTTTGAATAATTTAGACAAATCAGAATTTTGATTTTAAATTACTTCTCAGAAAATTCAAGATTAGCTCTAGTCATGAACTCTCTGTACAGGGATATAGAGGGAACTTGAGACAAAACAAATCTGCAGACTCAAGTAGTATGCCACATCAGTTCTCCTTTCCCACCAGACTTCTAGTAGACCCGCTGCTTAAAATTATGGCATAACTTTCTCTCAAGCCTCTAGAACACTAGAACTGAGGGAAGAAGAAAGAATAAGATACTTCCTTTCTCCTGACTGGCAACTGTTAAAACTTATCTAACTGAAATACTAAACCATGAGTGTAAACAAGCTATTAGGATACCAAGAACAAAGGAAAAAGAAATAGTGTTTTGAGAACTTTGTTTAATTGCTAATTAGGGTATTTTAAAGAGACTACCCAATGGTATTGAGCGCTCTGAAACAGCAAACTACTTTTCAGTGTCTTACGTTATGCATCCAAAATCTGTAGTAGTCCAGCGATGAAGACATTGTGTGGCTTACATTAGCATTATGTTATTCTTAGTACCAACATAATATTCTTACTGCATTTGACAAGGACTGTTTAAGAGTTAATAGCACTGTGTAAGACCACTTCTCTGATCTGCAAACACAGTAAGATGCATTATCTTTGGAATTATGTTGGCTCTAGAGTTAACCACAGGATGAAGAGATGCCATCTCCACAATGAACCTCATTTTAGCACAGGGTAAACATACTTCCCCCACATCAGCTAGTCTCACAGCATTAGTGGTGTGTTGTGATTGATTACCAGCAGAGTGTTGCTGAGATATGGATTTGTATCTCAGCTTTTTATCACTATGACTTGCAAAAGGCAGTTCCTTATTTACAGACTCTACCTGTATTAAGTGACATTATTAGGTACTACTTTTGTTTAAGTGACACAAAGGCTTAGCATATTGGTAGTTTATGACATACAAGCTGCTTTAATCTGATGACTTACCCCTCACTTTTTCAATCTGTAAATAGGAGCTGCAGCATAAGAACATATGGTACTAAAAGAAATTAAAGCTAAAGTAAATGGCATTAAAACAAATTCAAATATAAAAATAGGATACTCAATCTGAATTATAAACCTGGATCTATATTAAGACTTTTAAAAACAGGAAATAAAAACCTGAATAGGAAAATTAACCTTTCAGTTGTTTTTTTTGCAAGACCATTTCAGGGGTCTCCTGTGATTAATTTATTAACCCTCATTACTTTGATCTTGTAGTTAAATGAATAAATCAGTAAATATTTTTTTAATAATTGAAACTAGGTCTGAATACCACATTACTAAAAATCAGTTGTTTACCTTTTTAACTTTTGGGTTCATATCACATTGCTTCTGATACTGTAAAAATACATTATGCATTCTCAAATATTTATTACAGTAAATACACTTGCTTATACGTATAAACACCATCACTGAGCACAAAACCAAAAAGAGCCCAGCAGAACTACCAGCCTAATGCTCATATTCCATACCAAACATCAATTAAAAAAATGAAAAATGACATTTTCCTGACTTTGTAATACTACAGCAGCTTACTCAAAAGAGGAATTTCATTATACTTTTCATGTAAATACAAAAATTTCCCTCATTATTATTCTGCAGATAAGCTCCAACCTCTAGTATATGAAGCATCACGTACCATAAAGGGTCTAAAGTAAAGTAAAGGTGTTCCTTATGTACTTAAATTTTAATTTAAGCACATGCTTGATTTATACCAATCAATTTGCTATGTGGGATTAGTTCCATCATCTTATAATCCAACGACTCCATCAAAGTCAGCTTTTTGGTACAGCCTTACACTGTATTACTTCAGCTAAGTATAGCAGCAAAAGTACTTTTATACCACTATAAAGACTTCCACATAACTGCCACTGCTACACTGCATTTCTACTCAACTGAAACATCTCTTCAGAACAACTTATTTGACTTATGTATGTTTTTTTATTTTTTTCATTTTTATTATGGCTTGGAAGGTTGGTTTGTGTTGGTTTGGTTTTGTTTTAATCTACCAGTATCTACTTGGTTGTTTGCAACAATAAAGTATTTAATCTGTGTAGTTTTACAGACAGCAAATTGTAAACAGGGTTTTCCATTCTCGTATCCATATATATAAGCCATCCTGAGAAGTATATTCATGAATGAAACAGGATTGCAAGCAGGATTTGATTTTAGCATTCTCTTAGGCTTCAGTATAAGAATCATGTATGATAGTGTTTCTAAGCACAAAAATCCCGAACTTAGAATCTGTAAAATATACCAAAGATGACACAGTCAATGCAGACTAAACACAATTCATACTAACACAGCTAAGGATTCTCCTTTTCGGGTGACGAGAAGCAGCTGCTTAGAGGTGGTTTCACTCTCAGCTGTGTTAAGGACATTGTACTGCCGTTATTCCGACATCTGCAGTAACTGGCTAACTCAAAATACCTAACCATTAGTTGGCAAATGACAGCAAAGAATATAGAAGAGGTTTGAACTACCTAATTTGGTAGTATCTCTGGCACCTGATACTTTTTATTAGCTGTACTGTAATAAGCTTCCAAACATGACAGGAACTATTCACTATCACTCCCCAAAACAGGAGACAAGTTAGTCAAGGAAAGCTGAGCAGTTCACTGTAATAAAAAACAAACAATCCTCTGACCTTACACTCTTTGGAGTCAATGCATTCAAGTACCACTCAGAGATTTCTCATTTTAGAAAAAGCAGTTAGTAGCCTAATATAAACAACAAAACTCATGACAATTTCTAGGCTTTGCTCACTTAAGGAGTACCTGCAGTTGTACCTTTTTCTCTGCAGCTAGACACCCCAGGCAGCACTTCTGGCCATTTGGGATCCTAGCCAAGGCCTTTCCTCTGCTTTGCCAATCTTTTTTTCAAAGAGCCAACTCAGGTTAATTCTTCTCAAGGAAGTATCAACAAAACAAATAGCTGGTTCTCTGTACATCTGCTGCTGATATTTCTTTGAAGAATTTTGTGTTTGAATTGAGAGAAAAAGCACATAGCACAGTGATTCACTAAAAGAAGGAATCCGATTCAACAATTACCTAAACACAGACACATACCACTTTTTCCCTCCCCAACAAGAACAATTTACTTAGTAAATAATCCAGTGTAAGTTATCAGCGTAAAGTGCAGATATCTATGTTGAGAATACACTCTTCTGCAAAGGAAGTGTCTCCTGAACAGATGGAAAGATCTACCTCTTCAACAACCACTACAGATAGGAGGAAAACAGATATACACTAACAAACAAAAGCATTTCCATTTAGATCATTTCTCCCCCTAGATACAAGCTATGATGAACGAAGACAGCTTGCATGTCACTCGGCTGTATTTCCACACATTAGCCTTTATGGCTTTGCATTTCTCATCCTCCTTCCATTTTGTATTATAATTGAAGACAAGAAATCTCGCACCTAAGGCACAAAATGTTCTGCTGGATATTCATTACTTCAGGGTTTCCAGAAAGGCTGACATACTGTTAAGTACAAATCTTTCCAGAACTTCCTTTCAAGACTAAGACAAATGAGGAACAAGATACTCAGAGAAACTGAGTTTGCATCTTCCGTCAGTGTACAAACAAACAACAAATTCAACCCCTCAGAACAGGGTATGAATCGTATCCTTGCTTTCTGGACGTAGGTCTTGACTAAATCCAGACACCAAATCTAGACATAGTGTTGACAAGAATTTTGCCACTGATTTGAGAAAGGACAGGCTCCACTTCAGCTGCTTAACACAAATGAAGCAACAGTACCTGAAGGCATGCTGGTGAAGTTGGCTGTCTTCATGGTAGCTAAACTCTTAAAGGATTTATCTATCACAAACTGTAGCTGGCTGCAAGGAGCATTCCATAAAATTCTCTACCTTCACAGCACAGGACTTCAGCTATGGGCCAGATGCTACTTCTTATCCTAATTGTGAGGATAAAGTGGATTCAAAACACCTGTGCAAAATCTGATGTCTCTACAAGGTGCTGAACAGAGGTTATGGTCAAACATGCTTTCGGGAAAAAAACCATACATTCTTCAGTGTCATGGTTTAACCGCAGCCAGCAACTAAGAACCACACAGCTGCTCACCCGCCTCCCTCACAGTGGGATGGAGGAGAGAATCAGAAGGGTAAAAGTGAGAAAACTCGTGGGCTGAGATAAAGGCAACTTAATAGGGAAAGCAAAAGCCACATGTTGCAAGCAAAGTAAAGCCAGGAATTCATTCCCCACTTCCCATGGGCAGGCCTGTGCTCAGCCATCTCCAGGACAGCAGGGCTCCATCACGCCTAACGGTGACCTGGGAAGACAAACGCCATCACTCTCAACGTCCCCCCATTCCCCCTTCTTCCCCCAGCTTTATGTGCTGGGCATGACGTCCCATGGTCTGGGATATCCCTTGGTCAGTCGGGCTCAGCTCTCCCAGCTCTGTCCCCTCCCAACCCCCTGTGCCCCCCCAGCCTGCTCACTGCTGGGCTGGGGTGAGAGGCAGGAAAGGCCTCGGCTCTGTGCAAGCACTGCTCAGCAGTAACGAAAACATCCCCGTGGTATCAACACTGTTTTCAGCACAAGCCCAAAACATAGCCCCAATACCAGCTACCATGAAGAAGATTAACTCTATCCCAGTCCAAACCAGCAAAATCAGGTATTTTGATTTTTGATAGAGTGGCAATTTTCACTAAGAAACCTCTATCATTAAAGTTTTCCCTGCTTGTACATCCCATTTAAACACAAACAGGACACCCATGAGCTGGCAAACACAGACTTCTGTTGAGCACCTTTCTGCTGCTCTGCTCCTCCCAGCCCTTGTCCTCGCAGCAGCCAGGCCACTGCTCACAAACTGCCTCCACAACCATTTGATGCCTGCAAATGTATGCCAAGTTCTAATTATGCTTGACAGCCCTCTAGAAATTCAGATATCTTTTTTCCCCCAGCCTTGAAAATGCCAGATTCCTCCTGAAGTCTATTTAGAGGGAGTGAAGCTAAGGCTTCTCTAATTAGAGCTGAGTCTCCAGTTATCCCTTTGCCCTGTATACCAGGAGCTCAGACGAGTTCTGCCAGAGAGGAGTCACATCTAGACTAGTCTACCAGCATTATGCAATGAAAGGAGGTGTGCTATTCAAGGAGTTTCTGCTGGGAAGAGAGAGACAGCTCAGAGTCACAGCTTCCTCTTCAAGCCTCTGAAACTCACGGATTCAGGAAGATTTGGTTTCCCCAGTACAAAACACCCTTCTTTCGGCGAGTAAGAGCCAGCCCAGCTTGGGCTTTGCTAATCTCGCCATTTAGTGGGAAGGCATATGAGACTCGTCGTGCCAGGAGCTTAGGAGGCACTGCTCAAAGTTATTTGGTGCCTCCGAGAGCTCCCCGGTGAATGACAGCATAAAGGATTCAATGTGTGTGCCCAGGTGTTGAACAAACACTGCCTATTAAAGAGTTTAAGAAGAGGAAACGCTTTCCAGACACACGAGCCTTTTCTAAGGGAATTGCTACTCTGTAGGATGTCAGACACATAATGCCGATGCCATAAATGTACCGCACAGCAGTTTTCATTCAGAAAATATGATTTATGTCAAGAAAACCCGAAGAAATATATATCCCTTTTAATTCCCCTTACCCCTGCCCCTTTCTCTGGGGCTTTAGGAAACAGGCTTCAGGAGAAGCTTTGAACAGTCATGCAAAAAAACTTCAATCACCTCCAGCTTTCAGAGGGTGGGAAAAACCTAAAAAATTGCCACATCTTTTGGGAGGTCAAGGAAGGGGTGCAGTCCTGGCAGATAGCTCCCACGCAGCTCTGGTGCTTTCACAGCCTGGCTCCCCAGCCTGCTGCACCCCACCGTGCTGCCAGCACAGCCCACCCTCGGGGACTAGCGGCTGGTGGGTCCTAGGGACCTACGAGATACTTTCTGCTAGTGAACGTTTCAGGCCAGAAGCCTGGTAGAAAAAAAAAAAAAAAAAAGCAGTCAGCGCCAGTAAAAGAGTTGCTCGCTTCCTGCAAAATTATTGTACCAACGGGGAAAAAAAAAAAAAAGTATTTTTTCCTATCCTGTTTGGGGCATACACACAATGAGGAGCAGATGGAGCCAGAGGCACCTTACAAGACTGTGGTCAGATGAACCCAAATGAATAGGTATGCATGGAGGGCAGCAAGCCCCGAGCCCACACCATCAGCAGGGTCTCTGCTCCCATAACTTCGAGCTCAGGCTGGGACCAGGCTGCGTCTCCTCACATCCCCTGGGTCTTTCTTATTCCTTTTCTCCTATTTACTTTGTTTGGTTTACGTTTCCTTAAGCCAAAAACTCCGCTATGTTTGTTAATGTTGATCCTGGAGGAGTTTCTCTGGAGGTTCAGGGTATGGTTTGGTATAGTTATGCTGCCACAATTGAGACGCTCTGGTTTGCTGGGGGCTGCGTCATGTTAGACCCCCACAAGTACCTAGTGAGGGACCACAACAGCCCAAAGAGCTCATAGCCTGGGGAGACAAGCCAGGCAAAGAAAATATGAGTGTCCTTATCACATAGGGAGATTAAGACCCTGGTTAATTTTATTTAATTGCCTCCAGCTCCCTTTGGTCAGTAGGGAAAGGCAGACATCCGGGGTGATCCAAACCAAGATGGAGTCAATGCCCCAAAGCTGAGCCTATATAACTCCTTAGACAGTATAGGGAATTTACAGCAATGCCCCCCCCCCCCGCCCTATTTTCGGTAGAGGTGTGTACCTGTGCTTTATTCTGTTATCACCCACGGCGAGTGTTTCTGATCGCAGAAAAATTCAGAGCACGGTAGGGTGAGGCCTGAGGGACAGGAGGAATGTGCCAGGCTGTGCCCCTACCCCAGAGCCCACGTCCACCATCTCCAGCCTTCCACCCTCTCCTCCACCAGCTCCCTATGGGGACTGGTCTGGGCTCTAAAGCCCTTCACCAAGATTGCACTTGCCAAAAACCTGCTCGACAGCAAAAAATTTAGCTGGGTCTTGGGGGGAAGAAAGAAAATGTCGTGGGAGGGAGTCGCGTCTGCTTTGAGTTTGCTTTGGGTGAGATTAAACATTAGTGGCAGGCACACAAGTCATGTGTTGTTTTGTTTCAGATAGCAGCTAATGCCTTTATTTAAATTGCAGCCACTTCTTTGAAACCCAAGTTCCAAAAAAAAAAAAAAGCACGTTTAAGCAATCCTGCCCAGGCAAGCAGAACAACCAGCCAAAGCCAACTCTGTTACATGAGGTGAGTTATTTAAACCTAGGCAAACGGCTGCGTGCTGCAGGTTTCATCGGTGCCGGTGTCAGTCGGCGCGTGTGCGTGCATGGCCGCGCGTGCGTTCCTTCGGCTCAGCTTTGGCTTCCCCAAGCAAATAAACCGCCCAGTCAACTCAAAGAAAGGGAAGCATGAAGCACATCTCTGTGCTAGCCTCCGGCCCGGGGTAACGCGGCACGGTGAGGAGTTACGCAGAGGTTTCCTGAGTCCCTGCTCAATACGTAGCTGGTGTTTTCCCGGCAGCTGCGTCAGCGAGACCTCCGCGTTTGGCTGGCCAGGCTCCAGGGTGGCAAGGCTGCCAAAACAAAACACCATGTGCAGGAGCGCGTTAAAGCACCTGCATGTTCTTTGGGAGAAAAGTTTGCACTGGCTTTTTGAATTATGTTGAGAGCAAAGGCTCTTTAAAGAGCCTTTAAAGAGGGGAGGGGGAAGGGTTGTTTTTCTCACCTATGTTATGTTTTAACTCAAATGATGTAGACCAAAAAAAAAACCCCTTCCATGCTGTCACTATGGCTACAGATCACTGTGCGGGAGCCTGTGAGCAGAAAAATGCCAAGCGGAGAGGGGTTGGCGAGCCCGGCGCTCCTTCTTGCTGCCGGGTACAGCCCTCCGCTGTGTCCTCCAGCCACAGGTTTGTCCGAGGCCACCTTCCCATCCCCATCTGATAGGAAAGTGGAAACGCTGCAATTGCAAAATCCTCTGTTGGCTGGCTCACATGAGTAGAACTTCCCGGGTCATGAGCTCCAGAGCGAGAGCAAGAAGGATCTTTGCACCTCACCTCCCCGGAGATGTTATCATCAGCGCTGTCATAACACCTGCTCTCTAACTCTTCCCCAGAGGCTGGCACGCTGCAGTGAGGAAACAGGGCAGCGCAGAAGGCTGACATACCTGCAGACCCTGTGCCTGTGCCGTGATGGGTTCCCGCTGGCGTGATACCAGTGACCAGCTCAAAGGCTACTGGTACTGCTTAGCCCCCGTCCTACGCTCGCACTGCAGCTTGGCGGTGTGATCGTGATCCTGGAAACGTAGAAAGTCAAGCCAGGTGAGGTTTCTCCTGTGCCTAAACCCACAGAAAATACTCTGCTGTATGTCTCGATTGTAGTCACAGGGTCACGCTGGTCCCCCGGTAGCTTGAGAAAAAGTTATTGAGGGAATTCCCTGAGGCATGGCATTACCACATCACTCTGTTGGAGACTTACCGTAACTGTGAGAGTATTTCCTCTGGTTTTAAAAACCCTACCTCTTAGTAGGATCTCAGTGAAAGTGACATCTGAAAGGTTAGTCCTTGTCTTTACTTGTGTGAATGTTTAAAATAATTATGACAGCTGGTTAGGAAAAGGCTTCTCATTTAGCACTGCCTTGCTTGTTTTCTGTCACTCCCTGAGAATCTATCATCTCAGCAGAATTTGTTTAGAGAATGGAATGGTAAAGTGCATTGGCAGAAGAAGATGAACAAGATACGATAAACACTTTTAAATTGATTGAAAATTTGACTAAGCTGCTTACTTTCCTAATTATAATGCCTAATTAGTTAGCTTGTTCCAGTCAGTCATGCAGCTTTGATAGCCTTATTGTGCTCCAGAAGTCTGGGGCCTGAGATTTAAGCAGGTCTGTCCTAGATATCTAATGAACTGTTAATTTGAAAATAAAAACATTCTTAAACTGCTCCACTAGTAATCACCTTCGGGACTGATACACGGAGCCAAAAGCACCAGCTTAAAATAACTTCAAACCAGATTCCACGAGGACTGAGCTGCACGAGTCGGTGACTGTAGCTCAGAGAGTTACCAGCGAAGTTACTGCAGCTTCACCGGTGAGAAGCTACAGGACTGTGATGCTCACTGAGAGGTGCTGGAGACCATCTCTTCCTTCCCAAACTGCTTCCAGAGCTAGCTCCCGGGCTGGTTGATCGGGTGGGTTTACTCCCACCTCCCACTGAATTGCAGAAGAGCACAGGCTCAGCAAGAGCGAGTAGGGAGGCTTGTAGCCTAGCATTTAATCCGCTGTCAAGCGAGAAACACAGATTTCTGTTCCTCTCAGGCAGGAGAGGGATTTGAGCCCCAGGCTCCTGCACGTGGTGCGAAGCTCTCGCAGCTGAGGTGCTGCACAGACACGGGGAGTGTCTGGAAATGGCTGTTTCTTATGCAGAACCTGATCTGCTAAATCAGGGTAAATTATGTGACAGCTTCTGGGCTCAGTCCAGCCTGTGTTTGTCCAGACAACCACTTGGACATACGCTACCTTCTGCTCTCTTCCAAGAGCTCCTGTATTTCTTATTGGCCTTCTCATTCCCGAGGCAACAGCTGACAGCTCTGTCTCACACCTGGGCAGAGCTGGCACACTGCTGCCTACGCCTTAGTTAAAAACAAAAACAAAACAGAAACCAAGATCAGTTTCATGCTAAATGCCCTGCACAGCCTGCTGCTGGCACTAGGCTGAGGGACATCTTCTTAAAATTAGTTTAACATTACCCATGGTGGAAGCACTCGCTCCCCACTGCTCCCTAGGATGAGGAGACATCTTCCAGATGACACACGATACACGCGATGAACAAAATCTATTTAAAAATTTGATTTAAACCAGTGCATGTTACAAGGCAGGTAAGTCTCTTCCCTTCCTTTGAAGTGAAAGCAGTGCTGGCCAAAAGGAGCCTTTTATTGCAGGGCTACCACTAAGTGAGAGGAAAGCAAAACTTGCATGCATCCACTTTCACCATCAACTTATGAGAAGGGCAGACACAGTGTTGCAAATTTGATAAATTTGTTTCAAAGCTGATGAAAATAATTGATGAGCAGCATCGTTTGCACTTACTGCTATACATAGGCTTGAACAGGCAGGATGTGTTTTCCACTGCTTAACACAGTACTTAATTTCAGGCAGCTTACCACTGCCACGGACTACACAGCACTGAGGCACACACAAAAGTTATACGCAGCATCTGAAATCACGTACATAAACCCAGATTACCAGAAGCATTCAAGTTTGATGTTTTACCTAAGGGAGTTTTGTGGTTTGTAAAGATACTTTCTCCTACTCCTGACCAGTCAAACCTATTTTTTTTTTTTTTTTGTAACTATGGCTAGATGCAGCTTCCCCAAGGTTACACACTCCTGACCAAGGTGCTCTACAGTTAACCAAGAGGCTGAAAGAGATGATGCCACAAGCTCTGGATTTTCTGGAGCTGCTTGCCAGCAGCCTCCCACCTGTGACTCCAGTGCAGTGCACCTGCAGGCAGCTGCTCTGCACCACAGCAAGTAGAGGCTGATCTCAAACCCCTCCCAACACTGAGCTTCATCACAACTGCTCAGAACTCTGCCACTGGGTCCTGCAGCCACACAAGTGCACCCTTGGTCTCTGGCACTGTGGTAAAAATCAGGATTCACTCATGAAAATGTTTGGTTGAGTTACAGAGTCTCTTTATTAATTTGCATGTTAGCTAACTGAAAACTGTATGTGAGAATTAAAGTCAAAACTACTGCCATGAAGTGAAAACACTATTTATTTTTATAAAAGGCAATAATTAAAAACAAACCCTACCAGTGTGTACATTGTACACATTTGAATGACACTTACAAGAATGAAGTTTCCATATACAAAGATTACAAGCCCACACTGGTAAAGGATGCACACAAGCACATACACAACTTCAGAAATGCCTTAACTCCAGATCACAGTACCAATTACTCTATGACCACAGCTGCATAGCATTTTCATTATTAGCATCCACACTACTTTATTCCACTACAAACTGTACACAGAAAGCAAGAAGGAGTTTATTCAGAGAGCATACATATTCGCAGAAAGAATTTATTTGCTGGAATGATCTCTCACTCTTCTGTTGCCATCTTCAAGAGATATTCCTTGTCAATTTTGAAGAGCCTCCACCCCTCCTCAGTGGACAAATCAGAAGCACCCCTTCTCTTATAGAACCTGATGGACGGTTCATTCCACTCCGCAACAAGGAAGTGCATACTGCTGCAGCGGCACTTCACAGCAACCTGCAAAACCGTGCAACATGACACACTTCACACAACAGCCCCAGATGACAAGCCTAGTGAGAACTGGCAAGACTGCTCAGCAACTAACTGTGTAGCACCAGAAGTCATCATCAAGTTCACTGTCAGCCACTTTGGTACTTATCACTGTTTAACAGACTCCAGACAATGTTTTAAGCTGTCTAGTGTCCCATGACCTCCTTTAACCCTGAGTAGCACTGAAGGAGCAGCTCTCTCTCATGCAGTTAGCAGAAGAGCAAGAATACTGCCTTGCCATGTGTCCTCAGTTCTGGTGGTTTGGACTTATCACTTAGACCTACCTGACTCAAGTTCTTCAGAATTTCTGACCCAATGCCCAGTCCTAAACAAAGAAAACACACACAACAAGAAACTAAGTTTTAATTTCAAGGAAGCCTTGTAGGAAGCAACTCATCTAATTCTGTAATACATACCTCTATACTCTGCCATCACATAAAAATCTTCAAGATACAGCAGTTTTCCAATCCACGGATCGTAAGTGAAGTAATACATGGCAAAGCCCACAATGCAGTGTTCTGAAACAAAGGGTGTAAAGCTTCAGCTAGTCTGAATTTTACAGGCAAGAACATTAAGTCTTACATGCATATTTAAACATACAGATTCTCTTTCTGTGACATGCAGACATTTGCTACTAGGTTAGAGTTAAGGATGAAGTTTGCAAGTAAGCACACAACTGAAAATACAGGTTCTGACAAACTTGTATCAACCTAACAGAATGAAGATTGCTCTTGCCATACCCTGAAATCCTCAAAAGCACTAGCAGGGTGAGTACTGAACACAAGGGTTTTTTTTCTACAAACAAATGCATACCCTACCGATTTATCAGTATTTCCACTCTGGAATACAAGTAGAAACTTTACACAGCAGTTCAGAGTCTAGATGATTGCCCCAACTCTGCTTCCTCAGCAACTAAAACAGTCGGTCAAACTCTAAAGAACACTGGTCTTTCAATATATATTCCTCAGTAACTACACTATGCGAGAAGGCATGCTTGTAGGCCACCTTTACAGCAGCATTTCCAGCACCTCAACTTGTGCTGCCACTGAGAGCATCATGCCGTTTTCTTTACCTTCAGCACCATAAAGTCAAGTAAAGCTGCAGCTTCAATTACAATTCTGTGGCTCAGCAGGGAAGAGAAACAAACTCTTCCAACTGCAGCCCAAAGTCAAACCTAAGCCTTGAGTATTTTAACTACATCTGCCACAACACTCTGCACATACTCTAAGAGAAGCGTGCAAACAAATTTCTGATCTACTGTGTCTTTGGTAAAGGTTTGGGAATAGCACTTGTCCCTGTAGACCTTACCTCATATTATGATCATCTACTTTATTGTGTAACGGATCTTTTAGTTACCTCCCCGCCCATCCATGTACACGGAAGGGCCATGTACATGGCGAAGCTAGAGACTGTAACCTGAAGATTGGGGACAAATTAAAGAAAAAAATGTGATTCAACAGGATTACATAAAGGTAAGTCAGGGTCAAACATGAAAAGCCATTTAATTAACTGGAGTCAAGTACATTACGTTATACCTGATCTTCCCACGCCTCCAGGATTAGCAACTACTTCAGCAGAGCATCACTATATGTTACTGCATTTAACAGTTAGCCTACTCCTCCTACCCCAATTCACTGGCGGAACCTTACGTATAATCGATAACATCAAGTATAAGATGCCTCTTGTACACTTAGCACCTAAAAACAAGTATCAGGAAGCCTCACCTTCAGGTGACCACTGTTCTTTTGGCACTTCTGCAACCAGACAGTGGTAGAACGGGTGCTCGCCAAAACCATCCTCAAGCAGTTCTAGAAAAGCAGAATAAATCGGCACCTGAGCTACAGACACCGTCACAAGGCTACCAACCCGGCGAGCAGATGCCTCCCTTATACCTTTCTCAGTTAGCACCACTTGATCCTCCATGTCCTCGTACTTCGCTAGTTCCTGCAAGAGAAGGAGATGTGAGCGGACTCTCCCCGCCCACCCACCCTTGCGCAAGACCTTGTTTTTCCTCACAGAGAAGGGCAAAGGTGCCCCCCACT
>JANZLQ010000022.1:21482215-21495754 GCA_026212715.1 Elanus axillaris | reverse complement strand
GCTGGGCTGGGGTGAGAGGCAGGAAAGGCCTCGGCTCTGTGCAAGCACTGCTCAGCAGTAACGAAAACATCCCCGTGTTACCAACACTGTTTTCAGCACAAGCCCAAAACATAGCCCCATAGCAGCTACTATGAAGAAAACTGACTCTATCCCAGCCCAAACCAGCATATTCTGTAATCTTCATCTCTGATCATTCTTCTAATGATCGTTTATGAAGTTGCCAAAAACATTTTGTCACAAATCTTTCCAACCTTCTGTTAAGTCTATCTGCATAAGGACAAGTGAGCATTAAGAATACTTCTTCCTTTTTATTTCATCTGGTTTCCCAACTTGTCCAAAAAGTTAGGTAAATTATTACTTTTCCAACCATACTCAGAAAAATTAAAATATTGATACATTGAAATACAGAGATACACTATAGTTTTGAAAGCAAAATCCTTAAAGCTATTGCAGAGACATAATTTTCACTTCTTAAGTGTTTAAAATACAAAACCAGTTTTGCCTTAAGACCAAGCCCTTGAGTTTGCCATCTATACTGCACCTTATGTAGAGAATTTTAGAGTATTCTTCCAGGGGAAAAGACCTAAGCAAAGGGCAGAGCAGAAATGTCATCTGCCTACACTTCCTACAGAGAAAAGACACTCAGAAAAACAGCTTACCATAAAGCAGAGTTTACAAATAACAACATTTTACTACATATATACAAGAAGAAAGAATAGTTTATGAATGTCATACTTTATTACGATACTCAAATACTTCAAATCCTTTACAGACTACCAGGCCTAGTTAAGTAATGATTAATGTACAAAGCAAGAAACTCTAATACTTACATAGCTGTGACTCTTAAGGAAATCTGAAGGGTTGCTTGTGCAGACTTTATCCCCTTCCAAGCCAATTACTCTTTTACAGATATTTGACTTGGGGTCATTTGGGCTTTTCACAATTACAATATCTCCTCTGAGAGGAAAAAACAAACAAAAACAAACAGAAGAACTCTAAGTACAAACTATTTGGCTGAATACAACTGCATCAATGTGTATACTCCAAAAATATTCACATACATTAAAGATACTTCCTTCTGCTTGTCTACAATTTTGGTTTCTTCAGTTTTACTTGGGATGTAATTTTACACACAGTTTTTTAAAGTACAGTTGGAGAGATTCTTTGCTATTTAGATCATTTATGAAACATTTAATACTACGTTTTAATTCACAATATTCTGATTAAATGAATGCCATTTAACTTGATCCCGTTGCTATGTAAACATGGAACAGAAGAGATTCCGTGTTCCTAAATGTTATTGACCAAACGTTATTCTTCCAATGGAACTTCAAATAATCTGAGTCTGTAAGACTTTACATTACTTTTACTTCTTGATTATATATGTTAGATTGTACAATGAAAAAGACCACAAGAAAATGGGTGAGGGCCTTGAGCCTACTGTGCTCTACAACACAGTAATAAAATGACATTTGATAAATGGTACTTAGACTTTCCTAACAAACTATTTGAGCACAGCAATACTTACAGCCTGGTTTTCAAGAAAGACAAAACTGCTTAGAGAGAAGTTACAGTCACACAATAGAACTGTTTTAGGTGGAAAAAAATGGGAGTTTTTCCATTGTTTGGACAAAGCTGTAAGAGTGACACACTATAGCCTAAATGAATTCTGCCAAGTTGTTCGATGGGCTCTAAGTGCTGATTACTTTAACTTCCATCAGACACCATGAGAGGAGATTTATGGAAAATTACAAATTTAGAAGCAGAAGAATATATGAAATAAAGGATGGCTAGAATGTGGTTATTGACAAGCTCTGGCAAACGGAATGTAAAATCTAGTCTTAACAAAGGAGCATACTTTCGAATGCAATAAAAGTGGCGGCTAAGGTTCTCCGAAAAGACAATATCAGAATTTTGAATGGTTGGTTCCATTGAAGGTCCAGAACACTGCAAATTAAAAATACATGAGAAAAAATTACTATTTCCAATTACTTTTATCTAAAACACATTAATATTCAAATTATTTGCTAATAAATTAGAAAAGGTATAACGTAAAGAACAACTGAAAAAGTGAGATACTCCAAGGAACATGTATTTAAAAGGTGAGGACAGCCTCCAGAGCAGGAGGCTCTGTTACAGCTCTGTATTGATCCAGGATTTGTCCTGAACAGGGCTAGGTGTTACAAACCCCTACTGATCCATTTCAGTACCTAATCTGCAGGAAATTTTTAGGAGCAGCACTGGAAGCTCTGCCAGCTTAGTCCTTTCTTCAGCCTCTAAGAGAATCATCACAGAAGCTGCAAAAGCAGCTCACAGCCAAACTCCACTCTGTCCAGCAGCAGTATCTGCTAGGTTTCAAACCTGAGGAGGAGGGGGAGGGAACAGAAAACAACCAGGAATCTGCCCACAGCTGGAAACAAGAGCATTTCCTATGGCATTATTAGTGACCCCAGTCTTCCTGGAAGAACGTACTCTCTGCAGAATGCTTAATCATAGTTTCCCATTTGCTTCAGTGATGCCTCAAACAATAACTTAGAAAAAACAGGAATGCCGAAAGTAGAAGTAACTTTCATAAAGGCTGGACCTGCCTCCAAAAAATAGGCTTTTACTAAACACACTCTGAAAAAGCTTTAAAGAAAATGAAGAAACCTGAAATACTGGCATTATCATATATAGCAATTTCAGTATTATAGTTTTATTTTCTTTTAAATGTCATGAAAATGAAAAGTTACCACAACAATTCCTCCAAGGTACTCAAAGGCACAATGCGCTATGCAGCCATATTGCACAGTATACCCAACAAATCGAAAGGTTTTTCCTAGGACATTGCGAAGCATCGTACAGTGTTACGTCGTTCAGCTGGTTCTAGTCTACAGTAAAACAGAAGAATATCATTCATTTGATAACAACCTAACATTTACAAAACCATGTTTTGTATCTAACAACTGATGGACAACATTTTTTAAGAAAACAGTGAATAAAACCAACAAATAATCAGATATATCTGATGAGATTAATATAGTTTAAACTCAAATACCATCAAAAAGGTTTTTTTTTACTATGCAAACACTTCCACATGTACCATCAATGGACCCCTCTCACCAGCTTTAGTGAGATTCAGTTGAGTAGGACCTGAAATAAAACAAAACAAAAAAAACACACCTTTGCCAAATTAGAGAAATTAATGGGAGAGAATGGTGTCAGTGCTCTCTACTGAGACAGCTGGGCTTCTTTTAGTCAAGACAGCAGACAGGCTTACCTGTCGCATGTCTAAATATCTGCAATAGTTATTTCTCATAACATCCTCCCCTCCGAGAGGCTTGGCTGAATGGATTCTGGAAAGCCGTAATCATACCTTTAAATGCAGGCTTCAACTTGCTGACTGGACCACCTATTGTAAACCAGATGAGGTTATTTACTATGTAACACTTCACAGTTATTTTAATCACCTGAAGACAGTGCAACTTAAATCACTGTTTTTCTTCAAGCACTAGGATTTAAACTGAACACTCAACAGCAAAACTGAGAAGCATCAAACCAGCCAAAGTGATTGGAAGATATTTCACAACTGAAATTACATTCATAGAAAACCAGAGTAATCTAGTCATCAACCAAAACTTTAAAAGTGACCTGACAATCAATCAAATGAAAAAAAGACTTGAAGAACTAGACAAAATTAAAGACAATAAAGGTGTGAATGGCTTGCCTAAGTAAGAGGATACTAGAAAAAGAATACAGGAATTCTGGAGGTTTTGCAGAGCTTGCCTTTGACTAGACTTCTATTACCAAAACACCTGCATATAAAAATAAGGCATTAGATCTTTCTTCTCAGCTGTAGTACAGTGGCATAAGTTCTACAGCACATAAGACTGTAAATATCTTCTGACCCCCTCCCCCAAATATTAAATCACACTCTGATGATTAGATGCAATTCCTGCAATGCTAATCTAACTAAAATGTTTCCTTATCCCAATTTTTAAGCTATTTTTATATAAATGTATGTATCCCTTAAGGAAGTTGAAAACACACATACTGAAGTAACTGAAGCAAGTTTTACATTCTGCAAGAAACCTGTCCCCCTTAAACTCAGTATCGGGTTTATCATGAACTAAAACCACAGCAAGATTTCCCTCATTTACTAAGATGGGTCAATATAGCTTGCTAATCAAATGCAGTAAGTTAAAAAGAGAAAAAAATGAAAATAAAAATACCATGTGTACAATATGCCCTACTAAATAATGAAGTAAAGACCTCCCCTTCTACATTTCATGATGTTTTGCTATTTAAATGCAGGAATTTAGAAGTGCATAGCTTTACTTGCACACTCTAGAAGTTAATAAGAATTTTGCCTGCATACAATCAGAAATAGCTTTTGTTATCTGCATTTAGTATTTATTTATAAAGAAAAGAAAATTACCATCCTTGGGGGAAAATGTTCTCTAACAAACTCATTTCCATGTTTCCAAAAAAAGACTTTTTTTTTTTTTACATAAAACATCTCCAGAATAAATCCACTTAAACCAATCTGCAATTCATCATCCTTAATATTAGCTAACAAGTTTCACAGTAATGACCCAAAATACAAGAGAAAACAGAAAAGCATTGAATTGTTTCATTAGCACATGCAGTGGCCAGTACACTGTAGGACACCCTGTAGAAACTGAACAGTTTTGCTGCAAGCCAAATGCACTTTCAGCAGAATTTATTTTGGAGAGCCAGAAAACTGGTTTGCTCTTCTCAACCCAGTATGCTATGAAAAGCATAGACCAACTCCTTGCTCCCAGGGCCACAAACACTGTGAGTCCAGAAATGTGTTACTGGTAATAAAAGGAAGATGGAGTGACAGCAGATCGACCGGAGTTGCACTAGTGTGCATTAATGACCACACTATCTTTTGAGAGAAGTCCGTCATCAATACTTAACAGCACCTGCTAGAAAGGCGGCCTCACATTGCTTCTCAGTTGAGGCTGACAGAAAAATACTGCGCAACCCTGCTGTATTTCAGATCCATGCTATTCAGAAACCCTATATTAATATAGTAAGACAGTACAGAATTCGGGCACCTGTGGATATTACAGGTAAAAAGGAATTGTATAAACTTTGCATTACATTGACTGAAGTAGGTAGATATTGTTGATTGTGCCAAACAGTACAGTAACAACAGATGCATTAAGAGAAAATGTAAACCTCTCATACCAACAGCTATGAGGTTATAACTAAAGTATTTTTTTTATTATAAAACTGCAAACAACTGCTCTATGTCTCTGCAAATAAGTTTCACACTGATTGCAACTGATTTCCTGTTAAGACTGGATAACACGTACTTCCCGATAGTTACACTGAACACATTAATTTCTCTCTGATGTCTCTGAGTAACTCTGAATTAGGAGGGATAGATTTGCAAATTATTCAAGGAAACACAGGGTTCAGAGTGAGCTTTACTTACTGCTAGAGCTGTCATGGTATAAAACTAACCACAAAGATAGAGCATGAGTGAAGAGGTCTCAAATTTTGTTCCCAGTTCTCTTAAAATAAATCCTTAACCCCTAAGACATGGATTCCACCAGTCCCAGTTTATAAATGTGGCATAATTGATTTTTTTAAATGTTCAGGCTTATCAGATGTTTGTGCTAATGATGAAAAATTCTTAGCTTTTTATTACTTCTCAAGGAAGTTGATTTCAAATTAAGGCATATATATATACACACACACACACTTAGATCATACACAGTATGAACCTAACAAGATAACTTCAGAGGATTGGGGGTTTTGTTTTTAACATTAAGCACCATCTTTAGACATCTAATGTTCATTCCACAGAAAAACTACAATCCTGGAAGTTTTCACGTAGTTTTAAGTAACAACCTCTAGGTAATAAGTGAATGGTTGTAGTAAGTCCAGTCAAAAAAGAAACAACCTCTATTTTATTAAAAAACCCACAGAATATTTATCTTACAATTGCTCTAGCTTAAGCATCAGTAAAATAGCTGTTTCCTCAGAAAGCTATTTATCAGTACATTTTTAAAACAATGCCATACTGTTGATCACAAGAAGGTAAATGGCTGAACATTCTTCCACATCACACAATTTTGATACAAAGTGCTGTCAGCAGGCAACTTCACCAGATACAGCATAAGACCATTAAGCACAATAAAACAAATTATTTAAGTCATAGGCCCCTTGAAAACTGAGTTCTGTGATAAGGATGTTTATAAAATAGATTCATTAATGGCATAAAACCTGTTGCAATTACTTCCAGGTACTACCTACTATTTTATAGTAGGTACCTGAAAATTTTATATTGAAATAGACATTGTTTTTATACCAAACACAGACATTGATTTAAAAAGGTTGCACATTCATTTTTATCACATAGACTACAATCTGGTGGTTTTACAAGAACTGCATAGTTTATCCCCTGCAGCAAATAAAATGCGAAATGTAATTACTATTATCTTCTGTTCCCTTTTCCTTACATAGCTTATGCCTTCATCATTTGATTTTTTGTTTGTTTGTTTGTTTATAAAATTAATCACAGCTAGCAGGGTGGAAATCACTTTGAGCCTCATTAATGACATCCAAGAGATGGGAAAGGATTAGTTCTCAGTTGCTGCCAGTTATAGCGCCAGGTGGCTTTTTCTGCAGTGAAGGTGTTACCGATAATCCCATTACATTGGTACTAAATCTTGCAGACATCAAAATTATCACCAAGGTTCCTTTTCATCCCATCCTTTCCAAATGACTGGAAGTCGCTTCACCTGAAAGAAGTCAAATCCACATGCAGCTGCTGTTTTAGCAGCCAGCGGACTCCCTGAGAATGCCAATCGTGATCCAATTTCGCTGTGCTGGTGGCCCCCTATTCCCTGTCCAATAATACATCTGTTAAAAAATCCTACAGCTACAAATCAAGTTTAATCCTACCAGGGACCTCATGTTGGTCTTGTCTTCCAAAAAGGCAGCAGGTTTTGCCGTCTATCTCTGCTAGTGTCTGGGGAATACTCTTTAAATCCCAGCCCTACTTAGAAGAATAAGCTAAGGATCACAAAACATGACCTTAAAAACCCTGATATGACTATATTCTGACCCAGAGGCATTCATTCTAGGTGAAGATTAGAACTTTGCATAATAAGATTACACAGCAAGTGAATGATATCAAGGGACTATCCATATGCAGCCGCCTGGTTTTCTATAGACAGCCTGTGCTCTGCAATATGCAGTACAGACGAAACAGAGCTTGGTCTTTCTAGCTGAAATAAAATAGATCCACATAAATTAGTTGCCCATTTCCAGATTCCTAAATCCCCTATTACATCTTCTATTGACAGCTCCTGTGAGGATAGCACAAATGGTATTATCTTTGTATTCTTTGCTTCTGTAACAATCACACTGAGGGAAATGTACATAGGTTGTCTAGAAATTAACATCTTGTTTGCTGTAATCTTGGATTACAATTAACTGTGTACATAATAAAATTAGGAAATCAATGAGCAGATTTACGATCTACAGATAACCAATGGCATTGTGTAAGACAGTTTAGCATATGGTGCCAAAATTTTAAATACGGGAAAATCAAAGTCACAGCCAGTGAAAGCATATCTAACCAAATTATTTGACTTGATAGTAAATAGATTTTTCATTATAATAAAAAATTTCCACTCACATTTGCTTTATATAATGCTTCCTAATTCTGAATTTTCACTGAATATTTAATGATAGTTTATCAGTTTTTCCTGAGCTAACAGAAACTCCTAACATTCTCCACTTCTAACCAGACACCTTTCTTCACACAAGGTAATCCCTTAACTTGCACCATCTCTTTCCCAAAGAGTTACTCTGATATTATTACTTTAAGAAAAATCCAAAAACCCAAAACAAAGAAAAAATTGCACACTGACCAGGCTATTTAAATATTTATGTTTGAGCTGTTATTTATATTAAACTATTCTTTTAAAACTTCTGCATGAAATAATGTTACATGTGCTACATGTGAAAGGTGTATATAATGTTTATTGGGAAAGATTCTTCCTGTATCAGATACACAACTTAAAACATTTTATGTTTATTACATATTCTAATTATAATCTGAGGATTCCAAACATCTAAAGCAAAACAAGGCACAATTTTCAAAAGGTCTTTCCAAGCAAGGGGTCAAGCAGAACTTAATTTGTATTTCTAACTGTTGGTTTTCTCTAGAAGAAACACTGGATTCAGTCTGGCAAATCTGAAAAGCTTGGTGATATTCTGGAAGAGAAGATTATTTTTCCACATTTTCACATCTCTAGAGGCACTGACAGTTTGTCTCCAACAAGTGTTCCTCCATCTACTGATCTCAAGCTGACAACGAGCTCAATCCTGTAAACATAAATTCACATAGTACAATCCTCTGGTGTTAAAGTAGAGACTACCTACATAAGAACGAGCAATTTTTCAAAACAGATTTCAAGTAGTTCTCACTGGTTCCATTTACCTTTGGGAAGCAACTCCTAACAATGCCACAACCCTGTATAAAAACACTGTATTAACGGTCAGATGCATTCCAGGGCTTCTATCTTCCTCTGCAGCTCTATACACTTATCTTTTCTGAACAGAGAAATCCAAATAGCTGAGCAAAGGCATCGTCGTACATGTCAAGTTTGAGCCTCTGAGGGATGCTGAAATACTCCCTTAACAGTTTCCTGTAACAATGTCAAAGTTAGGACAAACGCCAAAGGTCTGACAGCACAATCACTTTCCTGGTGACTGAGAAAAATGCACCATGTCTATATGACAAGGGTCAAATAATTATATTCTGAGCTATATGCATTTATCTTAAATTTCAAAAAATTTACTTTCTTGAGACATATATATGTAAACATTTAAAATTAATTTTCATTAACTAAGACAAAGAGTTACAAGTCTAATTTTTCACATTAAGCACTTAAAATCTCCGACCCTACAGAAACTCATATTGTCCATGGCTCACATCTCCCCTGCACTTACCAGTGCTGACACACCTTCTAGAAATATACAGGTATTTTTGGAAATACTACTCAAGGCATTGAATAGAAGAGGGGTAAATAATTCCCCTATGCGCTGACAAGTAAAAAGCCTGTTTACTTAAAATATTTGTCATTACAAAGAGGATTGTTTGCTGGTAAAAAAACAAAACCAACAAAACCACCACAAACACAAACAAACAAACAAAAAAAAAAAAACAAAAACAAAAGCCCTCCACATCAAACAAAGCAACCTATTTATGTACGCCATCAGCAAGACTGTTTAGAAAGAAATACAAGTGTCTTAATCTTATCTCCAGTGTTATTCTCAGATTAGAATGCCATCATTGAAGAGTACTCCATATTGGTTTCTGAACACGGAAATCACACAGTATGAGATGTTAACACAAATAGTAAGTCAAACCTATTATTAAACATTTAAAAAATACAAAAGCAAAAAAACAATACCAGTTTTGGCACTGGCAGAAAATATAACAATAGTAATAAGGAATCTTTCTTTATGTTCATCAATACTTCCCAGTTATGAGCATCACCTTCTAATGAAATATCTTATGCATACTCTGCATTAAAAAACATGATAAGAATCAGAAAGGAAACATACAATCAGACAAAAGTGAGGTCAGTATTTACAAGTTACCTGAACAGAAGAAAAATGCAAATCAAGTACGTGTCACTGCTATTATTCTACAAAAATTTTGATGGCTTTCCCAAATTGTATTTTAGTTACAAAGTTCTAAATACACTCATGTACATGGATTCAACTACTTACTTTTTCATAGCACAAACTGTCTTTCACTTGAGTTTATGCAGAATTAGTACTTTTTCTCATTGCTCAATAAAATTTTATTAGTTATTTCTGAGCTGTTTTATGTGTAAAACACAAGTTCTGTAAGTTCTCCACTTACAGATACAAATATTAAAAAGAAGTTCCAAACATCAATAGATGACTGCAATGATATTCAGTCTAAGTTAATCCCCAGACATCCAAATCCATGAATAAAAATTCATCAGTTTTAAATACACTGAGCCTATTAAGCAAGAACAAAAGCATATGCACAAAAGAGCTTTTAATGTATTTCAAAGCCCACAAGAGCCATGGTCTCATTAAAATTATAAATTACACAAACATGGAATAAAGATTCAAACTGCAGTGCAGCTAAGCAGATTACAGAAAACCCCGCGTTCCATATGATAACACACCATGGCCCTCCCAGATGGGGGCTTGGAACAAAAAGGCCATCACTGTAGCTAGGGAAAACCTCCTTGTGATCTCTGGTTTCTGTTCAGCAGATGACAGCCAAATAATATGTTGATTATTCTGTTTGTGCTGCTAAGCTTGTAAGATGGAATAAAAGCGATATGATCTATTGTGAACTCAATGCTAATGTGTTGCTCCACTCATAAATAATATACTGAATTTATTCTGAAACTATCTTTTTATCTGAGTTCCAGGTTTTAAATGCATGAACCAAAATAAAAAGCCAGCATAAACTATTATTTAATTTGATGGTTTAAAGTAAAAGATACAGCTGACACAATAATAAGTGAGAAAACTGACTACTTAGTGAATCAAATAAGTAGAGGTGCCTTTCTCAAATTTAGCAAATGATTATATGCTGAGGTGCGGAGTACCTGCAAGATGCTGAGCACACTCCAGCCCTACAAAAATGCATTATCACTGATACAAAACAGATTACCAAAAAGGGGTCTATATGGCTTATTTTACCACAGATAACCACCCCAAATCCAAATTTCAAATGAGGACACAAGTACTTGTAAAACAGAAAAATAGTACAGAAACATCATTGTATAATTTCATTAATATTCTGTCTCCCTGACTGAACTGCCTTCTTAAAAACTTTTTATTAAAGTTTTAACAAGTGATCAGATTTTACTTCATCTAAGTTTACTAACTTGGCTTGTTCCAAAAGCACACAATTTGGCTTGCCTTTTCTTCCATAATACACTGCCTTTTTAAAAGGAAGAGTCAGTGGTCATAGAGCTCCTTTTACAGATACTGTGTACATGCTGAGAAGACTGATAATCTTCCTACAATTTAACGTTTGTGAATTTTAGGTCTTATGCCAGAAATGTTAAGAATTCTATTAAAAAAATCACTGTGGCTTGACAATAGCATGAGAACATCAGACCAAACACTGCTTCACACTTCTTGGACTAATGGAAGCAGCGTTGCTAAAGAGAAGTGGTGGAAATAGGCAGTTCCAAGAGTGTGCAACTTTTCTCAGAAATATAAAAATGTACTTAGAAGCTCAATTACCTGTCTCTCTTTGCTAGGGACACAGAGACAGCTCTAATTCACAGAAATAATGAAAATATAGAAACTGAAAAATTAGAATCAAGTACATGTAAGTCTTAAGACTAAAAAGTCAGATAAATTACTTCCTCCAGAATGAGCCCCCCCATTGTAATAAAATAACAGATACATATTTTCATACAAAAAAACAAGATAGGATCTTGAAACAATTAGCGAAGCTCACATTTACACTAGCAACCACAACCTTAAAAGTGTCCCATTTACAATACAGTATTGTAAGTTACTCTGCAGTTACAATACTGTTTTTTCTATGACCCTGATGATATTTCAGTTTCCCTCACTCTGTTTCAGTTGCTACAACTTTTAATATTAATTTATTTTTATTAATCTTACATACGTAATCTCACACAAAATGCAAAATAGTACTTGGGGGTAAAAAAATGGTAGCAGCCATGCAACTCAAGCAGCATATGATAAATTTGTATTTCTATAACCAAAACTTTTTTCATATTCTTATGAAATTCATATAATATAAAGGTTTCAACAATAAAACAAACTTTTCCAGCTACCATCACAGCAGTAACATCTAAGCTAGCAAAAGCTAACAGAAATCATCACAAACTTCAATGCATTACTGAGGAGATAACTTGGCTTGAGTAGACAGTAACTTGAGAACCACAGAGGTGATTCTCAAACACTGAAGCGCAAGGGAGCTAGCTTGCTTAAGTAGCCCTACTCCTAGATACATGCTCCTGAAATGAGATTTCAGCAAATAGAGCAGTTTTGGTGTGGAATTGGCAGGCTTAGTATAGGAGTTGGAAGAAGCTGAATCCACGGAGATAAAGAATGAGCTTGCTAGGCTACAAAAAAAGCCAGATATTCAATGTTCTCTGGTTTTTTTCATCGCAACATTCCAAGTCTGGAACAATGTAAGTTTTCTTAAGTGGCCAGTAGTTGAGCTGGCATTTTATATTTAAAGTGAGATTTACTAGATTGATTGCTTGTTTTACTTTACAGTTCACACTGAAAAATCTAAATTTTAATTCTTGCCTACTTAAAGTTCAAAATGCCTCTTCATCTACCTCTCAATGACCTAATTAGTTTACCATTCTAAACAAGTTTTTAGAACTGCCGTTATCTTTTGAAAAGCAAGGAAGAGTTCTGTCTCTGTGCTCAGAAAAGGTATTGTTACACAGCTCTACAGAATTATTCACAGCAGAACATCTTGGTTCACCCCCCACTCTATGGATGGTCATGGTGCTGTGAAATTAGATGGAAGTCCATCAAATACATCTGAATGTTCCTATGACTCTGCAGTATCTTGTCCTCAGCAAAAGCTGAGGGCTGTACGCTTTTGTGAAGCCGCTGACTGACATCATTACTTGGGAAAGTCAGAACTAGTGCAATCCTGAACTCGGTCAGTATACCGTGTCACTATTCACAGTGGTGTATAAATTACTACATCTACCTCCTCGTAACATGCCCATATGCATTTCAGTTCAAACACTGCTCTTTTGCCTGTCTGTCCTGGGTTCAGCTGGGATAGAGTTAGTTTTCACAGGAACCTGGGAAGGGGCATAGCCGGGGCAGCTGACCTGAACCAGCCAAGGAGCTGTTCCATACCATGTGCCATCATGCCCAGTATATATATAGGGAGCAGGCTGGGGGGGGTCTCTCGGCTTTCGGTGGGGAAGTGGCGGAGCACCAGGTTCCGGGCGGTGAGCGGTTGCGCTGTGCATCACTTGTTTTGTGTATTCTCTTATTTGTATCGTTATTGTTAAATTTCAGTTTAGAAGAAAGCGAATATGCCAGTTTATGGATAAGATCAGATACCAGGACTTACGTGTTTACTATGAAGGAAAAGAGTCAAAAGAGTCCCAGGAGGAAGACTAAGAGTCCTGAGGACCCCCCCCTGTCACCCTCCCCCTATGTCCCTCCCGCTCCTGCCCCAGACCCTATCCCTCCTCCTTCTCCTCTCCCGACCGCCCCAGCACCCGATCTTACCCCCCCTTCTCTTCCTCTCCAAACACCCTGGACCCCGACCTGGACACCCCCAGTTCCCTTGGCGAAAATCGAAGAGTGACTGGGAGTCAAAGTAGGAAAAAGGAACAGTTAGAACAAGAACGATATAAATAAGAGAATACACAAAACGAGTGATGCACAGCGCAACCGCTCACCGCCCGGAACCCAACGCTCTGCCACTTCCCCACCGAAAGCTGAGAGACCCCCCCCCAGCCTGCTCCCTATATATATACTGGGCATGGTGTC
>JANZLQ010000022.1:21373260-21474523 GCA_026212715.1 Elanus axillaris | reverse complement strand
GGGGGGGGGGAGGAAGGGGCAAAGCGGGATCCGTTTCCCGCCTTGAGTCCCCTCCGCCCCCGTGTGAGGAGGAGGGAGGCGGTGCGGGCGGCTGCTTGCTGAGGAGACGGTTGCCCTTTACCGTTCATTTAAATCGGTGTAGGCAACCTTTCCGGATTGGGAAGCTACTCTGTAGATGTACTTAGTAACACAGTCCTGTGGTATTTCAAACTGTCACAGTAGGGGTCTAAAGTTTTCGGTTTTGAAAAACATGTTTGCTGAATTAACTCGTAGTTGAATGTGATGCAGTTCTGGTTCTCCAGTGTGGCAATTTTTAGGATGCATTTGACCATGAGACTGGATTCTCAGTCAGTGTGCCGTTTCTGTCTTGCTCGCAACTGCTACCTCGTTATAAGTGCCCCGTTTAGATAAGGTACACTGGTGTGACACTGTTCTTACTGTCGGTGAACTGCTGTCAGTGTTAAGATGCTAGATAGTTCCTTGGACTGATCTGTCGTGACCATTGCTATGTTATAATCTGTGGCATGAACTAGCATGAACTTGGATTGGGAACTAGTTAATTTCGCTCATATAAAGTGTGTTTTATCTGTGTGCACTAGGGCTGCATGATCTTTTTACTAACTAGTGAACAGTTTTCTAACAGTAACAGTTGCAGTACAACTTCAGTGTACATAGGTGGGACTACTTTTAGGGGAGGAAGGCTTGACTTTTGTTCATTCTTCATTGGAGGAGTACATGGGATATAGGAATATACCACTTTTCTTTCTAAGGATTTTTTATATGAGTAATGATAAATATAAAAGTTGTATCCATTTAAGTTTTTTCAGCCTGTTTATCTTAAGGAGCATCACGCTTCCGTATCTTTTGTGTGTGTGTGTGTGTGTGTGTCTGATAGGGAATACCTGTATTTTCCTCAGGGGTTTGCATCCTTGTGGAGAAAGCTCTTCCTCCTTTAGAGAGAAGTATTTCATTAAGTGAGTGTAATTTGTGAAACCCTTTAATTGCATAAATATAAGATTTGTATTGAATATTCCAGTTCTTCATAGTCCCTGTTATAAACAGTGGCTTTTGCACAGCATGGGTCAGATGTAGACAGTTTCTATGGTGGCAGCCTCCTAAATGTCCAGGCACTTGCTAACATAATTAGTAGTTTGTTAAGGAAACTGGGGACACTTCTTCCAGTAAACCCAGGATCCCTTCTAAAGCACCTTTCCCTTGTTTTTTAAATATTCAGTAATTCCCTGACCTTAACAAGTTTTACACTTGAACATCAGGAAAGTTCTTCAACCCTAGGAATAGCAACTTTTGAAAATACTTTTAAGATAGTTTTTGGGTTGTGGCATCTTTGAAAAAATGGAAAACTCTCTATTGCTATGTTAAATCTTTCATAACCTCCTGGCCCTTAAATCACTGATTTCTGGAGGCAGAGTGGGTAAGCCAGGAAAGACTCATGCCAAACATGCTGTACTAGAATAAAATTTCCACTGATACCAGGTATTAGGCATTGTTGGAGACAGACCACCCAGCTAGGTGGACCTGTACAGAATCATTGATTTTGGAGACTGGGGAGGGACCTCAGGAATTCATCTACTGCAATCTTAAAGCAGGCATAGCACTGAATTCAGAGTTGGTTGCTCAGGGCTTTGTCCATTTGAGTCTTGAAAATCTGCAATAGCAGAGATTTCACAGTCTCTCTGGATAACCCAGTCCAATGTTTAGTTATTTCTGTAGGGAATTTTCTTATGTCCACTTGGAACTTTTCCAGTCTCAATTTATGCCTGTTGTTTCTTGCCCTCCCACTGTACACCTCAGCAAAGAGCTCAGCTGTCTTCTCAGTAGCTTCTTTTAGGTACCAGCAGGCTGCTATTAGATCTTTCTCTCTTCCCCAGGTTAAAGAAGCCCAGTTCCTTCAGCCAGTCCTCTTGGGTCATTTGCCTCATCTTGGTTCCCCTCTGCTGGACTCACTTAAGTTTATCTTTACTTCTTTCTTGTACTGAGGGGCCCCAAACTGGACGTTGTATTCCAGATGTGATCTAATGAGTGCTGAGTAAAGGGGAATAGTCACATCCCTTGACCAACTATCTGAGCTTCTGTTGGTGCAGCCCACTATGCTGGTGACTGCAGAAGTATTGTATTTGGTCTCCTTTGTGTCTTTTTTGGGGCTGTGTGGAAATGTTTCATAAATGTCTTGCAGGTTGCTGTTTATGTGTTTCTTAAAGGATGCTTACTTTTTTCTTTAATCTTGGCCTCTAGCAGTTAAATAATAGACTGTACAAAATATTTAATTTTATTGTCACCGGGGACTGAGGACAAACCTTTTGGTATAAATTCCCAATGAAAGTTACTGTAAACTGGTTTAGTCTGGTATTTTTCATAGACATATTTTTAACAGTCACCAGGCAGTCTTCTAGATCTCTCACTTTGCACCTAGATTTAAATATCTTATCCAGAAGCTGCAACCCAGATACAGTATTATTTGCCAGACGTGAAGATGTAGCTTATGACTAAGTGTGAGTAAGGGAAAGCATGGTGTCATCAAACAGAGGTCTAATTAGAAACTTTTGAAAAGAGGAAAAGGCAGAGGATACCTGGAGGAATTTCTTTTACACTACAGCTGTTTGATTGTTACATTATTGTTGATAGCTAGTTCATCTTAATAAATGCATTTCTTCTCAAAAAGAAGTGGTAGATAAATGCTGGATTTCAAATACTGTGTTACCATTAAGATGCTCTTTACATCTCTAGGCTTTATATTCAAGTTTACTTTCAAGGTTTATAGACCATATATGCCTGGTTTGTGCTGAAGCAGTTCTCTGTAATGAGCTGTAATGTAACCATCACATGCTTGGTATTGAATGTTTTGTTTCAAGCTGCTTGGAAAGAGGTCACGGATATACTTTGAAAACAATGGAGACACTTATCAACTTGCAAAGTTTGTTGCGTTTCTGTCCATAAGATCTTAAATCTCACTGCTCTAGGTAGCGATGTGGAAAGTTACAAGTCTTCATTAGTTGTTTAACATGTACTGCTGCCTTAGATACTGGCAAAGAAAAATTAAAATAGCAAAATTAGAAAGAATTACAAGTTCACAGCGGTTTTCTTAGGAAACTTGAAGATTTTACCTCTTCCTCTTGATTCTGTCAGCATTCCTGCTACCTTTTCATGTAATCTTTTTTTTGCTTAATTTACTATTATTGTTGTTGATTGTAATATGAATATGTAACCATGGTAACTGCAATAATTTTACATGCCATCTAATAGAATACACTTGTTCAAAGTGTTCACTACATCTGATAATGGAAAGCCAATCCTCTGACCTGAGTTTGCCTTTAGCAGCCAGGGTATGTGCGCATATGTTACAACTCTGGCTTGTAGAAGGAGACAGTACAATTGATGATCTGCAAATATAGCTTGTGAGAATTTTGACTGCACTGACATACTGTTTGACAAACAAATGCTCTCTTGTGCAAGCAATTTAAAAGCAGAAGAGAGTACTTCTGTGGTGGCTACAAGTGAGATTTTTATAACCAAGATTTTAAGTCTTTATTGCCATGAGGTAGTACATTACTTATGGCTATTTTGATCATCTTTTCTATGTCAAGCTATGATTTGGTAAAATCTCATAATTTTGACCTATTTTTTTCTATGTGCTATGTAGAACATGTGCTAGTTTTAAACAACTGTTGTTAGTAACCTGTGCATTCTGTCTCCCTGAACAACTGAATGCAGTAAATATTAGAAGCATACTTTGTACCAACCACCTGTATGATTTCTGATTTTGTTCATTTTTTCTCCTTTCCCCTATAGTACATCTTTTGGGTTCATTTACATTTATCTCCTGAACAAATAAAATGAAACAAAAATTGGTGGATTAGAACATGGGAATTTCATGAGTGATTCTAACTTTCCTATAAACTACTTACAGTTGGGATTTTTTTTAAATATCTAGGAAATGCTTGATTACTTGTTAAGCTGGTTGTAAATATTGAGGCATTTGTACATCTTGTCTCAGGAGCATAGCTTAAAAATCTGATGTGTTGAACTACAACAATGAAGTTAGTAGCTGACTAAACATTTGCACTGTGACGTACTGCTCAAATTGTGGAACATCATGACATGATTACAAAGTGATTCTGTTGTGGTTTTAATTCTAGTGTTACTATGCAATAATATTAGCACTTTTTGGCCTATGGGAGAGAAATTTGCTTTTTCTTTTCCTTCTGGCAATATATCAATGTTACAGGTGCTACGGACATTTGTAGTCCCACCAGCAGAGCTAAAGATTAAGAAGTTGATCCAATCCCTATTAGAATCAATTTCAAGTGAACTTTAATGAGCTCTTAAATTGATAGATTGAATTATCCTGTTCACTACAGTCCATCTATGCAGTCCAGTATTGACTTCTTTTATCAAGAGCTTTGGATATTGTGGTGATATGATTCAGTTTGCTCGTAACTTGCTTTTAAAGCAGTATGTAATTGCAGAAGATATACTGCAATTTCCTTCATGCAAAACACTACAATAGGCTGGTTACATATGGCCATCTGAACGCTTCCAGGAAATTTTAGCTTTCCTGTCACACACAGTTTTACATAGTTGTTCAACAAAATATTTGTAGCCTGATTTCAAGTTATTCCACTATTTTCAGTCTTGGAATACAGATTATAAATCAGTTTACGCTTCACGTAAACTAAAATATTAATTCTTCTTTTACCATCTTTGTAAAAATTCCTTCTTGGGACAATCATTTAAACCACTGTTACATAATTATGCTTGCTGTCTCTTCAAGGAGGAAATAACGCACTCAGGATGGGAGTTCATAGATTATTTTTTTTTTCTGGTCCTCCACACTGTTTAGATCATTGGGACAAGCATCTATGTATCAAAACATATTGGGAGTATTCTGTTCTGTCTATTATTCATTCAGTCATCTGTGATTGGAACATAAGCATTGATTGTAATTGTTTAAGCAGAAAAAAAGAAAAATAATAGTGGCCATGTATAATCTGTCAAAATGTATTTTTATTTTTGAACAAATATTTCAATCAACTGCATTCATAGAATTGTTTTTATGTCCAATATGTACTATAAAAGACTTTAATAGTTGTTTTTTTTTCCAGATGTGTTATGATGTTTATAATCTGTCAGTCCAAGTTTCATGGGGTGAAATCCTACCTGTCTTATTGCCGTGTCTGTTTTCAGTAATAAGATAAAAACTAGTGGAGCCAGGATTTTGCCTCATTGGCTAGGGTGGGAATTTGCTAGTCTCTTAGTAGGTCACTTTACAGACTTGGTTCTTGGTACAAAGAAATATCACTTGATAGTGATTAAAACAGATTTAATTTGGAGAATGTTTACTCACTTGAGTCATTCAAGTAAAAATTCGCTGGCTCAGACCATACATCATTACTGTAGTACTTGAGCATAGTTGCGTAGAGCTCTGCAGGATCTTTTTACCACAATGATGATAGTACAGTATATTGTGAAAGTAATTGTAATGTGTAATATATAATTACATGTAATATATAATTATTTCATAATAGAGAATTGTAGGAAGTATTGCAAAGGTAATTAAAATGTTGTTAACTTTTATATTTTTAAATTTCCTGTTATCACCTTTCTTTGACTTATAAACTAAGAAAACTTAATTGTTCTCTAACATAGTATTAAAATGTAGTCTTACTTTATTCTTAATTTTGTTTTGTTTCCAGGTGGAGGTGTAGCTGTTGGAACCCTTCTTCTTATTGGTTAGTATAGAATATATACATACTGAAAGCCATATTCTGATTGTTTTGCTCATTTTAATATATTTATCAAATCACCTGTCTTTTTATTGTTTTTTAAACAGACTTTAAGAAAGTATAACTCTCAGGCACCTTCATTTTTGATAGCCTTCAGAGTGGACTATTATCTATTTCAAGAATTACTGGAGGTGGATCAAAACCTTACTTTTAGATAGGTTTGAGCCCCCAAGAAGAATACCACAGAATTCTGTTTGAAAGCGGGGTGTTTAGCAAATGTCAGGACTTTCTAGGAAAATTTTCAAATTATTTAAGATTTTCTAAACTACTTCATTTCCTGTAAGATTCAGTCTGTTTATCATCACAAAGGTGGTTGTTTTTTTTTTAAATTTGGCTTTCTGAGGAATATGTGAAATATAGAATCTTTTAATCTTTTGGTTGCCAGAGTCAACTAAGAGAAGCTGATGGACACCTGCTTTCTGTTAGAATGTGGATGAGGCATACTGAGATGATTAAATAGGTTACAACAGAATTCCCTTTGCAGACTACATTGAAACTGTCTGGTACCCTGTCTCCATTGCAGCTGAGACGCCCAGCTTTCTTTTCTGTTTAAAGTGTAGCAAAGAGGAAGAGGACTATTGTACACCTACATCTTGTCTTCATATCCCCAGGGTATGTACTGGACCTAGAGCCAAGAAACATTTCCCAGGACCATCAGTTTAAGCATCGCAGCCAAAACCACAATTGTGAGGGAAGACTGGCTTCTTACAAGTTAGTCTTGTAAGTGCACACAGTTTCAGCATATAAGACGATCATTATTGCAGAACAGAAATTGAAGGAGATACCATCTGATTTGTCACATCAGTACATTAATCTTGGGCTTCTAAGGATACAATACTACTTCAAAATGATGTAAGGGCTGAATGGTGATAGAAATGTGATTATTTTTTTTTCCTATTTTAAGTGTTTATCAGATTAGTGGTTCTTATGAGAAACTTTCAAGCTTGTTACTTTCCTAGCAAAAAGAACTGATATTACGGGAAAAAATTGAGAGGTTATTAGAGAAACACCTGTAGTTATGTGGAAAATATCTGCATCTGTAATCTGTGTTCATATCTTAAACAGTATATGAATTCAAATACCGCTTTTTGATACCAAGTTGCTGGAACAGAGAACTAGGAATGTAGGGACAACGGATCTAGCTCTTAACTTTCCAGTCACTGCAATTTTTCTAAACTGTTGGAGTCTAGAAAGTTGTGTAATTGTTTCCTCCACTAAATAAGAGGTAAAGTACCTCAATTTCCTTATTTGTAGGAGTGATGAAAAGATATATCCCATTGCAAAGCTATTTCAGCAATGTCTGAGTACCTACGTATTAAGTGCCAAAAAAACTGCATTAAAGCCTTAAAAATTAATTTATTGTTTTAAGTTAAAATAGTGGATTACAGGAAGACAACTGTCAATAGTTTTGAAATTGGTAGGTAAAATCTGGAAGGTAAAAGTAAAAAAGATGTTATTACAGATAGAAAGGCCAGTTTCTCATGGCAGAAGATTGAAAGTATAGCAAGGCACCATTTTGGCTAAATCCTGAGCTTTTGAATGCCACACAGGTTGTTAAGGATCAGTGCAAAATTACAAAATTAGAGTGTATGGAGACAAAATCTGACAAACTCACATATGGAGTAAGATACAACTAGCAAGAATTATCAAGAGTAATACAGATTTTTCTTAAGTACCTCAATAGTTATAAGAAGTCCAAGAGAAGGGCTGGTTTGTTAGTGATGAAGTAGAAAAGCTAGTCATAGCTGATACTGAGAAAGGGGAAGATTTTGAGAATTTTTGTAATAATATTTACCCAGAAAGAGCACTGAAATCTCATGATTATCATAATTGAGAACAGTGACTAGATTTCAGCTTTGCCTAGGGAAGAATTACACTAGTATATGCCTAGGTGATTTGGGTGGTTTCAAACAGATTGTGCCTGCAGAGTATTTTAAGAGATTGCTGATGAAGTGTTAGAACCATTAGTGTTTACGAGAACTGGTAGAGGACAGTGAAGGAAGGAAAGAACTGGAAGATTAGAAAATGCAAATACAGTTTCTATTTTTCAGTGCTGTTGGGGGAGTTGCTGATTGGCAGGCCTTGGACTATAGTTCAAAAGAAAACAAGGATTGTGGTGGGTTGACCTTGTCCGGATGCCAGGTTCCCACCAAGCCGCTCTATCACTCCCCTTCTTCAGTTGGATAGGGGAGAGAAAAATATAATAAAAGTCTCCTCATTTGAGATAAGGACAGGTAGAGATCACTCACCAATTAATGTTATGGGTAAACCAGACTTGATTCAGGGAAATAATTTAATTCATTGCTTATCAAATCAGGGTAGGATAGTGAGAAACAAAACCAAATCTTAAAACACCATCCCCTCACCCCTCCTTTCTTCCCAGCCTCAACTTCACTCCCGACTTCTCTATCTCCTCCTGCGGAGAGGCACAGGGGGATGGGGAATGGGGGCTACAGTCAGTTCATCACACATTGTCTCTGCCGTTCCTTCCTCCTCACACTCTTTTGTTGCTCCAGCATGAGGTCCCTCCCATGGGAGATAGTCCTTCATGAACTTCTCCAGTATGAGTCCTTATAGGCTGCAATTCTTCACAAACTGCTCAAACATGAGTCCCTTCCACAGGCTGCAGTTCTTCAGGCACAGATTCAGCCTCCTTCAGGCATCCTCCTGCTCCTGCATGGTGTCCTCCCTGGGCTGCAGGTGGAGATTAGCTCCCCCATGGACCAACCTGGGCTGCAGGGGGACAGCCTCCCTCACCAGGGTCTTCTCCACAGGCTGCAGGGAAACCTCCGCTCCAGCGCCTGGAGCACCTCCTCCCCCTCCTTCTTCATTGACCAGGGGGTCTGCAGAGTTGTTTCTCTCATATATTCTCTCTCCTCTTTCCAGCTGCATGTGTGCAGGTTTTTTCTCCCCGTTCTTAAATACATTCTCCCAGAGGCACTACCACCATCACTGATGGGCTCGGCTTTGGCCAGCAGCGGGTCCATCCTGGAGCCGGCTGGCATTGGCTCTGTCGGACATCGGGGAAGCTTCTGGCAGCTTCTCACAGGAGCCACCCCTGTAGCCCCCCCACTACCAAAATCTTGCCACGCAAACCCAGTACAAGGATATAAATATCAGCCAATATAATAAACAATCTTTAAGAGATAATGAACTTGTGAAGAGGATAATCAGGACATGCCACGTATCTTCACTTTAGTAATGCTTCTGACAGTATTTCAAATGGCATTCTCATAATCAACCATTAGGAACCATACTCTGTGTTCATTTCTAATACACATTCTTGGTGTTTATAATGCAAACTAGCTTCACAACTTAAGAGATTGCCATTGCATCCTTCCCATTATATCCTTCCTGATGTTCTGAAGTAGGTTTTTTACTTCCAAGAGGTTTAGCCTCCTGATCACTTGAAAGTATTTCTAGTAATATTGTTTAGAATTCATTGGCATGAAATTTACGCAAAGACAAAAACATCGTATCTCTAGTGATAGACACCAGTAGGCTAGCAGCTGTTCAGTGTGGCTTTTCAACCTTAAGAAATTTAATTAGTAATATTCAGTTGTTTTCTGAAAGGGATCATAGAAGCGTTTAGGTTGGAAAAGACCTTTAAGATCATTGAGTCCAACTGTCAACCCAACACCACCATGCCCACTAAACCATGTGCACGTCTACAGGTTTTTTGAACACCTCCAGGGATGGTAGCTCCACCACTTCCCTGGGCAGCCTGTTCCAATGCCTGACAACCCTTTCAGTAAAGAAATTTTTTCGAATATCCAATCTAAACCTCCCCTGGTGCAACTTGAGGCCATTTCCTCTTGTCCTATCACTGGTTACTTGATAGAAGAGACCAGCCCCCACCTCACTACAACCTCCTTTCAGGTAGTTGTAGAGAGCGATAAGGTCTCCCTTCAGCCTCCTTTTCTCCAGACTAAACAGCTCCAGTACCCTCAGCCGCTCCTCAGAAGACTTGTGCTCCAGGCCCCTCACCAACTTGGTTGCCCTTCTCTGAACACGCTGCAGCACCTCAATGTCTTTCCTGTAGTGACGGACCCAAAACTGAACACAGGACTCGAGGTACAGCCTCACCAGTGCCAAGTACAGGGGAACAATCAGTTCCCTGTTCCTGCTGGCCACACGGTGTGGTCCCTACATTTTATCTGTGTTTACTTGCTCTCTGGAATGACAGCTGTCACTTGGGAGACTGCATTGGTATCTAGAATTTTGGTTTAATAGTTTGAATTGTTGTAATATTTTAAATTAGTCTTAACACTAAAGAACCTAACACTAAGATCTGGGGAGAACTTATTTGAAATCTGGTTTAGGCACTATTGGGATCACATCATGTTATCTTTTGTTGGTATAGGGCTCATGTGAACCTGCACTACAGGCTGAACAGTATTTTGTGTTTGCCAGCAAGCAAGGTAATTGCTTATATTACGGCTTGTTGTTACTTTAAGGCTATTTTTTATTTCTCCATTTTATCTTATCATTAGAGACAAGTCTTGTTGTCTCACTGAATCTTAGAAAATCTTGATTTTTACATAAAGTGTATAAATTAGCATATGTTGTGCTCCAGATTAAGTAATTTGAATAGTTGCCTGCCAGAATTACCTAATTCCATATAGGCCACCGTTTGTGTAATGGCTACCATTTAAGTTCAGATTTTTTGAGAAAACTGAATTGATACAGCAGTTTTCTATCGCTGAAGGAATTTCTCCAAATCCTTCTCCCCTTTTTTGGCTGCACAATCTTGTTCCTTGAGCTGGCATTAGTGCTTTTCAACTCTCAGCTCTGCCAAATTGACAAAAAACTCACCCAGTTAAAGAGTGGGGACTTTTCTGTCTGTTTAGTGACCTGAGTCAGCTCACTAACATGAGATGAGTACCAGAGCCAGCACAAAGGAAAGAAGGACTGCACAGTGAGGACTAGGAGAGAAAGTAGATGGCCTTTTTCAAGGCAGGAAGTGCCAGTTAAGCTTAATTTTCTCATGAAGTTTCACCCAAATTTCTGTGAATTCAGGAAGAATGATAGAAGTTTTATCTCTTACTGCTTTCAGTGAAGATCTTACTTTTCTCACTCAGTTTGAGAAAAGCTGCAATCTTGCTATGGACAAAGGAAGAAGAAAAAAAAAAGTTCAAACCTATCATATTTTACACAGGTCAGAGATTATGAAAGTAGGTGAGTTTTGTTTTGTCTTCCCATTACAACATTCACTGCCCCTTCCAGTAGATTAACTGGAAAATTGTCATTAAACAAAAGAAAGTTGTTCTTCAGACAGTATGCAATTAAGTGGTGGAATACTTCACCACAGGGTGTTGTGGATATAAAAAAAGTCATGGTCTCAGTGGGAAACTGGGCAGCTTAATGGAAGAGAAAGCCATTTGCATTACTAGGTTAGTGGATACCAAGTTCGGCTAAGGAAGTCCTTGAGCTACAAATGGTGGAAGGCTGAGCAAGTGCTGGGGCGAAGCATCACATTTGCTTGTTCAGTTCTTACTACCTCTTCCTAAGTATCTGCTTTTGGCTACTGTTGAGCATAGGGTTAGCTATCCGTTTGACCTGACCTTAATGGCACCAGAAGAAGTCAGTACAAAGGCAGTGAGCTTTGTGTTCTAATGAAAGAGATGACAAGACTCAATGATTTGAAAATGGTGGGATTTCTACCTGAATTTTTTTCTCCCTTTCTCTGAGTGCATAGCTGGCAATGCTCAGTGGTGGGTTTTACTTATCCTCTGTGTTAGTTATTTATCTGTGATCTGATACTAAACTTAGCTTCACAGAAACACAAAGGAGAATCTCTCTTTTAGATTTGAAAGCTAATTTTTTCCCCAAATAAGACTTACCATGTATTATTTTGAAACATATAATTATATACAAAAAGTCTTAAAGTAAGAACTGTATTTATTCATGACTCATTAGTCTAAAAATTTTTAGACTAATTTTTAAAGTTGGTGCAGGTAGAATTGTAACTGCATTGTCAGAATATCCTGTCAGTATACAAAAAATTCTGTCATGAGATTAGTCTAGGCAAGCTTAATATTATACAGGATTGAAGCTGTCAGTGATAAACCTCCTAGGAAGATCTTTTTGCGTTGTACTCCAAGTGTTATAAAAAGGTTAAATTCTTCCCCCTTCCTTCAACATTCTCTAAGGCAAGAATAAATTGTATTACTTTTAGTTTAGCTCCCCTTGCAAATTAAATGCTCATCTTCATTATTTGACACATTATCTTGGTTAATTTAACCAAATAATAGTAGATTCAGGGTATTAAAATATTTATTCTAACTGTTGTGTTCTGAAGATGTAGTAGTAGCACAGGTTACTTGGTAAGACGAAAAATACTGTTTGAAATATAAGTGCCTAATTTTTTTAAACTTGATACATAATAAAAAGCATCATGATTTTCAGTTGAACTTAATTCTATAATATATTCTTTTCACAGTGTTTTATTTGCATGAGAATTAGAGAGTTGAGGCACATGGTAGTCTCATGCAAGATCCTAGCTACTACAGGAACTTGAAACTTCCTGGGTTTTGTTCATATAGTAAGAATGTTTTGGATTTTAACTAATACTTTAATTTCAAAAGATCTTACTACACTGGGTTTATAAGAAGTGGTAAAACAAGCATTCTGACTCCACGTGAAATTAAATTTGAACAGTATCAAAACAGTTTGTTCAATATGAATGTGAGACCACTTGTTTGTTGTTTCATATTAAACTGCTCCAGATTAGCTTTCTAGAAGAATCTCCCCTTTTAAAACAAACAGTATAGCTGTTGATTAAGCACAGTGCTCTCCCCCTCCCCTCTCCAGTGTACTTCAACCTGTTCGATGTCTGTTTTGCCAGCCTCAGGAAGAGTTTCCAGAAGGATATTATTTTGTTTTTTAAATAAGCCTTTATATAAAAATATAACACATCCTGCATAGTGAGTTACAGCACACACAAATAGGTCTGTCTGTCCTGGGTACCCTATAAGGACCCATTCTTACGGACCTTTAAGATGCTCTAGTTTTGACAAGGTCATTGATGGCTAAATGTTTTAAAGATTATTAGTAGGAAGGTTTTTGTTGGTAGCTGAGGTCAATTATTAAACGTTAAAGTTGTCTGGTTAAAAGCAGGTCTATACTTGTACATTCTAAGCCTTGAAGCAGTTTCAGCTGCTTTAATTAGCTACTATTATTTTTGTTAGACATGCAATTTAACCTGACTGGTAAGAGCTCTCTTCACTTGTCCATATAATTGAATTTATCATCTTTTTAAAGTTGAAAAAGATAATCTCCAGAGAGGTACAAAACAGTGATTTGCTAGATATAATTCTGCAAAATACAAGTTACCAGAATTCACCTTCCTGAAGTATGGCCGAATGCCAAATATTGTAACTTACATGTTTGACAATGCAATTTTGGCATGTGCTAATTAAATGCAAGTGACACAAAGTATATCCCCTCAAGCTTAGTAAATGTGGACATTAGTAAAGTATCTTTTAAATGGAATTTCAGATTATTAAAATAATCGCATCTTATAACCTGCAGCAATTCAGAGAGATGTTTCATAGCTACAGAAAGGCACACCTTAGGTCACAGTACCATACTGTAGAGCTATCTGGTGAAAAAATGATCAATACTGATAGGTTATGACAGGCTTCTGGCAGCTTAGGGCAACCTGTCTAGGCTTTGAACAGAGAAAAAAAAAATAAGCTATCTCTACATTACATTGTTTCAGTCTTATTTGTTCATCTTGTAGCTCTCATCATTTTAAGCAATTATACTACAAATTATCTCTGGAGCTTTTCAAAGACCTTCATGGCATTTAATATATTGATGTTTAAAAGTCAGCTATTGTAAACATGATCTATACATATTTGTTACCTTACAGTGGATTTTGTTCCTTTTTGTTCCTCTTAAAGTTATAGTGCTTATTTTCTGTCCCTCTCTTGGAACATGAACACGTCTGTGCAGCAGGAGCAGTTATGGCTAGAGATTTTTTCTTAAAGGTCACATGTTTACGTATCAATTTCTATAATTAGATGAGATTTTTGCCCTTAGTTTTTATATAAATTATATATTTACAGTGGCTCACTCATATCTGCTCTCTTTCTTTTCTTTGCCCTAGCTAAACTCCAGTGCCTTAGAATTTTGTATCTAATTCTATGACCCACTAATTTCTCTGAGTAGTAGCTACAGACAGTCCATTCACAAAGGTGTGGAGAATGTCTCTTACGTGTTCAGTAGCCTATACAGTGTAGGGGTGAAAAGGGCCATAAATAAGATTTGGTCTTTATCCTTAGTTTTCAACACGGTTATATATTGGAATTCGTTGCATCGATACTGACAATTCTGCTTTTTCTTCATGACTGTTTTAGCCATGAAAGCATGCTATTGTGGAAAGAGACCAGTGGATAACGATCACAATAAACTATTTTATTTATGTCCTTATCTGTAGGATCAGAAGTCGTTTTGTCCTGGAGACAATATGCATAACTTCTAGGTAAATGATATCTTTTCCTTGTATAGTTTTACGCTTCACTAGTTACTCACCTGCTACTTAGCTGTAGAACACTCTTTGTTCAAAAAGAATCAGAGAAAGCTGTGGACTGTTGTGTGACTTGCAGTGACTGGACACAGAAAAGAGTCTGCAGCTGCAAGAGTCTTACTTGTTTATGTGCCTTATTAGAAGTAAAGTTCACAATGAAGGCTGCTGATGGGACAGCTCTTTAGTATGGAGGCTAAGAATAAAGATTTGGACCAGGCTTGTCTTGCATATTTGGCTGACTAAAATGCATTTAAGCATTAGTTTCTACACATACAGCATGGAGGTAGTTCTTTTGGATGTGAGTGTAATTTGGAAAAATAAAGATAACAGTTGATAATTTCTCCTAGCCATCAAAATAGTATGTCCAAGCATTATCAAATATACTTCAAAGTATTTCATTCAGTTTATCTATGAAAGTAATCAGTGAGCTACTGAAGTACCTGTGCTAAATGATTTGTTTGTTTATTTACAAGAAGAAAGCTGTACTCCTATGGTTTTGAATAGTAACATAACTATTGAAGCCGGGGTACAATGGATGCTATCAGAAAAGCCCCATATGGGTGCACTTTAGATCTTTTTGAATCCACAAAAGTTTAGTGACCTAGAAATGAATCAATAAAAAGCCATCCTCTATCTGACAAATTGAAGAACTGAGGGATTCTTACAGATGCATTGACTTTAACAATTCAAGATACACTGTTTGTAAAGGCTTTTTGAGACACATTTAATCCTTAGAGTACTGTAGTAGACTATGAGGTGTTTTATATTTAGATCACTCTCCATAGCTAATTTCCTATATTTACTGTAATTTCACTGTTATGAAGTTCAATGTAAGAAGACTAAAGGAAAGGCTAATGCTAAAGTGATGTGTCCTTACACTGAATGTAAATGTTTTTAATTTGCTAAATTGAAAATTCCGTATTGCTTTGCAAAATATGGTTTGGAAGGGTATGGCACTGTAAGAACCTCTCTAGTCATGTTATATTACAAATAAGTCTATCACTCAACAAACTGAATTATAATCTTGGATAGGCCAGAAAAAGGGTTTATATCCCTGTTCCCCATTGCTTCACTTCTATAGTTTTAACATTTCAGCATTTCAAATAAAATTTGACTAAAAATTCTTAAGTACTACAGCCTTATTTCCTCTTAATTTAGTTAAATAATCAACACACAGTATGATTTCTTATATTTATTCATGGTTTATTGAGTTTCTATGTTACGTTTGGCACAAAATTGAGCATGTTGTTTACTTTCTAAGGAATAATTAATATCAGAAACTATGATCCAGAAAGATTATCTGTATAGTTGCATGCACATACACAAGCCATAAAATACTTGGACTAAATGAAATATTGGCTTATACTCCGCTAAATGTAACTTAAGTCCTGTCCATATGCAATACAACTCAGTCTTTCTGTGCCTCAAATGGTGAAGAAGGTATACTTCAACCTGTAGATAAAAATTAAGAAATCAAGATTTTGGATTCACCAAGGATAACTTAAATGTTACAGTTGAGGATCCTTCCAGAGTACCCAACTAGGGTTCCTTTTTCTCTTTTGTTCAAAGGGAAGGAGGTCTAACAAAATGGTTTACCTCCACTGCTACAGTGATGTGATTATATGAGAGGCTTGGTGGCTTCTTTCAGGTAGCTCAGACAATTTAAAAAAAAAAAAAAAAAAGTAGATACCATGCTGTCACTTTGACTTCTAGAGGGCTTGGATTCTTAAACTGAGAGCTTCATAGATGGAGATTAGCACATGGAAATCAATATACTGTTAATAATATATTACCAATTCTTGCAGTAAGCAACCAAAGCATAAATAACTAGATAGAGCCAACATTTAGGGGGCAGGAGCTGTGTGTGTTCCTGGACTTCAGTTATAAGGAAGAATTACTCTGCATATGGGTTTTATTTTTATCTTCTTGAAGCAGTTTAAAATCTAAGCAGGCTCCAAAGACTATATTTACAAAATAAGACTGTAATACTTATTCAAAACTTTAGATAGTGTCAGTTCTACTTTTTGCTTCTGCAACTGTAGTGCTTCAGTTTTATCTGAATTGAGTCTTGTCTCCATCCTAGTCTCATACATGGATCTACATCCTCAGTCACAGCACAATGCATGGAGCTGAGTTACTTGGAAAACAGTTTTCAGTAACAGTATTAATGGCTTTTTAAGGATGCAGGAGTAAATATGAAAAATACTAAATTAAGAGTTCCAAACTTTCAAGGAAATTGCAGTTTGTAATTCTGTAACGCCTTTGGAAATCAGTCCTGCTGAAATTTTAATAAGGAACCCAGCGCTGTCAACAGTAAGCCTTTGTCAGTACTGTACTTTTCACGATACTGCTCTGTCCATATTTTTCACTAGACTTGTTTTTTAAAAAGATAAATGTGTTATTAGAAGTACATTAGAAAGCTAGTATGGCCTAGTAAGCAAGTTAACAGTATCAAAGGTAAATTATATTACTACAATCTGAGTTCTTAAGCCATCAGACTCTACAATAAACTGGATATATCAATGGCTAGTACTAGTAGCAACAGTGTTGTAATTACTGTATTTCCTTTGGCTTATTTGGATGTCCAGTTTTATGTAATTTCCTGTTTTAGCAATTGTGTTACAAAACACTTTTCTCTATTTTGAAATGTTGCTTTAGAGTCACTTAATTTCTTGGGTTTAATGAAAGGGAAACTTTTAAGGAAGTATCCTTTACAACAAAATAGGTAATCTTGACACTTTATCTTTAGGGATTATTCTGATGAAGAAAGAAGAAAGAAACTAAAGAAATAAATTTTCCACATTTTAAGTGTATACCTTTTACCTTAAAAAGAAAAGTATCCCAAATACTAAATTTTAAAGTGAAACAGGAAAAAGCAGGAAATAAATTCTGGTTTGCCCAATATCTCATGGAGGATGGGCAGTATCTCTGGGAGAACTGTTCCTTCTCTAGTGAATTTGAAAACTTGTGGTTTGAATTTCTTTCTCTTGTTAATCTAACCATTGAAAGTGTCAGTACTTGTGCATGATATTAGGAGTGGAGCAGTGCAACACTATTTTTCTGTGATTTCTTTCTTAAGTTTCCCCATTGCTATTAATGTTCTTTCTCCTTTTGGATATACATCTCCTTTCTTTCTTTCCTTCCTCCTACTCTGCTTCATTTGTCCTTTTTGACTCTTAAGGTCTAAAATATGCTATTCTGGTACGTATCAAATTTACAGTCTTTTTGCTTTACTTTTTTTTTACAAGTAAGATATGAATGACAGCTTTCTGATTTTCAGCCTTTGTTATTGGTTTTGTGGGTTTTCTTTTAATATTTTCATATATGATTTATAATAATGAGGAAATTGTTTCCAAGTCACACAAAGAATGGATTAAGAGTTTTGTTGGTTCTGTATAAAGAAAATACATCTATATCTATTTTTCTGCTACAACATCCATGTGTATTATCTTCCAGCAGCCAGATTAACACATGAAAAAGTGAAACCTTACAGTGTTGCATTTACTTTTCTTCCACACAAAATATTTCAGATATCTTTCTAAATAAATATGAGAAATACATTCTTCCAAGGAGCGTGATCTAAAATTTTACTGGACAATTAATCAGGTAGTTATATTGTTAGGAAATTTTTTTTGCTAGTGTTAACATTGCTATTGTTTATATTTCCTAAAAATAAAGAAAATCAGAGATGGTTCAGATTTCAGTTGTTATTTACTCATTCACTTCCACCATAGTTTTGACTTATTATAAGTTTTAGTTGTATAAAGCTCATTAAGACTTTCTAATTGTGGTAATTTCTGATACTTAACTTGCAACAAAGAAGCTGAAGGAAATATTAGCCTTTCTAAAGTCAGTGGGAGTTTGTATTTTTATTTTAGTGGGCTAGTATTCACAATGTCTGTTAACAAGTATTGTCTCACTTCTTAAACTATAAATTCATGTGTCTTTTGAATGTGTTCATGATTTTGCTCTGGTTAGCTTTAAAAAACAGCATTGCAAACTGTCTGTTTTTTCAATATATCAATATGTAGTTTGGAAAGAAATACAGATGTAAGAATGCCTCTATAAGAAATAATACCTTTGTGTGTGTGTATATATATATGTTTAGCATGCCAAATATGATTACCTTTGAAAAGCATCAATTCATAGATACTTTAAGCAAGTTGTTTAATATTTTAAGCATTAAGAATATGAATATTAACACAGTTCTCCTAAATGAACAAAACCCCTTCCCATTAAACCATGATTTTGGAAATCTTATTTGATATTTATGGGAAGCCTTGTTAGGGAGATAGCACTACTGCTATATCCCATCCATATCTTAGAATCAAATACATGATTGAGTGTTATTTCCCTGGCTTGAAAAATTAGGAATACAGTATTATCAAGCATTATTTTTAAAGCTTTGGAATCATATTCTACTTATTATCTCTGTTGTACATTATATACTTCAGGAGGTAGACCAAATGAGAGCTTTTATAGTGTTGTGAAGATACAGGTGGGTGATTTACCTAACAACAAAGAAAAAATTCCAACTATTCTTGTTTTCACAGAAGAAGATAAATACGGTCTTTACTCCAATTTGTTGTTCAAGTATTTTCTCGCAGAGGGAGTTGTCTGTGGACATGACTTGTTTGTTGCTTCTGCTAAAGAGCATCCTGACAACATTTTGAAGGTAAAGACTCATAGCTTGTGACAAGTAAAGCTGTAATCTCTTGATGAATTTAAATAGATTTTAAACTGTATATATTGTGTAGTAAGAAATTAATTAGTCTTGGTGATTCATAAGAATGTGTTGGGAAGTGCAGGAGTATTTAACATTAGCCAAGTTTGGCCATTAAATTTAGTTCACTATCCTCCCTCTATGGACAATGGAGTAAGATCCTCCCAAGGCCAAATCAGGCTAGGAGTTTGGTTAGCCTTTATTTTGATTATGGCTGAAAACCAGACAGACTAGTTGGCTTAGCTGAATGGTTTGAGTAAACCCAAGTGTTTACAGTTTCCACCTGCCTATCAGGAAGAGTAGTTAAGCTCCTTCAAATACATTGTGGTGGAAACAGTATACAGTTTGTGTAGATATTTATTCTAGTTTCCTATAGAAAAGAAAAATATCATTTAACATCTTTACAACTTCCTTTACACGGATGTTTCATTCTGACTGTCTTTTTTCTACTAGGAAACATGGTCAGCTTTGGATTAGGTCATATAGAAAGGTTTCTTTCAGACTTCAGTGAACTCCTAATCAAACACTAATAGTTTCCATTATAAGGAAATTATATAAGGAAAGAACCTGATCAACACTGCAGAAAATGCTGAGGTGTGAGGATAATCTTACAAAATTTCATTAAATATTTTATGTCTTTCTAAGGCTGCTTTTTTCTAATATCAAAACTAACATATAATTTACTGATTACTTGTGCATCAAGTGAAGTCTGGCTATTTCCTTAAGAGTCTTCAGAGACTATTTCTGGAAAAAATTATTGCTCTTCTTTTTTCCCACCTAGTGATGGTAGATTCTATGCCTTATCACTTCAATATTATCTTCAGTATTCAGGAAAAATTATATTCTTAATGAAATGATATGATATGATTGTGGTTATGAAAAATCTAATTTTTTATGAACTTAAAGAGGGTTCATTTAGGGGTGAAATTTTTATCATTTGTTCTTGTGATTTAGAATATAGCCTAAACAAATAGGTTAGAAATTGATTGTGAAGTATGAATTCTGTAAAAATGTGCTATATTTTTTAATAATATTTGGTTTTAAATAACTGATAATCAAGCCATTGACTCTCTGACCATACAATGCGTGATCATTGGGGTTATTTTTCTTATTATTCAAATGAATATTTTTATTGCATTGCATTTCTTAAAATGGAGTAGCTAACATACATTTTATTCTTTCATTTACCTCGAATCTGTTTTTCAAAGCATGTTATATTTTTCCTAGCTCCTTTTCTTTGGGTTTTTGCAAGTTAATCAACAGACATTGTTATGTACATCTGTCCTTCTTGTACCAGTTTGTCATCAGTTAGTTCAATGTGACTTACTGAGTTCTGTTGTCTGATTTGGAATAAGTTTTCCTTCTTACTTTTCAGGGATAAACACTACATAATAATACTGCATTCCTCTGTTGTAACTCCATCGTGGTGTTACTATAAAAGATCATAAATGAATGGACAATATTACTACAAGAAAGTTGAGGAAAACATCATTTTGTCTTGTTTTCTTCCTCCATTTCTGTGTTTATATATCAAACAGTACTCTTGTCTATGCTTTTATACTCTTATCTTGAATATTCAACACTTCCTTTGCTTAACAGACAAGGCACAGTAGAGTTGATTTCTCTGATTTGTATTGCTGTCTTGAAATTGCTTCAGTGAAGTAACCCTGTAATATGCTAGGCATCAATCTAGAATTGTGTACTTTCACACTTGGAAAGCTTAGGCACTTCTTAAAATGCCAGTGTTCATTACCTAGAGAACATTATTGCCTCACTTGGAAAAAGTCAATCTAAGACTGGCATTAGCCACAGTTGGATCTCCATATTACAGAAGTAAAGTATTTTTCCCTACAATTGGCTCACTTGACTTCTAAAAGAGAGGACCTTCAGGTGCTTCAAGAAGTCCTCTCCTGTCATAAAGATGAGCTGTTTGGGATTTTGTCTCCAGCAAGTCAGGATTTTAATATAGCATCTCTGACTGTTGAATAACATTGCTTTTTATTTAAATTTATTTTCACTATCTGATTGGACTGTATTCTTTACTGGAAAGGCAACATAGACATGGTACATATCAACTTGAATTATACATTTCATGTTTGATTTTTATTTAGTAAAATTCAAGTACAGATTCAATATATTCTATAGCTAGTATTCTAATTAACTGGTGTTTTACATAAAGGCAGCTCATTAACTGCCTTATGTCCATATTGTGTGGTGAGTCTATTTATACATTCAGTTCTCTGCTGAGATGCCATAATTGCCCTATTCTAATTTTATGATGTGATTGGAAGTTTCTTGAACCTACAACCAAGACAAATATTGCTGGTAGTAGGAAGGGGAAAAGACATTCTTCTAGACCATAATTATCTTGAAATTGTGTATAGCTAAGAGACAAGGAGAGGATAAAAAGCCCTGATCAGCTGCCTAAGATATATTATATTACCACCCACCAATTTATCCATCATCCTTTGAAAACATATTCATGCCTTTTGTAGTCAAAGCTCCTTCAGGAAATTGGCATTAAGACATAATACTGAAAAATTATACATCTCTGGTAAAACCTACAGAACTATATACATGCTGGTTTTTAGAAAGTATTTTAAACATTTAAGAGCATATCTGTACAATCTATATTCTTCAACAAAAGGCAACTTTTTACCATAAGGGCTTAAATACTGGGAATAGTATATAATATAAGAAACAGTATGGTATACTTTGTAATCAATCATAAAAAAAACCAACTGATTCCACTAGCAAATGGAAAACTAATTGAATAATAAAATGACTGAAGGAAACATTATATCTTAACATTTCATTTTCAGTATGATACTTTATTAAGTTTAGACAACAAATTTTGAAAGGCAGTTATGTGCTCAAACTTAAAAACAAAGAGAAACTAATAGGTTTTTTTCTTGTATATGTTTCCTTCACTGTGTTAGTGGCTATATTTTTTTTTATCTAATTCAGCACTCTGAAGTTAATTCCAGCTATTTTGAAGTTGCATATAGTGTATGTATTTGAGAACAGATCATATGAATTTGAGTATATGGTTATATTTATTACAGAGGAAATCTTTAACTTAAACACTGTTATGTTTTTTTGCAAGAAACAGCAAGCAAGGGGGTTGAATATTTCCGTGAACATCACTGTAGCCAAAATTAGAACAGGCTTGCATCCATTCCAAGTTAGAGTACCAAACTGACTTCTGGAAGCCATAAAAATAAGTAATGATATAACAACTTAGTTCTTTATGCCCATTCTCCTTGTTAGTGCCAAGGTATGGTTCCAGTCTTAAAAAAAAAAAAAATAAAATCTGTATCTGTGGTGGCTGCATTTCTATATTTCTCACTTTTCCTACTTCAGATTTGGCACTAAAATTCTAGAACTGCCTAAACTGCCTATATAAGAATTTCTTTGCCTTTTTTCCTAATTATTTTATCTAGACCTTGGGGGTGAACTAATTTTCACAAGTTTTAATGAGAAAAATTGGATTGTATTTGCAAGTTATGAGTTCATCTTGACAATAAAGAGTGCTTTCTGTTAAGTTGCTTTTACTGTAGAGCCTGTGCAAAGTTTGTCTGAAGAGGAAGGCTTACTGGTCATTATACGTGCTGGGGAACAGAAACCAGCATCCCCTGAAGCCAAACAATTTCCCTGTGGGACCCTGGCCAACTTTACCTCAATGACACTTCCATTGGGAACCTGCAGCCCTGAGGTGGAAAAGTGGGAGGTCCAGAGCTGCTTTCTAGAGCTGCATCTGTTCCATCTCCTGTGGAAAAGTTGCATGCTTTTTGTGCAATTACAGCATTTTTATGGAATTTCTGTTTTCAAACTGGAATCTTATTACAGGATACTTCTGGACTCTGTTGAGATTGTCTTTTGGAGGTTCTTTTACAAGAAGAGAGGATAAAGAGCACATCCTTCAAGGAAAAAAAAACCGCATACTTTGACATAATCTATGAGCCTACTGCTTATGGTCGGGGTGCTTTTCCTATGTATGGTATAGAGGATAGCCTTCTTAGAGGGAAAGACATTCTCTAGAATTCTACCCCCAGTCAAGTCCTTCGAGGCTTACCGTACTAAGGCACAAAGCAGTATTTACTTTGTGGATCTGGTGTCATTGTACTTCCAAGTTTGAAAATGAACAATGTGCAAACAGTTTGCTCTCTGGAGAACTACACAGAAGATTCTCTGGAGTAATAAAGCCCTTAGTGTGCCCATGTATCAGATACACAGCTTCAGTGTGTTTGCTGGACATATCCTGAAGCCAAGTCAGTCAGGAGAGACCATGCTAGTAGTGTAGGGTACCACAGTGAAAGGGAAAAATGCAGCATCAATTGGTGAGGAAGCTGGGAGGCGTATGTAGAGGAGTATAATGGTTTATTAAAACAACAATAGGGACAAGATCAAAAAAGCTTCCAGGAACAAGTTTTTTTAAAAATCCTACCAAGCTGAAAAGATGTCTGAAAAAGATAAGCATTTCGCTCAAGTATGTCATTTGGAGAAGACTGAAAAAATTCTGCCTCCAATAAACTGGTTATACTGAGTAGACCTGAAGAACAGAATATGGACACTTACTCATTTCCCACTGAAAACGTGAATGCGGAAAGAATCCAGCAAAATGTACTTTTGTTATTTCAAGGGTTATTTTAAAAACAACAACAATAAACAACCCATTGAGCTTCAGTGTTGTATAACTGTGTATGCAAACAACCTCTTGAAAGAAAGCATAGCTGTCTACATGGACTTTTTATTCCGGCAAAGTGCATTCAACCACGATACTTAAATTTTTCCCTCAAAGATATGACTCTAAAACATTGTTATGTCCAAAGGAAGAATGCAAACCTAGAAGAAATGATTGGGCTGGTGACAAGGGCTTTCCAAGCTTCCATTTTCAAAGAGCTCTCTTATAACTCCTTCCTGTCTCTTCACTATCTAGTGTTCTGAAGGAAGCTGTGTATGAATGCAAGAGGTATTTTTTCTGTTGTATGACATTTTTAGATGCTACATAAAGAAATTAAAACCATAACAGCTTGAAAGGTAAAAATATATATGCAAGAAGGGCTACATCCTAACATACTTTCTTTCCCAATTGTATTTTCAAAATGCATGAGCTTCTTACAGTGATTCAGCTGCTGCGTGCTCTTAAATGTTATCACTTAATACACAGAAATCCAACTACAGTTACAGCACTAGTGAACTTTCCTACCACCTATTATCTCTCTTTCTGAAGTAAAGATAGCCTTGTGGCACAAAGACCAGGGTTGAAGCTAACCCTGGCAACTGTCTCAGAGTTTGAAAGTTCCTTTGAAAAGTCTATTTTCTTTATCATATAGCTCTTGCTCATCTGCTTACTTTTCTTGCTTGCATGTTGGATAAATGGAATATCTGGTTTATATTTTTCTGTATTAAAATGCAAATATTTTAATTAAGTTGTAATATATAACTTTCTGCTTTACAAAACTGTGTTACAACAGTAATATAACTCTCTCTTGACAAGAGAAGTTGTGTGGGTGTGAAAAAGGATGCTGGAAAAAAAATAACCACTTCTGTTTAAAGAGTGAAATCCTTTTAAGCAGTACCCACGCTGGGTACTGTCTAAAGTGTAAAGCTTGGTCTTTGTCAAAAGTTCAGACCAATCTAATAAAAAGGTTTTCCAGAACTCATGGAAATAAATGATTGGCTTAAATTTCAGGTTTCCAGTCTAACAATCCTTGGCTGTTTATAAGGATATTTTCTTTCATGATCTTAGTTATAAAATTCTGTTTGTTTTTTAAAGACAGTTCTTACTTAGCCTGTTAAATGCATCATAAAAGAAGTACCTTAAAAAAACCCAAATGTTCAGGCTTCAGTGTTGACAAATAACTATGTTACAAATCTAGTTGGTAACTTCGTAGAATTGATTTGCTCAAGTAGTGGACTATTGCTTACAGTGCTGATCTCTAAAGGTGTTCATGAATAATGCTGTTATTATTAAATCTTTTTAGGCTACTGCATTAACACTGCAGCAGAATTTACAGAATTTTGGAAAAGGGTGCTCTCATTTTATTAAGTTTCTTCACATTACTTTCTTTTAGTATGTCATTCTCTTTTTTAATTGTATTTTTCTTTTACTTAATTAAGCATTCATGAACTGGTACAGAAAAAAGATGAAATTTAAAAAAAAAATATCTAATCTTCTCGTATGCATTCCTGGGTTTCAGTGTTGGGAAATTGAGCCATAGTGCAAGGAAGTGATAGCAGAGAGTTCTATGACTTGACTGTAGGGTTTACTTCTGTGTATGTGAAGTAGAGAATATGTTCTTATGGGTTAAAAAAAAATACCCATTAGAGTACTTTCAATTAACCTTTTTATTTCATAAAACAGGAATATTACTTCCCTTTTCTCTTTACACAATTCTTATTTATCCTGGGTTGACATCCATTTGGTACTTTTGAATGTCAAAGAAAAAGTTTTCATAGAACATCCTTACCTTGAGATGGAAATAAATCATTGTACAAGGGCCACTGAAAGGAGAAAAATTCTGTATCAAGTCATTTGTGTTCTTTAACAATAGACCTTGTCTTCACAAGTGTTTACAATCAAAATAGAATCCTCCTCCCTTTTGGGAGTAGGGTCCTTTAAAATGACATTTATATAATACATTATTGAAAAGAAAATATTTACCCTTCCTGACTTACCATCTGGTGTCCTTTAAATACTAAAAATTAACATAATGAAAAAGAGCCTTAAATTCATGTGAGTTTAAGCTAGCTAAATATCATTTCAGTTAGAAATCAACAGTGAATCATACTCCCTTTAATAATTTCTTATTTCACATTTCTTTAATCATACCTGTGATTATATTGCATTGCAAAATCGTTGCATAAAACCATGTGAACAACATATTTATTGATACATAAATAGATAATGTTTTAAATTCTTAAGTACTATTAATTATACAGTTATTGAAACCCATAAGGATCAAAGGGTTTCATATAAGAGGGATTTCACATACAGCTTGGATTATGTTGCTAAATAATAGCACAGTAGTACTTCTTTAGCATTGTAAAATAGCTTAGAGACGAGTGTGATGCCTATAGTTGGTGTAATGCATTGGTAATTAAGAAGGTGTGAGGTTAAGCTTCATTAACTGCTGTGGGATTGTATCTTGGATTTTATTATCCCCTAGAGAACATAAGAAGTGAGAGGGGTCAAACTGTTAGATTCTGATTTTGCTTCATGCATCTGCCAAAACAAGGCAGGCAAAGTAATGTGGCAGCAAACACAGAAAGACCTGGATTGCCAGCAGATAAAGTTGTACACCATTTTATTACAAAGACAAAAGACTTATTAATAAAATAAATTATTTCCTATTTGCAATAAAACCTTCATAAGCTTGGTTTGTAGGAAACAGAATTATTTTAATTGCATTGTCATTTACTGTTAGCACTTTAGAAAACCATTTTTTCCCTGAACTTATTTTTTTATTTTAAAAGGTAGCAACAAACTTCCTTTTCTCTTTTTTCCTTCCTACTACTTCTCAGTCTAGACACAGACAAATGCCCCAACCAAACGGCACTTAATAACTTTAACACTTGTCTGCCTTTTTGGTGTATTCATGCTGCATAACAAAGACTTGTATTTTAGTTGACCCCAAGAAGTGCTGTGCGTTTTCTTTTTTTTAACTAATGCACTGATACATGCTTTGTTTTTTTATATACCTTATGAGAGATTTGTCTTTTTTTACCCTGGGAGAATGTAACAGTTCTCAAGAGTTGACACACTGATGCCACAAAATTGTCAGTCCCAAAGCTTTTCAAAGCTATATGATATGGGAGCTAAGATATTTTTAAGCAGAAATAGGTGAAATATATATTACAAGCTGATAAATCAACTCTCCTTTTCTTAGTCTTTTGTTTAAATAACACTTTTATTTCCAAATTCTGGATGAAATTTTGGAATTAACTTTTAAACATTTTAATAGTCTTGTATTCTTCCAAAATTCTGATTTTGATTCTAAGGTTATAAATTATTTAATCCTAAATAGGCTCATAATCCAAAATCCTTTTTTAAATTCTGATAATTTCAGCAGCATTTAAGTGCTTTTTATATGTGATAGAGAAGTACAGTTCTCAAATAATGATTTAATAAGACTGCTGTGAACTGGTGTCTTTGTTTCTCGATTTGTAATGAATCTGGGAGAAAGGGAGTTTCACTAAAGCCTTGCTCTTGAATCTCCCATGGGCAGATACGTTGAGAAAAAGCCCAGGCTTAGCCAACTTTGAATGGCACTCATAAAAACCATGCCCTCCACTGCACTCCTTATGTGTTCTGCTGTATAGTTTTCAGTTCCATTTTTGTAAAGCTGTGCCAGAAGAAGGCTGTGTTCTGTGGCTAGTTGGCCTGCTGGTCTGCTTCACCCTTTCCATAACTCTTTTATTTTTTCTTCAGTTTTTAAGCACAATCTGAGAAGTGATGAATGCTTTATAGTTCTTGGACAGTAATGAAAACTTTCATGACACTGAAGAGCTGTGGAGTATATATCCAACCAGCCAGCCTTTAACTTTGAGAATATACCTATGTTATGACAACTGGAGACTTTTTTCTCACTCAGGCATGATCAGGTTTGGAAAGAGCTAGTTCTTTGAAACAAAGAATAACATTTAATTTGCAGTGTCAGAAGAGGGGGAAACCTTTTATTCCGGTTCTAGTTATCATGAAGATAAAAAGAGGATATGAAGATAAAAAGAAATGTTTGGATCATGTAGATTTCAGTGTTTTCAGTATTGCCCATAAAGCAGGTTTATATAACTGTTCTGTGTCTGTAATTCTCCCCAGCCCAAGCCTACTAACCAAGTTTAAGCTTTCTCCATTTCCAAATGTGCTTATACAAAGATCTGGTTAAAAGATCTTTGAAAATTATGGACTGGGATACATGAATCAGTACATTCCAAGGCAAAACAACATTAACAATCACCTATGTATTCTGTTCAGTCTTTTACCAGGCTATTGAAGGCATGCATGTTGGCTTCTAGTCAATGTAGACATACCTTCAAACAGGAACTGTATGTTCTGACTCTCTTTCATACAGTTTAGTGAAAATGGGAGGGAAACAAGGGTAAAGAGAAGCTGGGATAATAGTGATAAAGTTAGGATGCAAATCTGGAGGTAAACAATCTTTATTAGTTCTGTTCATTAATCTTTATCTAAAATGTGTTCAAATTACAGATATACTCAGACCATTAATAGGATTGGAAATTTTTTTCCTATTTTGCTTAAGTGCAACATCCTGGAATATATTTAACCAAGTTAATGTGCCAGGTGGAGCTCAAGCAATTGGTCTTCAAATACCAGTCAGCTCCACAAGCAGACTACCTTTTCCAGATTGCAGCTGAATTATGTACGAAGCCTACTAAGAGGCCGTAAAGTTCACAACCACCACGGGCAAGAATATGATTCGGGATAGGTTTGCTTTAAAGCGTAGTGTTTGTTGGCGTAGAAAATTATATGGCTGTGAGACCTAGTAGCCCCCAAAATGTCTGAAGTCTCAGTGCATCACGTGAACATGTTACCTTCACAGGCACAAGAACGTGGTACATCTCAGAAACATATTCTTCAGCTAAGCATGGTAGTTATTAGGTAAATGTATTGCAGAAAAGAAGCTGAGGAAATAAGAGTTGCTCTTGGTACGAGTTTTTCAGGTGCTCTTGGTTCCTTCTGTGGGGCAGCAAGGGACAAGACAGCATAAAGCAGACCAAAGCTGATGCATATGCTAACTGCCATGGTATTGAGTTATGGATTTTCTTGTGTTGCTTTGTATGAATTTAGTCATATTTAAACAATCATTTTATAATGTTAGAAAATTTTTATTATGTCAGAATAAAATCTCTTTATTATGTCAGAAAAGTAAACTATATTGGCAAAAAAGGCTATTTCAGATGGATACTTAGATAGGTTTTCGTCTCTGACAGCCAAAATCTTTATCAGCTTCAGATGAAACAATTTTTACTTGATCTCTTAATCTGCTTCATTCTTAGCAACAGTTAAGGCATACCACAGTGCCTAATTGTGTTGCACTGATATTGTGTCTGTCTCTGTTTTGGACTGAGCTTCTTGGGTGTCAACAGCTAGTATTTGTAATGTCTCCCTTCCATATAGTGCCATGTAAGAAGGTTTTGTTCTGTGTTTGACTGCAAAGCAGGACCTGTTTTCAGTGTTACATGAGGGTATTGAAGTAGCTTGTACTTTATCAGTAGTACTTGGAGAACCTCTCACCCCTTATTGTCTTGACCTCTGTTCAATTTTAGGGTAAAATACAGTCTCTGTGTAAAATATACATTATGTGTGATTGTATAAAAGCAAATGTATATAGCTAAATATCCCTGTCTCAAATTTGTCTTTGCCAATTATTATATAATAACAATGAACCAGTAGTGCAAGTGACAGGCATCTGCAGTGATTCCAGAAGAGAAAAATATTAAATAGCTTAAAAAAAATACTGGTGCTGTTTTTCTCTTTACCTACAATAAAGGTGAATGGTAAAGTACGCCATTTCCTCGGTTTCAGCTTTGTGGATGATGTGATAGCTGCCCAGTGGTACTACAGCCTGATGAGGTAGCAGCTTGTATCAGTGTTAGGATCCAAAACAGGGGCAAGCTCAGGGAGTCTGATCAAATGCTTAGGCAGGATTTCATTATATCTTCCAAACTGTGGCTGGCACTTTTTTTCATAACAACAGAGGTTACCCACCACTATAAAAAGTTTCAGGTAGTACCTGGGAGCCAATTGATATTCGTGAGTGAAAGGAAGAGACACCTGGAAATGTTTTGGCCTGCAGAATTATTCATTTACAGAACTCACTTTTTAAATGAAGGTTGATTTTATTTATTTTTTAAATTAGTATAATTGAGCAATATTTTGAGATGATCACATACAATCAGCTCTTCACTAAAAAAGAGACCTTTTTGCGTTAGCCAGCTTAAACCTATGAATATCTGTTTTAGGAAATTAAATTGGCATAACAGTTTAACTGTTCAGTAATTTGTTTTCAAAATAGCACCTTAATTGGAAAATAAGATTAATTAACTATTTGTTGTGGATATCTGAGTTATAAAATTAACATCTTATAAAAATGTTATAAAAATAACATCTTTTTTAGAAAAATCCTTTAAATAGTACTCTTAGAAGTAAATTAAAATAATTTGTATCTGCATATATGTGAAATGTATCGGCTTGCTTGTCAGCTCATGTTTGTATTTATACTTTCTCAGAACCCTTCAGTACAGTGTTCTGTTTTCGTTGTCTCCTATCTGTCAGAAATCTTTGTCTTTGGTTTGAAAGTTTCCCTGCTTTCTTTCTGGTTAGGTGTAAGGAAACTTTGACAAAAGTAAATTTATTTTTTTACTGAAATATCTGTTATAAATCAGTAAATTTAATGAAAGCACTAAATACTAACTTAAAATTATAATCTTCATGTAGTTTTCATACCCATAAAGCTAAACTTTTACAACCATAGTAATATGAGTTTATTGCATACGAGTGTGTCTTTTAAACAACCTGTAAGAAATCTGAAAATTTAACTCAGTACATAACCATTCTCATGAAGAGCCTTTAGAGGCTTTAGCAGTTCATTTGCAAAAAAGAAAGTAAATAAAATAAAATAATTTGCTCAAAGGTTTGGCTTGCATCTTCTGCTTAGATGCTGAAACACATAGGTACAGTTGTTCTATTTCTGCAACTTTATTAAAGTAACTACATAAAAGTTTTCATAGCTTCCATTACCTTTTATCTTGGAGGGTGTAATGACCAACCACTGAAAGAGAGACAGAAACAACTGTCCTGAAATTGGAAACATTTGTTCTCAATTTTGTCAATAATTGTAGATATTATGTTAATTTACACTAAAGAAACAAAACTAGTGTGTGTTGTTCACAAGATTACATATTGAACTATATACAGATTTTCTCTCCTGGATTCTTTAATACTGAATTAGCGTAATACTATACGCAATATGGATTCATTTAAACTTTCATTGACTTCTTTCTGTGTGTGTCTGTTCGTATCATGACTGCCTACATAAAGCTGTGAATGTCATTTAGATGTTTATGGTCAGTATGGGTTCTGCCTATGTTCAGTGTTACATGTGTATCCCATACTTCAATCCAGATTCTTCTAAAGTTTTCAAATTTGGGGTTTTTATGTCTCTACACCTAATACCTTGTAGCAGAGGTACTAGCTAGCTCTCTATGTTTTTAACCCCTGAGACCACATCTCAGTTCTCTTTCAAGACTCTTTGCTTAATTAAAAGTTAGTTTTCAAATAAGTCTTCATCTTTTTTAAGCAGATAAAGAATTCCTGTGCCCTCCAGCTTACGCAGATGGGTAATAACATTGGGTCAGAAAACTTGGTTGCACTTCATTCCTCTAGTAGGTGTAGAAGCCCAGTGCATAAATTCTGATTGCTGTGCTTGATATCTACCCAGTGCTGTTTACTTTTTCAGCAATGCAACAAAGAGAGAAAGCGGAAAGTTCGTAATAAAACATTTTTCCTAATCTAGGTCTAAGTCAAAGCTCCAGTTCTGTCTTGATAGAACAATTAAATCCATCTGTGTGCAATGCTTTTTTTTAAAGCCAGAAATGTTTGCATTAGAAATTTCTAAAAATTTCAGGATTAAATATTTGCCCCTCCCTTTTACTGCCTTGTTTGTGTTCATGAGGTATCCATCATTAGTAGATATCATGCCTAATGGTTAGCAGAAGAGAAAATTCAAACCATCCTGTCACAGTTGTTTTCAGCCTGTGTCTGTAGGCTATTGTGGTCTGTTGAATACTTTTGAAAGATTTATAGAAGATAACAAAGAAAAGTGATCTTATCATAAAATAGGCTTATATTCACCATGCAGGGAACTTATCTATTCTCAGAAATAGAGTAGTTTAGGAGATCAACTTTTAAAGAAAGATTAAAAAAAGAAGAATGTGGTTGCTGCTCAAGATGTGTTGTTTGTGTAAAGCAGAGCATACAATGTGATAATTCCATTCTGCATTCTCTTATATTTGTGTAATCAATTTTTCCCATAATAATTACATGGGTTTTTTCGTGCTCAGTATTAGTAGCACCCAGTCATTCAGAACAGTTATTTTAATCAAGTTTTGTTGCAGATTTTACAACTGTTCTATTATATTAAGATAAGTGTATTAGCTAAGTTGGGGGGGGGGGGGATAAAAATCTGAACTTCCATTTCTACTGTAGATAGCTGAAATTCTTTCGCTCTCCACCTGTAGGAACTTCCAGCCCCTTTGCTTGATGATACCTACAGAAATGAATGGGGAGAAGAAGCAACAGCTGTTAAGTCTGAAGATTTTCAGGATTCTGTGAAAATAGCCTGGCGCTACCAAAATTTACCCAAAATGGAGGTAATCAGTATTTCATACTTTTTTCCTCTTGCAGGCAAAATGATTTTGCAGAGCAAATGCTTTTCAGTAGAATCTAGACAACAGAATTGCTAATGGACACTTACAGGATTGCCTCCTGAGGGTAAATTGTCATACAGCACTGTATTTTTTGACTACTAGAGATACAGAGAGAAAGGGAATTTGAGAGTTTGCAGGAACTATAAAATTTAATACAGACAATAATAATTTAAAAGTAAAAAACATTAAAGTTCCATGGGTTTTTTCAATGAGCATTATTAAATTGAGAGAGCTTTTTATGAAATTTTGAATAATTTGGTCACTTACAAATTACTTAAGTAGGTTTAATCAACAGTACTTACTAGATCTCTGTAGTGAAAGTACTGTGTCGAAACAGGCTGTTGACCTGCTTATCCATGTGCATAACAACTAAAGTAAGCACTTGAGATTATATCAGCTTCACTGTCACTAGAAACTAATCACTGTGCAGGGAGAATATAAGAAACAAGCCCAGTGGTCAGTCTTTCAGTGTTTACAGTTGTTAGTGTTTTGTGAATAATGTATCTCCCATGGCTGGTGACTTTCTTATTTAATCCAGTGGCACAATCAACCTTTAATAAAATTACAGCATTTCTGAATATCCAGAACAAAAACCTTGTTTTGTCTATAGATTTTAGCCTACATTAATAAATTCTGGTTTAGATGTAGTCATAACTGCCTAGTAAGTCCAGTCATATTCTTAAAAAACATAATTGGAATGTGACAAAATGATCTTACGAGGCTTGGCATGTCTGTTTTTCTGTGAAATTGCACAGACATGGCTATAGAGTTGTGTCAGAAAAGACTTATATATGGTGACATGCCAAATCAAACAGCCTCCAGGGTAATCATATAATCTCATCAATTTTATTATTGTGGAGCTTGCTGTGCCACTCTGAACCATCCCTAAAATAATTTGTCTGTTTTAAAATCCAGCAGAATTCCTCGCACATTGATATGGAAAGAATTGCATGTTGTTTAACAAATAGTGTTCCGATATCCTAACAAAATAGAAAAACATATAAATAATCCAGTTAGGTGTGTACTCATCTTCTATACCTTCATAGAAGTAACCACTTCTTCCACTAATATAATATTTCTCTATAATACATAATGTACTTGTCCTCAATTATTTGAAATTTGATTATGCAAGATAGAATAAAATGGTCAACCTTTTGTGGGTTGTTTCCCTTGTTATCATTGCTGCTTTCTGAATTTGATGCTGATCATTCTGAATAGTTGAGGTACAGTATTTTTTATGTATATGTTAAATTTATAAAAAAATTAAAACTTGCAAATAAAAGTTAATTCTTAACCTAGCTATACATCCCTGAAATTCCTCAGGCTATTCTAACCAGTGAAAGATAGTTTAGAAATTGATATTTTTCAATATTTTATAATGCACTTATAAAATTTTGGTGCTGTGCTAAGTGAATTTGACTGGTGAATATACTCCACTGAGGAAAAATCTGATGTTGCTTTGCAGCACCCTGGATGTGTAATACACTTAGTACTATCATTTAATTAATGACTTTGGTTGTGATTTATTCTTTAAATTTCCTTTTGGCAGAAAAACAATAACGATGAGTAAAATTTCAAGGCATATTTTCCAAACTGGTTGAACTAATAAGCTAGTACATTTTCAAAAACTACTGTCAAATAGTTTCAAGTATGAAAGAGAGAAAATAGCTTTGCTTTTAACTAGAACTCTAAACATGTTAGCAGAAAACTTTTCCATCCAGTATCTGGCTTCACATATAAAGTAAGAATGCTGAGTAAAAGCTGTCTGTGGCATTTTTGATGCTTAATTTAGTTTTTATTTCTAAGTAATAAAAGAGATTTTCATTAATAGTTCAGATATTCCCTTCCCATTTATTAGACCCCCTATATACTAGCTAGGTAACTAATTTTTGTTCTTATGCATGGTATTTATATTAGTACTCTTCACAACTATCACAGTTTGGCTTTACGTATTGCACATACCTTGTATATCAGAAAAAGACAGAAGATTTATGAGAAATCTGTCAGAGTAACAGGTCATGTTGTGCTTGATGTGCCTTTGCCAGTTTGTTACTTTCATCTGTATCAGAGGTTAATTTCATTTAAACTTTTGAGTATATGGATAGCCTATTTTGCAATGCAAGACAGTGTGGGTTTTTTCCTTTTTTTTTTCTTTTTTTTTTTTTTTGAATGAACTGCTTATGTTCTTGGGGCAATATATAAACTGTCACAGCATGAAATCAATTTTCTGCTTTGATTCATCCTAAATCTGAGATTTCTAGCACATTAGTATTGCAATTAGAAACATTAACAGCAGACGGTACCATAAAAGCACGCTCTGCTCACTGACAATTTAGTGTATTTCTCCTTGTGCAAAACAGGAATCCAGGAAAGAACAGGCTTGAGACCCCAATCCACTAATAAATTTATCAGATCAAATTTAAGAGGAATGGAAAGTCTCTGCTTCGCACTTTCCATGGTCATTCTGCTAAGGCAGATTATTCATGCTTACTTGATTCAGGTAGGCTTTTTGCAAGCTTCCCCGCTAAGCCTGGGAATGCAGTACATTGAGGCCTATTCATAGGCTTCTGACATAGACCGAGCTTTTATTGCATGGTGTTTTATTATAGCCAAATCCTAGTCTCCACCCAGTTTGTAGGCACTGTGCTTATTCTTTTGAATCAAGAGAGGTTATCACCTACCTTAATCCATGCAGCAGGGTGGATTAAGGACACCAATGTGCCTCAGGATTCTCAAAGAGGATCCTGGAAACTTCTTGTTTCTTCTTTTTTGCTGTCTTTACTAAACTCTATTGGGCCTCAGTAAGGATTTGCATCTGAAATGGGCAACCTGGAGCTTTTCTCAATGAAGACATCAGATCAAAGTTCAGTTAGTCAAGGCCTTTCTAAAACATTAAGGGGGCTTGGAAGTACACAATAAAAAGATGAGCTCTGGCAGAGATTGCAGTAAAAACATTCTGATCGGTAATCCGGATAAAGAATAGATTATAGGCCAAAGAACAGCCCCTGTTTAAATTGCTTTCAGAATCTTCATTTTAAATAAAGTTACATTTTACATTAAAAATATTTAGGTTTTGATGGATTGTAATGTTTTGTTGGACTTCCTTCTTTAAAAATCAGGTTCTGATAAATAAATTGAAACGCTGACTTATCAAATGTGTTTTTCTATCTTTTTTTGTGTAAAACTGATGTGCCTTTTATGAGTAGATATACATGAGCAATTTTGTGTTTTTTTTTTAAATTAAAAACTAATTATTTGTTTTAATGAAAAGTGGGTTTAGTTTGGTTATTCTATTAGTTTTGTAGGAAAGATACTGTATTATTGTTACTATTTATATTCTGTGACAACTGACCAGGCCTCGCATCCATTAATCAAATAATTTCAAAATATTTACTCTAAATCAAATTATTGTAATTAATCTTAACAGTTTAATATGTTTTTGGTAAGCTGAAGCATGAAATAAAATTGTGGAAATATACATAGCATGATTGAGTTAAAAAATCTAATTATAAATACATGTCCATGTCTGGCATGTCTGTATTCTTTCTTTTTACTGTTATAGTACTTACTTTATTAGCAAGACCAAGGTTTATGAAAAGCACAAGCTTTCTGTAGTAATTGGAGTGGGAACTTAGTACTTTGTTGTTCAACATACAAAAAATTACTGAGATGCCATTATTGTAATAATTCAGTATACCTATTGTCATTCCTGTATATAGCAAGAATACTGGATGTTGAAGTTGGAGCTGAAGTTGTTCCAAAGAATTTTCATTGCATACACACATAACCCTGCTCAACTTTCAGATAGCATATAAAATGTATATATTGGCCTGCTTAAAAGAAAAATCTTTTTATAGAATATTCGAAGTTGTTACAGAACTTACTGAGAAACTTTTGAAATTATTGAGGGTATTTCTGGTCACTTTTCAAAAGTCATTCCATGCTTTTAAGTACAAACAAAATAGCATTTCATTTCACCTACCAATCCAAACTTCTCTTCAGAACAACCTTTAAAAGGCATTCTGTCCCACAGTGTGAATATGTCTTCAACATCTGTCTTACTTTCAGCTCTTACCTTTTCTGTCTCACCTGTTCTCTTTCACAACCATTGACATATTTCATTTTATTTTAATACTTTATCATTTAATATGTGAGGTGGGTCTTGGGTCTTGGGGGGGTTCAGCTTAGTGGTAAGCCTTGGAGTTGGGACACATTAAAATGACTTTAAAGTATTTTTGCACATTCCTGCATTGTACAATGCACACTTCAGATGCAGTCCAGGCTTAGCATAGTTGTCTTCAAAATAAACTAAAATGTGATCTTTCTTTTCACCTGCAAAGCTACTGTTAAAAGTCTAGGATCAAGCACCTTTCTTGGTCCAGACGTCTTACCAGTTAGAAATACTGTGGTTTTGATTGATAATTGTATTATGATACTTGTTTGGTTATTCCAAATGACCTTTCTTTTTCCTCGAAAGAACAGTTGATGAGAGATAATCTAATCAGGAGCACAGTGGTGTTTGTGCCATAACCTAAAGATCAGTTTTACTATTCCTTTGGTAATCTCTTACTCCTTTACAGTGTGTACATTAAAGAATATTATACAGTGGTTTACATTTGTGCCAAGTGTTTTCCTTCCGTGGAAGTAACAAACTTGCCTCTAAGGTTTATTCTGCTTCACTGTTCTTTCCAGGACAGCACTTTTTTTTTAATGGGAAGGGCAGAAAAGATTAATAAAATGGATCATTACTTGAAGAGCAAAAGCTGTTCAATTCCTGTAGCAGACAGCTACTATATACTTGAATACTGCATATTATAACAACCTAGGGTTTTTTTAACATAATGTGTAATTCAAATAATGTTGCAAGTTGCATGCTGAATGCCATTTATGTGGAGAAAAAATATACATTCGTTTCCTCTGTTTATTTACTAGCAAAACATATTCAAAATGTGTAATTCCTGCTATGGTGTATATTAAATTTCAGAGGTTTATGATGTTTTATATACCCAAAATTGAGAGCTGATAAAAAAGTATCTTCGTTATAGTAAACCATGGTTATTGTGTGTAATGTCTATGTAACGCTTAATCTGCTATTTATTCAAAATTCAAGAAATTAAAAGTAGGTTTTAACTATTTCCTCTTTTTTATAATTTTCTATTAAAATCGGATATATGAAGATGCAATGGTATTTTTTCTTACTGATCATAAATAAAGTGAAGCATTTGCAATGTTTTTTTTTCTTACTGATCATAAATAAAAAAAGTGAAACATTTTCAAAGTCAACTGAAAATGTTTCTGTAGCACTGTATAATTCCCAGATACTGAAAAATCAGATAGATGGAACACATAATGGTCTGCATGTTTCATATATCTGGCCTTTTGAAATTGGTGATCATATGTCTAGAATGTGAAAAAATATATTCTTTTAAGTACTTGACTGCACTTTCGTGATGCAACTTGGAACAGTAAGGGTTGAATTCTGTGTGAAAAATTCATATTATAGAATGTCAACAGGGGAACCAAAACTTAGTAGTAAATATTATAATGTTGTTCTACTTGAAGCTTATACTTCAGCTGAATGGGAAAAAGCCCTGAGATTTCTTTCAAGTGTATAGCTAGTTAATTATTTTCTTTTGACAGATAATAATTTAATATGTTATTGTAATCAGTATTGTTGTTTCCACAGGCTAGCCCAACAACATCTACAAAGTTTGGCCATTATTATGATCTTTCTAAAACAATGTCTCCAGAACTGTTTCAGTCCATAAAATGGCACAGTTTTTACCTTCCTGAAGAATTGTCTTTACAGCCTAAAATGAAAACACAGTAAGTTGTAATACCACATGCTTCCGTTGTGTGTTCTCATTTTGTCTGCATATTAGTAGTAAAAGATATTTTTGCATCTACACTTGCTGTGAAAAATCATGTAGCCACACATGGCTCACAAGCAGTTCAGCTGTGGTTCTCTTGTCAGTGCTACATGCCATGACTGGCAGCAAAGCTGCTGTGGCCCAGGGACAGCTCAGTATACTGACTCCTCAGCTATGGGAGGAAGCAAGTTGGCAGGGACAATTAAGGCAGACATTACTAGGACAGCCTAGGACACAGCTGCATGTTCAGTCCAGCCCTACTGACAGCTGAGTGTGAGGACTGGGGAAAACTATCTGTCTGTGAACTACTCCCTGAGCACCATGCCCCATCAGCTTTCAGAGCTGTGTGTGTCAGGTGGCTATCAGTCTTAGGAAGATATCCATACAGTTTTTAGGGCTAAGAAGACAGGCCATTCTTGATCTACATAGCTTAGAATGCTATATCAGATTAGTTTATTGCGTGACTTCTACTTCTTACATCCTATGGCTTCACCTAAGGAAAATACAAAATACTGTGAATAGAATTACAATCACTAATTATGTCTTACACAACACCCCTAATTCCAGAGAAGATCATAAACTCTTCTCTGAATGAATAACTTATTATTGTTTATGTCTATCAGTAACGAATTAAGGAAGACCAAGAGAAAATGAGTGACAGTAGCAAACACTCATATTAGCCTGTAGCGCACACATCCATTGTATCTTTCTTGGAGACATTTCAACTCAAGTCAAACAACAAATATGGGCTAGCAATCTCTTTGTTCAGCCCAGCTGCTTAATTTATATAATACCTAGTTTTATAGATCCCACTGTACAGGGCCAGCTCCTGGAAGTAGTAATAGTATGGTATGCTTTATTGTGATTGATTTTCATTACAGTACACTTAGATATAAAAACTGAGATTTATGAAAGAAGAGCAGTATGAAACACCTTTCTTGCAGCTGTAGAAAAGCAAAAGCCAAGTCTCTTTGTAATTTGTTTCTGTGTGACATGATCAAATGTCACTAGTTTGTAAATTCTTGCTATGTTCTTAAAAATAAAACCAAAACACCTTCAGGAGAAAGCAGGGAACTTACATTCTGTTCTTTCTGTAGTAAATATTTGGACCAACTTTATATATTATGTATAATTATACTTTTTTAGTAGCAGGGCCATAGAGTATAGACACAAGAGTTTCTGACAGATAGGTTGCAAGTGCTTATATTGTTATTGAGCAATTTAACTCCCTTTCTGTCTTCTCTCTAGCTAACTGGAATGTCTCATGACTGGGCTTAATTCCACTATCTATATGGCTGTCAAGTATTTGTACATCTTACGTTAAAATCAAATTAACTCATACTTATACTATAAGAAATGGACTTCTAACTTTCATGTATTTGATTATATAAGCCTTGCTTAACTCTGATATTTTCCTTGTGTGTGCTATCCTGATAAAAGTTCATCATTCTTACCATATGAATCAATTCTTATTTTTAATTTTAATCTAACGGAAATATTATATATAGTTAATTTGCTTGGCAAATTGGTAGAGCACAGAGTGATGGGGTGAGGAACATAATCAAATAAAGATGGATTTTGGAAGGCTTATCTCCTTTTCTTCTCCCTGTACCCACAATATGGGTCTCCTTCAAGAAGCCTCCCTTGAGGAAATGAAAGAATTGTATTGTTGGGTGTAAAGGCATGTACCAAGGTAATAGACAACCACCATTCTAAACATTGTTTTCTTAGACCACAATGCAATGTGATAAGGGACAGGGAGGAATAAAGAACACATGGGGAATAGTGAACTCAGACAGAAATCTATGGGAACTGTGGAGATGTGTACATCTCTTTTTTCATTTACAGTAGATCATTTGTCTTCTGACTTTGATTTTTGTCTTTCCTGACCACAAACACCACAGCTTTTGGATTTCCTGTATTAAAAAGGTTGCACTAGGTAAAGTTAAGACAAGGTGGTAAGAATATTTCAGAATTGCAGCCTCTGAAATAAAGCTTATTTCTCTGTAGAGAAATTGAAGATTTAAGCTTCCCATAACTACAGTCATTCAATTTTGACACACATTTAAAAAATAAACTGAATTAGAATTTCAGCTGCTGTTTGTCAGTATTGTATAACTGGAGTACTTAAAAAATCATGGAAGTGGAGAAAAGCTGTTTCTCCTATTACCCTGATCCCCAAATTGATGTGCACCTAGCACAGTTAATATCAGCAAATTGGACTACCCAATTTACATAAGGAGAGATCGGGTTGGAAAATACATAAATGTTTTCAAGCTGGGACTTAACAAAATTCATTGGTAAAACATAAAGAATTGTTAAAGTTCCACAAAGTCAAAAAGGCCAAAGCAATGCCTGTCTTTAAGGAGAGGAGAAGGTGAGGACATCTGTGGGATAACATCAGTGCTCTGAAAAGTACCAGAAAAAATAATATAATCTATTTTTAAGCTTCTAGGGTAGTTTCACCCAGTATGTGTTTCTTTTGTTTGCTTGTGGGTGTTCAACTGGGATAGAGCCAAAAGGTTCTAAAATAAAACAGGAGATACTCTCCATTGATGAAGTCTGTTATCATGTCGAAGGAGGAACATAGACTGGTTTGACAGTTTTCTTTTTGTCACATTGCTTGTTAAATCCTTATCTTCTAAATAAGCTGTCATTAAGTCACAGTTGAACCTGAGTGAAGTACCAGGCTTTATCCCACAGTTGGGTCTGGTGATAATCTGGTACGAATTTGGCTTGATATGTATCCTGAGCAGTAGGTATCTTTATTGTAGTCATAAAGTCAAATTTGGAAAAAAAGAGGAGTAATTGCATGCAGATTAGATAATAGAATTAAAATTCAAGAAGATTTAAGTCAGTGATCTGGAATAAACTATATGGAATTCAGTGAAGACATGCCGAATATCATACTGGTAGGAATAATTAATTGAACAAATAAAATAGTGTAGCAGGTCTCCAGAAGAAGATAAAATGTATTTGCAGTGTTCTGTGATGAATGCTACTGAAAAGCATAATTCATAAGGCATGGAGGTGATAAACTGGAATTTAATGTGGAATATGTGCAAAGTACTTCTGTTCTGCTCAGCCATAACAAGGCTGTCCAGCTTTTGATAGCATCCTTCAAGAAAACTCTGGGTCAGTTAGAGAAGGTTGTGAAGATGAGTGTACATCTAGAACTGGGGTGTGTGGCCCATGATGCAAGAATGGAAGTTCTTAGACAAATCTAAGCAGAGCAGAGTCTTGAAGCACTTTAAAAACTGACATACAGAGGGTAGTAACTGTTGTCTGCTGAAGGTAGGACAGGCAGTAATGAGCTACAGTAGCTGTAGCAGTAGAAATACAGGAAATAAGAAGATATTTTTCTAATGATTAGCACGAGAAGAAGTTGCCTTGCAGACATAGGTTGGCAGTATTGTAGAATCTCCATCACTGAATATTTCTAAGGCCAAGTTAGGTAAGTATCTGTCAGAGATGGTTTATATGTAGTTCATCTTGCCTTGGGGCAAGAAGATAGACTACCTGACCTCTTGAGGTCCTTTTCATCCCTATCTTCTGTGATTCTTTAATATACATTAGTCACAGTGTATTAAATCCAATACTAAGTATGAATGTTACCAATTATTTCACTGCTCTCAAAACATTTATGCTTTTATAGAAACCCAACAGGCTTGTACTGTATTTTTTACAAATATTGTGATGAGATTCTGAAGGAAGCATTCCTGTCTTAAGGAACAAAACCAAGCTCACAGTCCTGTCAGGATGATTTCATTAGAGTTTATAAAAGGGGGAGGGAAAGGATATTACTTTGTTGGCATTACTGTTTGGAAAATCAATACAATGCTTCTGGCTTCTAAAGCTAACTTCAATATATCATAGAATAATAATTCTGTTCTCTTGATTAATTAGACAATGATTTGAAAGTAATATGATAGTCACAGTTAGCCCTTCCAGTAGAAGTCAACAATTTGTGTTAGACCTCATCTTTGATTGCCTGAAGGTCCCACTGAGAGCTTGATCTAAGTTCTTTTACACTGTGTTACAGTGAACTAGAAGCATGGGCATGGCTAGTTAGCATGTCTCCACTTAGAGGATGTAATATCTTAAACATAAGGTTCTCAGGCTATGATCTTAGATGCATGGCCAAAAAAACATCTCATTGCATAATGCTAATTACCTATATAGCATTGCGAAAGCTCTGTCACCTATTAGGCTGACAGTACCTCAAAAAAAGTACTGATAGACTGGAGGAAAATAAAAAAAAGTTACAAAAATTACTTGAAATCCAGAAAATCTCTAAAAATATTATTTTTTCAATTTATTTTATCAAAAGAAGATTGACAGAAAATGTGTTAATGCTGAAAGCTGACAAATCCTTCAAAATGAGGAGGCATTTTTAAGAAAGGGGATAGTTCATTATTGAAATAATTTACATTAATAGACTGTGTATTATGGGATCTTTGCAAAAGATTTCATGACTTTCTAAAGGGTATACTTTGCAAGATATGTATCAATAAAGATGTTTCTGAGTGATATTTCTGCTTAAATTGTGTAGGAGTGCAGACCAAAATCAGTGGGCTGTGTGGTTTGATTTTTTTGAATCTAAGAGCATTTTACTTTTGTCAGTAATACAGAGGTTGGGGAGGAAGTGGAAACTGATAGTTTTGCCTAATATATAATTTTCAGTAAGTAAACGGCATTGTTGTTGATATAGTATCAACAGTATGTTGTTACAGTATCAGAAGTTGCAAAAAATTAGGAATTAGCGAGAAAAAACAAAAACAAAAAACCTTTTCCCTCTTCTCAAAGTGTTTCCACATTATTTTAGCTAGCATGATCCATTCTAAATATTTGTAATGTAGCAGAGCACAGCATGGTTTAAGTTCAGGCTGAAACAAATTGTTACAGTCCTGTAAGTACAGCCATTGAAGAGCACCTTAAGTTACATAGTCATTGTGGGAAGTGTACCTAACCCAACATACACATTCTACATTGAGGTCATAAGCTATATGTTCTGCAAGGACAAGCTAGTAATTGTAAAGAAAGATTTTAGAAGCTCAGTATATTTTTTATTGTAGTTTTTGATTAAATTATATGTACTGATGACAGTAAGGCATTCCCTAAGTGTTGTCCTTTTTTGGGTGAGGTTTTTCTCTGATAGAGAGCTGCTATTTTTCTATGTAATTAATGTTCCTCAAAGAATGTACTTAATCTGTAACTTGTTAGATGCACCTAGAATTCACCTTGTTGACCAGCCTTACTTTTCCCTTTCTTTTTCAGTTAGAGGGTGACTAGCTTTGGAAGCCTTAGGTTTCATTTTTCCTCCTTGAAATTTGGAACAGTTCTCTTCCTTCCGCTTCTTTTCTTTGGGAAGGGATGGGGAACAACAACCATCCTTTGCTTTCCTTTCCTTTCATCACTCAGGGATGTAACAATAAAGAACAGATTATGCAGTTAAAGCAGAAAATATACAAGAAAAGTAATGTACCACGTTTTCCTGTACAGGTTATACTCTCCTGGCAGAAATAGTGAGCATAGTGATCATATATTTTACAATCCTTGGAAAATCAGTGCTGCATCTTTTAATAAGCAAGGTCCTTTGTCGTAATGTTTGTGGCATAAGAACTATGTATTTGTAAAAAGGCAAATCATCTTGGTACTTCTAATTCTCTAGCATCCCATTAAGAAACCTGTTTTATTTAAACTGTTCTTCAGTGAGTGAACTGTCTCTGTAATTGTAGCTAATGTCTATCGCAAGATAATTACAGTTCTTCCCTTGCAGGATCAGAGATGTAAAGACTTTATTTGGGTCAGAAACTCTTGGCCCTTTTTAGAAATCATGTATATCATAAGTCCCTCTCTTCCCATCCACACAAGCACTTGGCTTCGTTACAGGTTTGCAAAGAAAGGAAATTCTTTGAGTAGACAGAACTAAGTTATTGACTGGCCTTTTACTTTGCAATTAAAGATCAGATTTGGAGGTTATATACATCATTTGTTCACCTTAAAGTTTGGATCAATCTTTCTTTTCTTTCCTGTTTTTGCACACATGTGCGTACCTGCTTGTTAATGGAGGGAGATGAGGAGTATTGTGTTTGCTCTCCTTTCTGTAGTTCTGGTACCTGATGGCTAAATTAGGTTACAGGGTCCCCTTTTGGATAATCACTCAAGATGGGTAGAATTTCATTGCCCCATGATAAACATTAATTGAAAACAGATTGGGAAGTCTGTTCTCCTAAAGGAAGTAGTAAATAAAACTGGGTGTTTGGTGCCAAAAGAAGGCATAAACCTTCTCTTTCTTATCTCATTATTTTTTATGTTAGGGAAAGGAAGTTATGTCCTGGTCCTAATGCTAGGACCAGGTTAACAGGGTTTTGTGGCTGACAGCAACTGTTTTCTGGCTGTTGTTGCTAGGATATTCTGGTGTCCTTTTTGTTGCGTTGCTAACGCTGGTACTTAACAGGAAGGCAGAAATACCCTCTGTGATAACTCTGTGCGTCACAGAAAAGGCTTACTTTCTAAACCTCTGCTTCTGTCCTTGTTGTTCAGTTGCAATAACCAAAAGAGAAAGTTTGATAATCAAGTGAAATAAAATAATTAAGTTGTAGTTTTTCAATAATACTTGTAAGTTTTACCTTAAGAATAGATGTGCTTTTTAAAAAGAATAAATGTATCTAGAGTCTAGATTTACTGATGAATTTAGGTAAAACAGGTGTAACTGTCTTGCCTAATGGGGTCTCCTTATACATAATAAGGCTATTTGTCATATCCTTGATAGCCTAACCTTTGTTAACTGCTTAGAAACTATCAACACAGAAGTCAGAGGCTCCGTTGTAACCAGGATACCTTCTTGCCAGCTCCAGCTTTATCTATTACTAAATTGCTAAACAAGAAAAAGAGTAGAAGGAATCATTTAAAATCATTATCAGAATTAAATGGTTATTAGTACAAAGCCAAAAAAAAAAGACGAGAAATTAAAAAATAAGAAATATCTTATTTCCTTTCTTAAATATTATGACAAACATTGCCAGAAGGGTAATGTAATTTGTTTTCATAAATAGGGTTTACACAATATTTTTCATGTCTTTATTCACATAGCATGGTTCAAATTCAAGTAAACCATCAATAATTCAGCAAGAAGTAGAAGAGCACCTATTTTTACATCTTAACAAAATCTGTATGCAATGCATTATTTTCTTTAATTCTTTCCTTGCTGTAAATCTTTTTGTGATGGATTAACTGAAGATCTCTTTTGTTTGTTTGTTTTTGTTTTGGGACCTTTTAATTCTGCTAATGCTTTAGGTATTTTATTCTTTTACCCACTAACTTTTAAAAGAAAGTTAGTAACAAATCAAGATTTGGCAAGTATTATGATTGCAGTATATTCTCTGGCATCCCTGTAGATAGCATGGTAATACTCATAAGCAAAATCACTGATAGGTACACAGACTTGAAAATGTTGGTTTGTGGTGACAAAGACCACAGTCATCTTTTCGTTTTACACATGTTGTGTCCCTGGCTGTGGCTACAAGATAGTTGCAAACTTTTTCCTAATGTTGGTGAGCAGCAGTTTCTAACTCTTCCAAAAGGATAAAAGAATATCCAAAAGGATACACGAATGGTTCTTGTTATTGTGAAGTGCTGCAGATTCTAACTGGCTCTGTGTATTAAATTATTAAGGTACATCAGTTTAACCTGTAGCCTTCTAGGGTACTAAATCTGAAAACAAATAAACAGAGTTTAATTTGGAAACTCTCCCTTTTAATTATCTCTGGAAGGGACATCTCTTAATGTTTTCTGACATTGAGTATTTCAAAACTTGAAATTATTATGACTATATTACTGTTCTGATTGTAGTTGTTTATAACAAATATATCATTGGGGGGTTGGGTTTGGGTTGATACTGTTATCTTGAATGAAATGTAGAATTCCAAGTTAAAGCAATGGTGTAAAAGACAGATGTTTACAACTCTCATGCTTCTCAGAAAAATTGTCTTCTCTCCTGTGCAAAAGTATGAAAGGAAGTTTATTTGGGTTTATTTAGGTATTCATTAGTAAAATACACTTGGATAGCATTTTTGGCTCTTACTAAAGTAACAGCAATAGTTTCATTAATGTTTGCACCAGGTGATCTTTCAAGGTCCCTTCCAACCTGGGCTGTTACCAGACATACAAAATGATCAGAACAAGTAAGAATATTTTTAGAGGCAAAATTTTCAAAATAACACGTCATATTTCCCAAGGAGTACACAAAAAGATTTGAATCCCTTGATTGTAATTAGTGAGACCAGAAGGAAACACCAAAACTAGAAAAGGTAGAAGAGCTTGAACTCTCAGCTGCAGCAAGGAATGTACATCAAGTCCAGACACACGAGCCAGTATACTCTATGGGATTTAAGGAAACAGTATGTCTCTTTTAAAAGTGAGCAACTGGCTTGCTTTTTTAAAGTAAAGATTAGGACTTTCTGTCCTTTGTATGTGTTAGCCTGTGGACTGGAGAGCATGGCTGGGATGGACATCTGAAGAAGTGCTTTGGACATGCAGGAGCTGGACCTTCTAAGACTTTGACAAGATGATTTGTTGAACTTTCATTTGGTTTTAAGTATGCTTAAATACATTTTTAACCACCAGTTTGCTGTTGTTTTTTTTTAATTCTTGTACTTTCTAAATAATACATAAAATAGATTCTGCTTCACAATTCTGCTGTCATGCAAATAAAGCAGTAATAACACCTGTAGTGTATGGATATAAAATGGAACTGTAGTGTTAGCAGAATGTATCTTATGCTCTGGTGCTGTATCAGAAAAAAAAAAATAAAAAACCAAAAACAAATTAACTACATGAACTTTTTAATTGTGAAAATGTTGTCTCTCATTTTTTGTTGGTTTGATTGTTGTAGCAGTTGTATGTATGAAAGTTTTCAGTAATAGAAGGTCAACTCTATTTATCAGCGTTGTGGTTTAACCCCAGCCAGCAATTAAGCACCACGCAGCCACTCTCACTTCTTCCCCCACCCAGTGGGATGGGGGAGAAAATCAGGAAAAGAAATAAAAACTCGTGGGTTGAGATAAGAACGGTTTAATAGAACAGAAGAGAAGGAACTAATAATGGTAGTAATAATAGTACTAAAATGACAACAGTAATAATAAAAGGATTGGAATATACAGATGATGCACAGTGCAATTGCTCACCACCTGCTGATCGATGCCCAGTTAGTCCCCAAGCGGCGATCCCCACCCCTGCTCCCCCCAGTTTATATACTATACGTGGCATAACACAGTACAGAATACAGTACAGAATACCTCGTTGGCCAGTTTGGGTCAGCTGCCCCAGCTGTGTCCTTCCCAGCTTCTTGTGTCCCTCCAGCCTTCTTGCCAGCTGGGCATCAGAGGCTGAAAAATCCTTGACTTTAGCCTAAGCAGCAACCAAAAACATCAGAGTGTTATCAACATTCTTCTCATACCTAGCTCAAAAACATAGCACTGTACCAGCTACTATGAAGACAATTAACTGTATCTCAGCTGAACCAGGACAATCAGGGCATTGATTAGGTATACTTGGAATAACAATTGTGTAGATCTTTGTCAGTTATAGAAGATTAGCACTTTGCCGTAATGGTTTCAGCTTTAAGTTGATACATTAAATCATTAATCTTCTAGATGTAAGTGAGCCTGACATAATTAAGTTATCTTAATCCCTAGAGATTTTAGATTTCACCTAATGTCTGAGCACTGAACTAGTTAACATGAAGCAATCACAACTGCTTATAATGTCAACTTTATTCAAAGAAGTTTGAGTTCTTTCTTTTATGACACTTTTTTCTATATGACACTTGCAAACTGAAAGCTGCATCTGCTTATTTTTAATACAGCTGTTAGAGACATACAGGAGAGTATTAAAATGTGTTACTAAACTATTTCTTCTTACCAACAGTAATATGAACAGCGCTTACTCAAGGCTGCTTCACTCCATTCAGAGGATCATTTACCAGGAAGGGTTTGATGGCTCTGATCCCCAGGTACTGAAGACCCTCATACTTTTCTATAATCCTCTAACTAATGTTGTTTTCCGAATTTTCAAGGGTGGCACAAGGAGGTCTTGGACAAAGTAACAAGGAACAAGCTGTTTCTAAGCATTGCTAAAGTAAACAAGTGAAGTAAATAGAGAGTGTGGTTCATATTTCAATGTGCATTTGGAGTTTTTGCCTGTTACAAATATGCAGACCATGTGAGAAAGACCTGTAAGCCAACATTAGTAAAATGCATATTCTGTGCAATTAGCTAATAAATTGATTGCCAAATATAATGTAATTAAACAAAACATATTTTCCCCTACAGTATTTTTTTCAAGCTGTTACTTTAGCAATAATGTGTTCAAGACTCTTGAGACTGAACATTTAATCTTAAACTTCCAGATTTTTTCAGTGTTGTTTTAACTGGAGTGGAGTGATTTTTTAAATTAATTAAATGGTGTGCATCTTTATGTAGTGAGCATTAAAACACAAGTAAAGAAATAAGATTGCTATTTCAACTTAAAAATCAAAAACCTTACCAGACTTCTAAAGATGTCTGTACTCTTCATAAATCATACTGTGGGTAATCAAAAATATTTTAAGCATAACAACATAGGCTGAAAGCCCTTTTCTAATTTGAGCAGTGCCCTATCTATTATTCTTTGTCATATTCAGTAACATGTGAGTCCTCTGAAGTTGATGGAAATAATAAATAATATATATTGATGCTTAATTGATAGGTAATTATTTTTGTGCAATAGAAATGTTACTACAGTAGAAGTTAATTAGTATAGATGCTGGAGAGCCTCAAAGAATATAATACAAGACTGTGTACTATTACCAGTGGAGTATCTTAGAAATCTTTTTCGTGGGGAAGATAATGTTGGAATGGATGTTTTTGTGTCTAACAATATGTTTTAGAGACATTACCTGCACACAACACTTGTGTGAAAATTTCAGTTATTTGTGCTCAGTGCTTAGTCTGTGCTGAGATTTATGGGGGAGTTTGCCTTCCCTTTGGTGGCATTGCCAGTCTGGAGAAATAAATTGGTCCCTGACAGGCATCTCTCCCCACGTGCTGTGGTAGCCATGGCAACATACATGTCATCTTACCGTACAGCACCATGCGCAGAGATGCTCCACCCGCACGGTGACAGGTCATGTGGAAGCCCGAGAGCTTGCCGGCTGCAAAGAGCAGCACCGAGTGAAACAAACACTCTGCCAACCTTCAGCCAGCAAACCATCTCCTACTGAAAAGATTAGGCTGGTGTTTCTTATTTTCCTTTGTGTATTCCTGAAGTTCTTTTTACATGTAAAAGAAAATGAAGGTTGCTCAGAGCCAATATTTTGGGTTTTTTTGCTTGCAAGCAGGGAAAAATCAAACATCATGCATGGATAGTTATTTTTCTGTACCTGTTGTTTCAAAATGTCATTCTACTGTCAGTAAAGCAAAACCAGAACTTTAACGCAGATGAATTTAAAAGTATATGCTTGCTAAATGACATATTTATATTTCTGAGGTCAAGCTTTTAAAAGTTAGTAAAAGAGTCCTTTTTCAGACCAGTTTATCCATCTAGAAAGCCATTAGCGCTTCCGTAGTTCTTTCTGTTCCAGGGGAGATGATGCTTATGTTTTCCTGGAGCGGTTTCTGTTACTTTCTTTTAAGATTCCTCTTTTGCCCATGTATCATTTTTCTTTGTATGCTCAAATTTGTACATTTAGAAGCAGTATATAATACACACTTGTAAAAATATGACCAGAGTTGAATGTAATAATGGCCCAGAACATGCCTTGGATCTTTTTATCTTGCAAATCTATGAGAAATTCACCTCGCTGCTACTCCATATCCCATTCTATTTACTGAGCCTTCAGAAGCAGTTTTTAGGTAGCCAGATATGAAGATTGTAGTTGAGAAAGGACCAGCCTGTAGTCTCTGGACTTGTGTCCTTTCCTGTATATAATAATAATAATACAAGCTTCTGAGAAGTTTGTGTATGTATGCTCTTCCCCTCCAAATAGTCCTCTCCCCTTTGGGTGAGTCCTACTGGCAGTGGCTTTCATGAAGTTTAGAGAAAACTGCAAGGGCCAAAATGTAGCAGGGAGATGCTGAACTTTCAAGAGATTTACTTACTGACTTTAAGTAGATCCATTAATCACTGTGTGAATGACAGAAGCTGATGCCACTAATGCTTCATTTTTTGTACTATGAAATATAATCCTTCCAAAATTTCTAGACTACAGAGGCTTGTTGGATCTGGAGTCAAAAAGTTTAACCTGACTGGTAAAACTTTCAAGATATTTTTGGCTACTTTTACATCAATATGCCAATGATACTTAGACTTAATACTTTTTACCAGTATTTGAAGAGGGGTCTGGAGAAAAGTGAGCAGAATGCAACTCACCCCAGCTGACAGAGGTTTGACATGGTTAGGAAAATCAGTGCAAACTACTGTTACAGGTTTAGTAGACCTCTGATAAAGGTCAGGCATCTCTAGGACCTAGTATGGTTAATTAATGTTAGTTTTATAGGACCATCTGCTGTTGACCATCATAGATTAATATTTCTTGACTGTCTTGCATGACTTTGTGGTCCTTAAGACAATAATTCCTGTTTGAGATATTAGGCTACAGAAAAGTTTGGCTGAAGTTAACCAAAGAAATTACCTAACCAAAGAAATTACCTGTTTGTTCACACCAACTGGAACATTTTTGCCAAGATCTATCCAGAAATTCAGGGTCTGAATGACCTACAACCTAGAAATACAAGCATCAGTTTAACATCCTTTCTAAAACCTCCTAGTAACTCTTTGCTGCTGATCATTAAGTACAAATCCTTTAGAAACTGAGCATGGTTGTAAGTCATACAGAATAGCACTTGTTTGTTTCAGAATATTTTGTGGTTTCATGTTTGACAACAGCACTTCCATAGGCAACTATATTTCCTTAACATTTCTTTGGTATACTTTGGAGCTCAAGTTGGCTGACTAATAGGTTAATAAAGTTGAGGGGGCATGGGCTTTTGTTTGCTTGGAGTTGGGGTTTTTAATTTTTCATAATCAGAATTCTTGCTGCCAAAGCAAAGATTGTTACAAAACTTACATGAAAAAGGTAAAAGGTAAAAATCCAAACTTCCAAACTAATGAAAGTATGAAAGATCTAGTGGCATATCTAAAAAAATGTTATCCTACTCTTTAGTGCAGGCTTGTTATAGAATATTAGACTTACGCTTTTCTTCTATTTCGGTTGTAGAATAAGCCATTTGCCAGGGCCTTGTGGGCCTGACAGAATTATTCTGGTAGAAATTTTGTTACTGGCCAAAATAAATACATCTGATATTATCTGGTGTTTTAATATCTTTATCTTTTACAACTCTATGATTTAATATTGTGAAACAAGCATCTGTCATCCTTTATCCAGTAAGAGAACGGATACTCTGATACAGTTTTTTCTCTGTTTTTATGTTGTTCTTATGGGTGTCCTTCATAAGAAAAAAATATTTTTCCCATTTAAAAAGTTTCTGTAAGTTTTATGTATGTTTGCTTTGAAATTTTTAAATACCAGAACACTTCCTCTGCATGGTCAGTAACCACTATATCTGGATAAAATTGTTTTCTTAAATGCCTGATTTTGTATTAGTTCTTAAACACACATCAAGAAATGTGTGATTCTGCTTTTATTAGAAGTCACTAAAGAATATTAGACTAGCTTCTATTTTTCCTATTCTTTTTAAAACTCTGAACATCTGAGCCTAACAAATATCATACATAAAAGTCAGATTGTGTTGTGTTATCCTGTGCTATTATCCTTCATACTGTAGTGTAAAAAGTTAACTTTACAGAAGTAAAGCCTAAAAGGCTGCAAAACATATATTGCTTCCACAAAGCTTGTAAGTGAATTGGCAGATTAGCTCACTGTCTAAGCCATGAGAGTTGAATAAATGCAGAGCCATGTGGTACTGTGTTTCACAACTCAGGCTCTGTCTACCCAATATGGAGAAGGAAGTATATATAAGAGTAGCCTCTTGTCTTGTCAAAACCTTTCCTCTGGATTTCCAGACCAGCTGTGCAATGTTTTGTGCTTGATAGTTACTGTTCATTCCAGCTGGTGGAAATGAATATTTACAGTTTATCAAAGCACTTTGCTGTAATAAAAAGTACCTGGAAGCTTTTATTTATATAAACTAGTATTTTATATATTTAAAAAAAAAAATAAAAAGCTGGCCTTGAAGTATGAACCCTGAACTCTGGAAATGTATCTTTGATCACCTTGTACAGGAAGTCTTTCAACAAGGGTGGGGTGCTTACTGTCTCTCTCTCAGCTGTTAATAGCAAATATATCTAAAATCCTTCTCAAAGATCACCAGGAAAGGTCACATCAAATAAGCAGAAATTAGATTTGTCATCATGAGAGATGACATTTTACTATATATAAACAAATTACAACTCTGGCTTCGTAGTCTGCCCCTTCAGAAAAGGGGCTTTATCTTAGCCACTGCATCTGTTGGATGCTTTTCTGCCAGTGTACTGCAGGGCAGCCAACAGTCTCTAGGTAGGTAACACATGAGGCTGTTCAGCATTTTACATGTCATAACAGCTTAGATTCTAGTACCCAGTACCTAACTAAAGCAGATCCAGAAACACTCATGTCAAGGACTTTCAGAAAGGTGTAGTCCTTAAGAGACAATCTACTGATGTCTCCATCAATCTCTGTTTCTCCATAGCTGTGGGTAAACCTTCCTTCATTAGTTGGAAGGAATTGACAAGAGTGTAGATGATACTTAGCAACTTCTAAAACAGTGAAAGGGCCATGCGTTGGTGAAATAGGCCACCGACCTTGCTCATTTAGAAGTAGCAGAAAAAGTGAAACTGAAGCTAACAATCAGAATAGTCAGGTTATGAGAGTAACACAGTGGAAAGTTGAAAATAGAGGGAGAAGTTGCGTTTGATTATGTCAGGCCCTCCCAGCAGGCCAGTGTAGAGCTGGTCTTTTGCACGTTTTTTAAGGCAGTGATGGTGGAGAGAAAGGACATGACAAATCATAGTATTATTGGATTTTGTGTCAGAATATACTTACATTTAGCTGGTTAAAAAATACAAATTAGTAGGTTTTGGTATTTCTGTTACACTTGTACTTGCTTATCTGACATAGCACGATATCCAGTCAGTGAAAAAAATGCCCTTCCATTTGTAATTTTTATAAGATCATCTGAGATTAAGCTATGATTACATAAACTGTGCAGTTATTATGGATATGAATTCTATAAATTGTATTTTTTAATACATTACATGACATTTTCCTCCTAATGTTTAAAAAATAGCAAGTGGCTTTTTTTTCTTTTTTTTCAACAGAGGAAACTAAAGAATATTTTACGGATAGGAATTCAGAGTCTGGGTTCCTTGTTGTGGGGTGATGACATTTGCAGCAGTGATACTCCTGAATATATTCATAGCCTTACAAAATTCCTGTATGTTCTCCGTGGGCTTCTCAGAAAATCTTTGTCAGCCTGCATCATCACAGTGCCTGCTCATGTTATCCAGGTAGGAATACTGTCTTTGCTATATTTCATAGCTAACACATCATTTAGCAAAAATTTAAAGTTTATGGTAAGAAAATAAAGACAATTTTGGACAGTTTGAAAACTGTTTTTTTTTCTCAAAGGGTGAAGTTAAAGCATAACTTCACTGTTAGTGTTTCTATACTTTTGTGGGACAGTTGTGCTGCTAAATCTACAAAGACCTAAGCATAAGACCATCTTAGATACAGTTTTGCCTTATATGGGTCTTAGTTTTTTTTGAAAAACTATCAAAATTTCAGAAACTCTAAAAAAGCAAAGAGAATCCTGCTAGTAATCTCTTTCTGAATTTTTTTTTTACACATCCCTACACACTTTTCCACTGCTATCAGAATGCTGTTTAGTTTCAATACAAGAAATTTTAGTCCACTGTCTTTATCTGTCAGGGTCATTATGATGATGTGTGTGACCTTGTTTTTAAAGCCAGGAATTGAAAGATACAGGTTTACACTTTAATTCTAATACCCCCTTGTACTGGGACCAGAAGCAAACTGGTTATGGTGTCAGAGTAATTCTCCCAGCTGCAAAATCAGAAGCTGCTAACAGCACCTTTCCTGAGAGTACATGGAGACTTAAATGTATCTTCTGGAAGTGAACTATTTTAGCAAAAGGAAAACCATAGATAGTCTTTTTTTCTGCAAGTGGTAATGTAACTTACAAAAGCAAAATTATTATTCACAATGAACAAAGAACCTATAATTTTAGATATTAATTTGATTTGACTATAGTAAAAAAGTAGTGGATAAAACCTCATAGGATGCAAAATATTTTCACAGCAGATGAGTTTATCATTAAATTAAATCCTATCTTAGGTAAGTACATGACTCTCACTTATGTATTGCATTTTGTTAAGGTGTTTGAATACCTGCAAGTGTTATCTAGATATCTGATGCACTTACTGCTTCAAAAATAAAGAAATAAATTTAATTTTCTGGTTTTATCATTGCAATCAAAAGTGTATGAAAATTCCTTTTGCAGTGCAAATCTCCATCAACTTACTTAGCTGTTTTTAAATATTAGATGGCAGTTTGCCTTCAAAAAGATTGACAGTAAAATTTAATGCAATGAATAGAATTTGTGAATGTAAACTAGCATCCTTCTTTTTACACATTAGAATTACCTGTCCGTAATTGGGGGACACAGTCAGTTTCATTGTACGCTTTTTTAATATATTATGTCAATAAACGGTACAATCATGTTTTAGACAAATCCAGAAAGGTCTCTAAGACACAAACTGAAGGACTAAGTTTTTTGTTTGTTGGAAGTTTATCTGGGAAGTTGATTTAGGTTTTGTGTTTATGAATTCCATATAAATCAATTCCCATGGAGTTTAGGTTTGAAATTATATCATTTTTTAAATAGCTGATTTTTTAATTTTAACAGAATTGTTTTACAGTAAGTGCTAGAATATTCTGAATAAAAAAGAAACATTACTTCCAGAATCTTTGCTTAGCAGCCTTAAACAAATGAGAGCATTAATATTTTTTTGAATTGTTAAATTTCATGTATCCTTCTTTAAGCACTAAACTCTGGAGAAAACTGTCATTAGGAGGAGCAAAGCTGCTGAGGGTTCCTTATACCCCACATTACTCAGTTCCCAGAGCCCTGCTGTGTAGTTGTTCCACTCTCCAAGAAGCCTGTTAAAGAGCCCCTGAGAGCATGTGTACAGCCCTCCATGTTAATAGTTAATTGGTGAGGATGGCAAGATGAGAGGACAGCCGAACATGTGGTCTCTCAGGCTCAAGCCGTAGACAGACCTTTAGTTATAATAACAGCAGCTGCTCACATTCTCACAACCCAGCTACTCACCATTCTGTTGCTGAGGTTTCTTTCTGGATTAAAAAAGAAAATATCTTTTCTTTCCAAGAGAATTAGAGAGAGGGATTTTTTTTCCAAGTGCATTTCTGTATATGTATTTAATTTGATCAGAGTAAGTTCTAGCATGTGCTTTCTCTGTTGAATCTTAAAGTCAGGACACTGAAGGCATAGAAAATGCATGCTATTTTTCTGAAGATGTAGTAAATTCCACATTTATTCCCTGAACTACTGTTTCTGTATTTTCTGTTACCTTTTGCCTCCCAACTGTATTGATTAAATGGTCTACAAGTAAATTCTTCATATGAATAATTTCCATGAAGGTAAATATAAGTTCAAAATCATGTTGTAATCAAGGTTTTGTCTGCATAACATATACAGAAAGATAGATTAATTTTTACCTGCTTGAAAAAATAGATTTTTAGTAATGATTCATACCATATCTTGTCTATATCAGCCCCCAGTACTAGTTGCTCCAGTGAAGAAGAAATAAAACTCATAATTGGTAGTACTGATTTTCAACAGGGACAATGTATTTCCAACCCAGACTAGTTACATTTTTTTATATGTAGTGTATGAATAAGGTATATATATGGAATATATATATATATATAGTTTGAGATTGCTTTCTTTTATATATTTTGCCAAATACTTTGCATGTTGTATTGTGACAGGGAGTTCCACAAATTAAATCTACCTGGCTTCTTTCTTTTTTCAGAAAGTTTAATTTGGCTTTACTTCTTATAAATTGGCTGAAGAGACAATAAGATGAGGCTCCCTATTTTATCTTTTCTATATTCTTATTGGTTTGTATTTTTTATCATGCTGCCTCCTTAATCTGTTTATAAACAGTCACTTTTCTTTGAATCATAATTTACTTTGTTACAGTGGCATAATACAATAAAGCTATTACTGTTTGTTCACTTTCATATATTCTAATGTCTGCTTTGTCTTTTCAATGACTAGTGAACATTAAACAGTGATTTTTTCTTGATGCTTTTCCCTCTGTGGTACATATCCACCAATGTGACTCTTTCATTATTCCAGATACTCATTGTGTTGGATTTAATAACTTTGAATTGCATTTATCCAAAGATGATGCTCATTCACCCAGTTTGATGGGACACTGAATGTCTTCGCAGCCTTCTGTAAGGCTATATTTTTGTAAAAGACAAAAAATCTGGATGTGTACAGTTTTTTTCAGAATAATGTAACAAAATTGTAGTCCACTAAACAACACTAGATTCTTTGTGTTTTATTGATGAAACCTCTAGTGCAAAGAGTGCACGAAGAAAAACAAAAATTCTCTTTTCTCAACCACAAAAATAGGAATACATTATTCTGGAAGAGGTTTTCAAGAAAATGACACTAAAAACTTACCCAATTATGAATTTTATTCAGATGATGTGTGACAAGTTTTACTTGATTGATATTTTATACCGATTGAACATACTCTTATCTTACGCTGTCTGTCAGGTAATAAATATTGAGATACTTACGAGTATGATTAAAATAGTTGATGGAAGGTTATTTTTCAAGTCTTTCTACTGCTTCTTGAAAATGTATTGTGCCTATGAAATCAGATGGTGCATTTGAAAAGGGAAATTACTTCCATTTTTTAAATCTAGCACTGATCAAAGAGGGCAGACTGAAGAGGAATTTCACTTTTTTTAAGGAATTTAAGGAATATTATAATAAATAGGAAGGACTGTTTTTCTGTATGTTGATAATCTGTGCATTTTAGTACCTAATTTTAAAAAAACACAACTTTTTATGCTATAGAGTGTGACTTAAAGGACTTTAATGTCACTGATTTATACTTGTAAAAGACCTAAAAATAATTTATTAAATTAAAATTTTATTTTAAAATATTTTCCTATTGTGTTTTCTTCTTTTTCTTTAATGACTAGAAATAATTGGTAAATCCAAAAACATCTTTCTCCCAAAATACTAAATAGTGTTCATAATTCTGTTCCTGTTCTTCCCAGTTTTGTATCACTTAAGTAATATTTTTTTGAGTAGGTTATTCTTTTCACTGGGAGAAAGTGTAATACTTTTATTAAAGCCATCCTTTATTTGGAACTTGAAGCTGTATTACTGGTAAGGACTAACAACCATATTAGTCAGCATGTACCAAGGGAAATTAATTGACTAATGAAAAGTCATATGAATAAGTCTTGTTACAGAACCTGTCCTCAGAGTCTAAAGTTCTCTTTAGGAAGGTATTTTCATTATTTCATCCAGTATGTTAAAAAATTAATTTCCTACAATATTAATGTTTTGATGCTTTGAATTCACTGAAGTGCATAAGTCTCTGTATGTAGTTCAGTGTAGAAAAATTCAGAAACAAACCTTTTCACATCCATACCCTTTTGTGTTCACACTGAGTAATTTAGCAGCTAAACTCGAAGTCAAGCAATAGAGTGCTTTAGAATCCATTGCTAATATAGGATTATAAGATGTGAACTCCTATAGCTTGTGAATTTCTCACAGTTTGAAATCTTTATTCCTATGACAAGAGCTAAGAGTGATTGCCTGCCTTAGAACTCTAACTTCTGAGAGTTCACAAGTGTAAAATGCTGAATAACCTTCAAATAAATGTATTTGATGAGATAGCCACTGCACACAAATTTGTATTGAGATCAAATGTCATGTAGTTTCTATATCATAGTTAAGCGAGCTTTCGAAATTCTCTGCAAAATAGAAACAGTGAAGATGAAAAGGTCTTTATATTTTTCTATATTGGGGTTTTTTTACTTGGTTTTTAATGTTGCATGTTGCTTTTTGTTGTATGTGAGAAACACAGTTTAACAGTCACACAAAAAAATATTGAGAGTCATAATTTTTTGACAGGTATTCTTGGGTTATCCACATAGTTTTCAGATATGAATATTCTGGTTTGGATATTCTAGATATTTATAAAAGCACCTTTAAAATTATGATCAAGTAGGAAGCTCAGAGAAGTATACAATTCAAAATTTAAATTGTGGGACAGTAAGTAATTTTGTTTTCAATTCCTATTATTGTTGATAGTATTTGCTAATAAAGTTGCAGAAGACATAGAAATATTTTGTTGTTTAAGAAAATAAGTTTATGGTTGCCAACGGGCTGTATTCTAGCTCTACCACTTCTGATTTGGTAACAACTACCCATTTCAAAAACAAATACAATATACATCTGAAGCATGTTTTTGTACCCACACGTTAATTGTCTTTTAACTGACTTAATGATATAATGATCAACAGCCACATTGTATGTTAAAATTGCATGCCTAAACCAGTTTTCTCATTTCAACAATTTTACTTTTTCGAAGAACACTATATACATATCCTTATCACCATTTCATCAACAGTCTTTTCATCAAAAAAATGACTTTTCCAAAATGAATATGTTAAACTTTAAAACTTAATTAGCTAATGCAACATTGCAATTTTATTTTACATTTTGTGTATATATTCTGAAAATACAGCTATGAAAACTTTAAAAACTTAGGTAAGATTTAGAACTAAATCTTTCAACTGCAGTATTAGACCTAAACAGTTAAATATCCCATCACAGTATGGAGATAGTCATCTGTTCAAGCATATGGAATCTTTTGGCTACTGGACTAAGTAGTTAATATAATGCCCAGTGTCCAGACATGGACACAACTGTTATGGAAGCAGAAGGGAAGAGGCTCATGTATTGAGCCCATTTGGACACTGATAAGTAAAGATTAGAAGAGTGACTTTAAATAACGCAGTACAATGTAGTTATCTGCTTTAAGTAACTAATTCTCTTAGAAAATGGATGGTAGTATTGTTTGTCTGAAGCAAAACTATTTTTTTCACATATGTAGAAGTACAAGTTCTTGAAAAAAGTGCCCTGTGAATCTAGCATTAAATATGGGGTTTATCTGTTGTCTGTTCTATTTCAAAACAAAGAACAATAATTTTGTGTAAAACTATTTTATATTTAAATTATTGCATATGTATTTACCATCTTAAATGATTTTCAAATAACTGAATATTGAATTTCTGTGCATTGTTTGCTCAGAAACATTTTTATATGAACTTTTGGTGTTGTTTAAAAACCTTGAAATTTCAGAATCTAATTTTACGTCTTTTTGGTTAGACCTGCTCTATTAATTACAATATAATCATAATAAAAGTGAATACTGCATCTTTAATGATGTTTTTGTGCCTGTGTAGTTAAGCTTTAATGCTAGGGGGGGAAAAAAAGATTAAATTAGCCTTGTAACCTCTTTCTCTTCCAGACTGATGATGGAAAATAAAAGCTCTTAGCCACAGAATGTAACACTTAGAATTAATATTTAATTAGACCAGCAAATTGTACACCGTGGCTGAAAGCTTCCAAAGAGTTGTTAGTGCCACAATTGACCTACAAGTTTAATAATAACTCACTTCTAGGAGCAAGTGCCAGTTCAGCATAGTGGAGCCACTGTAAGAAAGTCCTGTGAGATTAAAATCAGCAAACCAAATGGCAGGCGAGGATTCCTGGGATGGAGCCTTCTGGAAAGCTGGGAGCTGGAGTAGCTTTTCAGCCAGGATTCAGATGAGAACAGTGGGCAAAAAAAGCTGATCCCTCCTGTTCTGGGAGCTTCTGGTTGTAGGCCAAAATCCTAGAACAGATTTTTTCTAAATGTTCTTACTGCAGCTATTAATTTATATCACAAATCAAGTAATGAATGACTTATTTTCATCTTTTAATTAAGTTTTAATACAAACATTATCACTGAATTCTCTGGGCATGCATTTTACTCATGGAAGAAGGGCACTTTTTTGGTATGATGTGATTTATTATGTTTGTGTTGCAGAATGTTTCATTTTATAGTATCTTATTGCTACATAAAAGGATTCTTGTTATAGTATGATATAAGCAGTTTATTGTAATATTATGAAATATGTAAATTAAATACAAAATGTGCATACATTGTAAAATAGAATATTTTGAAGGTTAAATAGCTTAATCTTGCCTTTCATTTTATGAGCAATTAAAATATAAAGCCAGTAACTCTACCATTAGATATCTGAGCCTTAATTCTATGGCAAATTATTCTAGTGAAATAGGGCAACATAAGTTCAAAATTGTGCAAACACACAGCAACAGACTGAGGAAGGAACATTCTGCATTATTTATTGGCTAGATCCTAAATAATTAAAGAAATGCCTACTCATTAGTTAAAAATTAAAGTAGGTGAGAACCTTGCCAGCAGAGGGAGCAGTCATGTCTTTCCTTAGGTTCCCATCGTTTCCAGCCTACCCATCATTTCCACCCTACCTCTTCTTGTTGCCCAGCCAGTTTCCCATCTGGACCTAGCTTTGCCAGCCTGCTCCTGATGTCAGCCTATAATTTTATACTGAATAAGGGATTAGTTTTTTAAATTATTTTATATTTCAGAATCTTGCCACTTGCGGTTAGATGTTCCTTTTGATATTTGTGTGCCGTTAATTGAAATAATAGTGGAGGATCTTTTTGGTCACCTGTGCATAAAATACCATTGACTGTTTAAAGAATTAAAGTTGCAGCAAGAGTTAGCCTTTCTGAATTGGTAAGCAAACTTCAATGACATTTGTTTCAGGCAAAATTGCAACAACAGGAACTCCTAAACCTTTTCCTTATAATGAATAATTCCCAGTGGACTCATGGGATTTTAGTTGGACTCAAATACATTAATTTCAGCAGTTTTGTTGTGCGTTGTTTGTGATATGACTGTCATCCTTTCAGTCTACTTTTGCAACTGTATTTTATATACAGTTTATATACTATGAGCAACTTGTAGCATTGAATATTTTGTGTGTTTAATTTTGTAAACAATTCTGTTCAAATGGTCATTTCCTTTTTGTGATAATTAAAGACAAATAATAACATACAGTTTTATATATATATATATATGCTTTTATAACAATGAGATAATCTCTTTAATAAGGACCAGATACTGTTCAGGGGAGACCCTGGGCTCATCTCAGCCCAGATCTTGTACTAATTTCTTGCCAGCTCCTCACCTGTCACTGGAGAAGGGCTCAATCAGACTTATTTCATCTCCCACTGCAGCAGGTAGATGCATCCCAGAACTGTTCGTAGGCACATGCAGCCTGTGCTTTCAGCTACTGAATGCTAAGGGGATAGTCAGAAAAGCACTGAACAGGGATTCAGCTCAAAAAGTGTCACCCTTTAATACCCTCTACATCTGTCACCTCTTTCAGCCAGATAATAGGATTTTCAGCACCCAGCTTTCTGGGCTTTGACTCCCACATCATCTTCACGATACCACCAAATATTTTCCTGGTTCCCCAAAGCCATAGATGCAGCTTCCTAAACCAAGCCTTAAATAGAGGGGGGTAGACAGGGCTTCAACGAAAAGCTGAGTTTGTTTCCCAGCTCACTATTGACTGGCTCGTGACTTTGGACAACGCACATGACATCTTTGTGCTTGTTACATGACTTGTAAATGAGGAATGCAGTTGCCTGTCTTTTGTAAAGGACTTGGAGATCAACAGATGGACAGTATGATTTAAACTACATAGTCTTTGTTCTCACTTTCATTTTTGTAGGCCTCAGCAGCAACTGCTACTGACTTGCTTGTTTTATCTATATTGAGTCATCACTCATTTCACTGTTGGCCTTCAGGTCTTCCCTCCAATGGCAAAACAGACATACTTTTTATTTTCTAGGGTGCCAAGGTTTGCTGGCATTAAATTCTTTTATAGTTTAAGTAATAGACAAGTCCAGGCCATCCATCTTCAGTGAAGATCCAAAGATTTTTCTTTTAGTGTGCGATATTTAGTTTTTATTTCCTGGCTGATTATTTTTCCTGAAAATTTATCCAGAATTTTGTAATTGGATACTGTGTCGTTCACCTTCACCTGATACGTTTGATAATTGCAGAGTTCCCGTAGCAGTGATAGTTTTAGGTGTAAGTTAAGGAAACCACAGCTTATATTTTTCAAGTTGTTAAGAAACAAAAATACTCGTTCTGACTAGTTTCACAGTTGAAAAACTCTTGAGTTTACATAGACTATCATGAAAAACATTATTAAAAGCAACTTTAAGGGAACAACCCAAATCTGGAATTAATACATCGTGTAACATATTGGCCAACAGATGCTTTGTTACTCCCTTCCCATTTTTACAAGTACCTTGCATCTATTACCTGCTCGTGTCTTCGCTACATGTCCTTTCTTTGCTTCTATTACTTGTATAAAATTATTCAAATATATTATTAATTGCTTGAAATTAGCTAATGTAATACAGTGTACATATAAACAAATCAACCAAAATTGATGTTTCCGTGATTTTCAGCCATATGAACAGATATTTATACTTAAGTTCTGTTATATTCAGTGAGGTTCTTCAAAGGTAGTAGAAGATGCCTAATCAATGAGAATCCCTAAATGTGGATTTCTCATCACTGAAGGCATTGTAGTTTGTAGAAAAACCTTGAAGTGTATTTGCAGGCTATCTCTCTTCCAGCAAAGACATTACACTTGTATTCAGTTTTCTTGTGATACTGATACAGATTTCTACACACCGAAATTTGTTAATGTACTGTTGCTTATCATAAATTCCAGTGGTCTGAATGTACATTCATTTTAGAGCCAAAATTCAAAGTTCAGTTAGTAGATTTGGTGCGTGCAAGCACTGAGTACAGTGCCAATCAACTTGGAGTCAGAACAAGTATAGAATTTTATACTTTACAGTCTTTGTTAATTACTGATATAACGCTTTTTGGCAGAATGGTTATTAATCTTTTACTTTTGGGATTCGTGAATAATGAAGTGGACAAACTCTTTCTCTCTATAAAACTAGTACAAGGGCCTAATAGCTACCTTCTTTTACCAAAATAGAGTGTACGGGTAATTCTGAGCAGTAATTATTAACAAATGGTGATAAATGTTTAAGCCATGTTTCTTAACATTAATAATTTATCTTTCCAATTTAAAATCCTTTGGAGATTAAGTAGTAATGACAAGTGGTAAATATTTGTATATTGTGAAGCCATTACCACATCATTGTGTCATAATCTCTCAGAAAATATCAAGAATTATTTAATCTATTGAATATCCAGACAGTGTTTCATTATAGTCCAATGTGGCTGCCTATGTTGTAGTACTAAGCTTACTTCAGCTTTATGACAGAAACAAAAAAAGGCACAACCAATTTTTGAGCTTTTTTTGAAAATTCACACACCAAAATTTGCTTTAAGTTCCTAAGGTTCATATTACTTTGCATGAACTTGCTTGTTACTAAGACCTTCTTTCAAATGAAGTGTCAGGATTACTGGACTCACCTGTTGGTAACAACACAAATTGTTCCCTAAAATTAGAGTTTTACCTAGACTTGGGGGAGAGTATCTGAATTCATCTAAATTCTGTGCTGTCATACGGAATGTATGCCAACTCACCATTTAACCTGGGTTTTGTCTTAGTGCTAGCAGCTGTTTGTATTAACTCTTAGCTATATTTTTTAAAATAAAATCGGTGATAGGATTAGATTGTCAGAATGTAAAGCTACAAATATAGCCCACTACCATAATATAGGCCTAATGTCTCTTTGAAAAGAGGCATAGTCTTAAAATACCTTATTTTCAATTCAATATATAAATCAGTATTAAAATTATGTTAATGTATTGATCAGAATACAAATGCAATTATACGAAGCCCATGTGTTTCAAGAGCTTAATGTATTTATACAGGTGCTAATTGGATCTCATTGTAGATCTTTTAACGTCTCTTGTTTTCCTTTTAAATTTTGACATTGTTTGTATGTACTATGTAGAAAAGTTCAAGAGATTCTAAGAAACTTCCATTCTTTGACTTTTCTTTACTTAATGCAGCGTGCAAGGATGGAGAATTTAAACATTTTTATCATGTAAATTTTGTGAGGTTTTTAATTTCTTTAGAAACTGATGAAGTAAAAATGGGAGGACATATCCTTGGGTGTTAGAAAAAATTTGACAGGAAATCAGAGGAGAACTAGGAATTAGAGCAGAGTTGAAAAGACTAATCCAAGACTGATTTGATTAATAGTAGTAATGATAAAATTGTGGTACATTAAGAACTCAGTCCAGTAGAAACACACAGTATTAGTTTCAGTATGTAAGTTTGAGCATACAGGCTATACATACATTTGTGTTGGTAGAATACTCAGACACAGAAGATGATATATTTTTAACAGCTTTATTTGTAAATAAGTATTTTTACTCACAAAAAATTACTCAAAGCTGTGTAGATTCTGCAAGTAAATTAGTAGGACAAAGCAATCTTTTTCCATAATTGCCCTTCCCAAAAGCTGGTTGAACACGTATGTATAGTTCCCATTTACATATCCAACTAGCTACATGGATTTTCTTGAGACGTTTTGAAAGTACACTTTGGTTAAGCCCAAATATTGCAAGTTTGTGCTTAAAATGTCTGTCGAAAACAGTGAGCACAAAGTAAGATATAGAATGGATGCCCAGCCCAGCCTGCACAACAGGGTTGCTACCATGTTGTTAGAATAATTACATTTTGGCTGAACTAACTAATTTAGAAAAACTGCAGTACACCTAGCACGACTGAAAACTTTCCAGGACTATGTTGGGGTTTTTTTTTTTATTTTTTAGTGTAAATTAAAACAATACCTCTTCTAGCTGCCAGCAAACTCTTTCCCTGAATCTCCCCATTCCTGGCTTGCCTCCTAACCATGTCCTGGCTCACCTCCAGAGCTGCCAAGTTTATGCCAGAAGCAGGAGGTAGATTTGTATGGGGCTGGAGGAAGATCTGGAGCTCTGTTAAATTTTCAGGCCCAGATGGGGCAACATGATTTGTGTGTTTATGTCAGTGTGCCATACATCACAACTATCTGTGTGCTGACGTCAGCTTTGATTGGACATTAATGTGCTGAACACTGCAAACTAGAAAATACATGATAGATACAGATCTATGGCAACAATGCCACATAAGCAAATGTTTATTTGGTGTGGCAATTCACTGTGCAAAATATTTCCCAAGATACACTGCATTAAGCCAGGAGAATATTTTGACACATTTTAAAAACAAAAACAAAATCAACATGGGCAAACAGACCACTATTTAGGAAAGCAAGCCTGTTCAGAAGAAGAGCTTGAAACCAACGTATTGAATTATGCATCATTAGGCAAATATTGAATTGCTATCCCTCACTTTAATCTTTCCAGAATTAAGAACAAATAGGAAAGATGCTATTCATGTGATATGCAGGACTGTTAATGATGAGGATACCTTGCTGATGGTTGAGCATCTTTCAATCCACAGTTTTTGTAATCCATTGTTATCACAACCAGCAAGCAAAAACATTAATGGACAGCAAACATTTTCTCAAATTATAGATTATTTTTTCTATACCAAGAGTTTAGGTTAGCTTCCAGAAATCTTCAGTGTTTGTTTGTTTATTTATGTAACAATTTTGTATTTCTTGCTTATACAAATAACATCCAGCAGCCTGCTGAAGAACTGGCAAAATACAGTAATTTCTGATCTGTGGATTTATAGAGGTCACTGGCTACTTCATATTTATATTTACACAGTCTTTCTGTGATTGCCTCTGTAGAATAATGTGACCAAAAGTTTCCGTTAAAATACAGTATACTGTCTCTCTCTTCCTAGAAGAGGAAATACTTCGCAAGTCAGCTTTAATATTTCAGGGGTGGATATAATAATGAAGTTTAGGGATTGATGTGTAGGCAGTGTTCTTTTACGTCAGATCACTTATGTTATTCCTTAGAAAGGAAATTCTGTAGTATAACACTATTTTATAATTATCCATCATTAGACTTTGTAGGTAAAATCGAAGTTCCCCGATTCCACAGGGATAGATCATTTTGGCCTGTGCACAAGTAGCGGCTTTGAAAAGAGACCAGTCCCCAGGATTTAATGCCATCTGGCCCATAAGGTGGGGAAGGGAGGGGGTGTAAAGGTACCATGGGATCGGTGGATTTAGGTCTTGTAACCTGAGCAGATTGGGCTGTGCAGGACAGGCCACAAGTTGAGGTAAAAAAACAGAATTCAGATTATTATTTGATGGGAGTAGGAAATGTTCACCTTTCATGTCTGCTTCGTAGCTTCTGTGTGGCTAGGAAATATGCTGTTATTGAAACATGGGTTCATGAAAGCTATTGGTGTATTGGTCACCATTGTAATAAACCTGTATGTCAGTACAATGCATAGGCTTTTCTAACTTATCTAGTGATGTTTCCCTTCTCCTAATTGCTTTATAAATTGTTATTATCAAATGGTTTACCATTATTTAAATTGACCTTTCATAATAAGCATCAGTCTTGTAGTTTATGAAAGAAGTACAGAATGTACAAAATGCTTTAAAATTAATAAAAAATACAAAACTATAATTTGGAGCTACTGAGCTAATTCTTCATACTTGCAGTGGGTATTTTGAGGTGATTGGTCTTGATACCCCTGAAAGTATGATGGGTATAGAACCTACAGCCATCAAGAACAAGAGTATACCAGCTGTCCAGGCAGCTTTAAGATAACTACTTCTTGTCTTAAAGAAATATTTTGCTTTTTTAGCACAGATTTGTCTTTTTTTTCTCTCATTAAATACTGACATCATCAAAGCATTTAAGAACATTTTACCCTGAGTTACCTCTGAAGATCTCTGTTGTGACCTTTGAATGTTGCTTTCTGCGATACAAAAGAAAACTGGAAAACAGCTTATTTAACGCACATGACAGTACATTGTTGCACAAGACATAAGGCATCACATATAAATCACAAACATACTGAGAAATGGTAGTGCAACTGGAAGGTTTAGATTCATACGTTGTATAGAGAGAACTTTTAGAAAGAAAAATACTGGAGAAAATGCTTTAGTTTTCCATGTTGTTTGACTGATGACCAAAACGAATAATCACGTAGGCTGTGCTTGCTGCAAATATTAGAGGTTATATGCCTAAGTGTATTAAAACCCAAGAGTTTCAGAACACAAAAGCTGGGCATCTGACTCATAGTAGAAGTCAATGAGACGTGCTTACCTGCTACATAGCTTGTAAATATCTTTGATGTGAGCAAATGCTTATGGTATGAAGATTTAGGAAAATATTAATTTAGTGCTAAGTTAGTCCTTTTATGGTTTCTCCTTGTCAAATATATGTTTTCTTTAGAGAGAAATTTCAAGTCTTTTTTTTTAATAGAAAAGCCCTCTAATGTAATTTCTAAGTATTGATGACCTATTTTTTCCCCACAGTTTGTCATTGAGAGGACCAAGGAACTATGAACATTACTCTATGAACATTAATTACCTTTTTCATCACAGGATGTGTATTTTGTTTCCATGTCTTACAGAATAAAGCAATTATGGAACGTGTAACAAACTTGTCAGATATGGTAGTTGGTCTTGAATCATTTATTGGCTCTGAGAAAGAAACCAATCCGTTGTACAAGGATTACCATGGTGAGTTCCATCTTTAGCAATGCAAAAAGTCTGCCCCGAGTGTTTCTAAGGCACTTAGTTGCTTACCCTCCAATTGAGTATCTGCTATAAAGTAGCATTTGATTTCATTTTAGAATATACCTCTTAAATGTTTCTCCTTGCTAACCAGTCTTGAGTTAGGAAAATTTTCAGTAAAGTGCATTAAGGCTGCAAAGGAAACATGGCAACTCCTTGCATGTTGTCAAGCTGTATTACCGAGGCATGGCTCAATCAGATGTACATCTCAACAGGCAGGCTTTGGGGAATTCACATGCAGAGGAGGCTTGGCAATCATCTGACCAGTGAGCTGAACTTGTCATGAAATCAATACTTTTGATCTGCCAAGTTTTAAACAGAGAACACGGAAAAACATATATTAAGGTGAATAAACTGCTAAATGATGTGCTATATGAACGTTATTTAAAAATAATGTTCTATTTTTCAGCTTTAAGTTACAGCACTTACGTATTTAAGGAGATGAATGTGGATATATGTGACATGTAAAATATGTAACAAATTTTGGTAAGAAGTCATGTAGCCTTTCAAGTGATTTATCTTCAAAATGTGCAATGGTGTTAAATCTTGCATTTTGTTTCCCAAAGATTGTTAGCTGTTGCAGCAGAACTATTTAAATTTTAAAAGATTAGATTAGAAGTTATGCATAGCCAAAGCAGTGAATAACAAACAGTTTTAGCTAATCCGGAGCGGTGCTCTTGAGTGTGCATAAATTACAGCAGTTATTATTGTGATACTACTGTAGTTCCATAGAAATCTTTAGTTGAAAGTAAACTGCTTATCCGAAACCTGCTGTAAACATGTGAGAATGTGGCAGTGTTTTCCATAGCAGAATATGTAGAAAAAGAAGAAAAGATGGTGTTGAGACACCACTATGTGTATGCAGGCTGTAATTAATAAATCAGAGAAAAATCTTTTTGACTATGAAAATAGTGCACATTTCATTATCTGAAGAAAGGTGAATGAAAAAGAAACCATGAACAAAAGCTAGAATAATTTGCCTAATTATTTTTCCAACTGTATAATCATGATGTGGCATTTGTTTATGCTAACATAATTCTGTCAATTTGATACTCCTTTTCTCAGTACTGAAGAGATCCTTTAAGACAATGTGTGTTTTAGCAGTTATTTCCTGGTTTCCTGTAAAAATGTACAATAAATCATTTTTGGTACTATGTAATAAAATTCATAGGCCAATATATGTAGTAGTTGATTTTTAGGCCACCTTAATTTAACATTCTAAAAGTAGGTATTTTTAACAGTTTTATCTTTGTGGATTTTTTCTTCTTAAGAATATATTTTAAGATGATGTGTTTACTGCAGATGATGGAAGATTTTGACATTACTCAGGAGAAGTTTGATTAAATTATTGCATTATTTAATGAATCCTGCATTAATAATTTTACTAAGCTGCCTGCAAATTTAAATGATTGAAAAGTCAATAAAATAACAAAAGAATGATATAGATGATCCTTAAATATAATTTTTAGAATACTGTATCTAAGCAACCCTGTGTTATACCTGCTGTTCCTATATATAATAATTAGATTTTGAACTTAAAAGCCAAACAAATAATTCTTACATGTCACCGGACTGGAGGCAGGGTTGAAGGTTTCAAAGCGTAAAAATATTTTTCTAATATTATTGAGAATTTTTGTTATTAGTACCCATAAAAATTATGCTTTTTAAAGTATTTCAATTTTAGGAAACTTTATTCCCTTTTTCTTCCTTTTTAAAAAAATTAATAAAACCCTGGAAAAATACTTGCCTTATTTTAAATTAGGGTTTTAGTGTTTAGGGGTTTTCTCACAGCTGCTGTTTTCAAGTAAGATGTCTTTTCTAAATGTTCAGTATTTCCATTTAGATGCTGGCTTTATGAATAGCAAATATAGGCCAGTAATTGAGAAGCCCTGTAGAATTTTCCTGGTTTTCAGATGTAGAAAATCACCCTGAGGTTGTTCAGAAACTATATTAGGCTGCACAAAAACCATCCAGCGTCCTTGTCAGAAAAAATCAGCTTGAGTTGCAGCTGACAGAATGCAGAGCTTGCAGTGCACCTAGTACTGTTAAAAACATCTGAACAGCTATATAAGCTTCCTGCATGAAGAAAACATATTTCTCCTAGGATGGCATAGGGGTTAAAATTTATCGAACAGCACGATCTAAATCAGCATTTTCCAGGAACTTTTTTAAAGTCATTTTCAGGACACAAAATGAAGTACTTCTCATTAGAGCTTCAGTGGTTATCAGTAACCCATAAACCTTGTTTTGCTGGCTGCTTACTGGTGCATTTAATAAAATAAAGATCACTCAGTGGTGCCGTGGGCAGCATGCAAGGTGATAGCCATATTTGCTTACTGTAAATACAAGAGAAAATCACACACAAACTGGCTGTAGTTTTGACAAGTATTAAGATCCCTCTTTACATCTGTACTTCTGTACCAAAGTGCAATTAGTTTTCCTCGCACAAGGATCTCTGTTTATCTTATTCTGCTTGATTACTTGAGTATAATCGCACTGTTTGCTTCATTGCTCCTGGTAGTAAGCTCCAGTTTAAAAAGGGGAGGATGAGTGTGTGTAAATATACAGAATTCTTCTGTAAGACTCTAATTTATGCATCTGGATGACAGCGTTTTCTTAATTTTTTTCCCTCCTTTACTCTTTCTTTCCACAAGGTTTGGTTCATGTACATCAGATTCCTCGGCTTAATAGCTTGATCTGTGATGTGTCAGACACGAAGGACCTTGCTTTTAGATTAAAAAGGAAGCTGTTCACCATTGAGGTAAGAGAAACAGTTTTGTTTCGCTATTTAGAACCCAAAAGGTGGAGCTAATCCCATCTCTTATGTTTCGTTTTGTGAAATACATAAAATATGCATCAGATGTTGTAGATTCATTTCATTCTGGTTTTGCTGTTCAGAATGGTTTTATAAAATACTGTAATATGCCTCCTGATTAAAAATGTCTCATTTGCTGCAGTAAATCGGTCTGTTATATATAGTTTATTTGGTTTAAAATGTACATAGAAAGTAGGCCACAACCTTCAGTAACAAAGCATGACATGTTTCTGAGGATGTCAGGAGCATATTTAATTAAATGTTAATGACTTGCTCTTACTTGTGTTAGTGGGTGGGAAAGTAGCTACATGTTATTACCCCAGTAGAGGGATTTTAATGTATAATGCTGCCTAAAATTGTTTGTGGTATGAGGGATAAGTGTCCTTATCAGCATTCAGAAACCATTTTCTTTGCATTACTGAAATCACCTTTCGCTCTTTTATGTCATTTTAAACACAGTATCATTTACACTAATGTCCTTAAGTAAATTTCCTACTAAATTTAAACTTTTTTCTGTGACCTTTATGCAGACAGTCCTGATAGAAGGCAGTAATACAAAAGATGTATTTCATTTTAATCTTGCTAAAGAGCAAATGAACATAGCACTATTAAGCAATTAGAGCTGATGTATTTATTAACCAAGTAATGCTTAGAGATGGAAGATGGCTTTCGGGGTGATGTGATAGTCATTGGTACAGTCTGGGCAAATTTTTTTTTAACAAAGACATAAAACAGCCAAGCATCCCTGACAAACCATTTTGTTTAATCTCTTTTCAAATGAAAAGCTCTTAAGCAGACCACTTGTCTTAACTGCTTGAAACCATAAAAAGAGAGAATTGCCACCAATAAATTAGCATATTTTTTAGTCCATCACCAAATGATGGTCAATGTGGCTTGGCACTGCTTTGGTGTTTGGGTCTTCACCCTTAAGTGACCACTTTGGCCCTTATTTGACCCTCTGCCCTTTTTAGCTGGCCACTTGATAAGGTAACTTAAGGGTTCTCTCTCTTCACTGCCTCCTCCCCTTCACAATTGCAAGTAGCCCTAACCTATAAATCATTGAAAGGGCCCTATCAAGTGACAAATTAAGGTGCCCTCCTCCTAATTAATGGTCATCAATGTCTTTAATTATCTAATCCTATTGAGAGTAGTTAATAGTTAATCAGGCAGCCAGTTCTTCATGCAGGTCATCTCTGCATGAGTGCTAGAAGTTTCTCAACTAGAGGTATCCTCTTCAGAAGCCACTTAAAGGCAAATACGTGAAGGCGGGCTTTTTTCCTAAAGGCATTCCTTTATAATATTTCTTGCTTTCCAGAGAATGCAGTTAGTGAAACCAGGCATTGGGAGGTATTAAACCATTTTAACAACTGCTTCTGAGCACTACATCAGGAAAAAAAAAATTAATAGTCTGTGTTTGGTTTTAAAATAGAAATGTTCTAACTGTTTTCAGAAGTGCAAAGAAGCATGCACCCTCGTTTCATAACATAGTAAATTCTCATTTTTTATAGCTATGAATTAGCATATTTGGGGTTTTTTTTCCCACTATGAATCCTGACTCAGAATATAATTTTTTCTGTCGTCTGTATTTGGGATTCTGATTTGTAATGTAAATTGGTAATGTAAATTGGAAGCAAAAAAAAAACCTTAGCAGAAGGCTCTGTAGAAAGAATTGAATTAGCCATGGGGCAGAAGCATTGCAAACAGGGATGTAGTGGAACTCTTGAAACAACCTGTTGCCCTAGACATGCGTAGATGACCTGCTTGTACAATTTCTCCCTTCATTGCTGAGCTGCAGCCCCTTTTGAATAACTTAAGGTTTTGTTAGAGATATGTTTTCTATAAGCTGAACTGCCACAAACTAGCCCTTTTTGAACATGTTGTATCACTGTCCTACTGTGATCTTCCTGTACACGTTTCACTGATCTATAATACATATGTTGTTCTTCCTCATAGTATTAGGGGAGGCAGACTACAGCTAGGCTGTCTACAGCAATGAGGTCATTAAGAAACTGGGAGCAAGGGAAAATTGAATTAAGAAGGGATGTGAATACAGTCTTCTAAAATGGGTTTCTGCAGTTAGAAAGTGATGAGTCAGCAGTCAGGTTTGGTTCTGGTGGTAAAAACATAAAGCAGCACAACAGTGTGCATTACAAGCAACAGTGTCATTTACACAAAGTACAAGTAAGTTTATGACTTCTTTAGTATGTAGCTTAAATGAGAAATGAAAATATGTTTTGAGTACATTACAGTTTTTGAAAGCTTCTGCTTAGTTATATACACAATTTTACACTTTAAAATCATAAGAAACATAAAAGCATAAGAAAAGTTAGAAATATACAACCTATGATTTATGGTAAAATTTCTCCAGAAAGGATTTTCATCACTAGACCATTCTTTTTTTACAGTTTAAAATAAGGGCATGGGACATAGATTTTCTTATCTCTGGATTGCTCACCAGTTAAATAACTCTTTATGGTTTGGCCCTCATCAGTAAAAAACAGTAAATGTCAAATCTGTTTTGTTAGATTGCAGTTTTGTGGGAGGGACTCCGCCTCTTTAGAGTCTGCAGAATCATTTAACTGTTTCAGTTTTCTTGTATCTTCTTCATCAAAATAAGTTTCACTGAATTGTATTCTAAAGGGATTTTTTTTTTTAATTCAGGATGAAAATGTTTTTTAATGAATATTTATGAGTGTTCACTTTCCGTTTGTAAATTATGAGGTCGACCCTTTCCAGGAAAACTTAGAAGTTTATGGTAAAAGATGCAGTAGCCATATCAAGCTTTCCCAAATCTTCACGTTATTTACTAGCAATATATTATTATATGCAATATTATTAGAGATCTGTCTTATGCGCATACCACTTTAAAGGACACAATTTTGAAGTTAGCCTGTCTAATCCTATTTCTTCCCACTTTGGAATCTTAATTAGAAGGAGATAAAAACCATCATTTGACTAAATTATTGTCTTGAATCTGTAGCAAAAGGTATAATCCGCAATTGGGCCAATTAGTGTACCCCATAGTTAGCTATGCTGAGGCAGGAAACTTGATTAGATCTGACACCAGCCTAGTTCCCACTGTTGTTTTGCCAGGTATGATGGTCAGACTTCAAAGGGCTTGAGGCATCAGCAGGGCAAGGTTTGGAGGCCAGCTTAGGTCCGGTCGTTAATCTCTCTGCTAAAACCACAGCAGCCCTCGCACAAAACAAGCTTACACGACACAATCATGCGGTATTAAAGTTTGGGTTGAGTCATGCCAATTTGCCTTTGATTTTCTGATGATTGACTAAAAGATGGCTACATGACTAGACACATACTGAAAGTTTACTGATTAGGTAAGTTCCCCAAATATTTGAAATATTTTTTGATTTCTCAGTTAAACGATATGACAAGTCGTTCATCTTAATGAAACTTTTCAGCAGAATTGTTCTTGAAGTACTTTTTGCTTTGTTTGTAGCTCTGAATGTAACTTTTATCAACATTTGGTAAAGTTTGCAGGAACATTATTTCATAGTTTTATTTGATAGAACTTTACCTTTGTTGTTCCAAAGCCTCCTGTATCAAAACTAAAGGAATCTGTGCCTAAATTTCATTTTTTCACTCCTCAAAATTTCTAATGAAACGTTGTTTGTTATTTAGGTACATTTACAATCACTCTCAAAAAGGGTATTTCCTGTTAATTATTTTCCACCTCACTATTGCGTAAAGCGCTGTTCCACGGCTGCGATTACATAAGTGTTCCTTTCTTTTGCAGTCTGATTTGTTGAAATATTGCAGTAACAGTGACATGTTTCCATTCTGAGAGAAGCCTAAGGCTGCTTTAGTATTATTCCAAATGATTGAAATTGCCATCTTGCTGACTTTCCCTTGGGCAGCTTAAGGCCTGTTTACTTTTGTATTTGTTTCACATGTTCTCTCTGAGTTTGGCTGGCAGGACATCATTACCTGGTTTGACAAGACAGTTGGAAAAGATTCATATTTGACTAACTCCCTTTGTTACTGTCTGGTCAACATAAACCTCTGGAATTATGTATTTAAAGTTAAATTTTTTGATAAATTCTTTGATAAATTCAGTACGTTTGCAAATAGGAAAGTTTGTGAGGGTTTTTTTTTTAATTCCCTAGTTTTGCTTTACTGTGGATTTTTTAAGTCTTCAGGTAACAGTCAATTGTTAATAGTATAGAGAATAAGCTCTTTCCTGCAAGTTGTGTAATATAGTTTGTCTAATAAATAGTTGTTGTGAAATTTTTTTTTAATTTGATCAATACACAAGAGCCAGCTAATATGATTTTCTTTTTAATGGCTATGTAGCACCTGTGCAAACCAGAATAAAAGTCTTTAAAAGACAGTTCAGTTTGAAGCCAAGTGTCATTTACTACATAAAGAATTGCCACACAGCAAAAATAAGTAAGTTTCCAGAGCTTAATGTCTGAGTTCAGGAGATTCTTTTCTGAGAGGTGTTTCCTAACAGGAGGAGAAGAAATTCAGAAATAGAGGAGTCCTGTGGCAGGGAAGTTACTGGTTTCTCAGTGGCAGGCAGATACAATATGGTCCTATGGAGCGCTCTTTAGTGCCTTTTTCCTAGTGGTAATTGCAGAGTAAAAGTTTATGTCTTTGGAAGGAAACATAATCACAAAACCCAGCAATTAAGTCTATATAGAATTAAAAATAAATAAATTATTCCAAAGGCATTAAAATAATGTCCTTTCTTCATCTGTCAATGAAGGACTATCAGAAAATTAGTGTTTGCCAAAATAAGCAAGATTTAATTGCAACTCCAGATATTCACATGTATTGACATATAAGTCCAGCATTGGTATTTGGAAGAAGATTTAAAACTCTTTTCTTTAAAGATAGTGAATCTGGCAATTAAAAACAGGAAATACATTGTAGGTAGCTTCCATCTGAAATCTGTTTCCCCCCCCCCATCCCTTTTTTTATTTTATGCAGACTATACTGTGGTAAACTTCTTATTTGCAATGAAGAGGTGCAGTTAGCCACCGCTATAGATTATTTACCAAAACAGGTAGGTAAAACAAATACAGAACTCATGTCTGCAGTGCTTCAGTGTGGTATTAGCATAGCACAAGTTTGGTCCTAAGTGACACAGGAGATGGTGATGTCACCAAGTGCCAGAACTGTGCTCCTGGAAACATTTTGTAATTATTCATTAAATGCATCAGGAACAGGGATGGATGTAATGGTTTAGGGTTATTCGTGAGCTATTTCTTCTGGAGGAACAAATCAACCGGGTCACCAGTACATATGGGATCAGCATATATTTAAAATAGGCACATGTGCCTTACCAACCTCTGTATCAGCAAGATTTAGAAAGTGTCCGCTGTACCTCTAATAGCATCACTTCTTATAGGCTTCTTCCAAGAAAATTTGAATCAGCCTTCATTAATGATTCACCCTAATCCTGATCGTATTTCACTGATATTTATAAAGTTGAGTAATTTTGTAAATAAACAAATACATTTGAATTAATGAACTATTTTAGGCAGTATTTTAACAAAAAGAATCTGTGAGCCTGAGAGCTGACAACAGGCAAAACATTGGTTTATTAGAAGTGTAAGTGAGGTGGTAGTTCTATAGCAATCAGTCAGTAAAATACAGAAATGAATTCTTGTTTGCTGAGATAAAGTTCACACAATGTTATGCCAAAGATAATATATGCTACATGATACATGTTGTAATACTGGGATCTTAGTCAATATACCTTCGTATATAGATAAAAGCAACTCTGTATTTTGAGATCATGCACTGGTGGCATTACAAGACTTGACCCCATGTTAGGGCCTTACAACCTCAGAGTGGAACCTGCTTTTACCAAGCCAGAGGGTAACACAGGTGTGACTGCCAGGCGTCTGTAGTGTGGATGAAACTTTACAGGTATTCCTGGCTCAAAAGTGAAACAGAACTTTTCTGAAGTGTTACAGAAAGTGTATTTCTTTAATTTTCTAATGTAATAAAATCTTTGGGGCCTCTCGTCCCCGTGTATTTGAGAATACAAGTACCCTTGGGGCTCTATGTGGAAAAGGTCTTTCTCCTCAGCCTGCCTTGAGCAGACAGCATCATACCTGGCAAACTCTAGGTCTGGATGTTCCACTTCAGCTCAGGGACTTTAATGCAGGGAACTCTGCACATAAAACTAAACTTTCTGACAGAGAGAGGTAAAGCATTGTAATAAAATTCAGCTGAAATTTATGCCAGTCAAACTGCTGTTGCATTGATTATTCATGTCCATTTTCCCTATTATATTAATAAAGACATTTCCACTGGCTTATTTAAACATAATTCAAAAGATAGTAATTATAACACCATAACATTTTCTTAATCTGAAATTAATAATACTACAAAATATTCTCCTGCAAAACTTATTCTGTTATAATTCCAAGCTCTATTTGCATTATTTCATCTAGTAGCCAGTTCAGGTTCTCTTTACCTGGTATGGTGTACTTCACTGAATTGTTTTGTCAGATGCTGTCAAGCCAACCTACCATTGTTAAAGAAAATCAAACTAAATCATTTTGGCATGAGCCTTCCAGGAATAAGGCACAGAATATGAAGGGTTTGATGAAATCAAGGATTTGATTTCAATATTGTAAAAGACTGCCTGTCAAAAATGTATTACATTCTTTCAAACAATTTTGAATAAATAAATGTGTTTAAAATTGTGACAGTACAATTTAGATAAAGTTTGGGGAGATTATTTTAAAATTATAATAACTTGAGGTAAAACAATACTTGGAGTGCTCCTATTTAAAAAGAAAAACCCTCTGAATGTTCATGGTACATAGAACTGAAATCAAGTTATAAGTTTCATGTGGTATATGTAATTTCAGAACACTTATATCTTATGAACATGTGGGAAAATTTAATTTGAAAATATAATCTTATTATGTAATACTGAATAATGTAAATTAAATCATTTTGATATTCTGAAGATGAATACAGGAAGGTACCGTTAACTTTTAGATTGCATATGAACATTTGTAATATCCTGAAATTTATTTCATAATCACTTTTGGTTTATGGGTTGTTTGACATTATATATGGGTTGTTTGCAAGTATAACGTGAGGGGTCCATTCAATTTTTCAAAACTTTAACACTTATAATACAGTGCATCTGCAATTCCTTGTTAGTAAACAGAACTCATATATATATATTTATTTAAACAAATAATTATGTTGTTCAGAAATATTTATACCATAATTGTGTTGTCGCAATGGAAGAACATGCAACAAAGCCATTAATGCAATTAAAGGTCACTTGTACATATTGTAATGGACTGCTCATGCACAGGATCTGTGTTAAGGGTCAGTGCTGCAGCATGAAATAGATTGGCCTTGTTCACTCTGTAAATAAATGGGTCAACTTATCTTGTATTTGCCAGACAAATAAAGCAGTTGACATATTCCCACTTTCTTAGTATTAGAAGACAGGTAGGCTAAAGAGGTCTTTCATAAGACCATTTACCATTCATTGGTAAAGATTAAAAAACTCTTCATCTATAGGCAGCGTATTTTCCACTAAAGCGGTAGTGGAAAAATTTTTTAGACAAAGATCTGTGGGTCTGAGTTAGAAGGATATTGATGGTGAGTGTTTAAGAAGCAAAAAGGGTTGAGCACCATATTCACAGTAGTTCTCAGCAGGAACTGAGTGCCACCTCCATTAAATACTCTTCAAAATACTACCAAGTTTTAATAACAGTATGATATTTCATAGTTGTATGATGTTCTCACTTTACAAAGAATAACAAATTCAATCATTTTTTACACAGTAAAACAGATCTCTGAATTTTATTTCTCTGTAAATGCAGGAAAATAAAAATTAAAGCTTATAGGAAGTCACATTTTCTCAACCACAGGTCTGCATCATACCTGAACCTTATTGAAATGCATTGAAGTAGGAGTTCAGGGCTATTACTGAAAAGAATGAGAATAGGATGATTTTACATCTCCACATGGAAGATGTGCACCCATCTGGATCTTCTTGTCTCATTACTGTTTGTTACGCTTTTGATTATTGTTCTTTGTGTACAAAGTGATTCAAAGTACTCTGTAAACTAGGAAACTCTTAAGATAGCCCCTCTAAAACTTGGAAGAGGTTAAAGTGTCATTTTGTAGGGAAACAGAGCAATGTTACCAAATGTTTGCTATGAGTAGTAACATGCTTAATCAAAGGAATTCAAAAATGTTTTCTTATAATTGTGCAAATTCAAGATTAAGGGATCACATTTCCAGTCTTATGAAAATATTAGTGATTTTGGATGAACATAAATCTGTAAGGAAACCACGAATTGATGGTTTCTTTAAATTTTTCACCTCTACAAAAACTGTTCCATGCCATCTTGCTGATCTATTTATTTTACTGATTCACAAAGAATATTACCCTTTACTGAATTGTTAACATACAGGAACACTTTTTTTTAAATTTTTATTGAGAGCAAACTAGTCATTATTCTTAGTCTGAAAGACTTAACAAAAGCACCAAAAGGAGACAGGAATTAAAAAATATGCATAGACTGCAAAGTACTGTAGGTGAAGAAAAAATGTTCTATACCTGTTGTGCAAATACTACTTTCTGCTTTGCCCAAATTATGGGGTATTATTTGTGACTGAATTCCAGAGTACATGTTATTTTTATATTCCTGGCCAAGAGGTTTGTGCAAAAAGTAGATTGTCATAAGCAAAATGGCTGAGGACTACAGTGCCTAAGGCATAAATAAACTTAGATTTTGGTCATGCCATCTTTATTGCTCTCTTTCTCACAGTTGTTTTAGTTGCATGTTTTTTTATTTTTTTTTAATTTGCTTTTTCTAAGTTGTATTACATACGGTTTTCAGAAGATTCTGTTATCATGCAAAATGCAATTTAAAATTTCTCATTGCATGCCAAAACCAGTAGCTTTTGAAATGTCATGTGAGACTGTCTCCAAGGAGAAAAATTATTTATTGCAGTTAAAGGGGTATTTCGGCCAGCTTAACATTAACGCAGTATTTACCCCCTTCAGAATAATAGCTTGAATTTGAATGGCATTACTAAGTAACAGTTCAGCTCCCTTTTTCCTCATTCCTTCCTTCTGAAGAAAGTGAGCGGTAACTGTATAGTGTACAATAACCAAAGCTTTGTACTGATGTCCATAAATACATAAATAAATAAAGTGAATTTGGGTGCCAAAGTGTACCAGCCATAGGCTGCTTGACTTCCAGAAAACAACTGGTAGCACTTGCTGAAAATAATTCACTTTAAGTGCCTCATTTCAGCTATTTAAAGTTTGAGAAACCTATGGGGTATAAGCTTATGAAAATAATGTCTATGGGCTCTTCATCGTCTTTTGTCCTGCTTCAAGTCTGTTATAGCAAAAATTACTGAAGAATTTTCACTCTGACGTTCGTAAAATTCATATGTTTACAGAACAGTTATCAAATGGACTTACCTTTCTCTAATATTAAACCACTAATTTTGGAGCAGTGTGTCTGCTTGAGTCATGGTTAAAAGTAAAAGCAGAAAACAAAAATAAAAAAAGTTTGTCACTTTTAAGTGAGAGGATGTGAGTATTACTGCGCAAGAGAAATCAATTTCACCTTGCATCCAAAACAGTGCTTGCTATTCTTAAAATAACCTGATTGCTCTAATATTTAGAGTTTTAAGATCTTTAGTAATCTATGCTAGAGAGCTGTACATTCACTTGTTCTGAAAAAGATAGGCTATGTGTGACCTGCATGCGAACATTTGATGTGGATGACTTGGCCATGATGCTGAGTCTTGAGGAAACTTCTGAAGTCTCCATGGTATACCCAGAATATCTCCTGGGGGTTTGACTAGAACATTAATGGCGTGTTTGTAAGCAAAACATTTCATGTGTTTGGATAATAGCTGTACAGTGACCTGCCTTGTCATTGGGTTGGCTCTAGACTCTCCGGCTGGAGGAGTTAAGAACTGTACAGTTGGTAGCTAGGCTTGGGGTCTGCGAGTGGCAGAAAAACTTTAACAACGGCAGTCACATTCCACTGTTCTCAGACCAGGATTATAGTTTTCTAGTATAGTTTTCAGACGTGCACCCTGACTTGCTTTTATTTGTGAGCCAACACACGATTAGGTGAACAAGGGGAAAAGTTTTGGTTGTATACCGAGTCTCACTGTTACTTCTTGCTTTTAGGGCTTCTACGTGCAACCTGTAGTTTGGATAGTTACCTGCGTATTGGCAGAAAGTATAGCAGAATATGATGATTTAATACAATATTCATTACTTTTTATTTTTAATCTTATGTATCATATTAAGTGGAAAAGAGTAAACTAAGACCTTGTCTTGGGGGGGCGGAGGGGTGAGTTAAAGAACGTAGGTGTTCTGAATTCATAGTGCTCATTTGCAGATGGAGAGTAGGAACGTTTCCAATTGTGAAGCTACACTCTCGGGACTGACCAAGGGAAGTCTGCTGATATAGCCACAGCTTGCACCCATCTTGATATACAGTATGTGTGATGTACAGAATAAACACATCCCTCAGCCACTTGAGCTGCCATATTTTACTAACTGAGAAGCATTTTATTTTCAGCTTTTATTATGTAGTGTTATCCACTGATTGCATCTCTTCTCTCATTGATTTATTAGGGATTTAGTAGTGTGTTGCTTAATCAATAAACACTGCAGTCTCTTAAGTCAGTTACGTCTCAGGTCTGCAATCTAAAACCCTTGAGGCAACACCGTATACTTCTTAATCAGTACTTCTCACATTTTGGTATAAGGCTTTGTAATGCTGGGTGGATTACAGGTTTCCTATGCTGCCTCAAATGCCCTTTTACAAACCTTTTGCTACTAGAGAGTAGTGTGACAGGAGTTATATGAGCTTTTGCTGCTATAATATAGGGAAAAATGGTTCTTCTAGGATAGAAGGAGATATCTCCCTATTAAGAGATATGAACCAGTACTTAATTTGTAATTCTTGTTGCATTAAAATAAGGAATTAATAAGCAGTAAATCTAATATTTGTACTTTGATCTGATCCTCAATAGTAGCATAGCCATGGGCTGTTTGTGCTTGGTCTACATCATCTAGACTAAAAATAGCCTTTGTGTCATTTTATTGGCAGTGTTTTAGCTACTCCTTTAATTCTGTTTAAAAATGGATAGAGAGAAAGATAGCATAAATATTGAATGTGTGCAGATATTCCAGTAAGTAACTAAAAGGAGATTCCTGATGCTTTGAAGAGCTGTATAGTTAAATGGAATTCACATTTTGCTTAAGAAGCATTTTGTAAGTTATCATCTTAAATGTATTAGGTTAATTTTTATTTTTGTATTTGTATCTAATGAAATTAGTTACTTTTAAATATCTAGGCATAACATATATTTGCTTTATTTTCTTAGTGTCCTGGTTAGGTTTTGTTGAGTTTAGGTTTCCTTTACATTTTTATAAGATGTTACTGATGAGATATTTAATTTCCCATCAGTTAAATAAAAAGCCACATTATTTCTAATTTTTCTTTTAATGAAGTGAGGTTTTACAGAATAAGAAGACAAATCACTACTGCCTGCTAAAATCTTGAGTGATAGTCTGAAAATCTCTGGTTTGTTATGTTTTGGTTTTTGAAAACCTGTGGAAACAGTGAAGGAAGAATTGGTTTGTTCTTGTTCTGTCTGTCCTAAGAAAACATGGGCTACTTTAGGAACTTCGAGGACTACAGTTACAATATGGAAAAGACAGTTTTGAGGTGGACTTGCATCTGTTGTTTTTCCTCTGATCTGAAAAGGGCATTCTAGCTTTGAAAAGCCATGAGAATTAGATTCAGGTAACTGAAACACCCCTAAACCTACAAAGGAAAATTTTTGCTTTGTTTGTAGAGTAAGGCTCTAAGGTAGAAGGGTTACACTGAAATAATGTTGTCAGTGGATTACTTATATCCTTATATAAGAAGCACATTTTCCTGGTGTAGTCTGAAGTAAAAATTCTATGTTTACCATGGTCTCTTCTACTTTTGCTTTTTCTATCTTGTTCATCCACACCATGGTGTGTATCTGCATCCTTTAGGACAATACTATTCTGTACATTCAGTGTAGGAGTTGTCTGTGCGCACACAAATAGGACTATCTGGAATACTTTCTTGCAGCATTTATTTGTTTTTAATTATTTTTTGTTTCTCAGGTTTGTGTTTTGAAATTATATCATTACTTCACAAATTGATCCAAAAAAGTAGCTTTTATTGAATGTGCAATAAGAGAAGACGTGTTTGAAATTAAGTTGTGTTAACTGCTGTTTTTTTGGTGATGTTACAAATGAGATTATGAAAAGAGAAGCAATAAGCATTGCAGTTTTTACTTTAGAGCATTTGAAGTAGAGTGTGTAGTTGCATTCCATCTTTTGCAAGTGCATAGCATTGTCATAGGGGGGTATCAGTTTTCAGAACTCATAATCAAAATGGAATATTTACTCATGAAAATTAGGCATAACTAGAGTATTATTATATATACAATCTAGACACCTGGTAGAAATATCTCTAAATAAAGCAGAATTTGTACAAAGGGAGGAATAGAGATCATTGTTCTTGAGAGAAGTATCACCATTTATGTGATGTGTTTAGTTAATGAATATTCAAACTATTTTATGAGCATTTTTTAAGCTTTTTTTTTTCCTAAAAGAGGAAGTATGGTTCCGTACAAAATTACATTCCTAAAAGATTTACTGTTCTCAGCATAATAAAAATATTGTAAAATTACTTCCTATCTTGATAAATCAAGCCGGCTATTCTTGTTTCAAGTTTCATCTAATATATTGTTCCGTATGGTTGTATGATAAACACATTACTCCTTGAACAGGAATTAAGAGTAAAGCTGCCAGGAAGGGGTTTTGTTGTCAGAGTAGTTCCCGCCTCATGTTTTGTAAGAGATTTCATGGTCCCATTGTAAAGAGTGGATGATTTAAAACGTGTTCCCAAGATAAACTTTCCCATTGTCATTAATGAGGATGGATAATACTGAGTGACAAGTGCATTAGGAATGACACAGAAAGAGCTGTTAGATTTGTCAGAGCATATCACTTCAGGCAATGAAACTTGAGGACATTCTCTTTTAGCAATTTTTTGCTATTTATTAGAGAACCAAAGATTGTGACTGCTCACACAGGTGGATTTCACTGTTTTGTTCATTAAATATTTAGGTACCTTTGAAAAGGTAAAGATGACAAATATGACCATTATACTCCACTGAGAGGGGTGCCAGTGGTTGCTTTGCTTACAAATAATTCATCAAAACTAATACACCTTTTATGTGTTTTAAAAAAATTTATTTGGTGGATAATTTTTAATTTGCGATATTTTTACTGAATAGGAAAATTTAAAGTTATATAATAAGAAGTGCTCTGAACTGTCATAGTGAAGCTTCTGGGATAAAAAAGCTTAAAATTAGGACACTATACATGTAATTTACATTGACTTTAAAAATTGTATTTCTCCATAGAGAAAGACTTTTTAAATATTTATCTCTCAATAATTAATAATGTATGACTTTTTCTGGTGTTTAAAATCTTTCCAAACTACAACATGCCTATCAATTTCCATTTTGAACATGCAATTGGTCACTTTTTCGCCTTGATTCATCTTGCCTGGCTGCCAACCAAATTTTGCCTCCGTGTACCTTCTTGACACTAATAATGACTGAGTTTCTGTTCGTTTGCGTGCAAGATTTCCCAAGCGGCAGTTTGGGGCTGGGATAAACTATCTATCATGATTGCGTACAACTAATCTGCCTCAACCAAACCACCCAATGATTGAAATTGCATTTGACAATTCACCTCTCCTTGGCGTGCCTGAGGTGAACATAGCTACAGACCATCCCCTGAAGGGCATAGCAACTCCTCCATATGTTGGGGAGGATCCTTTTATTTGTGTCAAGAGACTTTTAGCAAAGCATGTATAGGCAGAAATTATTTTTTTCCTTAGACTTCCTTGTTTTCAGATGCATGGCTGCTGCTTTCTCCTAACCAAAGCATTTTGGTTTTGTGAAGCATTTCCTAATTTTTAATTCATTAAAACTGTTAAACCCTTTCTCTGAGATAAACTAGTGTGATATTGGATGTATAGGAGATAAAAAATTCAAGAGGTATTTAAAACGTCATGTATTATTTGTTAGAACATTATGCTATTAATATAGCAGTAGTGCTAGTCAAACATCAGACAAGATGCCTGTTACTGTGTTGACCTTTACCAAAGCTTGCACCTGCTTGCAGCATTTTGATAATACAGAACCTAAGAAAGAATGACAAAGCAAAATCTATATCTGTCATATGAGAAATCCTGTAATTCTTTTCCAATGTGTAAATTTATTCATAATGTGTATACTTACTGGTTTGAAAAGCTGTCTGTGCAAATATTATCTGATAAAATAGACCCTTTGTTTCTGGGTAAGATTACTCAAATAATCTTCAGAGTAAAAAGCTTGCTAGGATTGCTTTTTGCTAAGTACTGTCCTTTTTGTATGAAGTCACTTTTATCATAATAGTTTAAGTAATAGCCTATGTCATCAGGAGTGCTACTTTTCATTAGTGATGTGTATGATTAGCTCCATCAGATACAATTAATTTGTTATGAATCCCTTCCAACTTGAGCTGCTCTATGATTCCATGATTCTGTGATAATCCAAATAGAAAATACTGAAGAATTGCATTCTGGAATATGTTTTGATTTCTCACTGTTTTGTGTAGCAGCGTGTTTTGCTCTATTTGTGTATTTCAACAGAAGCATAAAGATCCGCAGCCAAGTTGTCCTTTCAAATAAGTACAGTCCATTCCTGTTGCTGAAAAGGAGAGTTTCAGTGATGCACTCATAAAGGCATGACTATCAGCCTAATTTTCTTTCTGACACATCAAGTCATACTTCTCTCCTTTCTTAAAATTGAAATACATTTTTTCAGGCACTTTCATTCATCAGATTAAGTTCAAGCTGAATTAGTAATCTTTCTGAAGTGCTTGACAGCTGAATGTAGTATATGTATCTATTTTAGTTGTGGGGAGGAAGCTAACTAAGTAATATGGGTATCATGCTTTCTGTAGCATTTCCAGCCAACCAAGTCCAGAAGAGTCAGGACCCTTTTGAATATATAAATCATTAATCTTAGTAACCAGCTACTCTGAAGGCAGGGAAGAATAATTCAGCCACACAGCCATGCTCAGTTCACTTGTTACAGTAGCAGTGTACTAAATCTACCCATAAATTATGTCCTGCTTTCCATATTTGATCATATATTTATTATAATTAATTTTGTTCTCAACCTTTTTTCTTTGAGTGTATCTCTGTGGCACAACACAGTGTCCTGTGTAGATGATGCTATCTCTAAACCAGCTCTCATGGGTACAAAAAGCAATATTGCCATGTTAGACCACTTAACCACAGCTGTTTGCATCTTATTGCCTCAACATGTTCTTTGTAGTAGCTGTTTGGATTGTACATGATTCCAGAACTCTTTTTTTTTTTTTCCATTGGTATTAACCATGACTTCTTAAAAAATAGCTTCTCAAGGTTTTAGTCTGGATTTGAGATAGTCTTGTGTATTCTTTCCTGTGTGACATCAAAGCTTTATGCTATGACTTGGCATAACGACTTTCCTCATATATAATAGTTCTTGTCCACATCAGAAGAAACAAGTCATAAAAAAATGGTATCTTTTGCAGGCCTCTGCTATTACATATTAAATAGCTGTGCTGGTTTTATGGTCGATAAAACAATATTACAGGGCTTTGGAGGTGGTGGAGAAGTTCCATCCTGTTACCAGTGCAGCACCAAAGGAATTAGGGGAGGGTGATTTGGATTGTTGGGGTCTGCAAATTCATCAACAGTCTGAAAAATTAAAGGTTCACGTCCTGCTATTCATAATAAAGTAAGGACAGATGCTGGTTAGGGAGTTTTTCTTGCATAAAAGGATTATAATGCTGGCTTATCGATAGATTCCTACAATGAAGTATCACAATTCCAGTTACTTAGACATCTTCAGTTTTTATGCAAAGGCTTACAAATCTGACATTATAAGTGACTACAGGTTTAAAAATAATTTTAAAATGAAGAGCATAGCAGTCTGGGATATTTTTATGATATATCTGAATCTTGAAACACTGGTGAACTGCTGATTCTTGAACACATTGTCTACAAAAAAAGAATATTTTGCTGATGAAGACTTATGAGTATATATCTGCTTGTCTTGATCAATTTCTCTGTGTTATTTTGAGGCCTTTAGTCACTTCTCAGCGCTTAGATTTTCTTTTTTGGCTTCAATATTCCAATTCTGATTTCTTCAATAGTTTCTGCAACAGTTCCATATCTATCTTGAAGCATATGTGACAGCTCCTTCCTGGGAGTACTGAGTGGCAGTGAATGAAAAGGCAGATCCTACGTTTATAACCTGCAGTTTTATAGTACTACAATTTTGACTTCTGGTATATTCAGCCTTATTAATTACCCAAGAATGGTTTGTGACTTACGACTTAAATGAGAACATAAGATTAGTAATATATTAAAGACATGGTAACTTGACCAACCATACTTTTGGGACTAAGTTTGTTGACCACTTCCTAATTCTTAACAATTAGCCTTAAAATGAAGATTTTTTTTTTTTATTTTAATAAATCTGTGTGTTAAAGGCATTGAGATACTTTGTTACCGGCACCAGTTTTGTTAGCAAATCGGTCACAGCATCCTGGTATGTGCTGATGACCTAGCCTGGTGTATTTACCAAAGATCTGAGTTTGAAAATTAGTTTGGTAGCATTGTAAGTGTGATTTCCTGTCAGTTATTACTTCCTATTGCTTAGGCATATCTTTCAGTTTTACATAGTTTGTTAAACATAATTATGTAGTTATTTCATGTATCATATTAGATATTCAAGAAAGATGTGCATTGTAAAGAAAAGGTGAAGCTGCCCAAAATAAGAAAAATTAATGTATTAACTTTTTTTAAAATAAGCAGCAGGCTTTAAAAAAAGATGACTTTTTTTAAATAATGTTGTCAACTTAATTGTACACTTAAATTTATTACATTTATCTTCTCACCCCCAGTTATGCCCTCATCCGCAACTAGTTCTGGCCTTAGGATCTCTAAAAGTACTTATGTGCAATTGTGGTAGCCATTGAACTTTGCATTTCAAGATGAAAATGCAGCTATTTGTAACTTCTTGCAAGAAACTTCTCCATATTAATCTAAATAAGATCATTAGATGGCCCTATGTAAAGTATTTACAGGCAAAAAGAAGTTCTTTTAGTAAAAAAAGACTGTCCGTGTAGTTCTTCATGTTGAATGATGCATATTGATACAGTTTTTATAATTCATGCATTTCAGACATTGCTGACATAGGCTTTAAGTGCTTGCACATTCAAATACAGCACACAATATGGCATGTGTAAATGGTGTCATATCTTACTAGGTCTTCCTACTGGAAGTCAGTAGTGCCCAAGCTAGATCATAAAACTTGTCTGTCCTCTTGAATGTCACTTGTGCATGGTATTTCAAGCTTTAAAAGTGCATTACCTATCTTTGAAACATTTTAAATCAGTATCAGACAAGACTGTTGGGGTACAATGAATGTTTTTATATATGAAAAAGAACAGTTTCCTGTTTTGAAAAATTGAATGAAGTTACACTGGAAAGTTACAACCTAAATAAATTTATAAAATAGATAACTATTATAGTAGCCTTCTAAAATATCAGGATGCAACAAACAGCAGGAATCACTTATTTCTACGTGGAGGTGGTCTCTTCAATTAGGATGAGATTGTTTCGTGTAAGACCAACATAGGAAAGTTTCCCAAGTTCAAATTAAATACTTCCTGAACAACTTTTGTATATACTTAAATGTCTATGTTCTTATAAAGTGGAAGGTTGAATTGTAAACTTATTTATCATAATCGGACTCTGATCATACTTTAATGGATTTGGGATTGCTAGGTCCTATGGGTATTCATGCATCATAAGTAACTACAGCAGTTGTGACAGCAGTGAAGCTACTGGTAAGAAGTCTTTTTGACACTAAAACATCAAAACCAGCAGATAAAGTTGATGCTAATCTAGTCTGTAATTCAGGGAAGGCTTCCCCATCAATTTCCATATCTACACGCACTGTGGTGATTCATAACAGCTTTGTTACTGTAGAAGCAAGAAGAGATCAGTACAATGCCTTTGTATTACAGTAGCGTAATTTTAAAATCCACTCAAAATTAAATTATTGCTTTCGCAGACTGAAAATATAATAGATTTTTAAACTTCTACTTCAAAAAAATAGCAATTTTTATAAATCAGAATATGTAATTCTCTCTGTTGTGTTGATAAAACTGCACATATTATCAATCCCTTGAAAAATACTTCATAGATCACACATAATTGCAATTCCTGAGATAGGACAGATGTTAGGAAGGTGTCAAGTCAGACTTCCCGTTGACAAAAGACCTTATGTAAAAATGTACAAAAAACTCATTTGGGGTTGGGGGGGGCGGGTTGCAAGTAATGAGAGCTGTTTACACAAAACTGTACTGCAGAGACTGCGCATTTGTGAAACTGAGCAGGCCCAGTATGTGTTTGTGCAAATTGAATCAATAGAAAACTGCATGAGCTTCTGGTTGACATGTCTATAAAACTCATTACTTAGAAAAAATCAGATAGTCTGAAAGTAAAATAATAGCAGAGGCATCATTTGCCCTTTCAGAGATTGGGATGATTCGTAGGGTATTAGATTACAATTACAATTAAAAATAAGAATACTTTGGCTTGGCTAAAGTTGACCACAGGAATTCAGCTGATACTCTTTTTCAATTTTTTCAGAAGAGCAAGCTCTCAAAGAGGCATCAAAGTAAATGGTCTCAATGTGTAAAACATGCTATATTTTTTTGGACTTTGACAGAAAGAATATGAAAATATCTAGAGAGAGACATTTTGGGGGTAAGGGATTTAGTGGATTCAGCAAGTGTTTACTTACTAGTTTAAGAGAGACCTGATCATTGTTCAGGTTATTTGGCTTAAAGTACTAATAGTATATCCTAAATGCATATATATTAAGACTGTCCTGTCAGTTCAAAATAAAGTTAAGGCACAAGGCTGAGAGAACATACGAGGCTTTGAATGAATTTTAGGTTTCATCAGGTATGATCTATGGCAGAGCAAACAATTCTGATCACAGGAATGTTCCTCATAATGACTAATTTATACAAAAGTCTTGAAAAAATTATAACAGCTAGCAGACGATAGAACACAAAAAGGGGTGTTGCATCTAATAGGACAGAAAAACATGGTAAAAATTATAGCATCCCCTCTTGAAATTGAACAGTGATTTTTCCATCAGAGCAGTCTGTCAATACATTGTGGTATCATATGTTGCCGTTTGTGTTTCAAAACTAATTTTGGGAAGCCATTAATTTTTAAAACAATGTCTTAACATTTTATAGATGTTGAACTACTTTCCAATGTTTTCTACTGAATTTGCAACACTACCATACAGCAAGAGAGCTATTGAAAAATACCTAATTAGCAACATTTGTACTGCAAGTTTTAATGTTGGGATGTACTTCATATACAGTTGCAAACTCTGTAAAAATTAAGTAAATGGAACTAGATCTAAAGTGGTAAATCAGGCCACATAGACAGCGATTGTGATGTATATTCTTTATATAATGCTGTTTATATCTTTGTGCTGTGGTCACTGTTTTTTGGCTGATGTTCCTTTTCATCCTGTATTCTTCTTCATCTGCCCACCTTTCTCATCTTTGTTTTAAAAATCATGATAGGAAAATCCAGGTAATCTTGTTCTTCTTGGAGGCTGGACTAGATGATCTTTAAAGGTCCCTTCAAACCATTCTATGATCCTATGATTCAGACAAAGACCCCAAATATTGGAATGCCTTTAGCAGCTGGATTAATGCCTTAACTTCATTACTGCTACACTCGATTAGCAACCAAACTCTTGGCTTGCTATGAATATGAACTCATTAACAAAAGAAAGCCAGATAGTCAGTCTTATGTCCTAGAGATTCAAAGGAGGATTCTTTGTCCTCTGGGATGGAAGTTCAACTGACAGTCAGAACTTCAAACCAAGCTGTTTCAAATGCTGTGGGCACTGCCAGTATTTTCCAAACTCCTTAGCAACACAGAGTCCTTGTAACTTAGTAGTGTTGATTTACGAAAAGAAGTGTGATCTTTGGTGGAAAACTACTGTTTCGTGAATTGTTTCATTCAGCTCCACAACTGACGAAAGTTCGACATAGTATTAAAAATTCTAGGCTTATCCTTAGATGTCTTTGCTTCTTCCCAGAGCCCATAAAGACAAAGACAGAAAAAAGTGTTTTGCACAGAACGAAGCCTGTTCTTCATGAATATTCAAAGACTGGCTTCAATCACAAAGAACAGAAAAGCATATCAATCCAACCACTTTCACTGATACAGAGCTACTGATTCAGGTGTTTCATTGCACTGCCTTTCCTCCTCTCAGTGGAAACCTGTGAACCATTTCCCTTTTTTTGATTTTCACCTTCAGTCTTCTGCTGCCTTAGCACTTTTTTGGAGATAAGCCTACTTAGTACCATCAATCTTGTTGCAGATTATGTAAGACAGATTAGTTATGGACAGTCACCGTTGCTTATTCAGTTCATTTTGTCTTTCTGCTGTTAGGCAGTTTCCATGTCCTGTAATGTTTAGGGACCGTGGTTACATAAATCTGCTTCAGAAGAAGACGAACCCACTGTCAGTGTGAGTAACGAAATGTCTGAGAGAGAAGGATTCTTACTGTAAAGTGTTTCTCTGTGCACAAGAGAAAGAAGTATGTTGGGCCACCTTGAACTTAAACTTCATTTGCAGGTTCAGATCCAGGATGATGATTCTAGCATTTATATCCTTATTCGTAAAGAGGATTTTTGCTGTCTTTTGATGTACAGGACATCTGCTTCTGTTTGCTTGTTAGTGTGTCATCAGAGATACATTCATTTTATAGTGAGTCAAGACTGTTGTCATTGGACTTGTCATAGTTCCAAAAGTTTTTAACAACGTACTAGCAATTGTTAATTGTTCATTTGAATTAGCCTGCCTCCTTTTCAGGATGTAGATGACTGATTGACAAGGAACAGTCAAGATGCTGCCTGGCATGCTGCAACTTGGACTGTGCAGTAGAGTCTAGACCTAAGGGTAAACAGTCAAGGTATCCTCTCCCTGACATCTAGGCTCTCCAATTTATTAGGGCAAGGATGGACAAAGTAGTCATAAGACCATACTTTTACCAAGATAGATTTCAGATTGGGTGGGTTATGGTAATGGCTTTTCATTCTATCATCATTCTGTCAAAATATACAAGGCAATACACTTGCACAATGTCTAGTAAATGACAAGAAGTACAAGGTGTGCAAGCCTATCTACAGTTGATGTATGCAGACACTTCTCATTCTAAAAACAATTATTGCTGTTTCTGAAGCTATGTCCTTCAGACAGTGATAGGTATCACACACACAGAGTATATACAATGTATTTCTATTTAATGTGAAGCAGTTGACCTTTGGACTTGGATACTGAGAGTTAAAGTAATGGTCTGCTGAATGCTATAGTCTGCTGGACCTGGACTGGGAAATTTCATCAAGTTAGCTGAATAGAGGTCACAAGCAAAACGTCTGTTTGACAGATCTCTGTCCCCATTTCTCCCATCTTTCTTGCAGAAAGGTTTAGGGTTTTGGTATCCTAACCATGCCAGGCTCCACACAACAGCACAGATGATGAGTAGATCTCGCTGTTGAAGTACACTTCTTTCTCCCTTGCAAGGAAGTTCCTTCTCAACAGTTGGAAGGGTGATGTGTTGCTTTGCTGAGTGAACCAGGTTCATTTGTTCTACTGAGTCTGTCTTCAAAACTTAGATCTCAGTCCTGTCATTCTGGACTGATGGTTAAGGCTAAAGGAGTCTCCATGGTCCCATTTCTTAGCTGGACAAAAGCTTGCTCCTGATCTAACTCTCCTGGTTTCTCTCTCTCCCTCACTTGTAAAATGCCATTTTCTTAAGACTACCTCCTTCTCTAGCAGCACCTCAGGAACCTTCAATCTTTTTTCCCTATATGGTTGTTGCCTTTATCTTTGCCAAGCCCTGCAGCAATCAAAAACTTCCTGTGCAACTGAGATGTACAGGAAGAGGAAAAACCTTGCATTTCCTCCTATTACTTTTGCAAAGGGAAGGGAAGAAGGAAAAGAAAGGCAACGTCAAGAGAGAAAGCTGGAGAAGAGTTCTGCAAGACATGGCTTTTGACCCTGGTTGCCACTACAGGTAAGACAATGCAAAGAAAATCAATTGTACTGCGGAGGGAGCTACACATACACACACACACCCTGACCCTATCTCTAATCCTTTGGCTGCAGCAAGAATAGTGTTTTACAGCTCTATTAGGAGGAGGCTGGGAGAGCCATTCAGGCTAACAGTGCCAGTCCTTATCTTCTTAAGCAGAGGCAAAAGTCAGTAAGTAGCTTGTTGTGTTAGGATTTCATCAACATAGTCTAAGTCTTAAATTAGTTCAGCATGTGAGTTCTATGAGGGAAGAGGTTTTTCATAGAAAGGGAAATTTTTGAGGAATTGTTGAAGGAGTGTGATGAGACATTTTGTTAATTTTCATATGCAGAGCATCTCAAACATAAGAAGAGAAAGCAAGAAATAGATTTCACAAATAAAGAGTAAGTATACTGCTGTTTAAGAGGTGATATTTAAAGAGACATTAAATTGCAAGGATCTTCACAGTTAAGAGATATGGTTGGTGTTTGCTTCAGTAGTAAAAAATGGGATAATAGAAGGGCAGAGAGAGGTTGGTGTTCCTGACCAAAGCACTGGGCTAGGAGAATAATCTTTGCAATAATGTTTAGAATATGTCTGGATTTATCAAGATGATAAAGAAGAAGACTGCAGAGAATTAATTCAGGTCCTGACAAGGGAAGCATAAAATACATAGACTGAGGAGAAAAGTTACCTATCAGGAGTATTCTAAGTGAAGAAGTATTGCTTTCTTCTTAATTTTTATGATACTATTTAGCTTTTGCGAAATGAACTGTCACAATCTGAGTTTGCAGTGTCTAAGTGCTAGTGTTACACTATTATGAGCTATCATATTATCTATTTAATTAAATCTCCTTGTATCCATTATCATAGCCAGTATTATGAAAGTCATGGATCTGTTGAGGGGGTTTTGACACTTTTGCTTCTTGTTTTGGTTCCTTGGTTTGACTATCAGCTTTCAGCTGCTGAGTTCTGTGTAAGAATACTGCAACTACCCTGACTGTTAATGTCAATTTGATTGAGGTCTCATCTGATTTAGAAGTACAGTTTTCATGAACAATGTTTTCACAAACACACAACAACCAATGTCAGCTGGATCTGTGTCCTGGTAGCCATAACATAAATGAGTCATAAAAAGCAAGTGATATAAACAAGCAATGTAGTTGATTTGCTTCTTGATTGGACTAGAAATAATACTTGAAGTTTATGATTTCAGAGCCCTGTGGAGCAAATTATGTAAGAACTAGTAGGAGTATCAGACTTAGCCCTGCAGAATTCCAGTGATATATATACTGCTGCCTTTACCAAATGGCAGAGGACAGCATTATCAGGCTGAAGTTCATCATGGGCATAGAGATTCTAAGGTATTCTAGTTTGACATTGTGAATCAGCCTTTTCTTCTGTATTTCTGCCTTTAGAGGAGCTGTGTTTTAGCTGTAGGCAGTTTCCATATAGTCGTTCACTCTCTGGTAGTCTGTATGAATGCTTCCATGCTCAGCTTTGAAACTCAGATGAAGCCAGAGAGTTGTCAAGAGTGTGACTCGGTTGTGCCATTGCATGATGCAGTGGGTGGGAGCAGATATATCACTACAGGTTCCTTTGGGTGCAAAGTTTTCTGTACTCTGTATGAGTTTTTCCTCTAATCTGTAGAGCATAAATGTAGTGAGAGAAAACAATAGAGTAAGAAAGCACAAGGATCTGAGATGACAAGGCTAAACACTTGTTGGGATATAGAAGAAAAGAAAAATAAAAAAATAAGGTGTTCAATGATTTATAGGTAAGAGGTGAGGGCAGAAGAAAACACTACACAGAGGAAGGAAGTGAGGACATAGGGAACAACCAATTCAAGGCTTCAGTTAAGATCATTAGCTATTTAACAGTTTTTTAATTCATTCTTTTATACCAGTTTCAAGGACAGGTTTTAGGCCACCCTTGCCTAGCAGAAAGGTGGTAGTGATTGTAATTCACTGAAGACAAGATGGATAGTATTTTTAACCACAATGCCAAACAACCATAATGTTTGAGAACATTTGTTTCACTCAGATGTCTTGGTTTGTCTAGTAAATTTGTCTAGATTTGTCAGATCTTTAGAAAAAACAAAGTGCTCTCTCAGTGGTTTTAAATTAATTTGTTCTTGCAACTGGGATTTAACAGTTCCTTTGAAGCAATTATTATTTTAGTACAAGTGTATATGAGATGCTACCTGTCAATGAGTACTTAGGGAATCCTCAGTATGCAGATCACTGACCTGATAAACTGTAACAGCTCCATGGGAGTTGTTATGGTCTGTCGCATCAATGAGTATTTAGGGACTCTTTAATATGTGGATTATTAGGACAGTAAAAACGTCTGCAGCCCATTGTGTCAGCACAGCTGTTCTACATGAGTGTTAAGATACTACACACCCTTACAGAATGTTGTAGAAAAGTACTTGCCTAAGCTTATGTAGTAGCCCTGATTTTACATTAAACGAGTGGTCTTTTTTAACATTTTCCCAAAATGAGAAATTTAAGCACAAATCCTCATACTAAATTCATTGAGTTTTGAGATTGCATTTATAAAAATTCCCATTTTTCAATGACACATAGAGTGAACAAAAAATTCCCAGATAGAATTCTGTGCTGATTCCTTCCTTACTTTTGTGACGGCAGTTTAGGCAGTAAACAACAAAATTAATAGAAATTCATCTATCTAGAAATGTCTATCCAAAGAATAGGCCAGAAATAAATTATCACATAAATAATCAATTTTTTTTAGTAGTACATGCCCTAAAACTGCTGAAAAGCTATGTGGTTTGTAGTGGGCCCTTTACTAGTCCATATCTGTCACAGAGGAAATTGTGGAAGCATGAGGACTATACATTCATGCTCATACTATTAGTAGAAACCCACTATAAGCATCTTCAAGGAGTCTAAATCTTTCCCCAGTGTTCAAAACACATCTTAAGCTTAATGTTTTAAGTGAACAAGAGAGAGAGAAAAATAATGTGTCTTACTTGGAATACTTCTAAAAACTGATTCCTTCTCTTGTCATTCTTTGTACAGTCATCCAGAATAGTTCAGTCTATTTTCCAGTTAAATTTAACACCAAAGTACTTCTGCAACTGCAGGTTTAACTTTATAACTGACAACAATGGCTGGATTTGTGAGCTTTATTCCCAGTTCGCTAATAAATTAAATTTGAATTTTGCCCTTTCTGAATTCAGATTTAAGAAGCTGAAGATGTATCGGTAGCATTTTAAGGACTGAATGCTGATTTCTGCCTCTTAAACAGAGGGAAGCTGTGAAAAGCAAAGACTTATTAGGAGGAGCTGTCAACATAAGTTTACACCTCTGATATACACTCAGGTTCTCAAGGTTTCTGAAATTACATTTCTTATTTGAAAAAACATTCCATTATATCTATTACTAATACTCCTAGAAAAATAAAATACCATGGTAACTGTATGCCAAATCAAAGAAATAGGTGGAAAGTAAAAACAATAAAATATTAATAAAATTAAGAAGTTGCTGTGACTGCTAGAAAAATATGAAATGATCACATTAAGCAAATTATCAGGATTAAAAATGAACAATCTCTATAGAAAAATTGCTAATTTCAGTAAGCACTCCAGATTCAGAACTTTTCCAGAGTCAGTTTATGGTTAGAAGTTTGTGATAGACTTGATATTTAAATTAAAATTACTTATGTTTGTATTGTTATCTCAATGCCACTTATAAAATAGGATAGGTTAATCAATAATCACAATGAAATTAGTACAAAAATACATGTCTAAAATGTACATAAGGCCTGCATCATCTTATTGCAGAGGTACAAAGTTATAAATTGAAAGAAATACAGATATGGCTTCACAACCTACTGCTTTCATGGGTGGTTGTTAATCTACGTATTCTCTATCTGTGATCTGAAGAAGCACTTAGTGAAGAAATTGCTGAGAAATTCTGGATGATGGCTTTCACGATCCATTCAAAAACTGGGCAAATAATAAGTGTGTTAAACCAACTATACACTTAAAACATGTATGTTACATATGCGCACACATGTATATATACATGCATATATATATGTAACACACTCTCAGCTCCTTTTTAAGAAAGCAGGAAAAAGTCCTGTAAAGTTTATTGCAATAATGCAGAGGGAATAGGTGTGGGTTTATAGGGTTTTTTCATTCTCCTTCTTCCCTTTAGGGTCTCCATTTTCATTCTAGACTGTTTTCCTTATCACCTTTTAAATCCCTTGTCTTTCATTCCCGTTTCCTATTTTTCTATACTTTCTCTCCTCTCCTTATGAGGTTTTTGTTCTCAACTTTTCTTTTCTCTTACGTGAAAATGTGTAGTAAAATTTGAATTAATATGTACAACTGTATTGCCTGCAAAAAGAAATTCCTTGCTTTAAGAAAAGTACAAAAAATGAAAATAAAACTTTTAAAAGAAATGTGCTTTAACATCATGAATAAGCATAGGTTCAATTCAGTGGAACAGAAAACCTCAACTTTCTGGGTTTTTTGTACTTTCTTTTGAAAAATATTTAAGAAGTAGTTTTGTTTGTAATTTGAATTACTTAGTTTAGTAATTTGGGCCTCAGTTTCACTGTTTCATCAAAAAACAAGGATACAGATGACACAAATATCGAATTACAGCCAGAACCTGTAAATTCAAAGTTTCAAAATTCATTCTATGAAAATTTTTCTATTGCAAAATGGGAAATAACAGTTAAGAAAACATGTTCATATGTGGCATATAGGTGTTAATAAATTATTTTATATGTGATTATCCATTAAAGCATACTGATTCTATAAATGTGGCACAAAAGATTGTTGTATGTTTTTACTCAGATCATTTTATAATCAAAATACAGAGTAAAACCAGATGTATGAAGTCATTATTTGTAACAGCACCAAAACCAGCAAATGTTTCAGGATATACATGCAAGTTATTTGTGTTAATATTATACCATATATGAATCATTTATTACTGAAATTCTGCTATTATTTATAAATAAATAGCCATCTGCAATATCATACTTGATATTCCATAATCCTACAAATATTGGCACCAATGAGGAATGTTTTACATGTCTCTAATTCAGCAGGACAGTTCTCACATTAAAGAATAATAATTCTAATTTAGAAAGCTTTTGGAGGCTAATCAACAACTTCTTCAGGTCTGAATTCAGGATATTTAGAGTAAAAGTAACATCAGTTGGTTAGATCTGCCAGGTGCCAATGATTACTGTCACTTGTTTTACGCAAGAAACTAGAAAGAATGAGGACATTTTCCATCACTGGAGATGTTAAATTAGCGTATTTACATTTGCAATCACTTCTGTTTTGGTTTTCAGTCTTTGAGATGTTAGAGTTCTTTGGGGTTTTATCAAAATATTAGAGGTAATTTTTAAGAAGATACATGATCAGAGTTTTACTGTGATTAAAAAAAGGTACAAAATAGGCAAGCAAAAGTGTGTTATGCTTGAGGCCTATAGAAATACCTACGTATTTGACCGATTTGTTCATATGTTGATAGCAGTTATGGTCCAGTTGCTTTCTGGTAAAATTAGCTTCTGAAAATGCAAAACTGACTTACCTTTCCATACCCTGCCCTAAGATTAGTCAGCTTTGTCTTTCATCTGACTCTAGCCAGTCTTCAAGACTCAAAGCAATAGACAGTGATGTGTAAGAGCATAATTAGAGCTGTGTAGCCATGGACCAGTCTTGGACTCAGGTTACCTAGCTAAAGTAGACTGAAGGTGCATGGTACACTTGCCTTAGTAAGTAATGGTGACAGCGTTGTTTCAGTTGATGCTGTTAGACAGCCATTCCCTGTTGTGTTGAGTGCCCTACATAATCTAGTTTACAGGTAACGAGGCCATGACTAGGTATTGATCCAAAAGAAAAGGCAGAAATATCCTGGCTACCTGCCATGGAAAATGCTATTTTGGCTACTGCTGTCACAAGAAAGTCTGGCAGGATTGCATAGATGAATATAGCCAGCTTTCGATGAGAGCACCGATAGCTTTGTTGAAAGTGGCAATATTTTCCAGTTTAAGTGAATTTTCTCTTTAAATATAATCACTTTGTTACTTTCTGTTTAATTAGGCTGTACCTGAAATCTGGACCATGTAAGAGATTGCACTAGTACTCATAGAGACTGAGATTTATGGCTCTCTACACATTCATGATGCTGTGGCTGTTATGTCATGTGGTCTCATGTAAATGCAGAACTGCAACATGGAGTTGCAACTCCATGAATTAGCACAAATGCCAAGCAAGTTTGCAGAACTTTATCTCACAAGCTCACTACTGTTGTTTGGTCTTTGCCCTCAGAAAGGAGGAAGAGGTATTCATTGCAACTGAAGATGGTCTTCCACTCACTTCAGTAGTAAGGGGGACAGCATATAGAGGCATGGTCATTATCTTACCCTCCCTTTCCTTATGTTTCCTTTAACCCAAGTGAGGATTTTGACTTCTGATGCACATGATGAAATGGTCATTTTGCATGTTGCAAATTTCAAAAATGGATAGATCAAATCTAGTGAATTTGCATAGTGTCAATTACTACTGAAAGATTTCTTCATCGTCTGTCCCAGATACTCATCCACTTTGCCTTAATTTAGTTTTCATGCTGATTTATCACTAGGTGGTTATCACAAAGCAGATCTTTCAATTAACTTTCTAGTATTTAAGATCTGTATCTGACAAATGATCATGATGATAATACATTGTCAGTCAACTTACTTAATACATATACTATTTCAGAATAATATGCACTAAACATCAGTAAAAGTGCTCCTCTGACTCATTTTGATTATGTGCATTCAAGCTATATGGACTGACAGTTGATATCCATAGGGTGTTTGTCTGTAGCATAATTCAGAAATGGATTTGTGAGCCCTGCCTTCTCCAAATACTGTGTACACTTTCAAAGAAAGAGATGTATATATCCTTTCTGTACTTCCTGTATACAACATAGCTTTCTGTAAATATCTTCCAGGTTAACCTGGTTTCTTCTGGTGGCAGCTTTTTTCATTGCCTCAGAGATCTGTGACAGTTTTCCTCCTCTTCCTTCTCATCCTTCTTTCTACCTTAGCTTTGACCACTGGGTATTTTTTCCCTAGAAAGTCCAGGGAATCTTCTTTTCAGACCACAGGATAGCTTCTTTCTGTTGAGTAGTGAGCAAGCATTATGGTAACAATGAAGGCAATTCCTATCCACAAGGGACTCTTGGACCCTCCACTAAATTAATGATGTTTTGTAAGAAATACTGCTCAAAGCCCCCATAATGCAAATGTTCATAGGGACAGGAATTCAAAGGAGAAAAAGAAGCTCCTTCCACTGTGTGGTGGGTTGACACTGGCTGGACACCAGGTGCCCACCAAAGCCATGCTATCACTCCCCCTCCTCAGCTGGACAGGGGAGGGAAAATATAACAAAAGGCTCGTGGGTCAAGATAGGGACAGGGGGAGATCACTCACTAACTACTGTCACAGGCAAAACAGGCTCGACTTGGGGAAATGAGTTTAATTTATTGCCAATCAAATCAGAGTAGCATAATGAGAAATAAAAACTAAATCTTAAAAACAGCTTCCCCCACCCTGCCCTTCTTCCTGGGCTCAACTTCGCTCCCAGTTTCTCTACCTCGTCCCCACCAGCGATGCAGGGGGACAGGGAATGGGGGTTGGGGTCAGTTCATCACACATTATCTCTGCCGCTCCTTCCTCCTCAGGGGCAGGACTCATCACACTCTTCCCCTCCTCCAGCCTGGGCCCCTTCCACAGGCTGCAGTCCTTCAGGCACAGTCTGCTCCAGCGCGGGCTTCCCACAGGGTCACAGCCTCCTTCAGGGACCCACTTGCTCCAGTGTGGGGTCCTCCCCGGGCTGCAGGTGGAGATCTGCTCCCCCGTGGACCTCCCTGGGCTGCAGGGGGAC
>JANZLQ010000022.1:21341837-21372818 GCA_026212715.1 Elanus axillaris | reverse complement strand
TTCCAGCAGCTTCTCACAGAAGCCACCCCTGTAACCCCCCCCGCTACCAAAACCTTGCCACAGAAACCCAATACACACTGTAACTGTTTCTTAGGTTTTATTGTGAAATATACATTCACATTTTCAGGGACTTTGGAGTTGAAAGAAATTAAAAGGATAGGGTACCACTTTTATGGCTTCTGCATGGCATGCTGTGACACCAGCGTTTATATATTGTGTTATGACTAAGGGTAAAATCTCTCTAGATAATATTTGTCTAGGTTATCATAGAGTGAAGTATGATAGATAACACACCTTGATGAATAAACCATTACAGGTAATTAATCTTTCTTTCTTCTATTTGCCAAACGCTCAGCAACATAGCTTTTAAGAACATTGAGAGACGTTTCTACTGAGAAATGAAAACTGTTAAACAGATTATGAGCTAAGTGACAAATTTGTCATCCTCACATGGATACTTGATACATATGTTATTCTGTACAACAGCAAAACTACCATTTATGTAAATAAGGTGAAACAGCCTTTACATGAGTTGAAGTTGCAGATCAGAGGTCTTGGAGTCATTTGTGATTTCATCTATGAAAGCCTTAACATTTGAAATGAAGTCCAAATATGAACCTATTCTTTGATCACTGTACTTCACCATCGAATTTTGCTCTAGTAAAGCAAGATGACAAAATATCTAAATTATGTGTGTATTTCAAGATGCCTTCATTTCTGTTTATGTATGTACAAAAATATATTTGTGTTAATGTGTAATAAGGATTTTAATAAATGCTTGAAAATGGATTTCTTAATATGCTCATTATGTTTCTGAGCCTGCTAATTCTTTAAGGAAATGAAGAAAAAATAATGAAATTATGTTACACAGGTACTTAATTTTTTTTATCTCTGATACTACTCTGGTAATTAATGTCTGGTTTATGCAAACTAGACGATATCTCTTACTGGACACATTACTGTCAAGAAAATATTACTTGCCTTAATTATCAGTAATGAAGCAGGGATAAGCTGCTCACTTAGATATAATATATCTAATGACCTTTTCAGCTAGAGGTTGTGATGAAAGGTATCAGTTTCACAAATTATGCCTCATTCAGTTTCTGGCCTTTGTCTAGACTAATGTTTTGAGAATGAGTTTTAAAGTCAGACATAAATTGTGTTTGGTGTTTAAAATTGATTTAGTGTCTTGCTTTTAGTACATCATTTTCTCTCATAAATTACACCGAGCCTCATTTTTATCTTCATATTTTATTATGAAAGTCAATAGTTAAGTCTAGTCTTGTCCTATTAACTACTGCTGTATATTTTGACAATAGTAACTGGCAGAGGAAAGCTTAAATAACCATTTTAATATGAAGGTATATCACGGTTTTTAAAAAGCTTGTCTTCATTTCTATTTATTTTTTAAAACTTTTTGATCAAAGTTTTTCTTTCCTAATTCTTAACATATAAACCAGTTTAAAAACATAATCTTTCCTAACTGATATTCTAGTTAGTATCATTAGGACTGAAATAAGTAAAGTTAATCACTGCCTACTTTTTCCTTAATCTGTGCTCTACAATACGATCAACTCCAAAGTATCTGATTAACCGTGTAACTGTGATAGTGTCTGTGTACAGTGAAATGGTACAGGAAGTGTTTCTCCATGTCCTGAATGACTCGGGTCCAAAGGGACTTCCACTCACGTAGTGTATTTGGTGAGCAGTTTGAGTCCTTGACCTAGATGTGATTCAGATTTTTTTGGCTGATTCAGCAGTGACATCAAGAATGAGTCTAACAGTCCATTTACTCTGAAGGATGAAACAGTGCAGTGATATTTAGTATCACTAAGTAAATCATATCACTAAATAAATAAATCACTATTTAGTATGGAATTAAAATTCCAATGAACATCAGTACCTTTTAGAAAATAAGTTCTATTTTCTAATCCTCTTGTGACTAATTCTGTAGGAATTCAGTCATATTGTGGTCCTTGTACATCCAGCATACTTGGTTTTGGGCATTTGGAGGTAATTTAGGAAAAAATCCATAATAAAGGATCGGTTATATCTGTACTGATTTACAAAAGGAAGATGTAGCATGGTCATACATCAGCTTGATGTACTATATATTTACCATTTAGAATTGTGGTTTATCTGCACATAATAAGCAATATGTCCATGGATCAATTTAAGTAGTGAGCATCAACCTTTTATTCCTACAGCCAGCATTTTAGTTGTTTCCAGTATAGTCTATTGAGCTCTCACAAATAACTAAACCCATGATAGTAGTTAGGATAGATGTTCCTTAGGTCTCAGCTCAGGTTTGAAACCAATCTTCAGTCTTCTGACATATAAGAATATAGGTGGCAGAGTCTTTAAAGACTTCAGATTTCTAATTCCCTTAGAGGAGCTAAACTTCTGGCCTGTGGCTGCGTTGAACAGGATGTTGAGACAACTACGTCTTACCTTCCTCATGGTAAAACTCTCACACTGTCCTGTTCTCAGCCTGCCTCTGTGTCTTTAATACCTTGGCTTTTATCAGAACTCTCTGCAGTTTGACTTGACAGAAATAAACCTATCAATAATACAGGCGATTGCTCAGATCAACAGTGTGATTTTGAACAAAATAAACGCCATAGACCACAGGCTAAACTGAGAGGAGGGAGGACAAAGCAAATTGTTCTTTTGAAAGCCTCAGAGATATTAAATTAATTGGTGTAGCAGGAATTAATCAGCTGATCCTGATTCTACTTGCCTCAACCAGAGGAAAGATTAAGGGCCTGATGCAGAAGGAAGCAGCCCTGTTCTTGCCACAAAAGCATTTTTTAAGGTAGCTCATTCCCCAGCCTGGACTGTGTGCAAACTCCTGATACTTAGTCGAGATGCCACTGTTCTTCAGTGTGGAGAAAAGAAATATTTTCACATTTCATAGTGCAGATTCCACAGGTTTTGACAAACTGTTTGCCATCCTTTTCACAGGAAAAAGGGAATATGATGAGTGTTCAGCCAAGGAATATGCTATGCTTTTTTCCTTTCATAATAGTATAATGTAAGTGTGACTGCTTTAAAAAATGGCATTTTTTTAATTTATTTTAAAATTTTTAAATGGACACTTGGGGGTTTTTTACCATTTTATTATGTCTCACTTTTCAAAAATGTTTAGTCTAGTATGAGAACAACAAACTGTGCTTGATTTACACTTTGAACTGTTTGATACAGTCCTATATTAGACACAACCTGGATATAAGATACACTGAAAAACTTCACTTTATTAGAAATAGCACCCTTTGGACCATGACATTTCTTGAAAGGACTTTAAGTAATTAAACAGTAAGTGGGACCGTAACAATGTGGTTATTGGGAAGACAGCAGCAGTAAATGTAAATTAAATCATATTCTTCTCTGTCAAACACTCTTTTGTTGTGTTAACAAACAATGAAGAGAGGAATTAACTTAAAGTATAGCTACAACAAATTTAAGTGCTATCAATAATGTGTCAAAATGAGTTGAAATCATTCATATGAACTAAAAGAGCACTTAAATATATTCAAAACCAAATCCAATTTTTTAGAAGACTGTAAACAGAGTGGAAAGAAGCAGACATAAGCAAAAATAAAAGACAAACAAAACCAAAACTTACCAAACGGAATAAATTGAAAAATTCTTGGAGACACTGGATAAACTAAAAAAATAATTTTAAAGTGGTAATTTAATTATTAAGTACTTATATACTTAGTGTGAGAGTGTGGAAATATCAAATACATCAAATAATTTGAATAATGTGAATAAGTGAAACGAAACACCCCTAATAATATAGTGAAGCCATTTCTCTCAGTTCCTTCCACTGCTTAACTAATATCTACTTCATTCAACTGTTTTTCAACTTCTTACATCAGCTGCTGTGCGTTTTTACTCCTTATCATCTCTTCTTAAACTCTATCACAGGCAAAATGGACAAAAAAGTGATTAATAGATTCAGTGATCATTATTTAAGGTAGGTGGCATGAACATTCACTGGCAAGGGAGTATCCTAATGTGTTTGTGGATCTAAAAAACTCTTACATGTGTAATCTCTCTCCCAGTCTGTATGGAGGATTTATATTATTAGTCTTTTTTTTCTCCAGATATCTGTAATATACATAAATATTTTGCATTTTATGTTCTCAGTTCCTTGTACTAGGGTTTCAGTAGAATATGGCATTAATTGACTTGGACCAATGCTTGAAAAGATGTGTGAAGATATTCTGATCCCTGATGCAAATTAAAGCTTAATTAATTGATCACCATTTGGATTTACAAACCAAAGTCCATTAGGCTGGACTCTGAATCACTCCCTGAAAAATCCCTGCAAAATATTTTCCATTTGAGTTTTTGGTTAAATGAACAACAAATCTTTTCCCCCTGATCAGTTCTGTATTCCTGGTACAGTATATGTGTCTCTTACTCATAAAGCCTCTGATTAAAACCAGTCAAAATATGTAGAGATAGTGAGGAGGTATTCATGCTGTAATCTTTCCTTCAGCATGAATTGCAGAAAATTCATACAGCTGTACCTGTAAGTCTTACATGGAAATGGCTCCTGGACTTTTCTCAAGATTAACCTCATGGAAACTTGTCTGCCACCTGGGGCTCTTTGCTAGGCACAAATGTAAGCTTCATGAAACCCTTTCTCTGCAAAACATTCGCTATGCCTTGCTTCAGTGCTGGTTCACCTGCCAGCTACAAAAGGCAATTGCAGACCAGACCAGAGAAACACTGAAAAACTTGAAGGAACCTCTGCTGCTCTTGTCGTTACATGGAGTGACTGTTTTATCCACTCCAGCTCCAGCATACTGGCTGGAGTGCAGGTTAAATAGCCAACGCCAATAACTAAATTAGATATTCTCAACAAAACCTGACCTTAAGGTAGAAGTCCCAGGGCTTCACTCTCAGCTGGCCTCAATCTACCCCCTTGCTTGTGCACCCAGAATTAACCACAGAACTCCTGCTGATGTTAAAGTTAATTTAAATGTAAATCTAGATTAATCCCAGATTTAATCCTATGCTCAAAATGTTGCACATTACATACATTCTGATTTTGTAATACCAACCTGAGACCTAAGTCTATGATCTTACTCCAGAAAAATTTATTTGCAAGATTAATGGAAAACTTAGTAGTCCATAGAACCACATAAGTAAAAAAATCAGACTTTTACTGTTGAGTAACAACTTTACGAGGCATTGTTTTATCTGTCATTTTTGTTTACTTTAAGCCAGAAAAAATTGAGGTGTAATAGTAAGAGTATGCACCCCAAAGAAGAAGACATGAAAATAAAACATCACATTAGAAAGGAACATATGCAATAATGAGATTGAACCTGTGGGTGTATTTTAACCTCTATAATATTACTTTGAAACCCTTGAAATGTGATTACATAGTGCCAAAAATGATGGCTGTGTAAAGTGATTGCTTTATGAACCAGAGCTGCAGTAATAGGTTATGTTTACACGTTTTAATAGCATAAAGACACATGGAAAACAAAAATCATAACATTTTGAAAATCACTTCAATATTAGTAGATTTAATATAATGTGGAAGTCCTTAGTCATTGTAGTTGAAAAAAATGTACATAGATTTCTGATTTCCTTCTGTTTTCTGATACTTTTGTATATTAATATGTTTTCAAGTCTATCTTCTAAATATTTTAAACAATAGTACAGCACTGATTAAACTATACACAAAGATGTTTGATTAGATACTTTCCAATGTATAAAATAAATTATATTGTGAAACTCGGTACATTCTTTATTTCATGACTACTTCACAATAGTAAAATAGTAACATTTTGGAATATTGCATTTCACTAGGTAACTTTATTGGATTTTAACCTATTTTTTACTGTAAAACACTATCTTGCATACTCAGATCATTAGTTAACTTATATATATGATAGTAAAATTTTGTATTTTAAAAATTTGCTATTATAGTAACCATAGATAGAAATGGGACAAAGATCTCCTTGTAATACTGCTAAGAAAAAAAGGCTGGTAGTGATGAATCATGAAATTACAAAATACATGTAAGATAGAATTTTAAAAGATGGTTAAGAACAGAAGTAGGTTCCGTAGGGGCTTCATATTTCACTTCATTTCAGAAAAGGAACGATTAAAATAAGCTGATACTAGCTATATGTTCAGGTTGATTTCAGGATCAGTAAAGCATTGCTACAATACAGTGTTAGCAAACAACTTAGTTTCAAGATCTACATGGAATACAGTGTTATTTTTAGCAAGGCAATGATACTCAAAATTTGAAATTGAATGACAAAATACAATTTATGATGTGTGTTGATACTAGGTGAAGTTAGTGGAAACTGATGGCTTTCAGTAAAAAAATTACCCTTTAATCTAGAAGGTGGTATTAGAAACAAATTAGAATTAAGCAAGTAAAGCAGTTGTATAAATGAAAATAGTGGCCTAAATTACACCAGAAGATAAAGCTGATAATTTTGTCAGATATCTTTCCATTGCTAATAATATGTTATGTGATATTACTTCAAAATATTAACAAAAGTTGGGGAAAGACATTGTTTGGTTGCTTTTGTAGGGGTTTGTATTTCTCAACAGTTCATAAAAGGAATAAAAATTTCTTTAAAGACCAATCAAGGTCTCCAGCAGAAATTCTACATTAGTCCTTTGGCTTCATTTAGCTGTAGTTTTCAGAAAACTCTGCCAGAGAGTAAAAAAGTCTGATCTGCTTTACCTCTCAAGATATACGCTGTGAAACTCTTATGCAGGCTTGTCTTCAAGATTTAGGTAAGTATGGATTTTCCAGGATGTCTTTTCCTCTCTTAACCATAAAGATCAAGAGAAGCCAAAATTTTCAGTGTATCTTTGAGATGTATTATGTTCCTGATTGTACAGGAGGATGAATAATTCGTGTTCTACTGCTCTTGTTTCTTAATTGTATCTTTTTAATACTTAGTGGTGGTGTCACATAAATTTGATCTGTAATCACAGGAAAGCCATAAATGCTGACTGATGCTTAGCCTGAACCAGTAAGCCAAAAAAAAAAGGCCCTCTGCATGCTTTGACTCTCCATGCCACATTCTGAGGGGCTGGATTTGAAAAGAAGTTACGTGCAGGTCAGCAGAAGTTGCCTTTGCTGATGAATGCACAGCAAGTCTACTTATTCTGTTATTTGCCACAGATAGTGATGGACTTAGCAATTCTTTGTCGGAAAACTGGTCCTTTCCATTTATTCACCTGAATGCTTTGTATTTCATCAGCACATTGGGGATTCAAACATTCTGCTGGTATGTTTGTCCATCTCAGGATGTGAGTCTTTCTGGCTGGTGCCAACTCATTTAACCCGTGTGGTGGCAAATGAACTGAATTGTTTCGGTAATTTCTACCTAATTTTCCGAGTTGGTGGAAGATTCCAAGTTGGGTTTTTTTATTTGTTGTTGTAATAGAAGATACGTGAAAATACACATTTCCAGAGTTCAAAGGAAGAGCAAGTATGGTGAAAGATCTTGCATCCTAAATCAGTACTCTTAATGGAAGTGTCCATTGAATTGAACATTGCATAGTTCATAGCAATAAAATTATCTTGCCCCAAAGATACTCCATTCTGAATAGACATAGAGCTGAGAGAGAGACATCTCACAAATGTGGAGACACAAAATAGTAGTGAGACAAATTTTTTCCAGAGTTAGTGTTTGCAGGCCTGGGAACTAAACCAGGAACTTCTCAGTTCCTGGTGCACTCTTGTGTACTTAAAGTTCCCCAACAGCGGCTGTATATTGTATATTGACATTAAAACTTTTGAAATTGTGCAAGAACCAAAAAAAATTACATTTAGACTGAGCTAGTAAGCCATGATTTCATAAGTCCAAAAATGCCTCTAAAAGCAGGTGTATATTCCTTGGCCAGACTCATTCTTTAGAACTTGCATCTAAAACATTTCAATTTGGCCTCAATTAAAAGTGTATTTATACATAAGCTACAAAATGATCCTGTTTAATTGATTTTTCCATAGGTATTGTATAAACAACATGAAGAAATATCTGTGGAACTGTTTTGCTAATAAAAAAATTCCCAAATACTTTTTTCCCCCAATATTATACTGTATTAGTTGAAGCCTAAAAGGAAAGCATGCTTCATTGGTGCCATATTAATGATACCTCTATGACTACATATACTTAAAAATGTAAGTTAGAAAGGGTATTGGTTAAATATTTTAAATAAGTCTTTATAATATCATTCGAGAAATGTCAAATAGAATTTTTATTTTAAAAGATTTTGTTGGAATTTAGTCTTTGAAAATATTAATAACAGCTTACAGCAGGTAGGCTATAAAATAACACTGTATGCTGTCTATTTAGTTTCTGGTTGAAAAAGCACAGCAGTACTTTAGTTCATTACCTTTGAAAAAAACAGTAACAAGATAATACAGCTGCCTCTGATTAAGATGTAAATTCTTTCTAATTAGAATGTAAATTCTTACATTTAAATGAAGACATCAATTGTCAGGATGCCATATGATATCTTATTCCACCTTGCCTGAATGAAGCCCTCACTGTTCATCTATGGCACTAAAATAGTTTTGCAATCCCTTTGTTCTCTGATTCTTGTAATATTCTCTCTTCATGTTCCCTTTACACACTGCTTTTGTTTGTTTTCCCCTTGCATCTGATATTGTTGTGTCTTGGGATTTTACAGAAATTTGGAATGAAAATTGAGTTCAGTCAGTGCCAGTATTTGCTTGTGCCTCAATTACTTCTGCTGAATTTTCTTCAATGCAAATCAGGCAGGTTGCATAAAGTGGTGCATGTATTTGAAATAATTAATTTTCCGTAAAATGATGGATCAAGTCCAATCAACCTTCATGAAATCTAAATAAAAGAATAGAGAATTAGAAATTAATTAACATTTTGTGTTGCTAATACTTTATTATGCAGTCTAAACTATAAATAATAAGTTTTATTTTTGAGCATAACTTTTTATTATGAACTGTTGATGATAACCTTTGACATAATTATCTTGTTAAAATATATCAGTATAAGTATATTAACCTAAATTTAATACCGTGGAAGGCATTGTAAATTAATAACATTTTGAAGTAGAAAATTGCAAGATACAGAGTTTAAGAATTGACCCATTAATTATTTTTGCATGTACAACTCTTCTGCAGATTTAAGGCAATATGTGTCTACCAGTTGATTTTACAGTGTTTAATTTCATTGTTTTATTAAACCAGGCCATAATACTAAATCTTGTTGACTGAGAACGTAACTGGAATTTTTTGTTGGCAGCCTGGTTTTAATTAAATACCTGTGTAGGAAAAGTTTATATTCTTCTTACAAACACATGCCTTCTGTTGCTACTCCAAATCATTCTTCTTTTCACCATTTACGAGCTATATCAATTTTTAGTATATATTTTTTACGGAGCATTTCATACCAAGAAGACTCACCACATATCAGGCTTGGTCATAGGTAGTGACACCGGTTTTGGTAAAACGACACAAATCTTAATATAAATGGCAAAAGATATTTTGATCTCACATAATTAGATATGTATGTGTTGTATAAATATTAGTCATAATGCCTTTATGTACAGAAAGGTGTAATTATGACCAAATTGTTAGTAGTAATAACAGCTTATGTGATGATTCCAGTTCAACCGAAAATGCCTGTATCACAGATATACTTCAAATATTAAATATAAAGATCAGGAAAAGTTGAGTGCAGTTTTTAAAAGTTAGAAAATGTTCTTATAACAATAGTTAACACTGGTGTTATCATCATTTATACTTTAACAGTGCTTGCCATAAAATCTTTCATTAAGAGTATTGCTCTGCTTTTTCCAACTGAATTGTAGCAGGTGTCGCTTTATTAACAAACACAAAGACTGCACTTGTTTGTTAGGAGGGAGTCATAAGAGAGACTTAATGTTGGATCTTTTTACATTGTCACAAGCAGAAGGGCTCAATACGTTAGAAAAATGTGACTTGCTGAACATGAATATGTTATCTGCTTTTCTCATTTTACCCCTCAATATAAAATTTTCTTACGTAAGTCCCGTTTTAATACACCTATAACAATCTTCTCAAAACAGGAAGATGAATACGATCTTCCAAATCCTTTTTACTCAGTTATAAACTATAAAAAATCATTAAAACTTCAAATTATAAGTTTGAATATGCCACTTCTACCCCTGGGAACTGCAAAATAAGCACAGAAAGCGATTATTCCTGTGAAACCTCTAGTCATGCAAATGGTTGATCAATTTGCACAAAAGTAGCTTTGTGTCAGTGAGGAACTAAGCTGTGCATTAAATTATTTGTAGGATGAGGCCTTATTACTCATGCGTATAACTTTTACAATTCCCAAGAATTAGTGTATCTTATACATAATATTAAGTGGTCATATATTCTCAAGTACAGTATTAATAAATTTGGGTGTCTCAAGTGATTCTGAGAGTTCAGCAAAAGAGATACTCAAAAACAGAGTTTATAAGTAACATCAAAATACGCCCTATAATGTATTGTCCAATGCTGATCTCAGCACTGTCATTTAAGAGAAAATTGGTGAAATACAGAAGTATTTTACATGGAGAGCTTACTCTGAAATTCTGGAGGACTTTTGCCATCCCCATGTCTGCTTCAGAAGAAAATTGTAATAAACATGATCCTCCACTGTTAGGAAGCTTTTTATATATATTCTCCTTTAAAAAAATGTTTACTTGTACTAAAAACTGATGCCTTTTGTTAAACGGAAGAACATACCATGATCTTGAAGAAGCTCAGTTATTTCAGTTGGGGCTAATCAATACCAGCTAAGTATTAAGAAATTATCCTGTATTCACTGTGTCGCAGAGAAAACAGATACATTATTCTGATTTGTAGGGTGATTATATTTCAGCGAGTGTGTGTGTGTGTATATATATATTCTAGGATGCTTTGGATGCTCTATTAATATTTATATTAAATATATTAATTCTATATTAAATGTATATTTAATATTTATACTATACCAAACAGATAATGGATTAGTTTCATGTTTCATAATATAGTTAATGATTCTTTCAGTGGGTGAAAAGGAAATAACTCTGATCAGTTTGGCGTAGATATTGAAAGCAGTAGAAAGTAAGATACTGTCATCCAATTAGACTAACATCCAAGAAACATGATATAGATAACACAGTAATAAAAATAAATCCGTGTACTCAAACATTTTCATATGTAAAATGAGCTGAAAGACTGTAGAAACTGAGTGGATTCTAGCCTTTGAGGGGGGTTGTTAGAGAAATAACAAATAGCATCATTTACAAAAATTTTCCCTCTGTTGCTTTCTTTCCTCAAAATACCCTGTGGTATATCTACAAAACAAAGAATTTTACAAATTATCTTCACGCTTGCTTTTTTAATATTATTTTAAGTATTTTTCTGAATGAGAAGAGCAGACAGTAAAAATCAGGTCCAATAAACAATCAAATTATTCAGTTTCAGATTTTCTTTATTACTTCATCAGTACCCAGCTCCCCTAATACTTTTGATTTGGATTACATGATAAGGTGTTGGTGGTGTACTTCATTTTCTCCAACACAGTGATTTGTCCTGTATCTCTTCCTCCTTGAATTTGTATTTAGTGCCTTTATTGTCTTTTACTTCATTCTGTATTTCACTCAGATACTGTTTTTCTCTAGCAAAAAAAATTGCTTCCCATTCACAGTTCATTCTGTTCATCAGTCTGACCAATTTGACAATTTCATATTCATCATACACATTGTAAATCACATCTCTAGAGCTTTCTTTGCAGTCCAGGACTCTTAGTTCTTTTTTTTGTGAAGGGAATCCTAGACCCTCCTGTTTCCTGAGAGATCCTACTGCTGCATCAACAGGACTGTTTAAAGTGTAAGCTTATTAAGTTTGTGGAAGTAATCTTATTTATATCCTACCATTAACTAATTTAGTTTTCACCTTCAGTAAGTTCTAGAATTGAGTTACCTTTTGTGGCTAGCCTATAGTTTCTATTTTTATAGGCTGATATGTTAAATTTTCTGATGAATCGAATCTCAGCTGTAATTACAGTCTTCACTGAATACCTCAGTAGGATGTGTCAGCAGAGTAGGTGAATTACATTCTGAATCATACCAGGCTCATATCTCTTCCTCTCTTACAGTGTCTCTCACAGACTTATCTTTCTCAGTTCTGCCAGAAATTTTCATCAGTTATTGTCTTGTCTTGCTTTGGACATTTCCTCTTCATGTGATATTTTTCACTATTCCTAACATTGGGAGAGTGTAGGTCTGTAACAATATCCATGTAGCTAAGTTTGATATGGTCCCCTTGCCAAGGGAAAGTCTCTCTTCTTTCCCCTCCTGTCTTTTTATATTTTATTATATTACATTAGTAGGGCCATCTTGAGGGCTCTGTTCCAAATGCATAAATATCTTTTACATGACTCAGCACCATCAAGGTCAGCTTCTTCACATTTTAACACTGTCTATATTAAACCCTGATGTATTTCTACAAAAGTCCAGCAAGCTATTTCAATTTTATATGTAAATCAAATTAGATTTGTTTTGCCTCCTGGTGTTATTTTGCCACTACTTAAATTGGTAAGAGAGAACTGTGTAGAGCAAAAGTGTCATTGCAGTAAATTTTCACAACACAAGCTAAACTTTGGGTTGAATGTCAGTCTATCTACAGATAATTTCATAGGTTCGAGGGGGTTGTTATGAATTTTGAAATATGTAAACACTCCACAAAACAGTTTTACTTGTCTCTACCAAGTAACTGTGAGGCACACTGCCAAAGTTTGTTATACTAATCATTTGTCTCTACAGTTGGTGAGGAAACAAAGACATTCTGCCATATTAATGGGGAAACATCTGCCCTTCAAAAGAGAGAAGTCTGGTTAAATAAAAGAGAATAACTTATATTGTCAGTATAACTTATATTGTCAGTATAACTTATATTGTCAGTATAAGAAAGAGTGTGGAATAATTAGTGGGAAATTATAGGTCAGGTGTAGGGGTTTTGTGACATTTTTGGTCCCTTTTATTAAACCTGCCAGGTTTTGCCAAGAGGTAGGCATAGATTCCCATTACAAAATGGTGGAGTAATAACTTTTCTTCTTCCACAGTCACAAGAGGAAAACCTTTTCCCTCACATACTGTATTACATAAAACAAAATTAATTAAATACATTTTTATGATGATTGTGTTATTCATTTTACTTAGAAGTGGAGAGGTGATGGAACGAGAAACAAATACTTTGGGTAGATGTTTCAGTAGAGTAAATGAAAGCAGTGATGAGTATATGAATAAGTCACAGTAAAAACAGTTCAGTTATTTTTGACATACATAGCATCACTTTGCCTAATATGAATATTAGGTATGGCTTTTGCATATGTTATGCCCTGAATATGTCATCAAAAGCCATCTTCTGAATAAACTTGTTTAAATTACCGGTACAAGGACCCAGCATATTTTAAAATATCCTTTAAAAAGTATGTAGAGTAGAAGTGACATTGAAACTCTTTCCATGCGTCTATTAATTTCATTTGCTTTATTAATTTTTAAGCGTTGAGAGATGACTTCAAAATTGTGTATAATAATGTTCAGTATTAAGCAGCAAAATAGGCAGTGGCTTTGTTTTTCACTTTATTGGTGTTTTGTCACTTTTATCTTAAAAGAGGGAGCCACTTTAGTAATGCAGCTTCTAGAAATGTGGATATCCATTACTAATGTCCCCACTACCATCAACCAGACTGAGCCCATCAGCTTGCATTATTACTACAAAAAAGTTGCAGCTTTAGGCATTGAAAATAGGGAGTTTTCTCACTGAATACTGACATATGTGCAAATATGTGTGGCCTGATTTGAAGACCGCTTAAGTAGAGACTGTATGCCTACATTACTTTGTGAACTTTAATATGAACTGTGTTTTTGGCAGTGTCGCTGTAATAATTCAAAAGTCTGTAAAAACCAAAGATAAAAGCACTTCTCAGCAGGTTGATAGTACTGAGTGGTGTAAATAGTACAAATACATAGATGTTGATTATTTAGTATGTACAAAATAAATAATTTTATACAAAGGCATTATGGGTGGCACTCTGAAATAAAAGTAGACCTGTCTAAAATTATAGTTCCAAGTAGTTTATACATACAAGTTTTTAGCATTCAGATATGCTGATGCTTGATTCCTAACATTCACTAAAAAGGCAATTGAGATACGTAAGTGATTGGTTTAAAAAGATATAAAGCAATAGAAATATACAACAAAGTGGTTGCATTATAGTAACTTTGACTATAAATCACTCATTCACATTCACCTGTAATTTGCAGTCATCCAGATCTGGATGACATTCAGAAGATTATGTCCAATTATTTTCAAGGTCCAAGGGAAAAAGGTGGTTCCCTACACCTCTTTCTGACTCCTCATCCTCTGGGGTTATCAGTTGACTGTTTTCCTGTTGGAAAGGGATGCCCATCTTCCTACTCAAATGAATTCCAATGCATCCTTCTACACAGATGTCCCCTCAAGCTTCTACCTTATACTATATGAGGCTTGAAGCATTTCTTAGGTATTACATGTCTTCACACCAAATTTCACAGTTCTGTATTTAAAATTCAAATCCATTCTACTGCTTTAGCTGATAAACCTTTATTCATTCAACAGACTTCTCACAACTGGTTTTATCTTTGACATAAAATAATGGTATGATAAAATGACTTAAAAGCAATCTGGGCTGTTAAACTTTAGCAATTACCATTGATGCATTATAGATACAGACTGCATTTGCTCTATTTTTAATTCTTCATCACATTATTGGTGTTTCATATAAGCATGTGTTCCTAGAAATTTTTTATAAAGCTTGCATAAGTGTGTAAAAGAAATTAATAAAAACCTGACAAAAGCCTAATTCAATGTTATATCTAAATAAATCATTCCTGGCCCAATACTATGTATGCAATTCTTCTATGAATTTTTGGTTTGTGTTTATACTATCCGTGAGATTAGAATTCTAGTCTCTCATTTCCATAGCAGTCTGATATTTTTTAAATTGCTTTACTTGAATTGTTCTGTTGGGGTTCTCCACTGCTCCAACCATTTAATGAGTCCAGCACTGTTTGTGTGTAATCTTACACAGAAGAAAAGCAGAGGAGTAAAATGTCTTTTTTACTAATTCAGAGATCAGTCAAAACAGAATGGGATTAGTGAAATACCTTCTCCACAATCATCTGTTACAAATTCAGATAAATAAGTATGAGCCCCTACATCCCTGTGAACATGCATGCTAAGGAGATACTTAAATGCCCAACAGCACGTTGTGTCCCTTTGTATGTGAAACATAGTATATGTGTATACATATATATGTACGTATATATACTGCTGAAGGAGCTTAGATAGTGTTATATATAGTATAGTATATATACAAAATAAAATTAAAATTCCTTTCACGAAAATGTTTTGTGTTTTGATCCTGAGTGAGTCTTAACACAAATAGAGGTGATCACACAGATATACATAGTCAAATGTTAAAAATTGACAGAATGGTTCATGCATGTATGAGTTACCATATGATATAGAAATCTTTATTAAACTCTATTTTTGATGACCTGCCTATGTATGCTAAATTACTGATGTGTAATCATTTTGCTGTTCCACAATAAATTGCTACCATAGCAACCTCATAGTACTGTGGAACAGCATCCTCCCAGATGTAAGCCAACAACATGTATTCAGTTACAAATCAATGAAGATAATTTAATAAAAAGTTTGTAAAAATCAGTAAAGTTGATCCATTTTTTTATTCACTTAGAAGTTGTCCTTACTGACTATTGCAGTACTAAAATTTATACATTGGTAAGTTATGTTATGCACTGTAGCTGTCTTTGTTCTTAGTATTTTTAACATATAGAAGGCATTAATTATAATCCAGAAGTCCAGCTGAAAGCATCCCACCATGCAGGAAAAGGGAGTTGCCATTTTTGGATCTGAGCAACAGTAATCTGAGAAGTGCTAAAAGGTATGGGTTTAGCATATCGGTTAAATACTGTTTTCTCACCTCCCACATGCATTGTATTTCAGTTGTCAGTTTATTACCTTTCTGTGGATCTCTGTTAGAGTAAGAATTGAAGTCAATGATTGTTCTTGAAAATGAAGCTTTCCCCATTCATGGAAGCTATTTTTTCTCAAAAAATTGAGACTGGTGGTGGCAGATGCCTTAGGCACAGCCACTTGAGCCATAATGCTGATCCAGAATATTTTTCATAGATGCCACAGACACTCTTCATGAATCTATAATTCATCTATTTTTCAATTGCTTGACTATTCTGAGATCAGTATCTAATATGAAATGTGTGATACTTTTTGAAGAGAAAATATTTCTTTCACTGTCTTTTGAAAGAGACCCTAGGAGAAGGAGGTGGGATATTTTGAAGCAGTTTTCTGGAAGTGATTTGCATCTACAAATTTTACCAAATTTTCAACGAGTTCAGCTGCCATTTGTACAGACCTAAAGGAACTAGCTGTATTTACAAGTACTCAATTACTCTTAAAAGCAATGAAATATGATGGCTACCTCATATTGCCACTTCCCAATATCTTTATCAGAAAAGTTGAATAATGATCTCCCATAGGAGATGGTGATTCCAACACTGATTAACAGTTGAATTTAAAAATTTTACATAATTTACAGTATGTGCAGTCATTGAAGATGCTCTAAATAAACAGTAGCTATGTTAACCTATACATTCCTGAATATTTTATACAAATACACAGTATTTGAAAATCCATTACAAAATTGGTTATTTCTTCTAGGAGCATGTAGGTGTCCCTCTTAACATAAGCATAAAGCTTATCAAAATAAAGACCAAAATATACTCTATATATTAAACTCTTAATGAATTTGCCTTGTCTCTAACTTGGAGTTGAAATGCAATTGTAGGATTCTTTAAAAAATATGTTCACTTCTACTTTAAATCTGTTGTAGTAAGGAAAATACAAACTTTTCTCATTCTTGCCTGATTTTATGCAAGTTACTCCTTTAATTTCCTTAAAATTGCAGGTACTTCAGACAAACTATGCTCCTAACTTTTGATATCATATCCACAAAAAGCAATCTTTTCACTTTGTATGAGAGATGTGACATGAGCAGGTCTCTAGAAGGACAAAGTTACGGAACAATGCTAGTCAAATTAAGTAATCTTTCATTTCCATGGGTGTGATAAAGGTGAGTGGGTGTTTCCTTGTGCTTCTCCTGTTTCCTTCTGTTTATGAATTCTACTCTACATATGCTTGTCATTGTTCACAGGTTATTCATACCAAGCCTATTTAGATGGTCTTTCCCACACATCCAACACCGAAATGAGATACCTCTATTTTTATTCTATTAAAACAAAGTCAGCAGAAAAATGCTCAGTAGTTACTAAACTGGCTATGCCAAAATAATTGTGATCTTGTCAACGCTTGTAATAATTTTCTACAAGCACTCCATTGTAATGCAAATAATATTATTTTTAAATAACCAAAATGGAGGTTGAAGGAAAAATGGTGACATTTGGTGTTATGCCATATATTCTTACACCTATGTGCACTACACCGTGTGCCTACTCTCCTAATTAGTTTGTCTTTATTTTCAAGTGTTTGTGGGAAAAGAGAAGTGATGGCACATCTGCCAGAGGAACAGTAGGCTCAGAGTGGGAGTTATCATGCCCACACATACTGCTGCTGATCCTACTTCATCCCACTAGCTGCTGTATTTTCATTATAAGCTTGGATTCTGTTTCCCTCTTTATTACAAGGATGTTACAGTTCTTTATTCTTCACTGACAGCTGGCAACAGGTAATGCTGGCTGTTATTTTGTTCACTCTAGTCAAGCACATTCATTTCCAAGTATAACCATGTTTTGTTTGCTGTATTTTGTTCTTGGTGTGGTTGAATGCCATCCGTGGAAAGATGTTCATTGAGCTAGTGTTGAATAAGTGGCTTGCCTTCGGCATTCATGAGTAAATTCTGTAGTTTTTGTTTCAAGCCTTTGACATGTCATCAAGTGTAAATCTATTCTAATGCCAAAATCCCTCTTGATGTCTGATGCCAATCAGTAGCTTTTCATCTTGAAAAAGGTAGTGAATAATTTGCCCTGTGGATATTACACAGATACCATATATGGCAAGAAGCAAAGAGAGGGGAATCCCATACCCATTTTTTAAATTCAAATAATCATGTTCAACCAGTTTGCTTTCCTAAATACCATTGGTAGTCTGGTACATTTCCTCGCTTTCAAGTGAATATTGAATACTTGTCTAATTTGCATATTTTCGATGTGTAGAAACAATATGCTCTTTCTGCTGCAGTATTTTATTTCATGAGCAGTAGCCAACATGCTGAAATATGTGAATTATATTACATTTGTTATTTTAATAGGAAGCTCAAATCTTTTACCTCCTTCAGCTTCATTAGTGGTTTTTTTTATATAAAACAAAAAGAACGAAAAGGCATTTACTATATAGGAAGGTCAACATTTTCTTTGTGGCCACAGTTTGCACTCCTGATTTTGAATTTCAATGAACTGTAAGCCCTAAGAGTGTTGAATTAAAGGCATAAAACACTGTAGTTCACTCAAGAGCTCAAAAGTATGTAATTTCTTTCCTTAGAAAGGAGGCCTAATGAAAACCTAATGAATGTATTTATATAGTTGAATGGCACTCATATAGTTTATACTCAGAAGAAAGAAGCAAGTAGAGCTTTGTATTTAACTCCTTTTCAGTCTGAAATATTATAAGATTGTAAGGTGTACAGGGACTATTGTGATTATTTAATCTGACCTCTTGTGTAATACAAGTCATAGTATTTTGCACAGTAATTCCTGTGTCAGGGCAGATAAACTCTTCAGCTGTAGTGAACATTTTGTACCGAGTTTGATTGGTTTAAGCTGCCACCTTATCCTAGATCTCGTATTAGTAATATTAGTAATACCAATACTGTGAGGTGTTTTCCTTATAATTTGTAATAATCTTGAACCTTTCACCCAAAGTTACTCAAAACAGCTTGCATGCTTTAATTAAACTTTAAGATAACATTATTTTAAAATGACAAGTCATGTATATCATTTCCAATGTAGTTAATCAGGAATAGAATTTGAACTTATAATCTTTTGTTTTAACTAATAAATCATAAAAACACTCATTAGCTGATTCACTAACCAGTGATGGTTTTAGGCTGAAAGAGCTAATCATAATTATAGTAAATTAATTTTGTCAGATTTATGAATTACTTAAAATTACAGTGAACCCAAACTGATATTTAAAGATATTTGCTACTTCAATATTGGGGTTCAAGTTCTCTTTCTAAAATCTTCAGGCATGCAGCATTACATACTGCTGTGCATGTACAGACTGCCTTCATGCATAAGAGATCCCAGTGAACTTTAACAACTATGTTTATACAGGAAATCATCCATGTATTATTTAATTGCAGCATTCTTTCAGGAATGAAAGGCAATAGCTGTCCAAGCCCTTAAAACTGAAAGTTTATTTTTGAAAAATGTAAAAATTATTTTATCCAAATAAAATATCTGTTAGCATTAAAGTAGGCAGATTAACTATTTATCAAGGGTAGGATTTTGCTAGATCAGGGTTAATAGCTGACTTCTTCAAAAGTGGACCCTGTTAGACCCCATGACAGTTGAACTTTAAATCTTCTATCTCATCTAAAAGATCCAATAGTAGGACAGATAATCTAACACCTAACTAAAAAGTAGCCAAATAACAATATACCATTTTCATTTCAGTTTTCTTCCCCGTGCTAAATTGCTCACCTGCTTTCAGTTAATGTCAAGATATTGTCAGTGTTACAGTTCTGGTGTCTGTAGAGGCAAACTGAGACAGATTTAGCAATGAGGCAATGACTATAGCATAAATGAAAAATACTGTGTTCTCAATCTGGTCTCTCCTGTAATAATGCAATGCTATAGTTTTATAGGAAGCAATATGTAATACCTCTCTTCACGGAAATATTTCACCATAATTCTATTTTTTAATGTTTGTAATGGTAGTTATAATGGTATAGTCAAGTAGGGACCAATAAGCCATAGGGACCTGTAAGTATACAAATACAGCAAGCAGATGTTCTTTGCTCTATCCAGACAGACACCTGGCAGAGAATAAACACATAACATGCAAGTAAAAAAAAAAGAAAGAAATTGACACCACCAAGTGTCATATCAGTGCCCTTATTAATATTCTGCTGGGTTTATTTGGAGGGAGAGGAACTTAAAGGATAAGCTGAATTTAGACAAAACCAGAAAAAAAGCATTGAGCACAAGCAGATGATGGCAGTGGGACAACTGGGAAGATAACATAGATATTAAGTGAAAATGAGATAGGGACTAAGAAAGGGAGAAGGTTGGAACAAACTGCACAAGGCAGAGAAATACTGGCCAAACCTACAGGAAGTTTTCTTTATTGTCTGAATCTCCTAACTTTGGCTGCTTCTGCATCTTTTCCTAGAATTTCAAGGTCTATCTAGGTCTGGCTAGTTTATTCTGCCCTTTTTGCTCTGCCTTCTTGGGTCCCTGTGCTGGGGAATATACATGGGCCTAGCAAAAACAGTCTCTGGTTTGGCTGCTTCTGCTAAAATCCAGGCTACTAATTTCTGGGGAATTATTTTTTTTTGTGAAGGGCTTTGCAACTCTGAGTATATTTGTGGGTGTGGGTACCTCATCTCTGCTTGGCTTGTAGTCACTAAAGTTCTCAATACACTGAAGAATTCAGTTTGGGCTCTGTACCCAAAAGTATCTCTCTCATGTCTAGTGGAAGTAAAATAGAGGAATATCAACTGCACTGTGGATTGGACTGGTTACATGGGGTTGGAGGGGGCAGAGACGGATGTTGCAAGAAATCATTTATTCACTGCTGTATTAAAATTATGATTGAATCTTTGATCAAGGCGGTACCAAACTTTCCATTCTTGTGGCAAGCTAATGAAAATGTAATAGCAAGGCAAATCTGGCATGAACCAAATTCCTTCAACTTAGTTGAGCCCTGTAAGTCAGGGATCCTTCATGCTATTGGTAACATGTTAAAGTAGCTTTTCCATTTAGCCTGGTAAATTTTTCCATACTATTTTCTTTCTGACAGAAAGGAATCTATTATAGAAATGTTCAACCTCCCTTCCTCTGTGGCTACCTCCCGATCAGGATCTTTGCTTGTAACAACTTCTGTTTAAAAAGTATTTTGACTGTAGAAGGCTACTTCAGTGAAGGTAGACCTGCAGCTTTTATACAACAGAACTCCAGTGTGTCAGCAGTAGTTAAAATGCTAGATGATCTTAGCTTTACCATCCATTTTTCCAAAAAACAGAATAAGTTAGACTGGGCAGAAGTCTGGGTTTCTGTGGCTAGATTTCTGCCAGTGTCTTGCTGTGGATTGTACAAGAGATCTCTATCACAGTACTGGAAAAATTGGAGTTTCTAAATCCTGGCTGAGTACCTTAGTTATTGGGCCATTCTCTACTGGAATAATTTACTGAATAGATTTATCAGAGAACAATGTAGGTATGTGTGAGAAGTGAACAGGGTGATAGCGACTAGGGTCCAAACAAGGAAAATAAATTACCTAAATGAAGGTGTTTGTGGTGAGCTAGAGATGAATGTAGGAAAAAGAGAACATCCAGAGGCAACAGTTTTTGCAGTGGCAAGGTAGGTTACATACAGCAGGAGTTAGGTTAAGAACGAACTGTTAGATTTCCTTGGGCCGGAAGGCTTTGTGACTATTTTACAATGTTAGATTAAATTTAAATATATATTGATCTTCTAGTTCCCTCCATCATATAAAATAATTTGATAAATAACAGTTAAGTAATTACTGATTTTTTAACTTATTTTTAACATTTCACCATCAAATAGATGGACTTTTTTCAGTCCAAAGGTCAGATTTAAAATATGGATTACCACTTGTAATCAAGCTTGGGTTCTCAAAAGACCTCACCTTGCATTGCTAAGTGACTGTGGTGAAGCTGCATTCAATGAACCTGAGCATGGACATAATCTGAAATCTGGATGTAAATGTTTTGTTTGGATTCTTTACTTTTGCCCTGCACCATTGCAGGAAAAGGACATACGCTATGAAAACCTGTGGTCTCCAGGAACACTGCTCTGCTGCTGAAAACAATTATAGGGAATGGTTGCTGGGCAATCAGCCATCAAGTAAACTGAGATCCCTTAGCTTTCCATACTTATCTTGATTAATGATTCAGCTAGTCATAAAATACAGTGTATTTGTAATTTAGATAGAATACTTAATGGTTTTCAGGGGAAATAAAAAATGTGTCTCAACTGTAAAAGCCTTTCTTCTGGTTGAAATAGGCTGTAATTAATATTGTAAAGAAAATCAAATTTATATAAATCTCTAGTATGTTTTAATGGCAAACCCTTTTACGTTTACCATGACAAATAGTACAGAAGGTATCAAACTTGTCATCATTTGCAGTTCTTTCAGTTGACCCTTTATGAATATTTTTTTTTAAAAAGAGAAGTTACCTGCTTCTCAATTATTTCTTTTCAGCAATAGCAAGGTCTCATCCGACTTTGACTAGCATTCATAGGTGGCTTTCCATGTGCTTGCGTAGCACAGGGATTGGGTCTGAGAGTCAAATGCTATTCAAAAAAGCCAAACTATCATGTTATAGGAAATATTTCTCAAATTTCTTTTCTTCTTTGGTTTAGCCACATAGTATCTAGGTATCATATTGTTAATAGCAAAATATGGGGCATTTTCTTTCAAACTGAGCAGAGACATTCTTTCAAAATTAAGAGTAATATGCCAAGGTAATGCCTTTGGTATTCCATCTGAACAAATGTAAAAGGCATAGCCAAAACTATCTTTACCAAGTTCTATAAATATACTAAAAGATAGAAGAATGGTAACCACATACATGAAATACAAATTGTCTTCAAAGTGTCCATGTAAATTTTCCCACAAAAATATAAAAGTGACATTCATTCACAATGTCAGAAGGATATTATTTTTATGCTTTGGCTCTACAGGCTTAACACATGCACTAACTTCTTTATGATTTGTTCTATCTTAGGGCTATTTTCAGCGTAATCTTTTTATGGGGCTATATTATGTATAAAAATATAGTTTTCTTGACATAAAACGTATGTTCATAGGACCATAAAAATGCTCCTTCTTTTGGGTGCCCAGGACCATTAATAATGTCTAAATTATTAAAAAAACAAAACATTTATTTCAAAGTTGGGAAAAGAGTTTCAGCATTACCTCTTTTTTTAAATTATTCTTTCTTCTTAGAGACCAGTAACAAAGTTTAGCTAGTGCTTAGCTTAGCTAAATTTAGTTGGATGCATTCATACCATTGCAAGAATGCTGCACCTATATGAAGCAAATAGAGGTATATATATGTCTGTATGTATATATATACACTCTTTTTATAACCTTCAGAAAAAAGATTAACTACCCTAAATCATTCCATTTTAGGTCTTTCATACACTTATGAGAATTTGCTTTTTATTTATCTACTTCTTTAAAGAATGTCAGACATTTTGCAAATGCATTTTAGGACAAAGTCTTTCTTGTGAAATAATTGCAACTGAAGTGGACAATATGCTGAAGAAAAAAGAGAAAATGAGAAACAAAAATCAAGTAGGCAATGATTTCCATATATTTCTTAATAAAATTTTTTCACAGTTAAGTACTATGTTATCACTAATAAGTTAAAAATCCTTAATTATTAATTCATTCCATCCTATACAGAGGATAGATATTTATTGCGCATCTTAAAATACCAACATATTTCATTTATTAAGTTTATAACAAGCTTCAGAACAGGCGGTAGTAGAACTACCTGATAGCTTTGAGACAGGTAGTAGTAGCATTGAGTTTGAAGATCAGAGAAGAGCAATTCCTTTTTGTCACAAATGAAGTTCTGCCTTTGATCTTCCATTGTGTAACACTGAGGACCAGAAGAAATACACATTAGTATTATAGTTGCCCCATAATTTCATATAAGGAGTTTTTCATTCAACATGCATCAAAGAAAATCTATTACTACCTTAGCAATCAAATTCTTATTGCTTAATGTTTTCACTTTTCTCCATTATTAACCAAAGCAGTTAGCCAAGATTGTTCCAGCTGAGAGGAAAAGTCAGTAATGAATGCAAGAGTTTCTCAGTAATCTTGTTTAATTGATAACAAAATGGCACAGTATCTTCTTTAATTCTGCTTTTCAGAGGAAAAAAAAGAAACTGTGCCTTTTTTATAAAAAAATTGGGTTTGGTTTGCATCAAAGGAACACCTGAATTCTTTGCTCTTTTTACTTCTTGAGGCACCAGATCAAGACCACTCGTCTATCTACGTGCTTATACTGAAAGAGGGAGTGTTATTTAATGACTATTTAATGAATACTTTATTCAATGAACATGAACTAAGAAACAGGCAACAACAGCTCTGCTGAGCTATGTCAGAGTTAAGGATTGTGTGCTTATCTTCAAGAAATTGCAGAGAAATAAAATTTATTATTCTTCAGCTTTTGAGGCAAAGCGGTGCAGCTGCAGAACCTATTTCATCTTGTCTTAATGATTCTTCCATTCCATATCCTAGAAATAAGACTTGCCCCACCATTTGCTGTTAGGAGGTTTTTCCTATCAGCTGGATGAGCTCCCTCTCCTTCTGCTAGCTGGTTTGGGATTCATGGCCTCAGAGTTCCTGCCTCAGTTCCTGCCACAAGCATATGAGACTCTCTCAGTATGAGTCCCTCTGTCACTGGAAGAATCTGGCCTTAATGACACTTTCAGTGGCATCTTGCACAAAAGATGGTTCCCCAAGCGGGCAGTGACTCCAAGCAGAAGTACCGGTAGCCTCTCCTCCCAACAGCTAAGGTTTTTGTGAGAGCTGGCCACTTGTGTAAGGGCTTAACAACTTTTTCCAGTTTTGTTTGTCAACGCACAGTATATAATATGTGAATTTAGTAAAAGACATTTTAAACAAAAAGGACTGCAAGTTGGTTTTTAAAGTGTATTTGTTTGTATATAGAGTTCAGTGTAGTGACAATGATAAATATTTTCAAATAGTTTGTATTTTATTTTTACAGTAACAGTTTATCAACAAAGAGAAAGCATACCTTAAATTAAACTACATATACACTACTAAAATTCTCTGCTTGCAGAGCTTCCATCTAATTTAAGTCTTCTAAAAATCATCTTGAAATTCTGCAAATAAAACAGCATTCTTTAACAAGAATTAAATCATAACTGGCAAAGAAAATTATTCTAAATAGTACCGTTCGTGTTTGCAATCTTAGAGAAATGGTATCTGAAACTGGTTTCTTAAACTGAAAGCATTTTCTGCACCCTGTAGTGTCAAAATGCAACAACTAAAATAATTATTTGATTTTATACACAGGACAGTAAATAATCTGTAACTGTATTTCTGCTGTGTTCTTCAAATTTCCTATTAGTTATTTTGATTATGTCCATCTTTTTTTCTCATGTGTTATACTTGAAGTGAAGAAAAAGCAAATGAAACTGAGTCCTTTCCTTGAGCATAAACTAGTATTATTGTTCTTGTCTGTTGCTCTATATGAGAAATTAGTAACTTCATTCTACATTAAAGTGACTTTCAACTAATTGCTTGGCAGAAATTTATGTGCAGGCTGAAGGCCACAAGCTAGCTTTGTGCCATACAGGTTAAATAATTACTGGAAAACGAGGGGAAGCACTGCCAAAAAGGCAAATATAATCTTGATTTCCTGATTTATTTTTCTGTATTTATAAAAACCATATTTTAATACATGCACACAGCAAATGTTAAATTGGACAAAATGATAATAAAGTCATTTTGATTGGCAACAGGGAGATGGTATTATCATTTCTGTGGTTTTGTATTTTATTTTAGAGGGACAAATTAGGTGAGCATTTCATGCACTTAAATAAAGTTTATGTCTCCTTTGAATGAGACAGATATCTTAATTTCTTTATTCTTTGAGTAGTTTCCAATTCCTCTTGTTTCCATGTTTTTTCTTGTTAGAACAAAATGAAAAAATAACTTTATGAAGTAACCTAACTAGCTGATAGACTTCAGTTTCATTCCATTTGCTTGCTTTGGTCTTTTGTGTAATAGAATAAATCTGTTTTCTCTCTTCCAATTTCTGTGCAAGATTCATCACAAGAAAAATCTTTCAATATAATCCTAAGAATAGTTCTCTTATTCACCTTGAAAGAAAAGAAATCAGTAGGAGGCCAGTCCAGAAAACTTGAGCTCTCAGTTCATCTTCCTAATAAAGCCTCTTTAGACCCTCAACCTGTTTCTGTGTCTGATTGCCTTAAAATATAGTGTTTTTTCTGTTGGTCTCACCTCAAGTCAGCAGGTAGAATCTAGATGAAAAAAGAAGGCATTAAATACCCAAAAAACATAATAACATTCATCAGTGAAAGAGACTAATAAACCTCTTCCTCTTGCCTGATAAAAAAAGACACAAATGCTATGTCAGTGGCATTCTTCAGCAATCTTCAGTGAGTAAAGACCTAGGAATTAGCTGCTTAAAGTAACTCCGGTTGTATGTAGAAACATTCCGTTTCGTTTGCATTTCTATTTCATCCCCAAATTAATGTAACATGAAATAACCACATGAAAAACAAATGATAATTCATTGCATTCTAGTAACTTATTTTCCATTTGAAAAAGATTGGTAAAAGGAAAAAAATCTGAGTGATTACATGTAGACAAAGAAATACCTCAGGAATAAAGGGTACATAAAGGGAATTATTGAAAGTTTCATATCTTCCAAAATAGACTAAAGTGGGTGCGGGTAAAAAAGAGTGAAGGATAGTTCAGGAATTTCTATTTCATTTTCCAAGTGTATTTTCAGCCTTCAGGCTAAGATGCTCCATCCTGTAGACAGGGTTTTTGTCTTACTGCCTGCTGTTTAGGCTATAAAATATGACAGTGTGTCCTTTTTGGCTGAAAGAGGCAAAAGAAGGAAAACTTTTAGTTCTTTTTCTTCTTAACATTCTGAGGATATATTTTTAAAAGAAGATGTGTTTTCTAGATTCAATATAAATTTTTTTATGTCATAAAATACAGAAGTGTACAGATGCCATTTTGATGGTGGAGACCTAACTAAGCAGCCCATGGTACTATGTGCCAGTCCATAGAGAAGAGGCTTGGAAGAAAAGGTCATTGTCAATTTTTTTAAAAGAGATTAACAACTTTCTCTCCAAAGCTTGCCTCTTTTCCTGAACATTCAAAGGGAAGTAACCTTCAGTACACTTATGCACAGCAGTCATCTTCCCAACTAGTTCCACATCCTAAAAATAAATAATTTCATAAGTTCATTAGTGACAACAGATAAATTTGCAACTGAAGTAATTAAATGCTTCAGAAATGCTTTATGTTCAATTCTGAGCTTGGGAAAAGCCATGGGTGCCAATTCCACCCTTTTTTTTATGACTGGTGCTTATTTTCCCTTTTTACCTCTTCATGGTAGTTTCCTCTTCTTACCTAAAAGCCCAGTATCTCCAGATTTTTTTTTCTATTTTCAGATGTCCTGTGAAGGTGGATTTTCTTGAAGAAAGAGGCAGTTCTTTTGGAGCTGTTGGACTTCATCTTTCCTGTCACATCATATAGATATCTATTGATAGGTCAAAATAGACCTCGAGGTCCCAGCATGGCACTGACATTGCCAAGCATAGCTCCTCATCTTGTAAATCTCCTTGAGTTTAGTCGATGGCTTTCTTCTGAAATCAATGATCATTATCATTAAGGGTGTAAGGTTTTTAAATCTATTTTTAAGTGATTGATACATACTAAAAATGGTAGAAGTGTAAAGGAGCAAGAGTTATAGCCATCACTGATTAGTAAGTCACTGACTGAAAATGCAGAGGAGTGCCTAAATTGAAGATTACTGTGTAGTTGTATGGTGTTAATAGGAATGTACAACTCTTGCAGCATATTTATTGTGATTTTTTTCTTTCCTTCAATTTCTTGTGACTTGTATATGACTGTAGTTTGGGAATGGGAGGTTTAACAAAATACAGTATGTACTAATTTAGAAGAATGAAATGTATAGTACATTATTTGGGGAGGTTTTTTGGCTGGCTAAGCAATAATTGAGCATTTTTTAGAAACAGTTGGTTTCATAATGTGTTGTCCATAACTTGGAGTTATCTGGGTTCTCTATAAGTTCTGCTATCCTTAACACGCTGGAGAAAAAGGAAAGATAATGACCAAAGATAAACATGTGAAAACTTTCTCAGGGTAGAAGGTTCAGCATTTGGCAGTGCATGCCCTACTTAGCAATGTCTCACTGTGTATGCAATAAAATTGTTTTAGGCTCTTCATGACTCACTACTCACTTTTTCAGAGCTCCAGATATTTATGTTATACCAAGAGGAAGAGTCCTACATAATTAGTTCTGTTTACTGATTAATAATTTTACTTACATACCAAGTGAAACACTCTATTTACTTCGATTAATAATTTTACCTATATAATGAATGAAAGTGTTTTCTCTTAGGTGACATAGCTAGAGCAAAATTATTTCCTTTTTCATGGCCAATTTGTGTAACTTCTATTAAAAAGGATGCTCTTTTTCCAGCAACTACTCCATCTCTTACTTTTTTCAGTTCCTAATGAAAAAGTACTGCAGAATACTGGAGTCCATAAGCTGACTAGCGTAACTTATTTTGCTAAAAATAGTTGGAATTTCTTACCTGGACTGAACTATTTAGCAAGAGTTGTGCCAAAGTCTATAAGGAAGTTCAGAGCTGGAATGCAAAGCAGGAAGGTGGAGGATGAACTGGATTTCTAATACTAATATTTAGTTGGAAGGTTAACTTTTTTTAACCTGATATTTGTATAGTACCTGGCAGTTATTTTCAAAGTGACAGATTTTTGGCAACTACACGATGTTTCTGAGGCTATAACATGTAATAGTAACAGAGAAGGAATGATTCTTTCAGAAGCAGCATCTTCTGATAAACTCAAATAAAATAAACAAGTTGTTTGCTTCAGTAAAACTAGTTTAGATTCCAGAATCAGCCTCTCAGTTACTGTGTGGTACTCCTGAAAATATTATTCTTTTTTCTTTCAGTTATACTTGAGCTGATATATTCTTGAATGGGGTCCAATCCTTCCAGCAAAAGTGTTTTCCTAGTATACTTTGGGGTGCAAGTTGTATTTTCCCAGAGTAACTCATCTAGCTTGTAATAATAAATGGCTTCTTAGAATTTGCAGAGCTACCTTTAAAAATAGAAAAATTAAGTCTTGGCATTACCCAAGCAGCTTTTAGAATTGCAGAGAGAATATAAATATGTGCTGTAATTCTCACAGAGTTTGGCTGAGTTGAACTATTGTGCACATTAGGTTACATAGACCTTTAGAATTTTAGATTTGCTTATAAAGTAGGAAACGAATGCATCATCCAAAATGCATTGTGCTCTATAATTGTGCTGTGGTTGGTTCACATTGAGTTTCAATTAGACAAGAATGTGACAGGACCATTTAATTAGTCAATAAATATCTGTCGCGGGAAGTTGACAACCTGGAAAGTAGTCTGCTCTGCCGGTTGTTATCCAGCACAAGTTCTGTCAGGCAAGATGTATCATTAGATGTTGTGCAAGACCTCACCTTAAACTGGAACGCTTAAGAGCAAATGATTTTAACTTTGATTCTCATTCTGCTGTTAACAATATGTTGACAAGAAGGGTGGAATTTTTTAACAAGAAAAAATAAAATTCTAGAAGTCTTAAGTAACAAGCAGCCTGTGTTGTCTGTGTCATATTATGTAATGTATCAAATTGTCTTTTTCCCCTACGTATGATGTGTGATGTGCTTAAGACTAAATCACCCAAAGTTGTTAAATAGAAATTAATTAAAAGTGCATAATGATGTGTTTCTTGGAAATAATTGGTGTGATTAAAAATCCAACTTTAATAACAAAATGGCATTTAAAAGTTTTTCATTCATTTTCCTTTTTTTTTAATTAAAAATACTGGGGTTTAAAACTACATTGCAGTAATTCAAATAATTACATTCTCATTCTGAAAAAGTATTAGTGCCCACCTATTTTCCATCCTGCATGTACATAATTACAGGTATATGGAATAAAGTTAGAAACACATGACCTCTTCAGAAGGATTTTAATAATAGATCGTGTTTCTTAAATCTGTGCTTTCTCCGTTCATGAGTAGTGGGAAGTCCCCTAGGTAAAATTTAAAAAAATAAGCATTGACTGTAACTGTCTTTTCCTTTTTATATTTGTTGAAGAGCTACTCTGGTATCTGTTTAAAGACACATGCTATAACAGTGGTATTTAATGTTGAAATATATTGTCATTGTGCTTTGCGGTTTTTCAATGATAAGTTACGGTTGTTTTTCTTTTGGGGGTTTTTACATGAGTGGAGATGCCTTCGCGTCATGGGCTTTGCACGCAATCTATTAGACCTTTTGCAAATGCACTTTCAAAGTGCTCATCTCTAGTGGGGATTTTTTGCCTCAGTTGCCATATTCTTCTTAGGTAAGCAGTCTTGCGACTTCAGGAAGGGGACCACATATGTTGTAAGACACCTTGGAGAGGTGCTGGTGGAATTCAGGAGAAGCGTGACTGCTCTGGGGATGAGATGCACTGAGCTTTAACAAGTGCCAGAAAACGTTCATCTGGTTAGAGCTGTCTAAAGCCAATGGCAGCAGTCCTGAGTCAGCAATGACTGCAACTACAAAACATCTCTGACCCTGCATCACGTCTGCCTGTTCTGGAAGAGGCCATTGCCGTGGCCATAGCTACATGGGACTGACTATGCATTTACTCTTCTCAGCAATAATTGTGGCTGTTACTGACCCTGGAATGGAAGGAAGAGGCAAGGCTGAAACTGCTCAAAACTCTCCATTATTTATGGAGTTGCTCTGCTGTCCTGGTTTCAGCTGGGGTAGAGTTAAGTGTCTTCCTAGTAGCTGGTACAGTGCTGTGTTTTGAGTTCAGTATG
>JANZLQ010000022.1:21339463-21341737 GCA_026212715.1 Elanus axillaris | reverse complement strand
ACAGCCAGGGCAGCTGACCCAAACTGGCCAACGAGGTATTCCAGACCATGGGACGTCACGTTCAGGAAATAACTGGGTAGGTGGGAGTGGGGATCGCCGCTGGGGGACTAACTGGGTGTCGATCAGTGGGTGGTGACCAATTGCACTGTGCATCATTTGTACATTCCAATCCTTTTACTATTGCTGTTGTCATTTTATCAGTGTTGTTATCATCATTATTACTTTCTTCTTTTCTGTTCTATTGAACTGTTCTTATCTCAACCCACAAGTTTTACTTCTTTTCCTGATTTTTTCCCCCATCCCACTGGGTGGGGGGAGTGGGTGAGTGGCTGCATCTTTTTTAGTTGCTGACCGGGGTTAAACCACAACATCTACCTATTAGAATTTTGAACTCAGGAAACATGCATCCTTCACTGGTGTGATCTTTTTTTTTCCCCTGATAGATAAGGACATGGCAGCTACTCCATCCTCTCTTCCTCATCAGACCCCCTGTGCAGAAGCTGAGGAGTAGAAGAGGACACAAGGAAATAGTTGGCTGTTTTTCTTCCATGCCTTTAAGGATCTTTTAAACAGGGTGTAGCATCAAGAGGGATAAAACAGCAACATGTTTATAAAGAGGGTTTTGGAGGACTAAGAAAAGATTAGTGAATGGAGATGTGTTGGAATGAAATTTCTACATACAGAATTCAGCGTTACAGTGAAAAGAGTCATCAGTGTTCTCGGTGAAAGTATTAACTAAAGAAACTATCATGAAGCATGAGGAGAAACAGTTAGATAGTTAGAAATAAAAAGCTGAGACCTAGACTAGTAGCAGTGAAGTGTTCCTCATGGAAGCTCCATGCAGAAGATTCATTTCTTCTACATCTCTGAACAAAACATGACAAATATTGTGCACCAGAAATCAAGAAAAAAACACGTCAGTTGTCAGCTGCACGTGGAGAAAATCCTTTCCTGCACTTATTCTTGCAGCTGAAATCCAGAGTTAGTTCAGGAGGCTGTTTCAAGACTCTAGATTACTGTTGCTCTAGTAAAATCTAGTTCTTGTTTCTAATGAAATTGGCAGCCAACTTCCTCATAGAAAACACATTATCCCACAAATGAACATGGGATTAACCCACTGATAAGTAACACCAAGGTATTTCTTTGGCCTTCCCTGCCTGCCCTTTGCCAAGTATGGATCAGAAGATGTGACAAAAAGAAAGGTATTCTCCTGGTAACAGTCACTTCCCCTCATGTTACAGAAAACTCAGAAGAGCCATGCACCTACTTTCGCATCAATAAGGTCTTTTAAAAAGACTCACACAATTTTCCCCACAATGTTGACAATTCTAGCTAAATTAGTTAATATCCTGCCCATGTTTTTTTCCACATCCTTGTTCTTCTACCAGTGAGAGACATTTCTACATTTAAATATTCCCTTGCCATGATATATAACTGCATCTGACTTGTTACTTGATGCCTACATGTCAGCTGAAGCTATTTATAAGGAATCCAAATATAAGTATTACCCTGTTTATATTATACAAGATTTTCCTTGTCCAGTAACCAGCATCTTTGGCAAGGACAAAGAAATGTTAAACCAAATCTCAAATTCTTTCTATTCCAAGAGATTTGTATGGCTGCTACACTGAATCCTCTACATCATTTTTCCTAAATCACCATTGCCTATCCAAATTTAGCCTACTGAGGTCTAGAATTTATAAGTGAACTAACCCAAAACTGTCATTCTCACCATTTTAACAACATTTACTGCTCCATTGGATTTAGATATATTTATTACTGTTTGTGTTGCAAAGTACCTGTGTTTCGTAAGATAAAAAAAGTCAGGTTCTCAATGTTTTTCGCAACCCACTTTTTCCTGTTTGATTCGATTGCCCAGTGGGTTTGTAATTATTTTCTTTTTCTTTTTCTTTTTTTCCAAGCTGGAAGCGTTAGCAGTAGTTCTTTGTTTATCATCCTTTCCCCAGAGTTTGGGAGTATTTTACCTAGGCTATTCTGTAATTGTTTAACCCGATAAAGTAATGCTTGAATATATTGCTAATCAATAGACTCTCATCACTTATGGGTTAATCCAGTTTGGTGCTAGATCTTCCCTTCTTATGGAAAACCCACCAGAAGAGGTAGTGCAGAAGAGAAATGAGAGCTGACAAGGAAGTACATGAACGTGACCTTCAAATATTTCAAAGTAGTCACTCCCTTGGATGGGAAAGGTTCAGAGGTGTGCTGAGCAGAAAAGGAGCTGAGTCTCTCAGCTTCACCGATTTTGTGGATCTC
>JANZLQ010000022.1:21324463-21334463 GCA_026212715.1 Elanus axillaris | reverse complement strand
GTCTTGTTATTCTTGTGGCCATGAAAACCACCAGCGGTATTGTTCAGTAAGTTGTTTCCTATGTTTGTATGTCCATCATGTATTTCATTTCAAAAAGTCTTATCATCCTTACCATTCTGTTACGAAGACTGCTAAATGTATTCAGTGAGCTTATATTCAGTGAGCTTATAAAGATGATGATTTAATGGGTGAATGTTCTCAGGTAAAAAGGACCATACAAGATACAAGATAGTCTCAGGTATAGAGGTGTTTGTCAATCAATACAAAGTAGCTACTGTAACAGTAATGACTGTATGCTAACTAACAATCAACATAATCCCCAAAATTTATTCTGATTTAGGAAATAGTATTTCTTAAGTGTAACGGCTTTAGAAAACTACAGAAACATTTGTCCTGAATTCGCTGGATTGTGTACTGCAGTTATTGTTAGTTATTGGAGGATACCATTAATTAGTTGAGTTGGATTGGATTACCTGGTTTGCTGGGAAAGACAGGCTTATTAGAAAGGTCAGTAATTCATACTCCTACAAAAATTCTTTTGTTCGGCCCAGGAATGACCTAGTTTTGCCTTTTCTTTTATATCTCTGTGAAACTCAGAGATACAGAAAGTAGGGCAGAAGATACTGATGAGACATTTGCCCAAATAATGTCGTCAGTTGGGGTTAGGTTATTAACTAAGTTCTTATTCAAGGAACCAGTAATGAAGTGAAAGTACTGTCAAGTGAGGGAGCACATGCACAAACACAATAAACTGTTAAGAACAGATATTCCTGTAAAAGGACTGACTTACAGTTTGGCTTACTTTTCATCTGATATTATTATTGGTGTGCAGATGTTTTAAATTGATTGTTTTATGACGTTGAATGAACTCATTGCAGTCTGGTGTTGAGATTAGTTGTCGACTGTGGAAGTGATAGCGAAGGACAAAAAAAATATTTTTTATAATTTTAGCAAACCAAACCATTTAATATTCTTCCATTGCATATTTTGAAGTGAAAATCTCTTTGTTTTCTATGTCTCCTGTCAAAAATCCAAAGCTTTAATATGTCAGTGCCGTCTATTCAAATGGAAAGAACCATTTAGATTTTTTTTTCCTTTAGAGCCTCATCTTTTTCCAGTGCTGTAGCTGTTCCCCCTGGCAAGTTCTAGCTACATTCAAAATATTCAAATAAGATCATCTGATAAGGTTGCCTGGTCTCTTAAGTTTTTACTTATTTATAGGAAGAAATTTCAAATGGTATTTAGAAGAAATATTTACACAGGGACTACAAAATATATTTCTTACCCGTATTTCTTCCCTCCCTCCAACCTGTTTTCATGCTCTGGGTCAGGACTTAACAGCTCTCAAGAGTGTCTGGCTGAATAGCAGCAGGCTTCTAAATCTCAAATCAAGTGCTCTTCAAAGCACCTTACTTCTCTTGAGATAAAAACTTGAGGCAGGTTTTTCTATCTGTCCTATTCATCATGTATAGTCTACCAAATTGTTGACATTTCTAAACACTAAAGGGATTTTAAAGATCTTATTGCTCTAAAGAGACTTACTTGTAGTAGGCAATAAAGAAGTGAAATGAAAAAAATACTGACACATGACAAGTACAAAACTAAATAACTGCCAGAAACAGCTGAAAGCAAATAACTATAATTTGACATATAGTTTCTGTACAAAACACATTTTTGATGTAGGAATCTACTCAAATGTTCAGCCCTCGCCCCCAACTTCCAGATAAATAGCGATGTTTATTTTAATCTCAATCAGTCACAAAAGCCTGGCATTTAATGTGATACCAGTTTCTGTCATTAATATATTTTTTTGAGTTTACACTGAGTCCTACTGTCTTAGATAGAGTTCTTTAAAAAGGAATTAGCGTGACCTGTCTTTTAACCTTTCCCCTGCAACTTCTTATTCTGTGCTTAAACTTCCTTTAAAGCATTGGTTTGCCAAAGGGTAGTCAACATGACCACTTGATCACCAATGCAATTTTTATATTTTTTTGCATAAGCAATATCAATCACTGAGTAAAAATATGCCACAGTATGTTTTCATAGCAAAACAGGTTGATCCAATATTACAGACATTACACTTCAGCAATTTCTGAAGTCTAAGATTATTTGGTAGTAATACTACGAAAAGCTTTGTTAGCTGGAGTTTTAAACTGTATCCCTTGTGAGTCATGGGGGATTAGTACTGAAAATAAGAGATATTAAAACATGAATTATATAATGTCTACATCCTTACCTGGGAGTCACAGGAACTGAACATACTTCCTATATCAGTGCCAGTTTTTAGGGTGAGAAGACAATAATAGCAGAAATTATTTTTTTCTTCTCTTCTGGCTTCATTTTTGCCTTAGCGTGGAGCATCTGACAGTGGCATTTGCCACGGCAGAGCTGAAGTTTCTAGCTTGTGAAGAGCTGCAAACATAAACAAACTGGTAGTCCGTTTAGCAGCCTTGGTTTGTAAATGTGCAGAATTTTGTAAACAAGCAATACATTTGCCTATCTAATGATACTTGCTTTTAAAACAGAGATTAGCAATAATAGTTTCCACTTACATAGCACTTTTTCATTTCTCTAGCACTGTTTTAAAGTGATTGAATAATTTGCATTTCTCTACACATAATAATCCTGCAAGGCAGACTCAGAAAATACCTGTAGCAAAGAAGAACTTGTCCATGCATGAAAAGCAAAATAATAAAATAAAATAAAATAAAATACAAAAAGATTAAAAGCTCCAGAAAATTAGTCTGCTTCAAAAAGCTATTAAATTGTTCCTATCCCTGAAGCTTTACAAATGTGCTAATTGTTGTGTTCTGGTCATGTAGTATGTTTCTGCACGAAGTTAAGGCGCTTTCCTGTTGCCGAAGCCCTTGTGCCGCCTGGGGGAGGGACTGGCGGGCCATGTAACAGGGTAATGAATCTTCCCTTTGGGCAGCACGTGCTTCAGGTCTGAACGCCCAGAAATGCTTCGCAGATGTGCTGGGCTGCCTAGCAATGGAAATTTTCTAATTCTCGCTGACCTAAAAAAGTAAATAGACTGCAGAGCATAGGGCTACTCCCAGTATAAAACAACAATACTCCCCCAGCTATCATTTACATTTTGCCCCCCTACGTGCTCCTTCTTCATAACCAGCAACTTGCCAAACCTGTGACACTGGTCTCTTGAAACAGAGGCATTCAGAGACATATTGTATGGGCGGTTGGCACTGTGCAGTCAAATGTAAAACAATACAGCTCACACTGTCTCAGTGCTTTCTACAGCAGTAATACTGCATGCCTTGGAGACATTCTCTAGGTAGACACATTGGCCATTATCAGTAACTCATACGCAGTCATAAGTAGTGTGCGCATTTGCATGTATAGTTACATACTGTGTTTGTGTTTGTACACACAACTTCTGCAACTGAAGTATAGGAGGAAATCAGCATTGTCAATGGATACAAAATCTCACAAAACCACTGGGACAACCCACAGCTGGACCAGTCCAGAGTCTCAGAGCAGCTCCCGTTTTCTCCTGTTCTTAGGAAAGCACTTCATTAATCTTCATAGGATCTATACAGACTAGATACTTGAAAACAATGGAAGCTTGTAGGCAATGTGTATTTTAGCAATAGCCTGCAGAACTGTTCAATTCAGAAGTGTGTTTGCATTTCTGTTGCCTCTCTTCTTTGAGGTGGCAAGTCAGGCATTAAAATGCACTTGTAATGGAGACTTGCCAGTACAGAGTTACCTGTCTTGGAGCATAACCTTTCTGTCAAGAGTTGAAATCTATCATCTGGACAATTTTATCAAGAGGCAGAATACATTTTATCAGTTATTTGTGTTGTTGCACACCCTCAGATAAAGTGATGGGTTTTAAAAGGGTCTATTAATGAGTTTTCTGTAATGTGACAAAATATTTAAGCTGAGACAGAAACTTGAACAGACTACAGTGAACTTTAACAGATAGCTTTGGATGCTAACTGAAATATTGGTTAGTTTTCCAACTCAGCTGAAATTTTAGAGGCTGACATTAACATCGTAGTATGTTGGACCTCCTAGAACAGATGCTTCTGTCTCTGCTATTTCTCCCTCCTCGCTTACATAGCTTTTGTTTGTACACACAGTGACTTGAACACTTTTCAAGCTTCCCAATAGAGAGACCCAACTTGTTGCAGAGCAGTGTGGGCATCACCAGGAGCTCTGGAACGTTTCCAGTGAGCCATCTGTGGTTTGATACAAAATCCATACTTTGTGGCATGTTGCAATATCATTCAAAGAAAGAGGCGATACAGTGGAGGCACTGGCTCAATGAGAAGCTTCATATAGTTGTAGGACTGAATTCCTCTCCTTGACCTTTTACACTCCAAGTTAAGAATTTAGTTTAAGCTAGTCATCCAGGTTTTCTGAATAATCAGCAGAGATGGGCAAGCACTTGCAAGGATGATTCATCTCATCCTAAGTATATAATATAGGTTAGACTGAATGGCTGACTTGTAGACAGCTGCAATTTAGGTTGAATGAATCCGTCAGGGAAGAGAATGTGACATTAACATTAGCATCCATCCGGACTATCCTGAGAGCCCTAGAATTACTCAGACTTGCATCATGGGTCCCATACTCCTCTTACGTAAGCTCAGGAAGAAGTTCAGCAAAAAGAACAGATCTACAGAAGAAATGTTAGTCTGCTTGCTTTGGACATAGACGATACCATGAGACTCCTGAACTACTGTTTGGATTTAGAACAGTATTTCTATTCAGCATTTAGACAATGTATTACAGTCTCACCTATAACATGCCTAGACAATATATCTCCTCCATCTTTCCCTTTCTTCACTCCAGCTTCTCTTCAGCCCTTTGTCACTTAATTTCTTCCCCTATGCCTGTTCTCTTTCACTTGCCTTTCTATACAATATTTTTTTCAGTTAGAAGGGAAAAAAAAAAAAAAGCTTTGGCATTAATACAGTGTTTATATATCATGACATTTTTCCTTCTGCCTGGATATTTTATCTTTCACTACTTCCTTTTTACCCACTTTGTGTATTCAGACTGTAAACTCTTCAGAACAGAGACAATATGTACTTGATAAGAGCTGGATCAGTAAGTATTATGGTAGTATGCTATGTATTTAGTACAGTTCTAGTTGTAAGATTACCATGTATTTCTCTGAATTTTGGATCAGATATGCAGTGAGCAGCTGTAGTCCTTGGATAGCCTATAACCATCACTGATTAATCCAACCCTCTTTATAGCATGGAGTGCTTCTTCATTATGCAGAGACTACAGTTATAATATAAAGCAGTTCTGCTGCTTGTACGTGTGATTTAGAGCACTCCATGGTGCCTAACACTTGGCATTCTCAAGTGTGAGAGAAGGTAAATCTTCCTGATATTTTTATATTTCCCTTTTGTCTCTTCACACGTAGGAAATCTTCTTTAACACATCTTGGAGTTTTTCTTTGGTATGAAAGAGTTTGTTCGGACAATTGTCTGTACTTTTCTTTCCTGTCACAGAAAAGCAGTGACTAATGCTGCACATCCAAAACCCCACCCATCTCTACTCATGTGTTACTGGAACTTCTTCAGCCATATGAAATCCCCTAGGGATTCATTTTACACAAACATGTACAGAATTGAATTTTATTGGTACAAATGTCTCTGAAAGACTTTCACTTTGCAACAGCCAGTGTTTAAATAAATCAAGTTTTAAATTCAGACTCAGGAATTCAGATTTTAAGTACTTTGCGTAGTTTTCTGGTCAGAAGACAGAAGCAGTACCATGTGGCATATCCAAACGAATCAGCACACTTTTAATTGAATTCTCCTGGATATTATTATATCACTTCTGTAAAGCAGATACACTGGAAAGCTGCACTGAAGAGGCACGTATTAAGATTCAACATTCTGAAACATAGAACAGCTTTTACCAAATCTATCACAAAAGGAAGTGGGTTTATTAATGATTCTTAATTTTGCCAGATGTCTTTAAAGTCACTGTTTAAATAATCTCTTTGTAGTATTGGAAACTCAGAACAAAACATCACTGTCCTGCAAATGAGGTGAAAGTGAGAACTACCCTGGTTTTATTTTACATTCTGTAAGTGATGGAAAATAAGAGGGTTAGAATTGTGTTCAAGTATTTTAATTATATTAGCTATATATAAAATATTATTTTCATATTAGCAATGTGTCCTTTAGCAGACAGACAGGGATATGTGGGTAGAAGTGTATTTATCAGCTATTCTTAGTGGAAGCCTTCTCTCAACACCTGATGTTAACAATAATTAATTTTGATGGCTCAGATTGTGTTTCAACTTAAAAAAAAAAGAAATGGGAAATGCATATGGTAGATGTGCTTATTTTAACATGGGTTGATATAGTTGTGATTAGTTATAAGTCAATCACAGTTACCTGAAAAGTAGAAAATTTAAGAATGCTCTTTTTAAAAGTCAAGTCTTTCGTCTTTATAATCAGTTTAGAAAATGTATCCATTGCTGTGATTTAAAAATGGTCATGTAGCATCTGTGAATATAGCAGAACAAGAAGAAACTGAGTTCATGTCCATTATACAAAAGAATAGTTACCAACTGGTTTGTCTCCTGAACTTGTTAAAATACTGAGGAAGTTGTAATGTGAGCAGGAATGTAAGAGATTCATAGTAAATGAGTTTTAAAATAGTTTGCCTAAGACTTACATGCTGTTATAGGAGGATAGCTGGCACCATTCCCTCCACAAGATAAATATTACAGATTGTGAGATACACCATTCTCTCCACAAGATAAATATTATAGGTTGTGAGACACTATCAGTATTTGTGAACCAAATTTCAGGACTGTCATATGATTTCTGCTGACATGGGTCTAGGCCAGTTGGAATGACTTTTCTAGTCCTTGCTCTGAAAGTTTATAATGCCTTTAGTTGTAAAGGACTTACTGTTTTGTCATTGAGAAGTGAACTTACATTAACTCAGAAGTATTTTTAGGTTTTGTGGCATTAATAAGAATTTTATATCTTTGCATAGCAAAATTGTCAGGTTTGTACATGAGTTGTTACAAAGTTATGTCAACATAAGCGATGTGTCACTCCAGTAGACTACGTGTCATATAAAAGATAATTCATTTCATCATAATACACATATCTAGTGTCTCTCAGTCAGCAAACTTGGCAAGAAAAGAGCCCAAAACTTATAGTCACCTCCATGTCAAATATTTGAACAAACTCTTCTCTCTAGAAGAAATATCATTTTATAACTTCACATCTTTCTGTTTATATTAAGCCTAAAGGTAGTAATTTGTTTTTGCCAAGAAGACCAGTTAGTTACTGTGCTTGATGATGACCTGTTAAGAAAGCAGTGAAGTCACTGACTGGCAAGGCTAAGATGCTCCTGAAATGTGTATCTCTAGGAGTCTGTAACCATTTGGCAGCTACCTCGGTCAGAAATGCAAGATGCAACCTGTAGGAACATCAGGTAAACCTGTTCGTTCGGGACCTCTTTCACCACATAAACAGACATATTGCAATGGCCTTGAAGCCGTGGCTCGGGGCACCGCAGAGAATCGGTGCCATGTGTTGCCGCCGTGTTGAAGGTGTACCCAGTGTCACTGGTGGGCTCAGGCACCGCTATTAAATCCTTCACCCGCTGCCCAAATAAGAAGAGCAAAGCAGGTCCAGTGAAGGTAACCACGGTCAACCACCAGTCCTGGTGAGTGCCTGACAGATCCACAGTTATGAGGCAAGTCCACTGTCAAGCTGAGAAGTCAGGGCAGCAGGTCAGGATCATACCCGGATCAGGAAGCTCCTTGGAACAGCAATAGCGCAGGAAAATGGCCAGGGCCCGAGCAGAGTGCAGCTCCCCAGCAAAGCGGGGAGCAACTGGCAGGGCTTTGCCAGCTCCTTCTCGCACAGCTCTTTCTCACCCGGCAGCCCAGTTTGGGAGTGCACAGCTGCACTGTACCACAGCTGGCCGCCACCACTGGCAGCTAAAGCCTCCCGTTTGGGACAGTTGTCTTCACTGTGAAGGTAAAGAGGCAGCTCAGTGGCTGTGGAGTAATTTGGCATCCCTCCACTGGCTCTCTCTTTTCTTAGGATGTAAGCTGCTTGTTTTCTTTTCCAAAGGCCTCCATGTCCTTTTCCCCAGCCTGCCTGTGAGATCTTATTTATTATGAAGAAACCTAGTTGCAGTCAGGTAATGGTGACCATTGCTTGACAGTTTGATAATTTTCAGACAAGTAACAGGTTTCTTCTCTCTAAGAGGAGGTTTTATAAAGCTGCATTGCTACTCTCCTGCCGATTTCTCTTTAAAACCCACCTTTTTTTACAAAAATGCTGAAGGCTTTTCCTAGCCACTATATGATAATAGAAAATAATTACTAGTAATTATAATTGAAGTAATAATAAAAAGACATAAAAGGGAAAACATCATGCAAGGCGTGCATTATGGGCATCATAAGCAGAAGAGGAAACAGTAACAGGAACTCAGCCTCTGTACCACAGACTGTTCCTGCTCTCTCTTGTGTGAGCTTTATGGAATGGCAAGAGTTCTGTCTGCTTCAAAGAGAAATAAGTAGGATATAAAGCTCCCCAACTAGGAGTCTGCATCTTTCATTTTCCTAGCATTCCTAAAATTCTTCTCCCCACACCCCTCTTTCCCCTAAACCAAATCCCTTCGGCTTTGGTGAGTTCAGTCTTCATGGAGTTGTAGCAAATGGAACTAGAAGGGATCTAGAGAGGTCATTAACCCATCTCCCTGCCCCAAGGCAGGACTGCAGCCATAGTAGACTAATAAACAATTATATTTTTTGGTCAAAGATCCAAATAAATAGAATTGTAGAGGGATTTTTTTAAAGTTTAATTTGGGGAAGTTTGGGCTCAGTTGTTGAAGCTTCATGTAACTGTTAGCGGAGTCACAAGGATAACTTCAGTGGAATTACTTTAAAACATATCAAATTAAGAATGAACTACCACCTCTTTTTTTATGAGAGTCAGTGATTTTGCCTCATTTATGTTATTACATACTTGTTTGGTACAGTATTACACTTACAACAGCTACCAAAATACAATAATGATTTTGGAGTAATATGAAGAATTACTTTGGGTTTAGATTTTTGCTAATATATGTATATCTGCTTATCATATTGTTGCTAAATATTTTTATACTTTTTATAATTTAAAGCATTTTAACAGAATATGTCATCTTAGTAGCCCTCAGTTATTTTTATGAAATTTTGCTGTCTCTTGAGTGTCTTCTACCTCAATTATTTCTGAGTATTTTAGCCAGTGTACATACAATCCATACAGACATGTTTCCTCATATCTGAAAAGTAATTTTATGAACTGATTGTTGTTTCTACCATGTAGGTGTAATACTGGATTTCACTAGTAGCCTCCACAATGCAGTGCTAGTAGATTCCTCAGAATATCTGTAGCTTATGTCTATAGTTGTATAGTAATCAGTTCTTTAATATTATCTCTAGTAGCTAGCTCTTTGTTTAACCTGTCATTGGTTACTTAGGTTCAGGCATACATTTTTTACTTCATTTTCAACCCCTTTTATAGTCAGTTAAAACCTGTGTACTGTTTCTATGCATTTTGTAACTGAGGTATAATCTACATCAAGAGAGGTTGTTAGGACAACTACTGGTCAATCCTCTTAAGAGAAAAAAAGTCTTAGATTGGAAAGTGTGCTTTTTCATAATAATATCTGTAAAACAATCCCCTTGATACAATAAGCTACGCTGGCAAAACCACTTGCTAGTATTTTTGTCCACTAGGGATTTTGTTGGTTTAAAAAAATCAGTTACACCCCAAACGAATGCACCAGCCCACTGGAAGTTCCTAGGATAGCCACGACTTGGATCTTTACATTCCAGCCTTACAAGGCAGACCAGTATCAGAAAACCATCAGTGCTGTGTTTGGTCCTCAGTGCTAGGACTGGACTAACTGATTGCTGGATGTCCCTTCTGGCCTGTCATTTTACTATTCTTATCTTCTACTTCTACTCACCCCTGCCCCCGCACCCCCCACC
>JANZLQ010000022.1:21311802-21324363 GCA_026212715.1 Elanus axillaris | reverse complement strand
CACCCCGCCCCTGTTGAGAACAAATAAAGTAATTAGAAGTTTTCTTCAGGCAGAGGGAGGAGCAGAGGCAAAGTATGTAATAAGTTTTGTCTGAACTGTTTTCCTTTCGTAATGCATGCCCTAAAGCTGTGTGCTTAGCTGGGTTCGGTGTAATTGTTCCTATCACCGCAAAGCCTTCAGGACCTGCCCAAAGAGAGCAGGGGGGAAGCAACAGCACTCACACCATGCCCCTTCCCTCGCTCTCCCTTGTGCACTAAAAGCCTTCTTCCCCAGCCACTTCTTTCTTAATCAAGTGAATGAAGCGTAGAGTCTGATTCCAAAGATCCTACGTTCAAACCTTTCAACAGCCTGCATGGGTGAAAATAGTGTGAGATCATGTAATTAAACACACTGTAATAATTCAGATACACAGCTGACTTTGCACAAAGGAAGTTTACTCCAGCATTCCCTAGTTTTTACACTGACAAACTGTACCTTTCTTTGGTAGACGCTTGGAGAAATTATCACGAGGGGGGCGATTATAGGATCCTATTTTCACTTGCATATTTACTTTTGCCAGACTATGACCGTTTTGCCTTAAAATATTGCTGCCCTACCAGCTTGCTGTAGGCTACAGGAAATTTTGCGTTTACCCACACGCTGAAATATTTTAGTGAAAATCTTCAATTATTTAAAAGACCAAATGAAAATATGCACTTTTATGTCTAGCATTTATGCCAGGGATGTGTTTTGGCTGTCCTGTGAAAATCCACCTCTTTGACCCAGGCACACTTGGTACGGCGTACTCAGCTCGACCCTTTTCCAGGGATGTACCTGCTTTTCGGAGCAGGAGGTGAGCCGCTGCCTGTGCCTGCGCTCTGGGCAGGGGACACCGGGGCAGAGGAGAGGGGCAGGAGCACTACCAGGGACGAAAAGCAGTGCCAGCAGGAGGAAGAAGGGCAGCTCCACAACAACAGGTGGGAAGAGGAGGAGGAGGACAAAGTAGGGGATGAGGAAGAGAAGGGGGTGGCCTGGTGCTGAATTTGGACCTAGGCATCAGGAAGGGGAGCAGGGGATGCAATATGGGCAGAAACGGGCAAGAGAAGCCCAGAACTGGTGGGAGCGGGAATGAAGAGCTCGGAAGGAAGAAGCTGAGACTGACTGGGGCAGAGGCTGGGGAGTTCTCCTCAAAAACGGAGAAGAGGCGTTTTTGTCATGAAGGCCAGTTGCGGGATGGGAGGCCTGGGCAACAAGGACTGGGATTTCCAATGTGAGCAAAATAGAGCGTGATTCTTATCAGGCTGATAAAAGAAATTGAAAGGGATGGAGGTCACAGCCTCAGAAACAGCAGAGAAGTCTGTCCACCAGAAAACATTTTGTCCTAAACTGGGACTTTAAATGTGATTGTTTCTCTGTGGTCAGCAAATATCTGTGAAAATGTCTGATCGTTCTGTAATGCTGGTGTTCAGAAAGGATCACAGCCTATTCATGCTATCGCTTACTGCCTTAGTTCAGGTGACCACAGTGTCCCTATCGGTGCCAAAAATAAAGGCCTGTTTAACCTGTGGATGTCTGTATAATGTCATACAATGAATTTGCAGTTTGTTTGTGGTTTAAAATTTAGAGTATTTTTTGGTGGTGTTAAAATATTTAATGGGATTAATATTTGCAGCCCTGTTTATATTTTTAAGCTGCATGCAGAAAATGTAAGGAATGGTATTCTGAAATGCCTATTCAGACCTTATTCAGAGGTAGCATGTGTCTGTGCTGTGATTCGGGTCTTAATGGCAGGATAATATTCAGTTGTTTTTCAGAGGACTCTAGTGTTGCTTATTGTTCAGAACACATCCATTCTGAGGATCGGTGTGGCATACGCAGTGAAATATGCTTCCTGGAGAACCAGCGATTTGTTACAGTGTTTGAAAGTTGGGATTGTAGAGAGGGCAAGGATTACAGGAGGGATGGTCTCATAATTAAGACAATTGAAGGATATCATGGAAGGTATGATGTGTCTCTGCCTATACCACTGAGCTTCCATGTGATCATATTGCTTCAACCAAGCATTTTTATTTCTGTACTCTTGTGTCTCTCACTTTCTGAGTGCCTAACTTGGGGTTCTTGGAGACATACTAAATACTCACAGCTGCAGATAGACTTAGCATTTGATCACATGAAATGCCATACGATGCTAAACATTGTGGAAAAGCAAGTTCTAAATGCGTCAGATTGTGTTTCTGAAATCAGTAGATACCTTTTGCCATGCGTTTTATGTGCCTCAATTCTCTGTGCCTAAAATGGAGGTAACTTTGCTGCCTTATCTCACAAGAATATTAGGAAAATAACACAGCTGGTGTTTGTGAAGTGTTCAAGTGCTATATACTGACATGTGCTATTGAAAAGCCATTCTGTCTTCAGAACAAGGTTTGAATAGTGTACAATAAATACATCAGAAAAGTTCAGAGTAAACAGTTACAAGAAAACAATACTGAATAGCCAGTCACTAAATGAGCAGTGTGCATCATCTTCACTGAATAAGATAGGGGAAGAAGAGTATATGCATGTGTAATGAAACACTGGATCATAGCAACTACATCTGTAAAAGCCTGATGCAGTCCTACCACCCAATCTGAGGTTCTTTAATTTTTACTTTTCCTATCTGAGTCTTTGCAAATTTATGAATATTCTTCTATGCATTTTCTGTTTATAATATATATTAGAGAAAGAACACAGCATTGACTAAGAGACTGTGTAAATATCAAAGTTGTTTTTTCTTTTGACCACACTTCAAGTCCAGGCCAGCGTGGAAGGGTTTACGGTTGTTCCCTATCTGTGAGAGTAGTTACCCCCTGCACAAGATGAGTTTGCTGGGTCTCGGTTCTGTTTGCTCTTCATCACCTTGCTCTGAATCCAGTTGGCAGACTTAGCAAAAGAGTCAGTAGTTGCAGGAGGAAGACAGCGGTACTACATTTCCCCTAGATAAAGCCACTACATTTCCCCTAGATAAAGCTCCCCCTCCACGGTGAGGGCAGAGAGATGCTGGCAGTGAGCAGGAAGGGGTTTGATTAGTTCACTTGTGTCTCCGCCTCCCACATACCAGATACCCTGTACCCTGCTAACAGTACTGTACACTTTTTTGGAAAGAAAATGTGACTGAAAGATCTACCAAGTGCTCCCCTGCACTTCCTGGCTTTTCCTCATCCTTCGTTTTCCACTGGTTACAGCCCCCTCATACAATCCAAGTTGTACATTGGCTCCTTCCTAGCAAATGTTTTTCTCAGCAGACAAACAAGATGGGCACGTGCCCTAGGTGATATTGTGTTGATGTAGAAATGAGGCATCATGGACCACAGGTCACATCCACAGCCGTGCTTAACCTTCTTAGGAGTAAGGGAAGAACTGTAAGTGAAGGATACCAGACCACAGCACTGATTTCAATATGGTGAAATGCAAGAGCTGCATAGTTACTAAACAGTATATATGGACGGTGGGGTTTGATACAGAAATTGTGCTTCATAGGCAAGGTACTACAAGTAAATACACACATTGCTCCTATTTCAACACTGAGGTGTGTCATCTCACCCAAAGCGCAGGCTTCGCTGCTCCGCATGCATTATTACTTTATGCATTTCCTTCCCTTGGGGAAGACAACAACCCAGCACCTATTCTTCTCCCTGCGCTGCCCACAACCAGGAGCGGCCAGTGGTAGGAAGCACTTTGGAGCACCTCTCAAGTTACACCTAATTGCACAATCTCAAAGCCAGCAATTAATTGAACAGTCAGCCCACTGTAAATACAGATATTTCTTATGCCTTTTAATAGAATTCTTAGCTTTTCCTATAAAAGTTGCAATGGTATTGAATAAAAGGCAGCTGTATTTACGTGTGGCGATAAAAGCAAAGACACAGCAAAAGCAGAAAATAAGGATAGTCCACGCAGCCTCCTAATATAGTTTGCAGCCATTACTGTTACCCTGTTCCCTTCAGAAGTGTGTGCATTTTAAAAGGAGCCACACAGTTTAGCCTTTGCCTACTAAATCTTTCAAGAAATATGCTCCTTCCACGATACCAGTTTCATAAATTATTGCACTGTGTAGAAGATGCTCAGCTGTCTCATATGACCGACCAGCTTTCAGTACCTCACTGTGTCCAAAAGTGAGCCAGCAATTAACCAAGTAAAGCCTCCATTTTACATTAATTTTCACCTTACTTTACAAAAGCTAAATGGTAATGTCATGTCTTTTATATACCTCCCATATAAAAGATCATCAGAGGGAGAGTTGAAATATTTTTGGCATAGTTGAAAAATAAGGTTTATTATGCAAGGACTGTGTGTTTGTGGACAGCCATGCAACCTGTGTTTCAGTTTCCTCATCTGTGAACTGGAGGTAATGTTCCCACAGCTCACAAGGGATGGCAAGGTTTGGTTAGCATATATGATTCCCTTATACAAATGCAACTACTATCACTGCTTGTTTTTATTAACAACTACCGGTAGAACATGAAGAAGAAATAGTCAGCAGAATAATGCTAGAACCAGAGTGAGGCTTCTCCATCTTTTGACCATCACATCATTTATTTTCAGACTCTGCCACAAAGTGTGCATATTTGAAATAAAACTATACTTATATTGTAATGCCACAGAAATCAAAGGATTTTATGTAGGGGTTGACCTACAGGCAAAACATTTGCTTTTAAAGGAAAAATGCCCACAGATATAATTAAATACCTTGAGCGAATTTGGATTTTGTTTAGAAAATTTTCATGAGGAAAAAATCCAATGTACTGAAAGCATATAAAACTGTTTTCAGGTCAGCCTAAAATAGCATCTGGGAAGTGTTTTATTTGTGTGAGTAAACATGGATCAGTCAGGGAAAAGACTGCATTTTGAAATATGCTATGGAAAATAAATTCTACTGCAATTATTCTTTTTTTCCCCTTCCTGTTTTTTCCTCTCTCTCTTTCTTCTCTCTCTTCCCGTCTCTCTCTCCCTCTCCCTCCTGAAAATCTCCTGCCACAGCGACTGCATTTGCCTCCAGACTTGTCAGACACAGTGAGCCGCACAAGCAAACAGGATCTGGCAGAATCCGCCAAACTGCTGAGCTCAGGATGTGGTGCTATGGCCATCGGCAAGAAGCACCTGGACTTCTAGTGATTTCTACTTAGCAGTTTCACTCAGATTTGTATGACACTCTAATTATGAGTGCTAATGACTTATATAAATATTTTTCTTAATGATTTGACCCAGCAGTCTTTAAAAATACATGTTATCATATGGTGCCTTCTTTTTTTTTCTTTTTTTTTTCTTTTTGTTCTGGTTTCTTTGTACTAATTTGGGGTTGTTTGGATTTTGCTTTTTGTTAAAGCTTCTGTTATGTTGGGTCCTGCCATTGTTCTGCTCGACTGGAAACATACAGTATTTTGTTCCTTTCCTTAAAATATGAAAATTACTCTTACCCTTTCATTTCTAGATGGTTTTTTACAATAAAAAAAGGGATTTTTTTCCCAATGGAATTTTTATGTACTTACATTTAATATTTTGTATGAATAATAAGTTAAGTTGGATGGTTTATTGAAATAAAGGAATGAAACTAACCATTAATTCTCATGTGTTATTCCGAAAGCAAACTACTCAGTTCTGGTTTCAAAAACATTATTTTTTTGTAATGGAAATACCATTCTTAAATTTCAGGAAATCTTTATATTAGTTTATTAAATATGTAATAATAAATTTTAAATATGTAAGGTAGTTTTTTTTCTAATATGCCAGTAATTAAGACTTGTTGGTTTTTTAATCAGAATATATTACAGATAATTACTTTGCCTTATGGCTTACTACATGCATTAAAATGCACTTGAATGGAATTTACTAAGCAGAGAGCAAAGAATTGATTTCCTTACGTAGTTCAAAACAGTAATCCTAAACAATTGAAGTCAGCAGTATGAAATTATGTCAACAGACATAATTCAAGATTGAAATTCAAACCGACAGCTACATTCATGCTGGAAAACCAGAAGAGTGCATTTGAGCTCGGGGAAGGGTATCACAGCATGCTGGTCTAAAGCAGGGCAGAATATACAAGTAATTCAGGCTTCTCTACCCTCAGATACACAATTTGTGAACTTCTAACTATTTTGTATGTATCTCTGTATATCTCATCAAACAAAAAAATGGTAAAGCAAAGCTGACCTGTAAATTAAAGTGGTTTGCATTCTTTCTTCTGAGGCCGACTTCCATTTTGAAAGGTAATATCTTCTTTTCTGCAGAACTTCCAAGCCACCCAGCTGTAAGATTGCATTATAGTTTCAAAATTTAGTCTTTATAATAGTGTATTACATGGCTGGAGAGAAATTGACTCTTCAAAGAACATGTTAATAGGATGCAATAATGGTAACTTATTTTGATGGGTTTAGAACCAAGAGTTGGTTAAGTGGTTTGCTGCTTTTTTTTCTGCAGACCAGGTTCTACTTTATTTTTTTCTTGACAACAGTGTGTAAAACAAAGACATAGCTTTTAAAACTGTCTAACTAATATGATGAATGTCAATCACTTAAAAAACTCCACTGTAGCATAAACACATACTGTATACAGCTTTTATTCTGAATTAGAATAATTGAATCAATGACAGTGATTTGCCAGGATGTCAAATCTATCCATCATATCCTGTCACTACCAGTTTATTTTTTGTGATCAAAATCAAAAAGACTAGTATTTTGTCATCAGCTATTTCATTAGTAGTAACAATCAGGTTTTCTCTTCTATATTTTTTAGATATGCCTGTTATATTTTTTATTTCTAAAGACACAAATCCTTTTTAAATCTTTTCAAAATAAAGTTTCAGAACTGAACTGTCAGTTTAATAAAGCAAAAAGACATCTACTTTCCTATGCCAATATATTTAAAATATTATCATTGATGTCTCAAACATTTTTTCTCTTTTTGTACTATGTGTAACATTGAATGGAAGTTCTCATTAGTTACTTGTGTCTTTTGAAAGCATTAAATAATTTAAATACCTAGGATAAAGTGATTTTTAACAAAGGTGAAATTTTACATAGTACGTCTTTTTAATGTAAATAACACAAACCACAATATTTCTTTGTGAAATCTAAAGCCACAAGACATATAAATTGTTGCCAACGTACTTAAATAGGTCATTGACTTAGCATACAGGAAAATATCGTGAAAGTCACAGCTGATTTCTAGTTAACATATTAACTGAAATTGTTAGCAAGTAGTGTGTGTATTCCATGTATGTATATGTGTATATATATGTCTTATGCATTTATAAGACTCAGTTTCAAAAACTCTGGTAGATTGATATTAAAGCTGACAAACATTTTGAATAATAAAGGAAACTCCTTCTGCAAATCTGGATTAATTTTTTTTCTGAGTCACTAAACATGCTTTGTAAAATAAGTGTTAGAGTATACAGATGTAGTGTTGTTTACCTACGGCAAAAACATGGACCAAAATTTCTTTTCTTTTCTTCCAAAGTATTATATCAGTTACAACAACATATGAGAGTGACTTGGCTAATCCAGTAAACTGATAAGTGAAATAATGCTATGTATGTGCTACCTGATAGCATGTAGAGATATAGTAGATATAGTGTGGATTTCATTTATTGCACCAAAAGCAGTCTTGACTTGGGAAGCAGGACAAGTGTTTACATGGTGATTTTCTGTTACTTTTCCCCATAACCACTCTGCGACTGTCAAGCTCCTATGTATAAAACATCCTTCGGTTCTTTCTTCTCTTGATTTGAAGACAAATATTTAACTAAGGGGTGCAGCTCAGGTAATCGAAGAACGGGTACAGCCTCTTTTGACAGGTTGTTGCAATGTGCTACCAGCTTCTTTTTGCATCTTCAGAGTCCCCTTGTTGGCTTGGACGGAGTATCTGTGTGATCCTTCCTTGTGCTCATAAGGCTGTTTTCCGCAGAGATTGTGGTAAGAGGTTTTTTGTTTGTTGGGATTTTTTAAGCAGAACTTCCTACTTTTTAGCAGGCTACAAACTGAAACCACCAAACTCAGCAGGGAAACAATAGATTCATTCCAGTGAAGACATTCCCAATTCAGCAGGAGAACCTGATCTTTACAGAATTGTGACACACAGTCAAGAAAGTAGTCATGAAATTTAAAACATTGTGTCTTTAATATGTCAAATAAGAATTTTTTATATAATTTCTGTTGTATTGAGGTTTTCAAAATGTAAGGATTTGCAACATAAGACTATTATGATAGATTAAGTCTCTTTCTATGTTTGTAAAGAATTTTCAAAAGCCATTTCAAGGATGCAGCTGAATTCAGTTTTCTGTAACAGTAGCTACAAGCATCTGAAAGTGGGCATTCAGCTACTTCAGATTTGATACATATGGTAGCATGCCACTGGTTTCCTCTTTAAATTTAATATAAAATAGTGATGTTGTTCCAAACAGAGCTTTTGGAAAAAATGCAGAAGTCTAACTTAGAAAAATCCTTTACTATGCCAATATTGGAAAGTGAGCTATTAATCAAGTTTTCTTCTGAAACTATAAGGTAGTAACACATCAGTTTAAAAATGTGTGTATATTACACATAAACACATGCACACGTCTTAAACCAGTATTTCTCCAGGATCGTATATTAGAAATTTAATAAAGTGTTCTTCTTCTTTTTCCTGTGCTGGAGAAACATCATCCATAACTACAGAGCACAACAGAAATAGGAAAGAAGATGCTTTTATACCTTTAAGAGGTGGTAGAAGCAAGTACTATGCCCCATAACGTCTCTTGGGGTTTTTATTTCCTCTTGTGAGCTACCTGAATGCAAGGCCTACATTTCTTTTTTTAATCACACTGAGCACATGATGGTGCTTATTCAATAATAAATGTTCCTGTGTAGAAAAAAGAATGAAAGTGAATCCTCTTCATCTTAAGAAAAAAGGTAGCTTGAATGGAGGAAAAAAAAGAAAACAAAAATTCCACCACAACTTTTTTAAGTTTCTAGTCTAATATAAGCGAATGTTAGGCTCTTTTTTTTTTCTTTTTTTCCAGAAATGGATCATTAATACAGTGGATGCCTACATCTGTATTTCAGCAACTGAATAGATAGATTTTCAGGAGTGTTGAGCATCAAGCATCCCAGAGCATCTGCTGAAAACTGGGCTGCTTATTTAAACTCTTCCTTTAAACAATTTTTAAAGTTATTAGGCACATCGAACTAATTTACAAACCTTCTGTTCATATCAAAAGGAAGACATCTTTTCTGCTTTATACATTTTATTGCACCTGGATTTTCTGGTGCTGTAGAGCTTAATCTAAAAAATCTTCCAGAGAAGTCAGTGATGGTTTAGTCCTGGAACAAGCTAGTAGGATTAGATCCGGTGGATCTTCCTTAAGATGTTAGCAGATCTGGAGAATTGGTAGTTGCGTATTCCTCTATTAAAAAAATGTACTGATGTCTTCTGGCATTGAAGGCAATGTTAAATCCAAAATGTCGCAAGAATAAAAAAAAGTCTTCACTCTGTGCTGGCGGAGTTTGAGTCTTGAATGTTCATGCCCTCTGCATGCTCTCAGCAGTTACAGCGTCAGAGGTTTTCTCTTAAAAGTCTTGAAACGGTTGAATTTTGGTGCACTTTCAGATACTTTTTTTGGAGTCAGGTTGGAGCAAACGCACTAAAGAAAGCTGTTGCTGAAATTTCACGGGGCTAGACTTACAGAAGAACAGAAGTGAGATCTGGTTTGGGTTTAGATATGAAGTCAAGCAGTTTTCAGTGCCAGTATTTTGGGAAAGAGTATTGTGCAGAGAAAAAGCTGTAGATTTGTTTCAAATCTGTTGCTTGAGTGAGACTTTTCTGCAGTTCTTAGTATGTTTTTATTTATATTATCAAAGTATCTCAGAGCTATTACTCATAGACCAGGACTGTTTTGTGCAGGGCATCATTCTTGGCCTGGGACTGGCACTGCTGCAAAACAAATTTGCCTTCCTGACCTAATTTAAATCAATAGGACAAGAATCGTGCTAGTAGGACTTGATGCCAGTTTTAGCTCTGTCGTCTTCAGCTAGCAACCATAGCTGGCAACCGCAGCTCCAGCACCTGATTCCCGACCAGGGAAGTTTTAATGGGTCTGTTTCATCTCCGGGCACATTCAGCATCTATATGGATCCAGCAGATGAACTGGTCAGGCAACAGATGTACATCTGCTATCCATCGTGTGTAACGAAAATCCTGCCACCGGCATGGCCTTGCACTTGGAAAAGCTAAACTAATGAATAAAGCTGAACTCAGTAAAGACCAAACAGAGGGCAACAGGTGGAGGAAAGTGTTTGGAAGGATTCTCCAGCATGGTGAAATTTCCATTTATGGTGCTTCCCAGCCTACGTCCAGAATAGCTCAGCAATTTTGGAAAATTACTTGAGTGAGAAGGAGTTTGACAGTACACTCCTGGAGACAGTGAAGTAGCGAGTCCATCAGTGTGGGAGACAGCCTTCCCAGGAGCCACCTCAAAACTGGGGGGTTCTTCCCAACTAGCAAAGGGTTATAGATACAGAGCTTCAAACATACAGCATCAATATGCCAGCTTCAGACAAGCAAACAAAACTTTATCACAACAAAACACTGGGAAAGGGGATGGAAGCACAAGCGGTATGGTGGGTAGCACAATTACGTCCTGCCTGATGGAGAGCGCAGCAGATAGATAGGCACAGTAAGCGAATATATGCAAGGGAGCAGAACACAGGGTTCATTATGCAGTCCGTGCCTATAGAAGGCTCTATGAAGTTTTAAATATGTCCTTGCCCAAACAGGTGTAAATCAACAACAGTTCACACAGAGCAACTGAATCATAACTCGGAAAATCATCAGACCCAACAGAAGCTTAGTTTAAGTAAGAATCGAAGGGTTTGAATGCATATTTTGCAAAGTAACAGTGTTGACTTAAATTCAGAGAAATCAAAGTGGACAACTTGCTGCTTTAAAAGCAAAAAAAATTATAAAATTTAAATGACTGGATTTTTATTTAATTCAGTCTGACAGAGGGAGTTTTAAAAATAAATAAACCCTCCCCTGCAGTATTTGAAACACAAAGCTGCAGACTGCAGACTCTGAATCTGAATCCAGCTTTGCAGAGAGAAATGTAAAGGGTAAAATAGAAACAGTTACAGGGAGAAATATAAATTTTCTTTGCTTGTGAGAAGTTAACATACTTACTGTAATAACCTGAAGGTGTTTATTTGCTGTATGCAGTTCCATATAAATCAGAGTCCTTCTGTTGCCCTATATATAATTTCTGTGGAATAACTGTTCATAAACTTCTCAAAATTTATCAGGCCGACCTGAAGGAGGTTATCTGTGAATCTACAGACTTCTCTGGTGCAGCTAGAAAAGCTTGTATGTCCCAGGAGAGGAAGAACTGCAGTTCGCAGCCCTCACCGATTTTAGCTGCTGGAGCGTACGTGAGGTCTGTCAGGTGCCTGGAGGCAATTGCAACCTCTGCTGGAGGATTTCATGCAACTTAGAGCTCCTGTCAGGCACCTGAAGGTAACAAGGATCCTCCTGGGTTGCTCACAAAACCTCTGCTCACCATCTGACGCAGCTGCAATTCGACTTGGGAGGTCAGGCTCCAGCACCCGAGAAACCATGGACCTCTACCAGCCCAGCAAAAACAGTATCATGGTCCTTTGTGGGGGCAAAGCAGCTCCAGCACACAGCCCACCGGCATCAGGCATGTATGTATTTTCACCTTCACCCCCTTCAAAATTGCCATCATCTCAGCAGGGATGTTACCTACTGGGATATTACCTAGGGGGAAGAGGGGAATGGTGTGGAAGGCCCTGAAAGTCTCTGTGTGCTAAAACGCAGTCATCAGAGATTCACAACGAAACTTAAGAGAAAGCAGGTTTCGTGGGGACTTTTTTCTAAAGGGCCATCTTCAAAAGAAACAGCAGGGATTCTGGCAGCTGGAGGTTTCATGAAAATCTGTCACACATGTCAGCTGTACCTGTTAAAAGACTGATCAAGTGGTTTAATTTCTTTGAGGTTTCATTTCTGCAGCACTTAGGAAAACATCCTCCTCTTCCACAGGATCGCTATTGGAAACTATCCTAGGATAGTAAACTATCCTGAGCAAGCTACCCTAAGTAACTGTCTGCTGATACATGGGGGTTTTCATTCTTTACATCTAAGAGAACATTAGGGGAGGAATTAATTTAAAATATGTTCTAAAGCAAGGAACTTGCCAACCTGGCTCCTATCCAAACTGTACTATATTTACTACCACACATCCCATGCAGCTTGCTCCATCCTCTGCTATTTTCTTTAAGAACTACTGAAAAGATAACGTATGTGAGAGACTTGCCTATCATTCTCCAGCAGTAATCCAAAGGGAGCTATATTCCATGCTTTATTTTCCACCCAAAGAGGAGGAATGTTTCTTCTGCCTCTACCATGCCGTGCAGGGCAGGGGCTTCAGGGGTCCCTGCACATTTTCAGCCAGGGACATGCTCCCACAGCTGCCTTCTCTCCCCAGCAAGACACGTCAATACTCCCTGTCCGAACAAGACCAAAGAGCCATCAGACTCTACTCTCACATCTGTAATTCAC
>JANZLQ010000022.1:21300834-21311702 GCA_026212715.1 Elanus axillaris | reverse complement strand
GGGGGCATATTTGGGTATTTGTAGGTGCCAGTCACACTTTTGATTACAAACAGGGCTGCAGGAGATCACTGAGCAAGCAGGTGTCTCATCAAAGAAGAGCTACTTAAAAAGATGTTACACCATTCCCAGAGCAGAAGAGCCTTATCAGCTGCACATGGAGCAATGCTCAACTGCTGAAGCTGAGGACAAGAGCAAATGGAAACAAACTGAAAAAAAAAGAAAAATGAATGATTTATTTTTAGTTTTCCTAGTGCTCTTTATACAATGGAAATGCAGAACAAATTTAAACCTTAGCATAACTCTAAACCTGCAAATATTACCCAGAGAAAATAAGACAATGTATTTTAGTCAGTAATACGAGAAAAAAAAACAACTTAAAAAAAAAAGCCAGACACCTTTGGCCATGGAAGGTGAATGAAATAGGACTACCAATGGCTGGAAAGCCTGAGGGAGGTGATGTGTGTTGTCAGTCCCAGGTTGTTCTTTGCAACTGCAGTCTTGCCCCCGAAGACAAATCCCAGGCTGCCTAAAGTAAACCAGCCTGTGGGGGCATTTTGCTCACTTTGTAAATAAAAACCTAGCTAAAAAGAAGCAGTGAAATCCCCTTTCTGTGCTACAGCCTGGGTGAGAAAGCGGCTCTTCCTGCCTCCTGGAGCAGGGCATACGCTGACTCGTGCTTACCTTTTAAAAATGATTAAAACCGGTATCTGCACGGTGCGAGGCAATTCCAACACGTATGTCACCGCGTGCATGTCTGCTTCGCCATCAGCATGTATGGCTCATCATCTGTCTGCTCTGAACAATAACTGTTAGGTTAGCAGCCTTTTCACTTGTAAATGTAAATATTGTATCTAGAACACGATATTTGAAATACAAAATACAGTGTTATTAAGACAGCGCTCACACATCAATTCTTGTGTGACTATAATTTGTGAAATGCCTTAGGAGGGGCTTATAAATAAAGTATAAGGTGTTATTATGAAATACATTTTAACCAAATGCACAGAAATGTCTCTTTCCTGTTGAAATCAATAGCAAAACTCCCACTGATTTCAGTGGTAAAAAGCGGAGACCCCTGGAAATTGCCGTGTTACACTGAGCAATACGTTACAGCAGATTTCACTCTTCGCATACAGTACAGCTCTAGAAGAAGAAAGGGGATGAGAACGGGTGTTAGAGGCTGCTCAGAGCATGCTGAAGATTTTCATTTCCCACTTACGCGGCTGGTAGCAGTGTCCGGCAAGCCAGCACGTCCCCACGCAGCCGCACGCAACGCCCTGGCCCCTTTGCAGCGGCGCTTGGAGCCCAGTTGGGCGCTGGGGCTGCCCCGGGGCCTGGCCTGGCCCCCAGCAAGCGACCGGGAGCTGGCACCAGCGCTCGGATGTGGGAGCCCCTGCGCGCTCGGCCCCGCGCCCCACCTGCCCTGCGGAAAGGGCTCTTGACGGGGCGGTGGACGGGACCACAGAGCCCCCGGCACGCACAGCAGCAGCTCTTCAAGGCAAGCAACGCTCTGGGGACCAAATGCCCTAACTTCTTCCTGATGTGCAGCCAGCCAGGGACTTCTCCCCGCCGACCTCCTTCCACAGGGCACGACAGCAAAGCAGCGAGCCAGAAATGTCTCCTCTCCACCACGGCTAGCTGGCCTGTCACCAAAATAAGCTCACGGTCCGTCCATGCACGCAACTGCTTTGTAGCATTGCTGCGACGGCAGAGGTGCGGGGCGGTGAAAGGCTGCGGCCCCGCAGCATGGCCTGCCCTGAAGAAGGCTTCAGAAGGGGTGTAGAGGGCTGGCGATGGCTGGATGGAGGCCACCAGCGGCTGGACCACAGGCGGTGGAGCTGCAAGGCCAGGAAAACCCGGGAAGGGCAGGGAAGAGCTACGGGGAGCTGCCTCTGTCCGCGTATCGGCACCTGCAGAAACAGCAACCGCGGCACAAAAGCTCTCGGGGGAGGAAGGGATGGGAAGCTCATTTCCATTTCTGTTTGAGCAGAAGTTGGCATTTAGATAACAAACTACATTAGTAGGTATAAACATGCTGAGTGGCTATATAAATGCTGGGTTTGTACCTGTAATTAGTTGTTCCCAGAATCGGTTTAGCTATGCAAGAAGGGACCTGCCTATTGTGGTGTTTCATGCGACCTGTCTGTATCCTATAAATATATAATAATGTGCATGTGCATGTCTGATAAAAATATATATAAATAATTTTTTTTTTAAATTCCATGTTTCATTCATATTTGCCAATGGACGGCTTCCAGGTAATTAAAACTACTCAATGCTGCTATAAGGAATATACTTACAACTGACCAGTATCAATTAAAAAGAAAGATTTTAATCTAATGCTTTTGCACATTTTTGCTTGCTCTGGGCTCTTGGTTCTATTAACGATCGTCTCGTGCTTTGAGCAAAGCTGCTCTTTGTCCCTAAAGGATTTGGAGTTTACGTGCGTTTAATCTCGTCTGCAGCGTTGCGACTACCTCAGCACCACAACTCTGCTACTCCAAGTTTACAGTGAAGTGTTATCTGCAGTGACAAATATGCTGAAAGGAAAACATAACCAGCCTAGATGGTATCTTTGCTTTACAAAGGCTGCTTGTGATGCCTGTGCTTTGACTCAAAACTCCCCGCGCATTGGCTTTTTAATCATGAGATCCCTTTTTCAGCACAGCATCGCAAGTAACAACTGCACTACAATGAGCCAGCTTCATAGATATGGGAATGTTTAGATTTCCCTGCCAGTGACTAAAGGCCTTTAGCTTTCACTAGCCAGTCCCAGCTCACATTGTTGTTGCCTGTTGATTTGTCTTCTCTCATTATTCCTTGACATGCAGCTCTCCACCCACGCCCACACTAACAACCCTCACACAAAGCGCATTGAGGTATTAACCAGGTTACAAGTTCAATGGAAAATTACACTAAGATTGTGCTGTGTGGCAATATAAAGGGACGGTATTCACTCTCCCAAAGAGCCTGTTAAAAACACAGCTGGGCTTTTTTTCTTTTTAAGCATCCTAACAAAAACAATTTTTAAAAGTCAGGCATGTATATGTGTGTGTATGTGTCTATACGTACTTTACATATAATTGCGACAGATAGACACAGGCGTGCATCACAGCTCCACTACTGACTGGCCTGATGCAAACTCCCCACTGGAAATTCTGCTGGATTCTGGAGTTCCTTTAGAGCATCCCCAGAAACCCGAGCTAAATAAACAACCTCCTCCTGCTCTCAGCTGCAATTAGATACGTGAACCTATCTTCTTTTTGTTAGCCCAAATTACAGGCTGGTCGAAGGGCTGAAAGTCTATAAAAACATTTCTTAAGAATCCCTCCTTATTGAAAACTGAAAATAAATTCAAATTAAAACTTAATGAGATTAACCTAACACAGTAACAAAATTTGCAACACCACACTATAAGGTTAAAAAGAAAATAGTATAATAAAGGAAATACAAAGGCTTTGGCATGGTTTTTACAATCAACAATGGTTAATTTTGATATGTAGTTGTGAACAACTTCAAAACACTTAAGTTTAAAACTCTTGCAAGCACTTTTAATTGATTAGGAATGAATTCTAGATGCACAAAAATGATTGGACTGTGAACAGTAGTACAACTATATCTAAGAACAATTAATTCTTGCCGACCAAAAAGAAACGTATGATGCATGAAAATGTGTATAAAACATCTATAGAATATTCTTGTCAAATATAAATGAAATTAACTTTATTATAGAAATCATTCTGGGAGATTTCTAGGGAAGACAAATACTTACATTTTGACATAAAACAAATTGGATTATATCGAAGACACAATCTACCTTTTATCTATCAAACTCTTTTCTTCATCGAAGTTCTCTCTTAACCCCTGTTTGCACATAGCTTCAGCCGTTAACAACCTTTGGAAATACCAACAGATATTTTTCTTACATAAATCTAGTGCGTATTGTTCCAGGTTTAATTATATGCAATGGAATGATACAAACTTGGAACATCAATCCATAATCTATGAACAGATTGGTAGAAGTATTCGATATATCTTGATAAAACTCTTAAATCCGTGGCAAAGCTTGTTGATCATGGCTTCTTTTTTTTTTTCTTTTCTTTTTTTTTTTAAACAACTTCATGACCAACACAGATCAAACATCCATCCAGTCTACATTGTTCTTTTTTTTTTTCATTATAACATACAAATGCCCATTTACAAATAATACACCAAAATGAATAAAAGTTTGGATACCAAAATGAAGATTTGTTCCAACTGATATAATGCCTTCAGTGTACAAAGGTCCATGTGAAAGTCTTTTCCATGTGTTACAGCATAGGGCACAGTTGCAGTACAGAAGTACTCTGAGAGCCATTCTTCCTTTATAAAATACTGCTGAACATCCAACTGTTGTCCATATAGTCATTTACGGAATTAACACATGTTTTACTGTAATCTTGGCCAGTATTGAGACATATCAGGTTCACTGCCAGGAACTTGAACTGGAACTGACACTCCAGGGGAAATGAGACCTGAAAAATTGAGGGGGGAAATGGATATTTTAGTTTTTCTATACATATCACAGGTTTTGCTTTACAGTTTCACAGATATGTGCTTGTACTCCAGTAAGTATTAAATTGCACCATCTATCAGCCTGCAGAATCAGGTGGGGAGTGGGGGGGTATATTTTAAAAACCTATGCACATCTCACTGATTTGTTGTTTATAAATAAACTGTCATGCTTTGAGATAAATGCCAGAGCCTCGGCTCATTTGTATCGGTTGGGAATCCAGCCCAAAGTACACTGAACATTTCTATTCTTTTAAAATGTGTCTGGCTTGCTCCTGCTTATGCTGACGCTTGCCCTTTTTTACTCTGTTTTGCCTTCTTATGCACAGGTTAGTATTTCTACAGGTTACCTGCCTTTTCGATAACTTCAAATCTTTACCAAAAAATAGCCTCTGACACAGACATGGTAAAAACACACCCAGTCCTGCAAACACTTTCACGTATACTTAACTTCACAGGTGTATCTCTGCTGAAATGTAACGGTGAAATAAATGCTGCTTTAGAAATTATACAGGGAAGATTTTGCGGGATGGGGGCCTCGTAAAGAACTTTCCACTGTACCCCTATTCACACGCCACCTCTATTAATCAGCTGTCTTTCATCTACCCCTCCAGCGGCAGCTTAAAAATCAGACTTTCTGCTCTAGCCCGCAAGGTTGTACGTTTTCATCTTCTGCACGGTTCGGCAGCTACTAAACCCGACAGAAAGACCTCTCCCAGCGATGGGGAGAGACTTCTCCCAGCGAACACATGCGAAAAACCCGACGGCCAGAGCAAGGAAGCCGCGCTGGCAGAAAGGCAGGAGGAGCGCGGGGCCACTCACCTGTGGAAGTGGTACCAGAGGTGCCCATCGGCTGGCTGTTCATGTGTGTCTGCATGTGAGGAGGGGTGTATGTATCATAGCTCCGTCCATTCACCGATGGACTGGTGGGCAGCATGCAAGAGTAGGAGGAGGTCTGGCTGGGTACTGGGGGCTATGGGAGCAAAGGACGAAACAGCGTTAAGGCGTTATGCTCTCCTGGATGGATGTGCCAGCCCTCAGAAGCAGCGTGCACAAGCGAAAACGAGCTTCATTTTCAGATTCGGGGAACTAGACGGAAAGCCCTGTTTAGGAGCTCAGCCAAGCAGCCCCCTCTCAGAGGTTTTTGGTCTACAGAAACGAACATGGATGGTCACCGGCGCCTTTTCAGACGCGCTTGGCAAGCAGATCCCTACATCTAGACGCTAACAAAGTTGTTGCATACCAAGGAACTAAAGCCTGACCGCTGCCCTTGTTTGTACTTATGTAGAAGAAATATGTCTCGTGCCATTTGCAGCCAGAGACAGGGCTGGCATCTTATGTTGCGTTTGGTGATGTAGCTAAAGGCTATTAGGGGTCTAACTAAAAATTACTCCACTGAGGCACACGGGCTGGTCCTGCAGCTGCAAGCGTGCTGCACATAGGCACAGATGATGAGCGGGTTTGGGGTGACGCACGTTGATCCCCCTTCAGAGCCTCGGTGACCCCAAACCCACGCATCGGTGCGTGTTGATCCCCCACCAGAGCCACAGTCGCCCCAAACCCATGCCAGCAGCATCCCAGGAGACCAGACATCTCCATTTACCTAAACTCCAACCCCTAAAACCCCGTCTGCCAGGGGGGAGAGCAGCGGGGGGCAGGGGTTGAGGGATGGCACGGTGCTGGGGAGGGACCCCACTCTGGAGGGCTGGGGGAGTGGGGACCAGTACAGCCGCGACATGGGGAGGCACTCGGGGGGGGGGCAGGAGGCAGGATGAGTAATTCCTGCTCCAAGCGCACGAGACTCGACACGTCTGCGCATATTTCCTCCGTCTGCACGTCCCTGACACGCCATCTCCAAAAATACTGACAGCCTCTGCTCTGGGAGAACCAGCAGCACACCGCGCATCCGCAGAGAGATGCCGACAGTTCAGCTGCCAGATCTCCCACTCCAACGTCGCATGGCCATCACGCCGTGGTGGCCACGTCGGCAGGACTTTCCAGAGCGGCTCACACATGCCAGGTCCCTGCCCAGGAGCCTGGCAGTGAATCAGGGGCCTCCTGCTTTCCCAAGGGTCCCCTCCTGTATCAGCCTTTTGATCTTTTGTCATCTGCTCTCAGCCCGCTGCCGGGAACGGCACTGCTGGCCTCCAACGTCACGAAATAGCGACCTAGCCAACGTCATTTCTTTCCGCGGACTTGCGAGACTCTAACTTTATTTGGTTAATTTTGGTTCAGCAATTAGTAACATAGTAATTGCCACAGCGAAGGAGTCAGGCTCTCTAATCTGCTCGCCTGTCTCCAGCAGTGGTCAATGCTGTGTGCCTCAGACAAAGCTGTAAAACTCCCGTAATTGGCCAGCACCTTACTAGGCCAACCCCACCATTAAAAAAGGAGGAATTTTGCATCTGAAAGGTCTATAGAAACAGACCCCAAAGGAATAGATTTCTTCCTAACCCAGCTGGTGATCAGCTAATGCTTTCAGGCATGAGGATTGACAGCTCTTGCAATTCTGGCTTAGCTGGCATAACCACTGGTGCTAATCACATCCTTCCCTCTCTCAGGTGTTCCTAATGTGCCGCCGCCACATCACCTACACCGAGAAGGTCGGATCCCTCCAGCAGCTTATTCGGGCAGAGTTTCCACAATACTGCACCAGTGAGCTCCATAGGTTAACCGCGGGGGGAGGGGGGGGGGGCGCAAAGTTTTTTCATCCCAGATTTGTTGCCTTGTAAATTTGTGGACCTATCTCTTTTAAAATTCAGGAAAAGTGCTTGTTGAGCGCCGGGCCTTACAGTGCCCCTTCCCTGTGATTCTCCCAAATAGGGCATCTTTCCAGATGCCGGGGAAGCCTTGGCTGCTGGTTTCCCTGCAGCGTGGTGTGGGTCCATAACTCACCCACCCTGCGGAGGAAGGGTCCCCACCCACTCTCCCGCACACCCCAGGGGCTGCCGAGTCCCGAGGCAGCGTCATGCCACGGCAACGGCACCAGACTTACTTGCATAGGCAGGTTGTTGGCCATGGTGAAACTAGGCATGGGCGGCAGCGCGCTGTACGTGTTTGTGAGCGCCGTGTCCGTTCTGCCCAACATGGAACCTGATGTGAAAGAGGAAACTATAATAGAATAGACAGATAGACGAACACATTAGTTTAACCACAATTACAATTGGCGACACAGTCTCAGCGTCTCATTTTCCCAAGAGGACGGCGGAACGCGAGTGGGTTGGTGGCATTTACCGGGGGTGGTCGGTTGCGGGATCGGCTGGTAAACGCTTGTGCTGAAACTACTACTGATGGGAATGTGGCTGGGAGTGTTGCTGGCTTGTCTTCGCTGGTTCCTCAGCTTCTCTTCCCTTCTCCACTTGGCCCTTCTGTTAGAAAACCACACCTGAAAATACAGCGTTTGAGAGACGTGAATGAGCTTACAAGGACCTCCCCCACATAACTCAAGGCCGTGCTGGTGGAAAGCTGGCTTGCAGCGTAGCAAAGCAGCGTGCAAAAGCAGACCCCAGCTGCCATTACTTTCCCGAAGGAGGAGAGTAAACAGGGGCTGCCCTGTGCTTTGAGAAACCAGGAATAACAAAATTAGAATAGTAACAGCAAAAATAATAATAGTCATCATTGCGCAGCAGCTCAGTACCTGTATCCTTGCTTCAGGCAGGTCTATTTTAGCAGCTAGTCTCTCCCTTGCAAACACATCGGGATAGTGGGTCCTCTCAAATTCTGCAGAAGGAAATCGTTGCATTATTTGCAAAGAGTTGATGTGGCTGACTGTAAAGTCAGAGTCGTTCCTGCGCTGCCTGTGCTCTAAATGCTCTTAAGAAACATCGCTGTAGAGGCAAAGCTGAGCTTTCTCTGTGTGTGTCTCTCGCTAAGGGGGTAGGCAACCTTGGGCGCAATCCTGCATCCTTCAAGAAGCAGTGAGGGCTTCTGTCTCCGCTGAGGGGGTCCCCAAGGCAGCCCTGACCCTGTCACCAAGAAGTGAAATGGCACATCGCTGAATAACAGCAGAAAACAAGAGCAAAGCTCTCAGCGGGTCAGAGGCAAGGTGCGCCCAGGCCGGTCAGGGAAAAGGGCACCTGCTTCCAGCCCCAGGCAGCAGCAGCGCTGGGGATGGGGAGCAACCGTGGGGCCAGGCACGGAGGGCTGCTGCCAGCCCCAGCTGCCTGCCCTCGCCTTCCCGGCGTACAGCAGCGCGGCCCGGCCAGGGACGTGGCACGGTCGGCGGGAGGAAATTTGTCCCCGGCGAGAGGAGGCCAGCGTGTAACGATGTTTGGGTATGACCTGCGCCCGAGGACCTTCCTTTTGAAAGCCTTTTAACGGCCTTTGGGTGCATATCACAGCCATCGAGGAATTATTTGGAGCTCACTGAATAAAAGAGCACGGAGGGAGACACGGACTTAAAAAAATATACATATCTATAAGGCACGTGAATGCCACGCTTCTGTTCAGCTCTTCGTCTAGCCAGGGCACATTTTGCTTTTCTCTCCTGCTCCAGCCCTAGGAAAATGTCACTCACCTTTCTCGAGGGCTTCGATTTGCTCTTGGGTAAAGGATGTCCTATTTCTCTGCAGCTTTCTTTTCAGCTGGAGTCTCATTTGGGCCTCATCTGAATCTTCTCCATTAGAGCTGATGGAGTTAGTGTTTTCCCCTCCGCCCTCCTGTTGCGGACAGCCATCTGCAGAACCAAGAGTCGGAAAGTGAAACGCAGGTACCCTTGTTTTAAGATCCCTATCAGAGAAATAACGCGATTGGAAACACGTTCAGCCATGTTTGCTGACAGCCTCCCTTACAAACATCTCGGGTATCAAAGCGATGTTGCACTAATCACATGAGTAACAGGGACGCATTTCAGTTTCCAGCGTTATTGTAAACATCGGAGGTGAGGAACTGCGATGGCCTGGTCTTCATTTCATTTTGTTTTTCCTCTGGAATAAGGCCTGCGTAAAAATACTTTCCCCTGAAAGTAATTCTTTCTGTGAACCGCTGCTGAAGTGCCATGGCAGTCTCCTCTGCCTGCTGCATTTATTTACCTATTGCTATATTTAAAATAGTGATGTTCAGTATTTCAGATTATCCATAATCAGTAATTCCTATCTAATCAATTAGGTGTTGATAGGTTTGCAGAAAATGCTATTAAGAAACCAAGCCAAGCTTGTAATCTTTTTTAAAAAATATTTATCCAGTTTTTATTTGAATTCTGCACAGTCAATTTCATTTTAAAGGTTGTGAATTTAGAAGTGCCTGCATTGTTCTGCAGTTTTATTCAACTATTGTATGAGTGTGCATTGCCTTGACACCTATTACTGAGCACAGCTGTAATTATATCATCACCAAGAACAGGCTATAATTGCTGAAAATGGAATTTTATATTTAGATAAAAGGACTGTCCATTCTTTGTAATGTGTTGCACCAGAGAAAAGTAAGATTTCTTTTAAAATTTTAACATGTAATTTTAAAAGAAATAGTAGCGAGTTCACCAACTAGCTAAATACGCTCTTCTGCAGCTGAACGTTTGGCATATCATTTAAGCGGTACATTCTTAATTAGGGCACTTCCACCACTTTTAACGTAATTTCTGGCCTTCGTTAGGGGCAAAGTTTCATCGTGCTCTGCTTGAGGCCGGGGCCGGGGCCCGGCTGGCTTGGCGGGGCTCTGCGGGCACCACAGGCCGGAGGAGCGGACCTTTCTGTCGAGGCGGAGAAGTCGTCCTCCCTAAATTAGCTCGCCCTCTCCTTTCAGAGCATATTTTTCGAGGCATTTTGATGTCGCATAAAGGGGGAGACGGGACAAGGGGCGCATGGGCTACTTATGCTAATTCCCTTGAAAAGTTACGCCAAAAATAAAGAACGACGCTCCCGCTACATCCTTTAAATATTGTGGGAAATCAACTTTAAAGTAATATCATTTATAATCGGCGAACAATGGCCCCGGCCTTCAAAGCCCGGGGGGAATTGTGACAGGATCTGGTGGGACCCTTTCAACCACTTTGAAATGTTTTAAAACCCGAACTTTCTCCCCCATTTAAACCCGGGGATTCAGCGGCCGTGGTCACCATATGGGCGGCCGCAGCCCCATTGAGGCGGCCGGCGGCGGGTGAATAGCCGGGGGGGCGGGGGGGGCCGCCTTTCAGGCCCGACACAAAGCCGCCCGGCCCGGGGAAGGCGGCGGCGGCGGGGCAGCCGCCCTGCCAAGCGCTGGTGGCAGCGCCGGGGGCGGCGGGATAACCTCCGCCCCCGCCCTCATCCATCACTGTCCGCACCCCCCGCACGGCCGCGGGCCGGGGGGGACCCAGGGCAGCCGGGGGGGGCGCCGGCCGG
>JANZLQ010000022.1:21251583-21273071 GCA_026212715.1 Elanus axillaris | reverse complement strand
GAGATCCTTGGCACAAAGAAGAGATACAGATATCAGCACAGTTGCAGACAGATTATGAGGTTTCGGTCTTAACCTGCCCCCTTTTCGGCCTCTCGCCTCGCAGATTGTGCGGGAAGCAGCCTGCCTTTTAATCCAAGTCAGAAATGGACCGGGATGCATCCTCAATGCAACTAACTGTTTCTAAAAAAAAGACCATCTGGTAATTGTCTTCCTTTAGATCTTCCCTTAATTATGCTTTTAATTAAAGATGGTTCAAGGCATTGGACCACATGAAGGGCAGTAATTACAAATTACATTACAAACCCAACAGATGTAGCTCTATCTGCTGGGAAAAAGGTACCGGAATAAAATTTGACTAAACTTTAGGATAAATTAATCCGCTGCCTTGAGAACAGAAGCACATTTTTTATTATGCAGGCTCTAGCCAGGATTTAAGTTCTCTGTCATGATTGTTTTCATATTTCTTTGACATCTATTGATTTGGAGGCAGCTGCAAGGCTTTGTCACAAGAGAGAAGAGCAGTCACAATATATTAGCTTGATGGCATAACTCGAATATGAGTAGGAAGGATAGAAACATGACAGGGAGCCACGTGACCAAGTGATGGGTCTCCAACAAAATAAAGAAATTAATTTTTAATAAAAAGCTTTAAAAATACCACAGCTAGTGCAACAGCGAGGGAACGACAGAACTTGTTAATTATGTTGGAGTCTCTGAAATTTACCCCTGAAGACTAGCAAGGGACAGGCTTTTCATTTCCAGTTCGGACTTGTGCACTGGGCAGAAGTCACAAGGAGCAAAGCCCCTGCACTGGGCGCGCTCGGCTGGAGCCCACCCTGCCCCGGCAGCCAGCCCTGGCCTGGGGACGCCGGGACACCCGGGCACGGTGGCAGGGCTCCCTTTTCCCCACCAGGCGCTGGAAATGAGCATCCCAGTTTGCCCACGATCCGCTCAGAGGCAGAACTCTGAAACCCCAAGTGGAGTTAATGTAAAGCCCCCTCGGTGAGTGGACGCAAAGCAATGCAGACCTGATAGCCTCTGTAATGAGGGAAGGCAGTGGAGGCTCAAAGATTTCCAGGAGGAATATCGCCCCACTAATCTGTGGTCACTGATGGCTCCAGCTAAGCTACTTATAATGCATATTGCAGGGCTGCAGGAATACAGGCGTATGAACTCTTTTAAAATGACCTGGTTTGCAGGGGCTGGCTGGCACATTGGGAGGAGATCAAGAAATTACAGGCACAAGGGTTTATGAAACCCCGTTCTGGTTCAGTGGATAAAGACATCACTGACGATCAAGGGGCTGTTTTTAAGTCTACCTCCAGTTCAAAGTATGCGCCTCTCCCGCATTTTGCCAAAATCCTGTGCTAAATGTATAACTGGGAGCTCAAAGTATTTGAGCAGGTTTGGGCAAGGTAACAGAATTTCCCTGTCTGGGGGAGGCTGTTTGTTAAAAGCAGTCATTGAAGTCAAGCTGGAGAGCAGGGACAGTGAGGATTCACATGTCAGACGCTCCATCAGACCATTAAAAAGAAATTAAGTTGGGACGTTTTGTCTTCCCCTCTCTCAACTCCACTTCTGTGGGAAAATCACAACAAAAATCCAGCCAGCGCCTTAACGTGGGGGGTGAGGCTGTCTCCCCTTCAAGCTGCAACACAGTCTGCGACGCCTTCGGCATCACTCAAAGGTGAAATTGGACACAGGAGGCTTTGGGTTCGAGGCTGCTCAGAGTTCCCCCTTTTCGCCTGCAACCACTTGCACCTGCACCCCCCGAGACCTTACCGACTGTGGGAGCAGTGCAAGGGGAACCCCGAACACTCGGACTAAATGAGCGTGGGGTCGTATCGTGTCTTGGCTTCCCTCTCACACACGCAGACACAAATGGTGATGCTCTTCCCGTCCTGTCTCAGGCTTGATTTCCAGTGTGCCTCTGCTGGGCTGAGCACGACAGGACCTGGCCCAGCTGCTTTCAGCCCCAGAAGACGCCGCAGCACAAACCAAAGTCAGATTAACGCACACACGCAGCCCTTGCACCTGACCTCAGCTATACATTCACACTTTCACACACCCTCCATTAACAGAGTCCCATTTTTTTCCTTCTGAGGAGCACTAACCCCTGTTAGCATCTAACCCATTTTCTTACCAATTTCTGGACTTCATCCTGCGTGCGGTGGAGAAATGTGAACAGCTCCTCTTGGCTTCTCGGGGCCCTCGTGTCAGGAAGGTAGTTATTTGGACAGACCTCTTCAAATGCCTCTTAATCAGCCGACTCCGGGTTTCCAATAATACTGTAATTTATGATTGCCAAGTGTCAGTAGGTATGGTTACACAGATACAATGTGCAATACAATACAGCTCCTAGACTCTCATTTTGTTTCAAAATGAGCAAATATAATACTCCTCTATTTGTTCAAATTTTAGCCCTGTATTTTGCTATAATTTTCCACTTTCTAAAAGTGACCCTGATGACAAAATTCCGTATCAGAAATGCAGAATAATTTCAGGTTTAAAAATGATGCTACTGTGAAAATTACATATGCTATCCAGGAAAACCTATGTATATAAAGCAACTGGTCAATATAAGATTATAGATCTTCCTGAAAAGCTCATGCTGCTTATTTGTATGGAAACTTTTTGTATGGCTTTGCATAACAGCAAACAAAAACTTTTGCCCCAAATTGCAATAGTGTTTTTAGATCGGATGCAATATAGAATATAAATTTATTGAAATGTATTTATACCCTGTCTTTGTATCTATATCTTATATTTATATTCTACATGGAATAGAAATGTATTTAAGTAAATCCATATATATAATATGTTTATAGTCTATATAGACTACATAGAAATAGATTTCTATAATACTCCATTTGTGATTTGATTGCTCTGCCTGTGGCCCCATGTGTCGCCATTCAGAAAGGATGCAATGTGTTACTGGACAAATGTTTCTTTGTGAAATATGTGAAAGGCTACAGATGTTTCACTGATCTGCTGGGTGAATCTCAGACCCTTTTTGGTGATGTGGTATGTACTTGTTTACATAGCAAGGAAGCAAGTGAGGCATGCTTTTCTTTGAGTTGCGAGACTCACCAGATATAAAGTTAAAGCCATATACACAGCTCTGGCTTTCACAGGTCTGATCCAAAGCTCGCTGATGTGATGGACAAATTCCCAGGTCCACATGATACGGTCACTAGGGCGAAATCACAGCTTGCACAGTGCATGATGGTGTTTCTGTCAATAACTGAATACCGCAGTTTTTATTTCTATTCTTCTTTCATGATCAATACTGAGCACATAATTTTTTTCCTATTGTAGTCTAAAATTGAGCTTTTTCTTGAAAAATGAGAGTCCTTACAGCTATTTAGTGTGGAGAATGTACAGTCTTATATATGAATTACGTGGTTCTGGGTGTCTGCCTGGTATGTTGGGTAGGGATTGAAAGCAGATAGCAAATGAAGTATGTGGAGAAGTCTGCGTCTTTAACAGTGTATCTCACAGCCATGATCGTTATTGACGTGTGAATCGTATTTCATGCAGTAATGATGTTGCATAAACTAGCAGTTTCAGAGGTGTAGAATAGATGCAATAATGTCAGCCTTTTTCGGCGCAGAAGAGCCTATTCCTTGGAGTTTCTCTGAGCTGATGTTGTCTGCGGCGGGTCATGAGTTGGGAACGTCTGTGTGATTTACAGCGGCAAAACCTAGCTCTGCAGGTCAGTCTAAGTGACCAGAAAATCCTTCTGTAAGGCTGTCATGCACTTTGTGAAGCCATGTTTTTAAATGTGTGTATGGATGGAATATTGTAATTTTTCTCCAGTTTTAAAGATGGATTGTCTCAATAACACATCATCATAGCAAACAAAGGGTGAGAAAATAACTCTCTCCGAGCAGAACAGAAGCAAATTTAACACTTCCAAAAAGCACTTACAATTACTTTCCTGGACATAGCCATATCATGTTTTTAAGGTGTAATATTTTGGAGTCCAGTTCCTGTTAGACATTTGTGTTAGGCACTGTATTTGGGGTATACCTTGCTCAGTGGTAGCAGCTTCATCTGTAGTGGGTCAGATATTGCAGGCTTTACATGGAGACTGGAAAACTGACCATGCTGCACCTCTGCCAGCATGTTTTTTTCAGTTAGGTTAGGGAATAGATTACAATTTGGGTAAAGAAAGAACATCTATTGATATATTAATCTTAGAGTAAGTGGGGAAATCTTGAAGCTGCTGTGGTGTTTGGAATGACAGAAATACTCCGTGGGGACAATATCCAGGGTATTTGTGGGAATTCCTAGTAATTCCAGGGTATGTCTATTATATGGCTTTTCATTGTTATACCCCCACATTATCTGTGCGTGTATTAGATCTTAAAGATTAACTGAAATCTGAACGTTTCTTTGTACATTTTTACTTTTTCTGATTAATTTAAAATGGAGATGTTTGAGACATTGTTAGGAAGTTTTCCCTGCTTTCTTTAGCCAATTATTCAGTTGTCCTTAGTGAGTTGCAAACCATTTCTTGTAAACATTTGCATTGCATTGAAGTGCAGTGACATAAAACATTGTGTAAGCGTGTACATTTGGAGGACTCTGTGTGTGCATGCGCGTGTGCATTCACACACCTCTACACAGGGCCCCTCAGTTTTCTGGGTTTCTCGGAAAGAGAATCTCTTTTTTTGTTACAAGGACACGTTTATCTGCATACAATCTGCTGTGGGGCAAGGATGTCAAAGGGCCAACACTATGCGTGCAAACTCTAGATAAAGATACAGCAGGACAGGATTTTTTCCTGTATGTCCATTCTTACAAACAACATTTACATTTACTTTCACATCACCATCTCACCAAACCTGATCAGGAATGGTACCTATGCTTGTAGAATACAAGTGGATTCCAAAACAAGGCAAATTTGGGGCAAAGCGAGAACGTTCACAGGTATTGAAACTGTTCTCTTTTTCTTGTCTTAAAAAAGAAAACAATGTTGGTCTGTCTGCGAGTGTCTGGCTGTTGATCAGTGGGGTATACCGCAGTGGGGTTTTGAAGGACCCACACGTGGTCCTGAGCCTTCTCAGCTGGGCAGCGGCAGAGCACTCTCTGCTTACATTTACTTGTACACGGTTTCCCCAATGAAATCAGAAATCCAAAAGCAAACCCCATCACTCAGGGACAAAGTATAGATTTGTCACACTCCTTGGAGGACTGAGAATCCTAAAATCAATGACTGGATTACACTGATCCGTATTTGCAGATGTCTCATCTGCAATAGATACAGTATTGATAGGTTGCTTCATTTTACTGAAGCATTTCAGATCACCATGTGAGAAGGCACAGTGAAACAGTAATTACATTTTCTGGTGTGAAAAATACTTCTTAAGGAAGCTGAAGCCATGGTGTTTGATGTGGCTGTAAATTGCTGCTGCCTCCTGCAACATGTCTGAGCATACATTTGATTACGATATTACTGTGCTACATATGTTTTTGGAGTAACAACCATACATTTCTGATTCGAGGACTGGGATGGAGACACATATACCTGCACATACACGCATGTGTGTGTGTGTAGACAGGGAGACAGAGCCTTTCCTGGAGATGTACATTTCAAATATTTGATGCTGCTGTTTCACCACTCATTTCTCCAGGTACTCGTACCCACCTAAATACTGTGATGTAAAAAATGCCATGAACAGTGAAATTGGTAGGACATTAAAAAAAAATCAGGACTGTAATATTTTATGTTATATTTTATGAGTAATAGGACTTTACATCACCAGTAATAGTGGGGTTTGGGGGAGTAAGGGGATTGTGGCCTGGGTATAAATTGCTTTTTAGAACTGATATTGTTAAATACAAAGAGTTAGATGATACAGAGCAGTGAGCAATTGCTACATGAATCAAACAGAGATCCGTATTGAGCTAAATAATATGTGATTAATACAAACCATATCTGGCAGAAGTGTGCATCATAGCCCAAAGCCAGATGCACACCTAGATGTGAAAACAAGAGACTAAAGCTGTGTGGAGGAAAACTTAGTCTCTCTGAGGCTGATGGAAGTTTAGGTATTGCCCCCCCCCCTTTCCCTGCCTGCTGCTTGGTGTTCTACTGCAGTCATCACTCGATCCACAATCTGCAGGTAAAAGGAAAGAGACATGACTCAGATATTGCAAATTTTGCAGATTTTGCACTTGGTTGTCCAGATTTTCCAGGCAATAACGTGTTTTTCTAAGGGTTTTTCATGAGGTCTCAGCATCCTGCGTGATTTCTCTCTGAGTCACATTCCAAATCCCCCTATTTAAACAAAAATCTTCCCCTTACTGTCAGGTTTTGACTAACAGCCATAACATCCTCAGATGGTTGTTTCAGAATCTGCTGTACAGCTTGTGCACAAACACGCAGCTTGCATTCATGAATGTGTGTGTCCCAGGCTCTTAAATTCATGAGGGTGCAATGGAGGCTCAGGTACATCAGTAGGTACTGAAATTCTTAGATAATAAAGAATTCACAGCAGCTTTATAACTGATTTTTTTTTCTTGTCTTCAGCCATGCCTTTAGCAATGCTTATTGCACATAGTCATATTCTTTGCATATTTGGAGGAGTAAATTAAGCATCTATGCTACATGTACAACTCTTGGAACCTATGCACGAAGCAAGATAAAAAAAGGATGTAGAATTAAGGGAGTGTTACATTTTCCCTAAAAATATTATCCAGAGAATAAAGCTAATACAACTGATGTGCTTTATAGCAAATAGGTATAACCGAATTAATTACTTTTAGATACCACTCTAGCTGTTGCAGTCTGAATCAAACCAAACCACTGAAAAAAAGCTGTGGTAAAGGGAAGAACCATCAGTGAAGGAGAATAGACATTGAGAGGGGAAAGTCTAATGAAAGGAAATCCCATATTGACAGATTATGTAGAGCAGAAGGAGACAGGGTAGAAAAAACGCAGTCAAACACACACAGAAATATGCTGTTTAGCAGGAGGGGGCAGCTACATCAGCCAGCTCCAAATTGTACGATTTGCCCTTCCCCTAAAATGTAAGGCAAGCTCTCTTTAACACAGACAACTTTCTGGAGCCCCAAATCCTTGGGGGGAAAGGCACAAAGGGAACAAATGCAGAGCCTTCAGGGAGCTCTAAGCCATGTACAGTCCACCTGCCCGCACCCCAGCCTGGCACTTCTTCATGGGTCCCACAGATCCAATTTGGGTTGATTTGGACATGAGGTGCTGCCCGCCCATCTCAGCCCGAGAGCGTGGGACGAAACCTGCAGCCACCTCTGACAGCACAGGGGTGGCCCAGCCAGGCTTTAAGACAATTCCTTTGCAATTTGTCCCCGAGACAGACTGTTTGCTGGAGTGTGGCGATGGTCCTTGAGGGGTGCTTCTACAGACCCTGCTCCTAAAAATATTCTGCGTGTGCTTTTGCAAGGGATTTCACTGGAGTTCTGAGCTTCCTCGCTGTACGCAGAGTTAAGGCTCTGCCTGAATCTTTGCAGGCTCAGGGATCTGTATCTTAATTATAAAGTGGCATCCATGGATGTAACTGATTTTGGGGTAAGAAAAATCTTTGTGTATCACAATTAATGAATGCATATGGTAACAACAGAGCAAACCAGCCCTTGCATTACAGAGCTTAGAAATGAACTGGACTCAGTTAGGTTCCATAGGCTGTTTTGCAAATGACTTTTGTCTCATGTTGCATGAAACAATTTTATTTTACTGATATGAGATACTCGAAATTAATAAAGACTCCCCCAGGAGCTGGTGTTTCCTTAAATATGTTGCTTTTAGCCACTAATCAGCCATCTATAAATCAATCACCTGAGGAAATTCATTGAGAAAACTGCAGAAGTACATTTTTGAGCACAAATCTCTCTCTCACTCAATAGAATGCTGGTGTTTTACGAAGTGTTTTTTACCTCCAGGAATAAAACATTGCACGCATTAATTTTGCACATTTTTAATTATGTTTTATTGCCCAGCAAAGCATATCCACAAATATCCTCACATATATAGAGAGCTGGTATCGTGGCAGAGCAGGTCTGTGCCTGTGTCTGAAGGGGTCACTGAAAACTAGACGTGCAAGTTCCCAAACTGCAGCATAAGCTCGCCGAATATTAACAGCAGTTTATATAGGCTGCTTCAGTGAGGGTATGTGCAAAAATGTCTTCCAGCTTGCACGTAAGTGGTAAAAATACAGAAAAATATTACACAGACAGCAACTCCTTTTCAAACATGAATGCCATGGTCACAGTCATATAATCACTTTGGAAGGCTCTTTGGCAATAGGTTTGTTATATGGATTAAAAGCCAGAAAAGTGCAGTGTTAAATAGTGTGGCCGTACCCTCTCAAGCACAAATCAAGGCATGATATACCAGGAAAACATTTTTCTATGAAGTTAAGAAGGTTTTCGTAGATGTTCAGTGTCCAGGACCCACTTGAAAAACCCTTGTGCCTGATTTTCAGGAGCTTTGTGCCCCTGCCCCTGGGATGGGGAGAGGCTCTGGATCAGGCCCTGCATGAATGCTCCTGAAAGCTGTTAGCACTGGCAATTTTCATTTGCTATGAAAACTTGACATACATATATATAAAATGCAATGGAATAAAAGGAAGAGCCCAGATGCTGTCTCAAAATTGTAAAGTGATTTCTTATTTTCACTTGTATCTGCAAAATGTTATCAAAATATTAGCTACATAGGGCAACAGGAAAGGGAATCAGCCTTGGAAGGTCTTAGACTCATGAATGATTTCCTCTGGCACCAAGAAAACCTACTCACACCTCCAACTTTAGGAAGAGTGAATATACTCACAGAAATCCCCACTAGTCTCTGCCCTGAAGCCAGCTTCTTAACTTTAGGATCACTTTTATTTAAGTTTCTTACACTTCAGCAAAATGCAGCAGAGCTTGACAAATTAATTTTGCGAGAGAAAGTCTGCTACAACTTGTTTGCTTTCTGGGTTTGAAATGGAGACACGGTGGAAAGCATTCCTAAAAAAGAAAAAAAGATTTTTTCACCACAGTTAGGGTAAATTTTGCAAAGACTGTAGCACACCGTTGTCTACACAGGCAGATATTTGCACTGGCTAATAAGCAGCATTGTTAAAAATCTGTGTATACATTTCAGGTGCATTTCAGTTATTTGGGCTTACAGATTTTACCTTCTCAGGCAAACAAAAATTTTATTTTTGTAAATAACGGTTTTTTTTAATACAAATTTACAATTAGCTTTTGAATAGCAAGAAAGGGTTATTAGAAACTAATGAATTCTGTCAGGACCTTGAAATTATAAGTATGCACTGAACTGGATCGCTCAGTTTAATCTCCAGTGTCTTTGACTTCACTAAGTAGGTCAGACCAACAGTGAGTACAGATGTCATAAAATAAGGTTAAAAATCCAAGCAAAAATATGGAAAACGTGATCCCCAAACTCTGCAACTCAATGAATACTTAGAAACCCTCAAACCCATTCTTGGGTAAGAAGCCATATCCGCAGAAGACCTAACTATGTTCTTCTAAAGAAACAATTCAGAGACAGCTGTTGGTAGCAGAGGCCATCTAAGGAGAAATGAGATTATATATGGGTTCATTAGGACTCTGTCCTTACTTTGCGCAGAGGGTTGTCTGCAGACAGTGGGACGGGTCAGGCAGGACAGACATGTGTCCTTGCGAGTCCCTGTCCTGAATCTCGGAACTGCGCTTGAACAGCAGGAGCCGTCTCAGCCATCCCCGGGAAAAGGGGCTCGTTTCTGATTTAGGCTACCAAATGCTATGAGGACCTCCACAGAAAATGATTTGCTGCCTTGGTGCTGCACAAAAATATCCTGAATATATACCATGCCCATCCTCAGGGGTCCGGTATCATGGTAGCTGAAATGGGATCCGGGGCACAAGGCAGTGCTGGGGACGTGCCCAGCCTGGGAGGGCACAGTGTTTGTACCCCAGGCTTGCGGTGCTGCCCGCTGCGGGGACAGGGTGTGACAGGGTAGGCACGGCCCAAAATGTGACCCAGCTTGGCATGTCTCGAGATGTGACTAGGTTGGCATGTGCCATGATGCAGCTGAGAGCAGCCTCTGCCCGGGGGCAGGGCCGGGAGAGGGCAAGGGCGATACCTGAGTCACGGAGGTGTCACTGGGTCACCTCCGTCTGCCGTCCCCAGCGGGCACGGGGCGCAGCCCGGGCACTGCCCTTCCCATGGGACCTCCTGGGCAAGGCGGCATCTGGGCAGGAGGCACTGGTCCCGGCTGCCTGGGATTGTCCCCAGCCGGGGGACAAATGGGTGGCACCGGGAATCAATACACACAAATAATTTGTAAGGAGACTTAGACCGTGAGGGTGCTGATTCAAACCTGCAGAGGGTCTGGGCAGGGAGAAGCACACCCCGGTCAGTGCTGGCCCATGGACATGTTGTCTGGACTGGCTGTGGTGCCTCATCTTGCCTTCTGAAATGGTTCGTCAGTGTCCTTTCTTAAAATTGTGGAAAGACTATAAGAATAGCACATTTAGGGGTTCCCTCTGTCTCCTACTTTTTGAGGTTTCCTCCCCAGTCAGAGGGACCGGAAACGCATCCCTGAAGGAAAACTGAGCTGCTCACAGAAGAGCCTGACCCTGGGAGCCAGACCCCAAACAGCAGCAACTATCATCCGGCTCCTGAAAACCTGCCAGAGCCAGGGGCACCAGCAGCTTCGGAAGAGGCTGGCATTTGTGCTGGAGCATCACTCCATGCCAGCAGCGTCCCGGTGCTTCGGGGTGGGTTTCCTCAAACTTTCGTCTTCCCATGACAGAGGTGGGGGAGATGTGGGAGGTGCTGACATAGGATACTGATATGGGATGCTGGTGAGGATACGTCCTGCCTACGTAACGCCACACGCTGAGGCTGGCCGTTGCTCCCTGAGGCCGGAGGAGGCCTGTGGGGAGGATGCCCCAAACTGGGACTGACCCTGCAATGTCACGGCTGCAGGCGGGTGCCGTGGGCCAGGTGCTGGCAGCAGCGAGCGTTCCCGGGGACCTGTCTGTGCCCAATCCTCTGCCCTGAGCCTGGTTTCAGCTGTCGCTGTGGTGGGAGCCGGCGTGAGTCCAGGTCGCCCAGGCTGTCACCCTGGTTTGCTCTCACTGCAGCGCTTGCTGCCACCTGCCAAGCAAGTGGCATAGGGGAGACAGCAGATAATGTGCTGTATTGTGCTCTCCCAGCACCTTTTTCTTTTCCACAATCTAGCCATTGTGCACGTTTTATCACGATTAAACTCCAGATGAACATCAAAGGGAAAGAAGTTCATCAAAACAGGAGTGAAACAAAAGGCTTTTAAAGCACGGTTATCGTGCACCAAGCAATGCTTTTCAAAGGCAGAAAAGTTCACGTTAAATATAGACTACCTTACTGGCACTACTTTAATGGCAAGAGCACCCAGGCGACCCTCAGCGCCATCCGGCAGCTGTACTTGTTGCTGGAGCTATTACAGCAAATCCCTCTCCATTTTTGAGGCTCTGTCATGCGTGGGTGCTGGAGCTGGCTGAGGCCACTGGTGTGCAGAGAACAGCCAGCAATGGCCTGGGAAAGCACATGCTTTATTCATACAAGTGAGTGGCACTTTTCTGCTCAAAATATAAATAGTGAATGTTTTTTCTAATGAAGTGCTCTCTAATGACAGTTGGGAGACTTTGCTTTTCCCCAGGAATAAATGCTGGGAACTCAAATAACCAGGAGGATTTTTGCAATTTACAAACATGTTTATAAGCTATAAACTCTGTAAAATGTACTGGCCGCTAGAGAATTTTAAAATCCGGTTGCAGCTCATGAGCAAGCTCATTTTTTTTACTAAAATGTGAAAAAAGAACGACTGGGAGATGGGGCGAGGGAAAGGCTGGTTATGGGATTAGCACTTCTTGCCTGGGGAAGGTAGAGCGGGTCTCCTTAGGAAGAAGTCCTTTACATAACGTCACATTGCAAGAACAAGTCTGAGGTCTGATCCAAAGTCCTTGGCATTTGGGACAAGAAACAATGGGATTTTAAACTCACAAATACATATTTATTACTTGATTACTTACATTTTTCCCTTAAACTGGAATATTTTTTCATTAGGAAAAGTTGACATCTTCCCATTTCCCATTTAGTAATTGCTCCAGTGAGATAAAGCACAACAAAGTGGAGCAGAAGGTAGAAATATTTCACCCATCAGTGAAGAAAATGAATAAAATTCACAGTCTTGGAGACAATAAAGAATATATATATATATATTTTTGAATATCTGTGGAGAAATACATTGTTTATGGATTTGGAGAACTAGATCATGGGAAAAAGAGAAAATGCCGCCTATTTACCAACGCTGCAATCACTGCCAGATTCCCGTTGAGGTGGTGCTCATTTTGTGCCAGAAAGACAGCATATTGCACAAAGCAATTTTCATTCTCAACTCTAGGTAAGAAGTTTGTTACCATGGCCTTACAAGGGGATCGATTTATTCACCCCAAAAGTGGAAGCCTGAGGGAGATGGGCTGTAAGGTCTGTTTTGTGGGTGAGGTGGGTACAGGCCACTTTCTCTGTTAAACCTACAAAGTGAAAGGTTTTGTAGGCAGAGTGAGTACATCTGTTTATCTAAAATGACACCCTTGCTATTAGTAGCTAGAAAAGCTGAAAGGCAACAAATCCAAATAAAAATCAGAAAGGGAAAAAGCCTCTTAAAGTCTTGCACTATCAAAGGCAGCCATGCCCTCTCCTCTAGCTTATTTTTAAAAGCGACCCATGCAGGGAATATATGTGCCAAAGAAATCCACAGGCTGAGGGTATTACGTGGTGTGATCCAGACAAAGAGGATATTTTTTTGTAAGTCCATATAAAGCTGAACGCAAAGATAATCCACAGCTACAGAAAGCCTGCAGGTCGCTACAAAAACCCCAAGAAAGCCTCTGCAAGAAGGGGTAAACAATTAACAGAAATTTTAAATCGATGCGCTGTCACCTTAATAGCCAGCAAAGTCAGCTAAGATGGGTGTAATATGATGAGACAGTTTAATTCTTGTTATGACATTAGCTGCAGACTTTTACAACAGCTGAAAATGCTGGAGTGAGAAGAGTTTCCAATTATCACTGAGCTACGATACACAGCTCTGGATTAGACCAAGGCATGAACAAGGGCTCCTCAGCCTGACAAGCAACATGCAACAAAAGCCGCAGAAGTTTCCAAAATCCGATAAAGATTTTTTCCATCTCTCCTCTTGCCGATACGTTTTTGAAAAGGTTTATTTTAGATAAAGTAAGACCATTTTCAAGAGCCTGGCGATGAAACCAGCTCCCAAGCTGTGTGTGATACAGTATTATATATCATAAATCCGTACATCCCAGAGGTGAACTGAACCAATCTGAAGCGATTCTGTTTTCCCAGCATTAAGCTTCAAAAAATTAAAAGTCACCCAGGCTTGAAGCGCAGATAGACAGGTAATAAGCCATGACAGCACTTCACGGGAATCCGCAGGAATAGGCAAGTAGGTCTGGGTGTCAGCCATATAAATATGATCATCAGACCCAAAGCTCCGAATAATACCGCCAAGTGTGAGCATGTCAATATTAAAGGCAAGCGGGCTGTGAACAGGGGCCCGAGGCAGCAGGGAGTTCAGTGGATGGCCTGCTGGCTGGGGAGGCTGTGCCCCTTCCCCAGAGAGGGGCTAAGCCAGTCTGAAAATGCAGATCCCTGAGCTCGGAATGGGCTGTAATTCACACACTGGTGGGAAGTCTTTCCTTCTGGGTAACACGGAGCAGTGCTCACTGGCAGGGGATTCTTTTTTCATGTTTTGGGATGGTTTTGCCCCAGTTTTATTTCATAGCTTGGTTTTGATCTCTCTCTCTTTTTTTTTTTTCCGTAAACCTTGCAAGAACGACATTGGTCCTGGACCCTGTGTACAGAGAAGGATTTATCATGCCAAGCCATGCACCTCCTTCATGGCTTTTGGCAGTCTCTTGGCGGCAATTGCAAACACAAGAAGTAGCTGGGACATTTGAAATAGCGACTCTTTAATGCAAAGGTGGCTTGTTTTGTATCGCTCATGTCATGTTGCTCTGTCTTTTTTAGTATTGCTTTTGGAAAAATGGGTCACCGTTTCCTTTTCAGATCATAAAGAGAGAAATCATTTTGTCAGGCCTCCCCCTGTAGAGTGCTTCTGGGTTTCGTCCGTGTTATTTCCTGTAGCTGAGAATATAGGGTCTAGAAAGGAGAAAAGCAGCCTGGTAAGAAGATAACTGGGGAAAGCCCCACCCTGAGCTAGAAAAGGTCTTTGCTGAAAAATAAATTATAATTCACTAAAATGCCTTTTCCAAGCTCCTGAAAGCCCCGTGAGTGCTCCACATTCACTGATTACATCCCAGAAGTCTGTGTCCCGTCCTGTTCCTCCCCACCCCTCCCCGCCCTGGCTGGGTAAGGCCTTTCTTGAAAAATAAGTAATTTCTTTCTAAAACGCCTTTTCTGACTCTTTTAAAAACCCTGTGAGTGTTTGCAAAAGTCACCCCGGGTGGCTTAGACTGCAGAAAGCAGCAAGGGTCCTGCTGCCCCGCTAAGGAGAAAGAGGATGTCACAGAGGGAGAAAAGCTGCAACACCACTCAAACCCCCCAAATCTTAGCAGGGAAGACCTGTCTGAAGTCAGTCCTCATTTTTTCTTTTTCAGCTGTCTTTATCTGGCAACTCATTTTTAAAAAGGTTGACCCAAAAAGTCGCTGTGTCATGCAGTACCTTATTCTGCATGATAAGGTAAGATAATTTCTCATTAAAATGGTTGGCTTTCAACCTCCTCCCTTCCCTGGTGAATGAATGAATAAATAAATAAATAAATATGCTTGAATATGTTCTGGAAATGCTCTCTCTGCTATTTGCAAAGCAGAAAGGAAAGCTTTGGGTTTGGCACATGCTGCCCTCTCCCAGCCACTTTTGGGCCAGTGGGCAGCTGAGGGGTGGCCGAAGGGTGGCTGAGAGGTGGCCAAAGGATGCCCAAGGGGTGGCCATCTCCTTGCAGGTGCCCTGTGTCCTGCAAAACACTCCTTACCTGCTTGGCTCTGAGCTCAGCCCCTTCACACACAGTTTCACTACCCTAGTGCAGCCTGCAAAACTCTCAGTTCAGGATGTCACTTGCTGTCTGCTCCTCTCCCAAAAATTCACCTCCAGCTTTTTTATTCTGTGATGCCAAATCCCTGGAGTGAAAAGGGGCTTTCATGCCTTTATATGGAATTGCAAACCTGTATTAAGCCTCAAAAGATGTTTTTATCAAAAAATCTCAACAGCTGCCAAACTATCATTACGCATTTAGTCTTAGACAGGGGATTTTTCTGGATCTTCCCTCCTGACCCAGTGATAAAGCCAAGTTGGTTTGAGATTGAAGATTCATTTATCTCTCCTTGGCAATTATCTCTATTACTGCCCACAATCCTTCCCAATCTTTTTAAACAACATCCTGCTATTAAAGCCACTTGGCAAGCATTTAAAGCCCTGGGATAAGTTAACCATGCACAAAATATCCCACTTGGGGAAGGACCCAGCTATAAAAATAAATGGTTTACGTTCTGAAGGCCATGGTTCAGGATGAGTATTCTTCATTTGTGAAGAGAGGTCATCATTGCTGACAATAAAATTATGTAGGACCTGATCCTCCCCCACTGAGCTCAATAGCAAAATCCCTCCTGATTTCAATGGTGTTTTCCGGGGTCAGTCGCCGGGAAAGCCGACATTCCACAAAGTTGCTGAAAATCTATAATTGGATATATTAAGAGGGCTTTCAAAGAGATGTCAGATTTGGAGGCTTAGTGTAAACCATGCTGCAAAGGGGATCATTTCCTATAACCGAATCAGTAAAGCTTTTTTTTTAACGTCATTTTTCTACTTGATCTCTGATGGCAGAAAAGCTAAGCTCTGGAGACTCACCATCAGTGCAGAGGAGGTGCTGAGACAACTGGCTGGAGGGTGAGCCACTACCTGGTGGGAAAGATCCTGCCAAGTGACCTGGTGTAAGCTGCCAATGTGAGGGGTGTAATCCTGCAAGCGTTTGATCCAGTGGCTTTGCTTACACTATGGAGGTAACTCGTGCGTGTAAGTACTGGAATACAGATCCCTTATTTTCATGGGGTTGCTGGTCTCCTGTCACAACACATCTCTTTGGGAGATATGATTGAGAGTTTTGATGAATTTTGCCCTGCCTTACATGTCTATATTTAGTAAAATGAAGCTTAGTTTGTGTCTTTGGAACGAGATATGGATTTATCCTCCAAATGCATTTTTTAACTCACAGGCTGTACTTCAAAGTATTCTTTAACACCACTTTGAAAATGCTCACTGGTTGCTCTTTAGGAATTAGAAATCTTCCACTTCTACTTACATGGTGCTTTTCTGGCTGACGAGCATTGTTTTCCCTTTGGTTCTCACGTGGAGAACGGGTCGCGTGTTGCGGAGCAGCTGTGCCAGGCAGGGCAGGCGCAGGGGCAGCAGCCTCACGGAGAAGGGCACCGATGTGCCCGAGGGACGACTCCTCTTGCGGGACCCCAGGGCGGGGGCACCGGTGTGGCATTTGCACCGGGTTGCTTCACCCTTGCAGCAGCCTGATTAGCAAATGTGTGGGGGTCATCTCCCCTCCAGTGTCCCCATGCCACGTGCCCCAGTTGTGCTGGTGGGAATAGGGAAACACCAGCAGCTCCTGTAGGTGACACTGCCATCACTGCTGTCGGGACCTGCTGCAGGTCCCCTCTGTACTTCAACCACACTCCCCACTTCGTTCTCTATCCCTACCATGTTGGTGAAGCAGCCCTCCGTGCGACCACAGTCACAGAGTTTGCTCCTTGTTCCTAGAGAGCCTGATTTTTTTTCCCTTCCCTTTCCTTTTCAGTGAAAGCTGAAATTCAGCAGAAGCTGATGAGACCACCATGGAGAAACGCCAGTTCACCGCACTGGCTAGTACCAGCTTGATCTGGCTCCGGCTCTGGGATGAGCAGCCTATAAACACAGTAATGAAAAGAAATATTCTGAAAAGGATGAGTCAGCTGGAGGCCAGTGGGGAGAGCGTGCGGGATCTGACTGGAATTTAAAAAGTTATGAGGCTACATGTTGTTTTGAGACCTGCCAGTGGAGAAACCCATACATGCAAAACGCTTTGTCATCTGGCATAATTATGTTACTTTGCTGATTAGCTGGTGAATTCTTTTCAAAATGTTTTTAGACAATAGGAAGTTCATGAAATATAAAACCTTCCTGCTGACACAACCGACAAGGGCCTGCTTTATGTGTTATTGTGAATTGTCCTCCCCAGACCCCACCAGACTATTGAACAGCTGTGAAATTGTTCTCTTATTATGTATTAGATTACTTATCTATTAAAACAGTTGAGGTAGCTTCACACCTTCACTTCTGTACTGTAAGTACATCTGTGCTGGTGTGAGCTGTGGGTACACCCACACTTGGAGGGCAAACCATATTTCTGTGCTTGATTTTTGTACGTTTGCACCGATCAGGAAAACTGCAGTTTGGTGCGAAGCTTTGCTCGCTCTTCCAGCTAGCTACCAAGACGTCCTTCCTGCCTTCGCTGGAAAGCAGTGCTCAGCATTTGGATAATTTGCAAGACAGCTTTCAAAGATTTGAGGTTTTGACTGTAAGGTTCTTTAAATAAATGACATCAGAATTACATTTATTTGTTGTGTGAAAGATATACTTCCTATTCCCTCTTTATAAAGAGCTGATCGGTCCAGTCCCACTTCCCAAACCTGGTCGGACTAGTGGGGAGAGTCTGTGCTCGTTTCTGGAACATCTCCAAGCAGGGAGTTGGGATGGAAATGTCACTGACACCGGCTGTGACTTGCCACCCTTTCTAATTGCACTATGTCTGCCTTTCCTGCATTCCTTCGTCTTTCCTTCCAACGAACCTTCCAATGGCACTGATATGAATGGTGTTAACTGGTCATAGGAAAGATGGGTGAGTGCAGTGAGTGCAAAGGTGTAATTAATTGTTAACCCCTCTTAAAGAAGTAGGTCTCTTTCTCACATGTGGATGAATGAGACATCAGTTCAACCAGACTAAGCTGGAACAGGTAACTTCTCAAAGTTATTTCCTGTAATCTTTTGTGGGAAGCAGGGAAGTATCAACAGTGTTTTATCACTCTCATTGACATGGTGTGAGAGGTTATTCCCCAGCTGCCTGGGATGTTTAGCAAAGGGCCTGAGGTGGGCTCAGAGCCATTAGCAGTTTTCACCGAGGGCTTGTAGAGGACCTTTACACTGGGAAAAGAGGCACTGGTGAGTTTTAGAGAAGGCAACCCACTTTCAACCCCAGGAAAGTGCTGGAGCAAATAATCATACAACTACTTGTAAACACCCAGGGGGGTAGCTACTGATGGGGATTTGTCAAGAACAAACGATGTTAAATCACTACTGTTATTTTCTATGACAGGGGAAGTTCTGTCACGTGGAGAGAAGCAGTGGATGTACCCCTGCCTACGGTTTTCTCTCACTTAGGAAGGTAATGCTTCACATGATGTTTCTTGAGCAAGGTTGGGCAATGTGGTTCAGATGAAGCTGGTGTAAGAGATGCTGCAAAACCACAGTGGCAGCAAGACAGTCTAGCTGACTCAGTGCCATTTCAGACTGGCAGTGAGGTGGGCTTGAGGACAGTCAGCCTTGCAATCAGCCCGTGCTAAATTGTTATTACTGCCCTGGATAGTGGAACTGGTATTATGTAATTGCAGTCTCAGATGACCCAAAGCAAAAAGGACCAGTGGTACATGCAGGGGTGGGATGGCATTCACAAGAACTGTGTTGGGCTGCCAGAAGCAAGGTGCAACGCCGGAGGGACAAGGGTGTAGCATCCAGGGAAGGAGTGAAGCACAGCCAGGTGGATGGCCTTGCTCCCATTTGGATGCTGTACTTCAGGAGCAACAGAGATACTTGGAGAGATACTTGGAAAGACTTCAGAGGTGAGCGGTGAAATGATGAAAGACCTGGGAAATACGACTTACGAGGAACAGATGAATGATCTGGGGTTGCTGAGCTTCAAAGATGAGAAAGTGCTGGGAGGAAAAGGTTATAACAACCTTCAAGTGTGTTAAAGATGGTCATAAAGGGGAAGAGAAGGACTTGCTCTCTGTGTTCATCCTGGGTAGGACAGAAGCAAATGAGCTTAGTGTGCAGCAAAGAGATTCAGTTCAAACCTAAAGCAAGTTTTCCCTGATAGTAAGGCCAAGGAGATGCCAGGACAGGCTGCTGGCGTGAGCCATGGGAGGTGTAGGGACCCAGGGGATCTTCTCTAGGGGCAGAGGAATGGTCCAGATGAGAGATCCCTTCCTTGTCTTTTTTTCTTTTTTTTTTTATACTGTCATGAAACAATCCTATGGATTTCATTAGGACACCTCCTGGAATAAAATTTCCTCCATGGGCTCGTTTCTCTGCCACAGCTCACCTGTGTGATCCTTCACTCCGGTGCAAAGTGGGTGTGAAACACTGTCACTCGGATGTGTCGCTGTGATACACCTCTCCAAAGTGCAAATAACTCCCCAGGCTGTGAGCTGGGGGATAGGCCCATAGTAAGCGATGGGCTCTGATTGATGAATTTTCACAGCAGGTGAGAGCGGCAGGAGACACACACATTACAGATTTCATGTACAGACAGTAGCACTCAGGAAGACAAATTGAGTGAATACCCCAAGATGTGGCTGCTGGATCAGATGCCATCGTTACCCTCAGCATTACCCAGTAGCGGACAAATCCCTGCCCTCATCCCCAGCGTGGGTCTCGGAGGCAGCGCTTTCCCCGTCTGTCCCTGCTGAAACAGAGGGGGTGACACCGCTCCCGTGGCCGGTTCCCAATTTTCCTCATTACCTGCTCTAAGCTTCTCTCAAAGATAAGTCGTTCTTGTGCAAAGCCGCTAATTTAGTCCCAGCAAACAAGAAAATAAGTCTGGATGCAAAAGGTTGGTGGGATTTTGACAAGATGCATGTAGAGGTTGGGTGACTAGTCTTAATTAGGCCATCTTTGTTTACATTTGATGTTTATCAGCTAATTGGCATGGCAAGGTGTGACTCACACAGCTTCCCTCTGGCATGAAATCAGTTTGCAGGAGAAAAACTGGGAGAACAAATGATCCCAATTATAAGAAAACCCACTGTGCTAATTACCATCCCACGGACGATGTAGCCTCCCACCCGCAGCCTTGCGCAGCCGCCAGCCCTGCCATCTCCCGCCCGTGGCCCCGGCGCCGGCATGTTCCTCCTGCCCGTGCACCCAGTCCCTTGTTCTGCCTGGGGACCCGCCACATCCCCCTCATCACCGCAGGAGCAAAGGTGATGCTTCGCCAGAAGCTCATTTGGTGCTGCACAGCATTTCTCAGGGACTAAGGCTGTGGCTTATGCTTCTGCCCTTACATTTTTTCCCCATTTTTTTTGTTTTAGCTTGGCAAAGACCATGTCGCAGGTTGTAGAGAATGTCTTGTACCCCCAACATCATGATGCCCATCAAATCAAAGCCTGGATATTCGCTGTGCTGGAGCTGGACTGGAACCTCACTGCTTAGGCTAATTAGAACCAAAATTCAAACCTTGCCTTGACTCTTTCCTCCCTCCTATATTTTAAAAATATTTTTAGGCCATCTGTAAGCTGGCCAGTTTCCTGCTCTACCCTCCTTCTCCTGCCTTGGCACTTGATTTCGATGCACACACTCACCTATACTTGCATGTATATATGCATGTATGTACGTACTGTAAATATCTTTCTCCCTCTGACTCCCTCTCTCTCCATCCTTTGGGGAGATGTGTTGCCCCTATACCCTCTCAGGCATTTCGCCTATACACTATGGGTCCAGTGCGCAGGAATGTTTCTTGGCTGCCCTTGAGTTGAATGATGATCCTGGAGGCTTGGAAAAGCCACAAAGCTCAATGCTCTCTGTCTCCCTGTGTCTCTCTTGTCTTCCCTTCTTAGTAGGGGTAACAGATGGCTGAGGCTTTCACCAACAGTCCCGAACACATTGTCACTCCCAACTGAAAGTGAAATATTCAGTGGCATTTAAATTAAATAGACTCTAATGCTTCAGTAATATTAATTACGGTTTCATTCATCCCTGGCCTAATAAATCAACACATAAAGATAGGATGATCCTATGGCTGGCAGCAAAGCAGGGCTATTCTGCCCTTTGTAAGGTTATGCACACAAAGCCCCCATTCTTATAGGGACATGATGGCCCCTGCAAACATCTGTGCTCAGCACCATTTGAGGAGAAGCCAAAGTGGTAACATTTAAACTTTTCTTGTCCAATTTGTCCACGCAACGGGGCTCAATTCAACAAGAACTTGCAAGTTAAAATTATAAAACCCGTGTTAAGCGGGCGAAAACTTTTCAGTGGATTGGCTGGGGGGGCCCAGATTTATTCTGGCAGCGCTGGCTGAAGCCAAGGGCAGGGTGTCCATTCTCGCCACTGAATTTGTTACCCCAGCTTCAACCTTTAAAAGTGGGGGGGGGGGGGGAATAATGCCGTAGGGGATGG
>JANZLQ010000022.1:21147753-21251483 GCA_026212715.1 Elanus axillaris | reverse complement strand
CCCCCCCCCCCCCCCCCCCCCCCCCCCCCCCCCCCCCCCCCCCCCCCCCCCCCCCCCCCCCCCCCCCCGGAGAAGGCTTGAAGGATGTGACAACCTCACAGCTTTAAGCTAAATTTCAGGATTTGGGGACGCCCTGGGCAACAAATTTTTACACAATTTTTTTGTGTGAATACCACAGGGGAAATAGGCTCTGTACTTCACCAACAACAGGTTTTTTTCCCCTCACCACTATACATATGTAAAAGGAGGCTAATAAAATGGTTGAAGAAAAGCTCACTGCTAGTAAATCTTCTGGAGACAAAACCCTCCACTTGTGATGCTTCAAAGCTGCCCAGAGCTACCAGTTTACCCCAAAAGTCCCAACTCAGGGCTGCTGATTGGAAAATAAAAAGCCCTGTGCATAAAAACGTCTCTCCAATTGTTATGCAGTGAAAGCGACGCTTACATACAGCAGCTTTGCTTGACCAAATGACTCCCAAGTACACAGATGAAAAGCTTGTCTCCTATATAGTTTAGCTCCTTTGGAAAAGTCCAGCTAGAGTAGGTTTATAATGAAAACAAAAAATATTATGATGACAAAGCAATGCTGTATTTGTAAGTGCATCACAGAAAGATGGACCAGTTGAAAAAGCAAAATGAAACCTGGAAAGAAAAGCCACAGAGCTGCTTGATGAAGCATTGGGAAGGTATAATTTGGCAGCAGCATTTCTGGGAGACAGCAGAGAGGACCAGCCTCCTTCCCTGCAGAAGCGCAGCCCCTCTCCGCCTGTGTTGCCCCGCAGTGAAGTCTGTGCTGCAGACAGCAGCCTGGTGCAGCAGGACTCCCGCTCGCTGCAAAGAAGGCAGCACAGCAGCCGGCAGTGATCTTGAAGCAGCCTGAAAGGAGTGACGTGGAGCCTCTTTCTGCAGGTAGCACACATCAGAGAGCGGTGGCTCCCAGCCCCCGTTGAGCCATTGCCTTTGGGAAGGTGCAACCTGAATGAGGCCAGTCTGTGCCAGCAAGCCGACCTGTAGTTAAGTGCTTAAGAGAGGGATTTTCAGAGCCAATCCCTTAAGCAGAAAACTATTTCAACTACCCTGGGACTAAATGCTGAGGAGCTTACCCTAAATTTGGCCAGGTGGAGGTCTCCACTAATCCTGCTAGCCTGCATCATACTTCTTCTAGTTTGCGCCGAGCCAATAACACCCGTGCTGTGCAGCACAGGTATTCCTGACCAGGTGTCTGACCGATGGTATCTGCCACTCTCAGCCTGGGGTTATCCCCCTTAAACCCCATTAGCTGTTTGGATAACTCATTTGCCTTCCCTGTCGCTAATGCCTATCAGTTTGAGACATTTTTTATGCTTTCTCTAGGTGTCCCAAAAATCACAGTATTTTGTGAAGGTGTTTTCTGACAATGTTGTTTATCTGTAGCCTACGTCCAGCCCATCTGCTGGGGCACCCCATCATCAGGCTTATCTGGCTTAGGGGCTGTGTCCCCCGACTGCTGGGGAGCTGACACCAGGCTGCCCATCAAATGGGGTGTACCTGCAGTGCTTAGGTAGCCTCAGCTGCAATTTTGACATGTCAGTGACACCCACCTGGAGGATCAGGACACTGATGTGCTTGCTCAGGGATGTTTTCTCCCTATTATTTAATGTAGCAAAAAAAGCAGTGTCGCCTGGCTGGCATATGGCCCCTCTCCACTCTTCATTTCTGTTACCAAGAGCAAGTTACAAAGCCCTAACAGAGGGATTGACATGTGGCAGTCTCTCATGGGTGGCTTTTGGCAGAAGAGATCCGTGAGATGGCACTGGGCTCAGAGGGGCTGAACATGGCGATGGGATGTGCCAAGCGCCCTGCCTTCACCTTCCCAAAGCAGCGCCTGCAGAGCCTGGCCTGGCTGCGCGAGTGGGAATTTCTCACCTCTGAACATCCTCCCCGTGCAACAGTAACTGCAGAACCTCTCAAATGACTTCTTGAAGTAGGAAGGAGAGCCCAGCCTTCCTCCCCACCGCCTCTGCTCTCTCTCCGGTTTTAGGCTTTGCATCTAATGCAGCACAGTTGGGTGTCCCCTGGGTTTGTGGCACAGGTCTGGGAATGCTTTTTGGGAGGCAGAACCCTCTTTTTCATGAAGAGGAAGCCTGACACTGAAGAGGGGTGACCATGGGCTACTGATGGTCCCTGCTGCTCCTGCCATGGCTCCAAGGGAGAGTGCGAGACGGGGGTCCCAGCGGCAAGGCCAGTCTTGAGCGAGAGGCAGCACCGGGCAAGGCTGTGGGCAAGAAGCCAGAGCCCCCATAACTGGGAAGAAAGATGGGAAGGGGCTGTGCCTCAGGGGGGCGGGGGGCCTGGAGAAGCCTGTCAGGGAGCAGCAGCTGCTGCTGCATCCTGGGGCACGGCTCGTCCTCTCTCGGCTGTGATTTCGCTGCCTCCACCAGCCTGCCTCTCCAGGCAACTGCCTGCGCCTAAAGCTGGCCCCAGGAGCTGGGCTGGCAGGGAGCTGCTCTGCTCCTTAACGCTCCAGCTGGCTCTGAGGCCGTCGCAGCAGCTGAATGAGGAGGATGCACTCCTCTGCATGTCCTAGTTCCCATCAGCTGGCCGGAGCAGACCGTACACCCGTTAAAAACAGACAACGAGAGCACGTGTTGCTTCAGCCCATCCTTACCCAAGCCCCTGATTCAGGATCACGAGGAAAAAAACACAGGGGCAGGAGTTGTACGAGACCCATGGCATGCTCCTGGGGTGGAGGTGGCTGAACGCTGGTCCCTGTACCCTGCACAGAGGAGCTGGCCCTGGCCCCAGCCAGGCAACATGCAGGGCCAGGGGCTGGCACACTGTGAAGGCAAACACAGAAGACACTGCATAGGTTTTGAAGGCAAAAAAGTGTCCAAAGGCAACTTCTTTTGGTTTGTCCATTCAAAATAGTTCCTAGAAATCTTAAATGAGTCTACTTTGACTCCTAGTTTGGAAAAAAATATTTAAAGTATCAGGACCCCAAAATTAGTGTGTGTTCATGCAAAGCAACATTTTTGTCCTATTCCCTTCTGGAAGAGGGTTCGCGGGGGTTTGAGGTGCTTGAAACTGCTCTTCACTAGCTGTGCTACTGTGCTCACGAAGGGGCTCCTGTCAGCTCCTGTCTTCAAAGTAAGACCACTCCCATGTACTGGTATCTATACCAGTAACCAGTGGATGGGTCTTCTGTCTAGGTCATGTAAAAATACTTAACAAACCCATAATCCTTCATTTAGTCTACATTTCATTCTGAAATACATCTCCATGGCCTGGTCTGCAGACAAGGGATTAGTCTTTGAGGAGACTGACCTGGAAGATACCACCTCCTTCACATATTTATGAATGACAGGAAATATTTGAATGAATAATGTTGCTAAATCCTAGACAAAAGTCTCTAAAGTCCCCTGGTTTTAGTCAAGGAAGTGTTTACTGTTCGTAGACGAGAAGAAAAAACACAAAGTTCATCATCCCTTCCCCAAGCAGAGGTCAGCAGAGGTTTTTCAGTAGTACAGAAAGCATATATACCAGCCTGCATTTTGGGGGGATTAGCAATTGGTAACTATTCCCAAAAGTACAACACACCATTTTAAACCATGACTGTTTCTGTGCTCAGACATAAACCTTATGCAACCTGTTATAGGCTAACAGAAGAAATAAGTTGAAAAGCAATTTTTATATGGCGGAGATTAGCAGAGAACATTTTACTGAATTTATCTGAAGATATAATTTGCTAACATCTTTTTCTTCCTTGCTCAAAACATTCCCTGGTAGTTATTTTTAGTAATGACATATATGTTTCCTAGTAAGGCACTTTGCATTTAATAGTAATAAGAAATAACATTATCTACTTTTTATGATTGAAGATTAAGGAGTCTATTCTAATAGCTTCAGTTGTCAACACAAGGTCCTCTGGTGCTATGTTTCTTAGCTTCCCTGTTGTAAAGGAACATGTCTATGTAGATATTATTAATTTATCATTGCACAAAACAAAGTTTATGAACACTTAATATTTAACGTGCTGTGAATCTAATAATAAAAAATTAAGACTCTACCTTACATCATTTTTTAACTACCTGATTTTTATTCTTCTCATTAGCTCTTTATGGCTCTATTCTGAGATTTTAAACCCCTGACTTGGGTTTAAAAGCATTAGTTGTGTATAGTGAAATGTAAACACTTAATCTCTAGCCCAGCTGAATACAAGGACACCACCACGACGGTAGTAAGCACCATGACATTTCTACCATATGTGGAACATAGGGATATAAATATAAAGCTGTACTGAAGTCAGTTGAGCTGTCCCAAGTTACATGACCTGAAGACCTGGGTCTTCTTGCTTAGTAACTACAACAGATAGACATGCTTTGTCTTCTTTCAAAAAGCCCCGATGCTTTTTGCATTGATACTTCACCTGGTGAGTGGGTAGGCGCCCATTACAGCTTCTCCAAGGGCTTATACCACTCCTGTCTGTCTGAGTAGTTTATTGCATAAGCATGCTTAAAACCAAATAGTTTTCTACTGCAAAAGATTAACAGATTTTATTTGTTATTCTGGCTTCAGCTTTCCTCAGCACAACCTGACAGATCTTGTCATTATCTGGAATCGCTCTCTAGCTGCTCAGAATAAACCAAGCAGGTCGGAGTCTTAAACCGGGGAAAGCATCTTTTGATGCCAGTGGCATTATGTGACCCAGCCCCAGCTGAGGATCTGGCTCTGTGATGTCTCAACACACATGCTTATGGTATATGATTTTGTTCCTACAGCATGATTCATTCTAGATTTCAAGGACTGAACATGATTCATACTAATTTCTTTCTTTACATTTGTATTATCTAGCCTAGCTGTTGAGACTTTAGTCAGAAGAATAATTAATGTTTGGTTGATAATCTGAATCCCAACAGCTCATCCCAGACGATGTTTCTTGACAGCAAATCCTGCTGTCAAGAGATTAGGGGACAAATTTGCAAATGTCAAAAGGCAAGGACTGCATGCAGAAATGCAGGCCACATTTGCCAGTGCACCCGTCTGCTCTGCCCTGTGCCGCTGCGCAGTGGCCGTAACATTCAAATTGCACCATCACTGAGACACAGCCCCAATTTGACCTGGTGGTATATAGCGATCGTGTATTTAGGAATGCAGATCATCAGACATACATTTAACTGGGCATTTGTACAGGGAGTTATTTGACTTGCACACCCAACATGTGTGTGCCTCTTGGGGTTTGCATATCCTGCAATCCAAAGTAGCTGAGCTGCAACAAAAATAGAGAAGAAGCCTTCATTTTGTTAAAAATCTGGCACCGATTTCACTTTTTTCTAAATGAGACAGAAGGCAAATGTTCTCCAACAAAAGATAAACAATGACAATCAGAGCTGGAATATTAATATGCCTGAGTATGGGAAACAAGGACGAGCCAGAAAGGAAAGCAAACAATGAAGCTCGCGCCTTGCCGGGCGATTATCCCAAGCAGAGAACCATTGTCAGGCCTGCGTCCTTGCAGAGAAGCATGCATGGGGAAAGGAAAGAAGAAGTGGCACTGTCCATGAAAATTAGAAATTTAGAAAACCACTAGGGAAGGATTCGGAGTAGAAAAAAACGGGTTGTTGGGAATGGAGGAAAAAAAAAAGAAAACCAGGGACTGATGACCACTGCGTGTCAGCAAGCCCTGTTCAGAAGGAAGACTCACAATCACCACCAACAGCTTAATTTGATACCCTGACCAGTGAATGCCAGCAGATGAAGTTCAGCTCCCTCTTTGCTTTGGCTGCCTTTGCTAGTGGGACAGCATCTCCTGGGCGGCTGCGCTGCCTCTTCCTATGGCGAGGAGGAGGAGGACACCTTTGTGAGCTTGATCTTACAGGAACCTGCGCAGTACCTGCAGGTATTTTACTTAAGAGGAAACCAAGAATTTATATGCCTGTATTTTATGAGATGAGGCTTCACAGAGTGCACTGGTACTCCCCTGAACTCCAAAAAATGGTCATCATTTTACCACTACAGGAAGATCAGGCAGTGCTCATCTAGGGGAAAAATTTGGCTTTAATAGCCAAAGTCTCCCAATAGGTCATTCCATAGTATTAAAACTGATCACTGGAGAAAATGTGGAAAAAGGCCAGCTCCTTACTAGGCACAGTAATTTCTAGCTATTTCACTGGAAATGCCAGGTGCAAATAGCTTCCAGACGCTCACCACACCAAATACTGTGGGTGGGAAGGGAGCGTGGTGCAGGGAGAGGGTGTCCCCTTGCCTGCCCACTCCTGCTGGGCCCAGGAGCACCTCAATCCTCCCGAGATTTAACAGCTGTCAGATAAAGATGATTTCAGGGAATGAATAAACATAAAGGCAAGCATGGTGCTAGGAAGACAACTGTCATCACCTGATATATCACGAATCATCTGCCACCGTGTCACACCCTGCTTCCACTCCTCACCATTAATCTGAGAAGCTCACGTTCAGCCTCTCCAAGAAAGCGTCCTCACAGGTCAGAGCTAGTGTGAAAAGGGATTTTCTTCTCACAGTCTACATGCTGCAAAAGTAAATTACTCAGTTCCTCTCCTTTCCTCTCTGGGCAACAGGACAATCCCTCGCACAACTTGTCATTGACCTGGTTGTTACAGGTGACTTTCAGCACAACACCTAGGGGACAGAGCTGCAAAATGCCACCAAATGCAAACTTCTAAGAGAGTAAACAGCCTCTATGAAATATGAATGATGGTACCTTGGCTTTTTTAAAAGGAGTATCACTGGAATAAATGAAAATAACAAGGTTCTTTTTTTTTTTCACACTCCTGCAGTTCTTGGAGTCTATTTCTGCTGCAGTCAATGACTGTGTTGCCTGAAACACGGAGTGACATTTGGCTCCAGAGCCTTCCCCACCCACCAAGGCTCAGACTGTGCTTTATCAACTAGGCTAGTTGGCTCTGACTATGGCTAACTATCCCTCAAACCCAGGCTTGTCTCCTTCAGTGCTTTACTGCTTCATAGCCCTCTGCAGACAAGTTAGTATCTAATCCTCCTCCCAGGCAATGAACATTATAGTACAGATAGAAGAAAACCAACCACAAAACCATAATGTAAGGACTGAGGGACTGTGGACTGAACATCAATTGTCTTAAGTAAGTGACTGTTCCTTAAACTTCTCATGATTAATGTGCCGCCATATGAAATTTGGGAATACATGTGGGTAACTGTATCCTGCAAGTGTCTTTTTAAACTCAAGCTGGATCCTTTAATTGCAAGGCTGGTGAAAGCTGCTTTGTAATTTGCAGAGGGTTTGTGTAATGCATGTACATATTTAGTGAGAGGTAATGAACCCTTCTTCACCTCCCATCCAATGAAGCATTAGCACCACCAGTTGGTCACCAAGCCTGAATAACACCCAGTCCCAACTGCAATAATAATGCAAGAGCTTTGCTTAGGTTCTCAAGAGCAACGTGTTCTGTCATCCAGATGTATTGTTTAGTTGGCCTGAAGCTGAGGCTAGTCATATGAAAATTGCATAGTTGCATTTTTTTTCTGGGTTTGTTGATTGTACCTGATCTGTTCCAGCTTGAAATTTAAACTGCACTAATTAGGGAATCAGAAAACTGTAATGAGGAGCTCAGCTAAATCCCGATCTCTCAGCACAGTCACATTTTTCAGTTCACTGGTGAAAGACTGAAAAGGATCCAGAGAAAATACTATTAGTGTTTTGAACTTCTCGAGCATCCTGATCCAAAGATGCATGAATCTGCAGAGGGAAGTGGGGCAGACTTGGGTGCTGATTTTCAGTTCTTAGGTCAGTAAATTGGCTTGCAAAGCTGCTTCTGCATGGCACACATCTAGGCTGCCATGGGCATGCATAAAATTTTGATATATACACACATATGTAGTGATGCTCATGCCTTCAAAGACAGATATGTGCCCCTGGTTACTTGAAGGGTCTATCTGCTCTTCTTTGCTATTATAGTTTGCATAAATTGCAAATGTTTTCCCTTTTCCTGGTTCTCTGTCTTCCTCTTCCCCTGTGTTTGCTCATGAAAAGGTGTGCAGGCATTTCACAGCACTCACAGAGATTTCATATTTCATTCTTACTTGCACTAAGGCACCTGGCATTGCCCAGGGATTTAGCAGGAACATGAATTACGTTTGTACCTGCTTTACAGGTCTTTTCTACTGTGACAGTGATCCAAGAAAGTCTCGGTGTAAAAGGGAAACCAGATCACCATGTCTGGACTGTTTCAACCCCCACTTCATGACTGGCTGAGATGGTTATAACCAAGACCACACTCTTCAAGGAATAACACCTCCTGATAGAGGAAACAGTCTGTCAGTTAAGTGCATACAAAGGAGGTAAACTATGCAATCTCTTCCCTTACAGAAATGTTAACCATTATAAATAATAAAGTGATTACAGACACACCCCCCCCCCAAATTCTAACATTAATATTTGGCCCATGGCACCAGTTTGATTAGTACATGTTGGTGCTTTACTGCATCTCATCTGACTTTGTTCAAATCACATTCTTGCTGTCCTCCCTGCTTGGGATGGCATCTGACAGTGGCATCTGAGGCTGTAAAAGCTAATTTGCTATGGCAGGATTGTCATTCTCAGAACCAGCACATCCAACAAAATGCAGTGCCCTAGACATTTTGAATTTGTTAGTATTTTTTTAATTAATCTTGCTTATAGGTGGGCGCAGAGGGTCGGTGGTGACTGTGACCACCCCACACTACACCCTGTATAAGCACAGAGCAAGGGGCAGACCTTGCCAAGCAGTTTTACACTCCGGGGCCTGCTATCACAAGTCACTGGTGGGGTGGCACTGACACCAAGCCCAGGACTTTGCCATCACTCTTGCAGCCTGAGGGACCAAGACCTTGATAGGCAAGACAGATGAGAGAAGGAAAAAAGGACTTGGATGGAACTCACTTTTTCCCACTGGAAAAGTTCTGATATTCTTTGTGGCACTCATGCCACATGCTTTATGAAATACTATCCCTGTTTACACTTGATAGACTTGTACAAATAAACATAATAAAAATATTTTTATTTCCTCTTTACTTTCATGTTCCACTTTTCCTTAGTCAAAATGAGCTTTAATTTGAGGATATTCCCACAAAGACATATGTAATAGTTGAATACAGACTATCTGCGATGTTTTCACTGACTAAGACACTCTCAGGGTTAAAAAGGTAGAGCAAAATATCACAGTTCTCAGTATGACTTTGTGCCTGATGCTGGCACATGATGCCTACAGAACAAGGAGCTTGACTTGTGGATAACACCAGAACTCCTCACCTGAGCAAGCATTTTTTTTGTAGCGTTCAAGCCCTGCCTTTGCAGGGTTGGAGGGGGTTTTAAAGATTTTTTTTCTTTTAAGAGCTTATTAAAATTGAAAAATTATGCAGCCCATTGCTTAGTTGTTTCTCATAGGCTTTACAGTGCTCAGAGAGCATATAATTTTGTACCCTGGTTCCCAGCTACACAGGCTCTCTCTCTGAAGAGGCTGGGCAATCTTCAGTTCCACGTAGCACTCAGAAGTGGCGCTTAGACTGTAAATATTATATGCTGCTGTAAGAACATTTGAATGGTAATACTCAAGCAATTACTTTCCTTTCAAGATCATTAAACACAAATCTGACTTGTATTTTAATAGGACTGCCAATGTACTTAATGGGGGGCAGTAAAGGGTAGTTTTTTTCTAATGGATGAATGTTTATATTATTATCCACTCTGAGAGACCACATTAGGAGGAGATTGTATAACACTCATGTGCTATGCCTCAGTCCTTTTCGCATGGTATTCAATTTTTTCTCAGTCCTGCATCTTACACTATGATGGCAAAACTGTATCTACAATAAATCTTACCACCATATTCTGATTATGAGACAAAAAAGACCAGATACAGTCATGCTGAAAAGAATTTGCAATTTGCATTCCCCTCATGTCTGTTAAAATTTTAGAGAAAGCCAATGCCTGGAAGGTTGACAGGTTTGGACATTGACACCTGCTCTGCAGTCATGGGACAGGCACTGTAGGACTGAGAGCAACACCAGCGTCTCCACACCACCTTGCAAACACATCTGGGGACTGCTTGGAAGCATCCCTTAGCAGGGTCAGTAGGTGTTTCTGCCTCTACGACCATTCCCATCTGTTCTTGGACTGCCAAGAAGAGTCGTCACCAGTGTGAGACATGCTGTAGCTGGTTGGGTCTGTGCTGAAGTCAGCAACTGCTTTGCCACAGCACAGACCCAGCCACCACCACTGCTGCCTCCACCACAGGGACTCACTGGCTGGAAAGCAAAAAAGCTCCCTAGTCTCTTATCAACTTTGTGAGCAATTTGGACAAACTTGTTCCTGACTACTTATTTCATATTAGTAAAACACCTGCATCATCTTGTCATTGTGAATTTAAGTCACATTTTTACTAAAGACGGAGTAAGGGGTGGCCAGGAAATCAAAGCCAATTTGGGCTGGTCCTCAACAGGCTGTGCATTTTGGGAGCTCAGGAAAGAGCGAACACTGCAGTCTGTTTCCACTTTCCACTCACTCCTTGAAAGCAAAGGCTGGAAATGGCTATGCTACATGACTGGTTAGCAGTTGGTAGCCTCTGGACAGTAGTAAGAAAATTTTGAGTATTTTTTTGTTCCCACTTGCAGACCATAAACAGACATCATTCCCTGCTAACTGCAGTGAAGGATCTACATATAGTTCAGAGCAAATGTAGCTCTACAGATTGTATGACATTATTACCTGTGCCCAAAATCCGGGACTTGGAAATGTATATCTCTAAGGTCAGTGCTTATGTATCAGTCTGAATTTATCCATGGAGGTTTGTTGTTTGAAACAGGATCCAGCTCAATAGCTGAGGATGTGCACATGAACCACCTGCGTCCTCACTAAAATGTTTCAGGTGCAAATCTCGATGTGTCCTTGGTAGATGGTTGTGGGCAGTAGTTATTACAAGCCCATCAAGTAGAACTTGGTAGATGTTTTTAGGTCTGCATTGTAAACATTGCAATAAAAAACATAGGGAGGTGGCTTTAGATCCTGAGCTCATGGAAGGAAGTCTAGGAGTTAAAGGAGAAAGCAAAGTGGAAGGTTTTCTATTACTTTGCATTTTAGTGGACAACAGCAAAAGCCAACAAGGAATTGCTACAGGACCAAATTTATAACCAGGATATATCGTGCTAATAAATGGAGTGCTAAGGGTGGCAGCCTCCAGTCATGAATGGTTTCTGCAAGTTGCAGGCAGAAATAATGAAGATGAGTACTTTCTTCTCCCCCGTCACCCTCAGCAACAGAGAACTCGTATTGCACCGAGATCCCCCTAAGCTGCTATCTGCTTGGCATGGCTTTGCTCCAGCAGCACCTCTCTGAGCACCTGCTTGCCAAGAGCTTCTCCAGGGCTAGGGGAAGGCTTTATGGGAAATTCCCACCCTTAGAGGAGCAACACAGCACAGGGGAAGCGGCAAAGGCATTACGCAACTGCAAGGGCAGAGAAATGTGTGGAACAAAATATCTAATAGCTTGGATACAAGGTCAGAACGTGCTCAGTGATGAGTATGCTCCCAGAATTGTAGGGCTCTCCCACTCCTAAGGGAGGTACTCCAACCACTCCAGCTGCCATGTTTTGGACTGTTATTACAGAAAACTGTTGACATTTTCTGGGTTAAGGATGGTTATCTGGAATTCATGGATAATTTAGTCCTTTTGCTTGCAGAAATAGTTTGATATGCTCTTTAGATAAGCATATAAAGAGATTGATGTGTGATGTTTGTGGGTTCAGATGTTCTGAAAAGTGACATTCCTGTATGGCAGAGAATAAAGCTTAAAAGGGGATATTATTTATCAAAGCACCACCATGCGCAGGCAGTGTTTATTTACCATTTAGATGCCTCATTTCTCTTCTGGCTGTCTGTGCTATAATTTGCACAGGCACTTAAACTTGAGTATAAATAAATGCAAAGAAGTAGTGTTTATGCAGAGTTAAGATGAGGAAATCAAGCGCTAAAAGATGGAGGCCACTCCTGCAACATCGGTTCAGCCATCTTACCCACCTTTGGCTTCTTCTGAGGGCGCCTTTAGTGACAAACAAGAAGCCATCCACGCTTGCATTTGAAGATCTTGTTCAGAGTATCAGTGCTGAAGACGCAGCTGATATTTAATGAGCGAGTGGGTGGTGTGAGCCAAGCAGTGTGGCATTTCTTCATTACTGAAACGCACGAGATGTGATGAGACAATTCAGGTATCTTGCCAAGATCCTTGAGACGGGAAGCGTTTTCCTCTGGGCAAAGTGAGGCACAGACTCTGCTCCAGGATGAGGGCAGCAGGTGCCAGGGAACAGCCCCAGGAGGGAACCTGCAGTGGGGGCATTTGTCACTGTCCCCCACGAGTCTTGGAGAGGGGGGGTGACCAAACTGCACCTCCTTCTTGAGCTCTGCCCCCACACCACCAAATCTGTAAACAACCTCTTTGCTCCCACACATTTGACTCTCTCTCCCCTGTGCTTATGGACAAGTAAATGGGAGAAGTGAGGTCATGTCATGGGTGCACAGCCTCGTGGGGACGTGGTGCAAGGACATGCTGCCTCCCGCTGGTGGGAGCATCAGGCAGGGGATGCATGGATGCTCCTGTGGTGGCAGGGCACCTTGCAGTTCAACTGCTGAACTTGGTAGGAACAGATCTACACCGGTCTTATGGTTGTGTTTGAGAAAAGAAATCTGTGGCAGGGTTTGATTAAAATATTAGGAGTACAAATCCCTCATCTGGTCCCTTTTATTTGTCCAGGCAGAAGTGAATTATTTTGGCAGAGAAAATGAAAGCACCTCTTGGTGCTTTCCACCATTAAAATGATGGAAAAGTCACATCTTTTTTCATCATGTTACAGCAAACTCCTGCCTTGAGCTCCTGAGAACAACAGGCAGTAGGAAGAGAAGTAGGTGTAAGGAAAGGTTATGCTGCTTACTTATATATACTCTGTTGCAGTCCATGGGGAAGGTGCCCTCATTGAGATGTCCTCTTCTGTAGGAAGACATCACCAGCTGTGATGACTTCTGCAGCACAGCTGTAGCATCTCCTGCCTTTGACAAGTCGTCAGGGGGTGATAGCCCCTCCAGTGAGTCCCTGTGACACCTCTCTGCGCTGAGCAAGCTTTCACGGGGCAGGAGGAGCAAGTGGGGGAACAAAAGTGCACCAAAATCTGGAACGGCTGTTTCAGAGCTGCAGTCTCAAGACATGTTTCTGTACTTGGGACAAGCTGTGTTTGGAAAGTCAACTCCTCCTTTGCTTCTGCTTCGACTACTTCAAAGAGAAAAGCCTGTTACCAGTAAGATGTTCAATACCAACCACATTGCAGGTAAAATAGAGGAGATGCAGGTAAAATAGAGGAGATGCTGTTTGGGGTCTGCTTTGGCTTCAGAGGGTATCAGGCAGTGTCAGTGCCGTACAGCTGTTTGTGACTCCAACTTGTTTGAGGAGCCATCATTATCTTTCTTGGACTAGTGTTTTCCACTGATATCAGTACAGCATTATCCAACATGCCTGTTGCCACTGCAAAAGCATTTTCTTATGTCCTGCCTTCTCTGTAGGGAAATCTAACAACTGAGGCATGTTTTTTTTATGGCTACAAGATCAAACCTCTTCCTCCATCAGGTGAGGGGGCACGAAGAAGCACACAAGCAGCCTGCAGGGTTTGTGGGAGTGAGCAGGCCAGCAGGCATGGCTGTGCCTGGCTCACTGGCACTGCACGGGGCACCTTAGTACTGGGCATGGAGCCGTGCCTTCCACAGCGCAGCTGGACACTGGCACTGCAAAGCACCCAAGTGCTCTCATGGCCCTAGTTCTGGCCACGTAACAGCAATGCGAAACCTGAATGTGTTGGTCTCTGGCCAGTACCAAAGAGCTGTCATGTTTGCAACGTATTTGAGAGGAACAGACAAGTTGTCCTTAATGATCAATAGGCAATATCAGGTTGTTGTTCTTCTCATGCTTCCCTAACAACTCTCCAGCTTTGCTCACAGCAGTGCATTTGTTCTCAGTCTTATTCTGATTTAGTTACAGTTAGCTTTGGGAACAGCCCCCATTATTACTGACAGCAATGGTACGTAGCCTCTTGACTTCAGCAGGAGGGGAATGTTACCCCTTCTATGCGCATGTGTGTGTATGAATGACTTTTGAAAAGCACTAGACATACATTAATACTAATAACTAAGAGCACTATTCCTCTGCGTCTGCCTGATAGGCAGCAGGCAGAGTGTGAACTGCTCTATGTAACAATTAAGTGAAAAATAAACAATAGAGAGAAAGTAATATCTTTAACAGTGTATTCACTGGCACATACATATTTATTGGATATCAAATATAATGCTGCTCATATAATTGTTTATGTTCATCATGAAGCCCTAAAGTCATTTATGGTATCATGGTTCAAATGATGAAAGTCAGATGCAGTAGCATTGTCATATTCCTCAAAGCAGGCTTGCTGATAAAGTGCTGCTTTTTATTTTTTATTTCTTTCATACACTTAGTGCATTATTGATGTACATTCTGCATGGGACACCAGACTTTTCCAACCTAAGGGAATAAAATTAATTTCTAGACTTTTTTCAGTCTGCAAGTTTTAAAGCAACTTTATCCTGGCCATCCCATCTTTAAAGACAAACCAAAGGGAGGCAGAGGGAGCAGGGCTCATTTAATGAAGGTGCAATGTGTAAGTGAGGTGAATCAGGAAGCACAGCAAAAGCACGTGCAATTTGCTGGATGTATGAGTAGCAAGGGGACTGTCTCCTGAAATGTGGTTAAATATGTAAACTCTACCTAGGGAAAATGTTTATTTACCTGATTGACAGCGATCAGGGTAAAAAGCACTCAAGATAAGTGGCTCTTTAGGCAACTGTAATTTGTTGATGGATGGATTGATGGGAGGATGGTCAAAGAAATGACAACATAACTCTCTGTAATGGAGATCCTGTCTGCTGGAGTTTGCAGTACCATTTGGTCTAATTATTCCTGAGCCATCTATGAGCAAACTTTGCTCCCAGTGAGACAAGTTGTCATTCCTTTTCTTTAAATAAAAAGATGAGGAGGTAAAATCAAGAACAATTAGAGCAAAGGATGATGACATCTTCTGCAGTCAAAAATAGATACAAAATCATGCGTATTGCTTAAAGATGGTTTACTATATTAATCGAAATAGTTGTGCATTCTATTATGCAGTTTGTATGGAAACAGATGGCCCATTTCACAAATTAAGCCTTGTCTTTTTACATTGCTTCAACGAAATAATGGTGAATGAACACTGCTATTGTAAATGATCCTGAGTTCAAACCTTGTAGCATCAGAATGGGCTATGCTTTTCTGGTGGAAGTCAGTGGGAAAGCAAGGAAATCAATCATAGGATCATAGAATCATTTGGATTGGAAGGGACGTTTAAAGGTTATCTAGTCCAATCCCCTCCCGCAATGAACAGGGACATCTTCAACAAGATCATGTTGCTCAGAGCTTCATCCAGCCAGACCTTGAATATTTCCAGGGATGGGGCATCTGCCACCTGTCTGGGCAACTTGTGCCAGTGTTTCTCTACCCTCATCGTACAAAATTTCTTCCTTATATCCAGTCTGAATCTACCCTCTTTTAGTTTAAAACCATTACCCTTTGTCCTATTGCTACAGACCCTATTAAAAAGTCTGTCCCCATCTTTCTTATAAGCCCCCATTAGGTATTGAAAGACTGCATAAGGTCTCCCTGAAGCCTTCTCTTCTCCAGGCCGAACAACCCCTATGCTCTCAGCCTGCCATCATAGGAGAGGTGTTGCAGCACTCTGATCATTTTTGGGGCTCCCCCCTCTGGACCTGCTCCAACAGGTTCATGTCTTTCCTGTACTGAGGACTCCAGAGCTGGACACAGTACTGCAGGTGGGGTCTCACCAGAACAAAGTAGAGGGGCAGAATTACCTCCCTTGACCTGCTGGCCATGCTTCTTTTGATGCAGCCCAAGATATGGTTGGCTTTCTGGGCGGAGAGCACACGTTGCCAGCTCATGTCCCGTCTCAAAGTCTGGGGCCCCACACTCCACATATAAGTGTCTTTTCTGGTCTGGGGAGACCAGGGGGGACAGAGGAGTCCAGATGCAGTCGCCAAAGTACCAAATAAGAGAGGAGGAAAGCAATTTTACTGGTTTGGTTTGTTGTTTTTCTTTTTTTTTTTTTAAATTGCTTATTGCCAAACCTTGAAAAGAGGTCTTCTTGAAGCACCTAGAAGGCACCTTCATGCTGAAGGCCAGCAATTCTTCCTGGCAGAACTGCAGTCTTCTGCTTCTCCAAAGGAACAGCTGTCCAGCTCCTTTGCTTGGTCTGTTGCAATACTTCATGCACCACAGCAGAGGGTCTGGCTTCATCTTTAACCACCCATCAGGCAACCTTCTCATCCTCAGGCTGAAGAAACCCCACTTCCAGGCCCCAGGGATCTTGGTGCCTCTCTGAGGGACAACAACTGTCACCCTGGCACAGCAGCCTGGTGGAAGTCAGGCATGGGCCTCTCAGAGGAAAACTCATCCTGGTGGGAGGGGAACAACTAAACTACTTTGGCACCAAATTCACTTAGCCTGGACCCACTGAACATGTGGGCATACCCAGCAATGTTTGATTTGCTAAATGGGAGTTAGCCAGTCCTCTCCCTCGCAATGACATCGGGGTGTTGTTGTGCAGCCAGAGCCCTCCCCACAGATGTCTGCCAACAGCATGGGGGCCACCGGCAGCAATTAGCTACCACTCTGAAACATACCGCTGATTGCAAACTCCTCTTGGCATTGGGATGAGGCTGGGACAAAGCACCAGGTACATGCTGCGAGAAGCAGGGGGCCTCCAGGAGACCATGGCTCCTTTGCGTTGTCCCTGCCGGGGTGGCTGGCACATGGTGGGGGATAACCAGGAGCCCTTCGACAGCTCTTCTCGTGAGTGTAGCACTGCAGGGTAACTGCGGGCACGACCCTATCCAACGCGCTTCTGCACAACTTGGATCAGCCCCAACTACACAACAAGCACATATGCTGCTGCTGGAAATTTTATGTGGAAAAAAACTAGCCTAGATTGTAGTTTATAGTTCTTTTCAGCAGGACTGCATGAAGCTAATGACACAGAAAGCCATTTGGGTTAAATTGTGAAACTGAAAGATGCAGCACCTGCTTTTATGCTTCACATGTTACTAAAAATACTTCTTCCCTTCTAAAATGCAACACAAATGACAATACAAAAGAAAACTCTACCATGACATTGGTGACATTATTAAGGGGGGTTTCATCAGTGTCCCTGTGCACAGAAAGATGAAAAAAAGATAGCAGAAAGAGAAGACATCATTATGCCATTGCTTAAACCCTTGGTGCATCCATATCTGAGGTAATTCATTGCCCTCCTGGTCTCTCCATGTAAAAAAGAGGATAATGATAGGTTTTAGACAAGAGAGATGAGAATGATCCAAAGTATGGAAGAGCTTCCATATGAGGATAAACTAACATCTATTTATCCTGAAAAAGAGACTCCTGAGGGGAAAAACATGGCAAAAAGGTGTGGAGGAGGCGAATCAAGACACAAAGTACTTTCAACAGACAGATGAGAGAGAGGGCTTTAGAACAAATAGAAGTGCTGAATTTAACTGAAATCTAACATTTTAGGGGAAGGTGTGGAAGCTAGATGAGGTCAATGGCTCAAACAAGGGGTTACACCAACCCCCTCGGGGACAGCAGCCCTGGGGCCATGAGGGACCATGTGGTGCAAAGGCCACCCAGCCTGGGTTCAGGTGGCCATCCCACCTGTGCTGGGGCAGAGTCTGCAGTCGGCTGCGTCCTCACCCTCAGCCCATGTCACATCAGGCAATGGGTGTGGGTGGGCACGTGGATGCCCACCTCACTGGGCATGGGGGACCCTGGGGCAGCTGTCTTCAGGACGTGCCACTGGGATCTCTAAGGAGCCTTATTGTTGTGGGTGCAGCTCACATGATTCAAATACCACACTTATTCTTAAATATTTTCCCCCTCTGCTCTTCAAAATCAAACAAAAATCCCTGACTCAAGCAAATTTTTTACCAGTGAAAAGGGAGCATTGCCAGAGAGTATGAACCCCTGTAGAGATTTTACTTTTGCTATTGATTTTATGCGTGAGATGCTTAGGTACTCTGATAATATCTGACAGTATAAGAAGCCAGAGAGAGAACAGAAAGGTTAATGGATACCAGGATAACTGGTAAAATTTTTGGAAATTGTGGTTTTAAATCTGATTGAAATAGCTCATTGTTTATCAAGCTGAGAAGTGTTTTGACCAAAAAATCCTCCCATTAAGGAGTTTTTTTTTTATTGTTATTTTTGCAAGAAGGATGTGCAAGGTAAAATAAGATATATTAGATTTAAATGCTTCAGAAAAGGACAAATGTAAATGGCAGAAATCTAAGTGGTGAACTGAGGCATTCACAGGGAGGGTACATACATCTCCTACCTTGCTAACATCTTGCTATGTAACTTATGTCATATTGGTACCATGGCAGTTTCTCGAGTGTTAAAAAACCTCATTGAAAACATCGCTCTTTAACAAAGAGGTCTGAATAACAGCACTGCTTGTCGGGACCAGCTGAGCTCTGGAGGATGGGTAGGTCGAAGCACAATCCCACCCTTCATGGTTCCAGCTGGTTAATGCCAGGAGCTCAAGAGGGGCAAGGTTTTAGGGCTTGCCCTTCTGGGCAGCCCGTTCCTCCCCATGCATGGTCCAGAGAGCCTGGGCCTCATGCTGGGCTTCACACCAGTGGCCTGGCCCTGAAAAACAAGGAGGTGCAGTGTCTGACCAGACTGCCTCTGCACCGAATCTGCCCCCAGATGTGCCTAGTTTGGGGCATTTGAATTATGTATCAGAAATATTTATTCATTAAAAAAATTAGTGCTTTTCATACAGTTACTTGAGGATTGTACGTCAAGAGACTAAAATATTTTTCATTTCAGTTCATTCAGTCCAGCAAGTCTTCCCACTGTAACTGTAACCCATTCTGCTATCAGGGAATGTACTAGAGCTACCACAGAGTTAAGAGAACCAAAAAATACACATTTGAAGTGACAGCATGAAAAAAGTGAATGGGAGTGAAAAATAATTAGCTGAGGCAAGGACAAGTAGGTGAGTCTCCACAGTCATAATTTATGTGGGATATTGTTATAGTTATTACCATGCAATTTAACAGGAATACACCAGAGCAATATTTGTATCTTAAAACATGCAGATGCACTCACATATATATATATGAGAAAAGTCTCAGAACTCAAATCATCCAAAATAATCAAGAAAGTTATTATCATAAACAGCAAAATTAACACAGGGATCACAAGGGATGAGTCTCCATTTCTGATAAAAGAAAATGAAAGCATTATTAAAACTTCAGTGTAGAAATGGTAGCTACGTTCACATCTCTATGCACATCACCAGCACTCTGCAGTCTCTGTCAGTCCTTCCTCTACTGTTTCTTTGTCAGTCCCAGAACCAACAAAACATGTAGATTTGAGATCTCCTGAACCATCAGAGGACACACGTGGTGCTGAAAAATATAAACTCACCTTGCCATTTATATATTTTTTTTTTTAAGTAAAGAGTAGCAGTCTTCAATTACAAAGGGGAGGAGCGGGAGGAGGTATGGACACTATGGGTACAAGCTTCTGGGGATTTAAAGTTGCAAAGAGAAAAACGGTGCTTTATGACAGTCTGTGCTGCCATCCATAATTTACAGGCTTCTTTCTAATGGTGCTGTCAATACAGTATTGCGCTCATCAGCTGTATAAATTATTTCTACCAGTAGCATGAAACACAGTGTTACTATTTCAACAAAAGAAGACATTCATCATTTTAATTCACACTTAAATTGCTGAAGATTATCCACTGCCCATTAGATTTCAACAATATTCAAACATGAGCTGTTCTAATCATATGCTAAAATACAATAACCACCAACTCTCAGAACCATTGGAAAAAATCTGTCACTCCCACACTGATCAAGTTTCTATCATCTCCCTCAGAAGTTTTTTTCTCTTCTGTCCCTGTACTTATGTGTGCCCAGCATGCTTTCAACTTAATATGCAGCCAGTCCTTGACTCCTCGTAGTTGCCTACTTGAGGTGAATAGCTTGTGTATATACATGTTTCAGTCTAGTAGATATGGCTTAGAAAGAGTTGCTCTTGTCTTGGGGCATAAGAATAGGCTGGAACTGCTCCTGAGGTTTACTGTCGTCTTTAAAAATCTGTTCCTCAAGCTTGAAAATGTTGTCCCAGATTTGGAAAGGGAGCACTTACTTAAGAAGGAGGGATGAAGTACTGCAGATGTCAGTGTCATTTCTGGCATTTCTGGATCACAAAATCATCCTCTGTCTATTGGCCATGTACTCAAATAACAACAAAATGAATCTCTGGATAATGCAATTTAGTGGTTTTACCTTTTTCTTTTTGAGCCTAGAGGTGAGTTGGGACCTTCTCCGAGTTAGGCCAGTGAGCCTCATTACACTGAGTCTGTCTTCTCAGCAAAGGACTCTCTGCAGTTAAAGCAAGAGCCCCATAAAACTCTTACAAATTAAGGCTTACGCATGTTTGTTTAGATCCATATTTTAGATGCATCAAATAAAGCAAGCCCATTACATTATTCCAGGGGTTTTTTTGCATCATTTTTTTCTAACACTGTGCCAGTCCATGTCTGTAAAAATGTTCTTCCCTCTGTTCGCTGAATCATGCCTGGAATCCATATTAGAAGTCAAGTGTAAAAAAAAGGAGGGGAAGCTGTGCTACAGGCAGCTGTTGTTGTCAATGCCCTTTCTTTCCCCGAAATAAGTAATACAAAAACTTAAAATCTTGCTAGGCCTATACTCCTTACTGTCAACATTACCTCCCTTCAGATCTGTAAAAGGGCAAATCTTTCCTAGCAACAGCATTAACCCATTCACAAGTTTTTGAAAATAGGCTTTCTGTCTTCCCCATAGCCGACAACACCTTGTAGTGTTGGTGCATGCCTGTTGTTTAGCATGTTATAGTCTCTCTTCAGCATTAGGAGCTATTTCACAGTAACTCCAAAAAGAGCAGAGAAACAGTAAAGCTTGACACTCACCGAAGCATTTGTTCTGCTCTAATCAAGGCACTGAATAAACAGATCAAGGGCAGAGCTATTGATAGCACTTCACAGGCAAATGTTACAAATACACAGCTACGGCAGAAAGTTCTATAATCCAGTATTAATTTGAATATGTGGGAATATTCTGATACAATCTGGAGTCAATAATTAGGCTGCTAATTTGACAAGACACTTACTCTTGTCTCAGTAAGAGTCATGATCATACTCCTTAATCATTGTGCAATGCTCCTCAAATAGGAAGCAAGACAGTTAAGCATAAACACATAAGAAAGATCTACAGTTCATTTCATATATATAAAAATAGATACAAGATATATTTTGTAGCAGCACCTAAAATGTTTTATACATGTATTTTTCTAGCTTCTGGACCAAATCAAACTTTATTCCTTTTTCACAGATCACCAACTTGATAATCTAATTTCCCGTCATCAGTGTGAGGCACCAACACATTTGTCTGCATCTCCTAACAGACTCCTGGCTAGGGAGCTTAAGCCAATGTCTAACAGCACTATTTCCCTCTCTTTTAGCATTGCACAAAGCATATTTTCAGATAATTGAGTTTCAGGAGCCACATGTTCCTGTCTCTGGTTGAACTGAATTAACTTCATCACACTCACTGATGAAGAACTATGGCTCTATATTGCCTGCTGAGGGCCTGACCAGGCGCTCACCAGTGCTGGCGAGCTGTGAAGCTGATTCTTGCTGATGTTGTTAACAGCTCTTTGGATTTTTTTTACATTGTTGTAGTTTCCAAACTGTGGTTGACTCATCCCTTGTCATCCTTGAGGTCCTAATAAATAGTCCTCACACGCTCTAGGAAAATACTAAACAGCAACATATATGAACCTGTCAGTTTTGTATGACATGGAACTTGCTTGAAACCCCTTATGTGTCTGCCCTGTCACCTCGTGTCCCAGGCTCTACACAAGGATGGGGACTTTGTAAGACATATCAACAGCTGACAGTGGTTCATTGGTCTGAAGTGCTTGGGAGTCACAGGGTTATTGAGTGATGCATCCTTAATGATGTTAAGAGTGGTCTGTTGAAATCCTATCTATCTTTGGGGAAGGACCTACACAAAAAACGTGGACCATAACAACCATAGACTAGTTGAGGCTCAGTTCCAAATGTGAACTTTGTGATGGGTCCCTCACTGCAGAGAAAACACATAATACTGTTATGCTACACTGAAAAAAAAAAAAGGAATTCAGATTATAAAAGTCAAACAATGCTTTCTTTTTTTTGTATACATACAAAAATGTTGTATCTGTGTATTCAAATGACAGGCAATTCCAAAAGGGAGTGGACATCATTTAAAACACGTAACTCTAGACCAGCTGTTAGTCTGAGTGTTTTATCATAATGCTACTAATACTTCATGAGCTGCTAACATGCTTGGAATCCATTGACATTTCTCATTCAAGACAAGGCTGAAACCTAAAGATGCATATTTGGTAATATGTCAGTGCTGAAATGAAATGAGGAATAGAAACCCTGTGTGATTTTTGCAGTATTTCCTACTGATTAAGAGTTAGGCATTTTATCAAAACTGTTCACAAGGGTTCTTCCTTCAGAAATTATCAAAGAAAGTCTCCAGACAGCTGATCACAGTGGGTGTCCAGAAGCATTCTTTTTTTTTCTCCAAAAGGAAGCAAGAGGCAGAATCTTGTTACCTGCCCCTCAACCTGTGATCTCCTTGCCAGCAGATAATGTGGATTTGGAAAGGGGAGACTGGATAAGCACTTGAAAGAGACCTACTGAGGGCACTTAGACAGACAAATTGCGCAAGAGTCAGGCAAGCTCTTAAATCAAAACCAGTTTGAGACTAGGAGAGTAATATAATATGGAAATATCATAGCTGCATGCCTTTTTCTTAGTCTACCCTAGGCACTAGCTATGGCCACTGCTGGAGACAGGATGCTGAGATGTGCCTTCCTCTGAGCCCTTATGGTTACTCTTATGTTCCAGTGAAGTCACAGTAAGTCCTGTTGGCAGGAAAGCCATGTTGGCTTCATGTTGGCATGAAGCATGTGCTTAGCTGTCCATCTATTTTTTTTGATATTTTTTAGTCTTTAGTGCTTCAGTTACCTCTCAAATTTATACCTACAAGGTAATGAATTCCTAGTGATATATAAATGGTTATTCTGCTGAATTTTAGATGGATTACATCTCAGGTGCTTCAGACAACATTTAGGTGAGATGACTTCCCTTCTACTTCTGTGATATACCTGAGAAAGTGGTGACATGTCCAGAGCAATTTCTCTGCCTTGTAGTTCTTTCCACATACACATCATAATCCCTTATTTTTTTTTTTATTACTTATATTTTTGTGTTGCCTTTACTTTTCACTACTGTGAAGTTATATAAGGTGATTAATGCTCTCTGACTGTGTAATGACTTCATTTGATTTGTGAAAAAATAATTAGAGAGGAAAGAAACCGCCCTTAGAAAAAACCGTGAGACCAGATGGAAAGGTATGTCTTGGGCGTGGGAATGGTTACACAGTAATTTTGGGGAAACAATGATTTGGTGATTTTGCTCTCCTCTGCTTGCTCAATGATGACTTCAGTGACCAGTATCTCCTTAATTATCAGAAAAGTTTAGGAGAGAAATTCTTTAGGGAACTTTGCCCTTCTTGGCCAATAGATTCATCTGGGTTAGGGTTCTCCAAAAATTTGACTGGCCAGGGAAGTCCTTCCCCATAACTTTAGTATTTATCAGAGGGTTTGGTTCAGTTTCAGAGGACAAATCATCAGGCTGGCATCTCCACACCCAGGTGGGAGTGAATGCAGACCAACCTCTGCCAAAATAATAACAATAATAGAGAGATGTGTTGACTAGTACTTGTACTCAGCCACTTCCTCCACTAACGAAGCAGGAAATGAGGGGGAGAGTTTCAGAAAACAAAAGCAATGCAATGCCATCTACTGTCACCTTGCAGCAGGGGCTTCATACTTCAGTGGTACAGATTTAGGACTACACACCTTGTGACAGACCTCAAAGTTCTTTTGCCCTTTTCCATAGGATTTGGAACAGCAGTAGTAAGCGCATGAGGCTCTAAGGCTATGTGACTCCCACTGTCCAAAAAGCTGTATAGGGACCTGAGCTTAAACACAAAGAATTATTTGACTCAACTTATTGTGCGAACCTGAAATAAGATTGACATTTCAGAGAAATTCTAACTTTATTTGCTTGAAAAGTTTTCCTTCTAAAAACATTTGAATAAATGTCCAAGGGCACTAGACACTAGAAATCTCAAAAAGGCACCTGTTCCTGCAGGTTTTCCCACTACCTCCAAGGTCAAAAGCTTATGTCTTGATTTAAGTAGTACACATTAGCACAGCAGGGGAGATCTCAGTTGGTGCTGATCACCAAAGCTGCATTGGTTCATGTAACACTGAGCAATTTATCACATCTGGCAAGAATTAATGGACCATCTTCCTGCATGGATACAACAATTGTTTCCACCTCACTTTTTGACAAAAATCCTCTAAAAACTCAGTATTAAAATAGGTCTATCTACTTTCCCATCCCAGGATTCTTCTTCCTCTCTAGTTAAACCACCCTGGCTTTTCTAGGGCACAGCTTTACATTTCATTTGGTCTGAGAATCCAGTGACCAGGATAGGGTGTAACACAAGTAATTTCCTCCAGCTCCAATGTGATCTCAGAGGCTTTCAGCTGGAGACATTTTAGAGCTGGAACCAGTTCTATACAGTTCTGAAAAGCGTCAAGCCAAGTTTTGACATGTCATGAAATATTTATGTCTAACCTGGGAACTTGTGTAGCAACTGAAACAGGATTAAAAGGAAAAGACCCAGTCAGTATGGTGTGGCTATGCATATAAAGGTTTTAATTCACTCTTGCGTTTCACTATTGAATCTTAATTTTGATACAACATCATATTGGTTCTATTTAAAAAACAACACCCCCCCCCCCCAAAATCCACAAAAAATTAAGAAGAGGTAGAAGCTATACTTTGGGTCTAATTCCCCTGTCCAGCAAAGCCAGGGTATGCAGAAGGTTGATTCCTTTCAGTCTTAGAAGCACTTGCTAGTTCACAATCCAAATTACATATACTGGTTCATTTAAATAGAAGTGATGAGAATTTTAAATCTTGGGGAAAAATAAATCTCAGGATTGTCAAGTCTGAGATTTCTCTGTTTACCTTCCCAAAGGTTCTCTGGCTTCTCCCAATGTTAAAATCCATACACATGTATTTATGATATCAAGAAAAACGGGATTTCAGAAGCTTCTCAGCATTTGCTGGTAGAGAGAACCGGTTGGGACACAAATCTAGTGTTGATTAACTGTTATCTTAATATACTATTTATATTTCAAATGTCTACTTAATTAAATGGCTAGTTGTGGTAGGATATTATCTATTTACTATGAAGAAAGCATGTTCTCAAAATCTTATTTACTTCTGAAAAATGAATGGGACTGAGTAACCAGTGCCAGGGATGAGTAATCAGTGCCAGGTTAGTCACACTTCACTGGCTTGCAGGGGATGGGAAGCTCACCGACATAGCAGCTCATCAGCCCAGACATAGCCTCTGCCTGGCTCAGTGTCTGGTCACTGTGGATTCCCACTGTGCTGCTTTCCGCCACCCTCAGATGGCCATGTCAGTCAAGTGGATATCAACTATTTCTGGCATTTTGAGGTAGATGTCTCCTTGTTCATCTTATAAAGGTGCTTCAGTTGTGTCTGTGACACAAGCCATAATTCAGACTGGCAAATGCTATTCAGTTCCATCAGGCATACGGATGAATTTTCACAATGATGGCTTAGGGAGATTTCCTAACTATCTATTTCTTCTTGATGGAGAATTGTTGGCCAAGAGCTCATGAGTGAGCGGTGCACTCTTTGCAGGAGAAAAGGAGGCCTGTTCATTGCCCAAGTGGAAATTCAGATGTTAGAGGGGTGTTTGAATAAGGTCTGGTGATGCAGACACAATTAGTGGACGTTGCACCTGCCAGACCTGCAGCAGATATTAACGTTGCTTAGAAAAAAGGGTCATGAACAGAGATGTCAGACTCTGAGACTCCTAAGGAAATTACCCTGTCAGCAAAAGGCCAGGCAGGCCCCCAAGACGGGAGAACACGCCAGGAGGTTCCTTTTGCTAGGAATGCAGTTTTCCCTGTGGGGAGTGGGGGTTGGCAGCTGCACACCTGCCTCCTCTACAGCTTCCCAAGTGCCTCCCCAGATGGGAGCGTTTGCTGGAGATGGCCCACGCTGCTCTGAGCAGTTTCCTGAGCCCTGTGGCTGCTGTCAGGGGAAGGAACAGTATGTGAAACATGGCATCGTTTCATTTCACTAAAAGGAAGCAGATAACACAATGGATAAAATAATGTTCACAGTCCCCTTGTGTGGCTCAATACTGGTGCTTAAAAGCATTGTTTGAATACAGTGCACCAGCAATAAGCATGCAGAGAGGAGTTTCTACATGCTTCTAAATTGCACTGCAAGAATTTCGCTGCATTTCCTCCCAGTTTTCACAGTCTCCATCACCATGACACGTAAGTAATTGACGTAGTGCCTTGCCCCAAATACCTTCTTATTCTTGAAGCAGTTGGGCTGCTCTGCATTTTGAGTGTTCTCCTTTCACTTGGACACTGAAGGGCTCGCATTAAAAAGCAAAAGAGCTTTGTTGAAGCTCCACCTGTGAAAGGCTACAAGATGGGACAGAAGCCCTGAAGCCACAAGCTTTGCCATGCCTGATTTCTAGAGACCTGCCCCCAGTAAATGCCCTTACACACCTGTAGCCTCCATCTGCACTGCTTCGTGAGAGTGAGGGACCTCAGAAGGGGATCCAGTCCTCCGGCCTCCCGCAGTGCCCTGCAGCCAGGGTGCTGCACAACTTGTTGCTTGGAGGTAGCCCCTGGGACAGGGGGTTTCCTCTTCTGCCTGCCCATCTCACCGGCCAGCTGCCCTGCTTGGGGCAGCATGCAGGCAATGCTTGTCTGGGATCCAGTGCCAGGAAACTTCCTCTTCAAACACAAACCTTCATGTTTCTCTTTCTCTTCCATGAAGAGATCAGGGAACACTCTTACTTCAAAACATGATAAGAGGAGGTGATGAAGCTGTGACAGTTACTCAGTCACAAACCAATTAGAGCTCTCACCAGAACGTGAGGACTTGGGTTCCCCTTAGCAGCCCAAAGACAGTTGTGCCTTTGAAGTTAAACCCTGAAAAACCCCACCCCAAAGCAGATAAATCTTCCCAGGAGCAAGACCCATGCCGAGGTCTCCTCCAGGACTCCAGTGAACACTCCAGGTGGTAAGTGCCACTAATGCTTTCCTTTCCTCTTCGGCCCAATAAAATCTGCGTCATATTCTGGAAAGCTCAAATCCATCATAAACATCACCTGATCTGTAATATGGAAATGAGCTAGAATAATTGCTAAAATATGAAATTAAAAGTTAATTCTTTCCTCCTGCTTCCACAGCCTCTTCTCCCACCTTGTTTCCTAGAAATATTTATTTGTATTCTCAGACTGAGAGTCACTGCAGCCAGCCACACCAGGAGTTCACCCAGAGTGCTCACTGAAACACCTCAACTGCCCAAACTTTAGCAAGCTTCTTGCAGCAGCATAAAAACCTCAACATTTGCTGCATCAGTGAGAGAAAGAGGAAAAAATCTGCTGTACATTTTAAAAAACTTATTGTTCTCCTGTAGACCTAAGGTGAGCAAAGAGAAAGCCTGGAAGTTTGTCCTGCAGTGAGAGAGCGATTGAGCTGTATGTATGTCGACAGGACGTCTTAACACAGTTACAAAATTAAGTGAAGGGCTCTGAAAGAGGGATATTCTGTCACCTAGTCACTTCTCCTTTTGTGAAGCCACACATAACACAAAGTTAATTAAAGCTTCTACTCTGAGAAAAAGGAATGTTCCATTTGGTAAATTTAGAAACAGCTGGTTAGTTTTATCCATTACTTTTGTGCTAACATCAGTTGAGCTCATTCAACTCTCTCTTTTTATGAAGCTGTCCTTCCTATGCTACCTGATAGCTACTAATTGCTGCAACTACATTTCTGAATTGCAAATTTTCTGCACTGATAAAAACTTTGATTGCCTGTCAGCTACACATAAGGAAAAGATCACCAGTGCTAAATGAGGTGTTCCACGCTTGGATAATAATGCCTAATGAATTATTCAAAAAAGAATGCTTGAATGAAGCAAACAATTTGAAGGGTTACTAGCAGCCGTAACAGTTCAACAGCCAAAAGAACAAAAGTATCATCCTGAAAATTACACTAATGATTAAAAAATGCGTATTAATTCTACATTTGGAGAAAAAAGAAATGCCAATCTGATTTTAAAGGTTAATCATTATTTTTTCACTAATGCTCTAATCTCTGGGAAAAACACCCTTTACCAATATTTTGGGACATATAATATTATGACATACCATATTTATATAATTTTCCAGGCATTAACCCTCTCTGCAAATTTCAAATTTCACTGTCAAAGAATTGAAAGCCTTGTTTGAAAGCTATTACTGTCCACAGGATTCTTTCTATTGCTTTAAGTGAACCTCAGATCAGGCCCTGCTTCCAGCACAGCAGCGTCATGCTGGTTGCATTGTGGTCAAGCACCGCTAAAGATGCCCTCAAGAGATGGACTGTCGAGCCAGAACCCAGCCTCAGCTGCACCAAAACATGGTCCAGACTGTTTGAAGTATTCCAGACTGGTTTGGCTCTCACCATTCACTTTATGAAAAGATTTGCTAAATTTGCTAAACGGGTGATAGAAACAAGACCCAAAGGTTTGAATTATAATAAAAAATCAATGAATTATAATAATGAATTATAATAAAAACAGCTATATTCACATAACTGCTGTAATAAGTAACTCTTTTCAGCCCAGAGTTGATTGTATTTTTTTTAAAAAGTGGATAGCTAATGGGGAAAGAAATAGTTTCTCTAAATGCTGCTGGCTAAAGGGAGAAGGATAAAAGAAAAAGAAAGCCTTAATAAACCATGAGAATTTCATGAATGTCCAATGCTGACACATTTACAGCTTTCATAAAAAAAATATTTCCAAGACCAGAAGTGATAATTTATTATGACAGACTCTCTCTGGTTGCCAAAACCCAAGAAAAATCTGAGAACTAAATCCTAACGAACATCTCCTGTAAAATATTAGCATTACATGCACATGAAAAATAACAGCACAATGGTAGTGACAAGTTTATCTGCTTTGCCATTAAAAGCACTCCCAATTGTTCCATTTGGAACTGAGCTAATGGAGACACACCATCGTATTCTGAGAGGTCTCATAATGATAGTACAATGTTGACTGTGCTAAAGAAGGATTTGTGAAATAGCAGTTATTAAAATGAAACCCAGTCAACCACTTAGCTACCTCTGTTGCAATTTTACAGCTATAAAGCCTTTGGTATTAGATGCCAATTAGTGATTTTATTATAAAGATGTTCAATGTCAAGATAACACTTCTTCTCATTGCTGGCAGTGACACTGAATGGTGGATAGAAGAAATGACTTCAGGAAAGCTTAGCTGACCATCTGCTTGGGCCTGCTCACTCACTGATGATTAATCCTTTCCCTCGAGGACAATGTCTCCATGTGTTTCTCTTGCTGTCTTTTTAATGTCACAAAAAGAGGTTGATAAACACATTCAAGTCACAATTAAAAAACATTTTAACTGACCAGTTGCCACTGATGATATTATTAGACAGTTTTAGTCACTGTTGTAACAATGCGTTTAGTGGTGTTGATGTGAAGTGGAGATGAAGTTTCTTTAATGTGCCTCCTACCTATTTTCACGTTTAAGTGACATTTAAATGTTTACCTTGATGCTTGCAAACAAGCAGTTTGCAAGGGGCATGGGGAGAGGGTTGTTTTTTACCCTACAGAAGCAAAAAGTCTGGAAACAGTATTTGCAGGACCTCAAGGTGGCTGCTGTGTTCCCTTGCCTGGGGTGGTGGGGAGGAGAAAAAGAACCAAAAGAGATTTTAGGTAGATTGAAGCGATTACTTCTAGACCCATATATGCTTCTGCCAAATGCACAAGTGATTGATTTCTCATTTCCTCACAACAGGTCAGAGCACAGTGGTGGGCTCATGGGCCTCGTGAACACACGGGAGTCACACGTGTGCAGGGACATCCCGCTGGTGACACAGAAGCTGTTATAATAACGAACAGAGCAGTGTTGGCTCCTACCTGCCCTCTTTTCTCTCATGGATGATGGTACGAATTTTGCTTCATGTGGGAAGCAGGTTCATGCTCACTACTTTACAGAGCTGATGGAAGAGGTGATTAGCGAGGGACTAACCACTGACAGATGAGAGGACCAGCTTTCCTGAGCACTGGCAGTTGCAGAGCTCAGCACCTCTGGCCACACAATTGATTTCTGTTTATATTCTTAAATACGGATTGAGAGGGCCTGTTTCCAGTGCTCAAGGCCTGACCTTTCATTTCTACCCCAGCCTTTTGTTGCATAACATACTTTTATTCCTCCAATTGATCGGCATGTGCAAACAACAGAATTATTCATTCCCAGAATGGAAGCACTATAATTCCCAAGTAGCCAGCCTGACTTATTTATCACCTGCCTGATTTAAAGCAAATCTGGCCAGCAGAACAGTTAATGATCTGCTTGCAATTTGTTCCAAATATTGTCCTGCTCCTATGATAGTAGTGGTTTTTAAACTCCTTATCTGCATCATTATATTTACTTTCATGAAGTCTCACACTTAGAGTATATCAACCCCCCTCAAATAAAATACATTGAGCACTTGATAAATCAGAAATCAAAGCCTTAAAGGAAGCATAAGACCTAGTGATGTGAATCTACTTTATTCTTGTGAAGGCATCATGGGGAGCATTGACTTCACAATTCTAGTGATGAATTCAAGCATCTCCGCACAGATCGCCTCTCAGAGTTTCCTTTACCTTTTCCAGACCTATATCTACATCATTGCCTCTCATTAGATTAAGGGATTTAAGCTGTCCCGTGACTTGGCATTTCTACATCTCTGAAAGTTTCCATACTAACAAACACACTGCCTTTCAGTATCAAAGCCAGTCAGTGTTTTCTAGGAGTTTGACTCAGAGAACTGCTACTACCCCTTCTGTGGCTATATGGGGTGGAGACAGACTCTCCTTGGGATAATCACATCCTCCCCTTGCAAGTTGGCATCCCTCAATAGGAGTTTTGTTCATGAATTGAGGTCATGATATGGCCCTGAATGGTCCTACTTTTCCTTTTGTTGTAATGCTTTAGCTTCACATGCACACATAAAGCAGGGCGAGGTTAGGGAAGTCCACTTATAATTACCTGATAAAGTTATTAGATATGCCAATAATACCATCTTCAACATGAAAAGGTAAAGAATGGCTCTCCTGTTGAAACAGAAACATTTACTACTATTTTAGCTTAAATTTCCCCCCAAATATTCCTAACAGAAAAAGTATTTTTTTCAGTCCTACAGACCTTAGAATTTAATGTAAGATGTGACACAATAGGAAGCCAATAAGTTATGAGGGAGGACATAAGAAGGAGAGAAGTAGAAAGGGGTTACTTGTTGAAGGCAGATTTGACTTCTGATTTCATTGACAAGATATGGAGAAGGATTTTCAAAAGCCCTGGGGTAACTTAGAAAACCAAGTCCCATTGACTTTTAAACAATTAGGCATTTTTTAAATTCATGCAGATAAAAGGTAAGCAAGTTTACAGTCCAGTCCAACCTATACTGAAGTTGATGGTAATGTTCACTTTATGAAAGAGAGATCCAGTCCTTAATTAGATTTCCTGTAGGCATTGCAGAAAAAAAAAAAAAGAAAAAAAAAAGTGGTTCATAAAAGGAAAGGGTAGTGGCCTTGCAGTTTACCAGTTCAGAAGGAGCATTTCATGGCATTAGAGTAAAGACACAGACATAGAAAGAGGAGACAAGCAGGTTGTCATAAATCACATCACTAGTGGATGGAGCTAGTGTGACATTAATAGCAATGTTATGCATGATACGAAGGAAAGGCCAGACAGCCTGAATATCATGAGAAAAGGTAAGAATTTGGTGTGGCACAGAAGATGTTCAGTGCAGGAATATAACAGAGGAGGAGAGGTGGTTACAGAGGTGGGCCTTTAAGATGATTTTAGCTGAAGTATTTTTTCCATATGATGGCAGCAGGGGTGGATACTGAAAACTTATTTTGTCATTAACCAAAAAAATAGGTAATAAGAAGGTCAGGATTTTAAATTCTGTATCAGTGAGAAAAAGTTGGTGCTTATAAATAGTTTCTTTGGAAATCATCAGGATATATATACCAATTTTCAGTGGAATCACATAGATGTTTTATAAGGGGAGAAGAGGAATAACCCTTGTAGAGGCTCTCAAGGGATGGCTGCTGACATAGAAAACCATTTGCCCCAATCAAACTTTTGGTTTTAATCTGAGGTGAAAGATCTAAGTCATTTAAGGGTGTTTCTGTTTACCCCTCAAGCTTCCTGGAGGCGAGAGAAGCTTCTGTGATCAATAGTATCAAATGGCATGAAGCAGCACAGAGCAATACCTAACAAACGTAGGGTTTTTTTCAAAAGCAGAGATCACCTACTAGATAACAAGGCACTTTCCGTATCATAAACTACAATCAGTCAAACAGACCAATCCAGCGTAGTGGTAGGGGATAAAACTACTGACTTCTGGTTTATTAGAGTTCTTAGAAAGTGGAAATTAAGCAGCAGGTGGTACCCTGAGCAAAATTTTGAGGGTGGATTACTGCAACAGATCTAGGCAAGTATCAACTAATAACAATTTTAAAAATGCCATTTAAAGGCTTCATCCTGCAAAAATTTCCTGTGCTTATTACAGAACCACCAGTTTCTCCAATAGACTTGTGATAGCATCTTTATAGAGCTGGATGTGAGAGGAAAAATTCATTCATTCCCAACATCTAGTTCATGTATTATCCAACTTTAAAAAATGCTATACTTCATCACTTTAGGATATTGTTTCCAGTGATAAACTACTCACTCTCTATTTTAATTTCTTATCACCACATGTTCCTTTCACTTAAAAAAATAAAATCCTAAGAATTTTGGCAGAACAGTAGATGACAAGACTTCCTTTTCATAAAAAGACTATCAATTTTTGTCAGATCAATGATAAATTCCAGTTAAAATTTTATGACTGAAAATTCCTGACTCAAAACTTTGGAAGCCAACTTATTCAAGAGTCTCAAGGAGACTGTTCAAAAATTGAGATACCAAGAGTGTTCAGACACTCAAAACCAGGCTCTTTAAAACTGCCTGCGAAGTCCATGAGAAGTCCAATTTAAGATTAAATCATAAGCCCAATTGCACTGACAATTGCAAAAGCAGGAATGGATCTGGCCTACACTGTTGAACTAGAAACTCATTATTAACAAGGTCTACTTTAAGACTTTAATCAAATGCTCTGTGTTTGCAACTGAATTCTGAATCCAGGAGAAAGCAAAATGTGTTACCAAGGTAAGCCTTTTCATTTCTCTTTCTGTGTACATTTTGTTTGTGAGATGTTTCTAAATCACAAAAAGATGGCTTTGTAAATAGAATGTGTACCATGATCCTGAAAAAGAGGCAATTCCTTGCCTTCATGAAGCAGAGCTCAGGTGGCAAAAGAAATGAAGTAAAAAATTAAGAGAATAGTGACAGATTTTCATAGAGACATTTCAAAATGTTGACATTCAAAGTAAATTCAAAGAGATTAAATGGCTTTGAGTACTCAAGAAACAAATCACATAGATCTGTCATCAGCATAACACTGGAAGCTGAAACCAAAACCATCCTAATGGCTGAAAAAACAAAAGGAGGAGCATACACCATAGCAATAAGTCTGCATCCATCAGCAGCAACTAAAATGACTAATCCTGATAAGATGTTAATTTTAATGAGTCACATAGTTAAGTGTGTTTTAACTGTAATCAAGGTGTCAGTAAAGCTCTTACACGTATACTGTGGTCATCAGGACCATTCAGAGGGACTGCTGTCTTCTGACTTGCCCCTGTGACAGTGTCTTTCCCTCTGCTGCAATGAATTTAAGCGCGACAAACTTCTACCCAAGTGTCACAAATTAGCCCTTCCTTAAAAAAAAAAAAAAAAGTCTTCTACAAATGTCTGTATTTTTCTCTGGTGGCTGTTTGTGCCTGGAAGCCCTTACCCCTGCTCTTCCTTGCATCACCAGTCCTCCGACAACAAGCAGCAGTTTCTATTGCCAACTGTTAGCAGGAAACTGCCCATCATACCTGGAAAATTGAGCTGGAAACTGAGAAGTAAAAATAAAAAAGTAGACTCCATCTTGACTTAAGCCAGTGAATTCAAAGGTGCACGATTGTAAGGAGATAAAAATAGGTGCTGAGAATCACAGCAGCCACACAGGAGGATAATGGGAAGTGCTGGTGTTAACTCTGGAAGACCAAAACGAATCATACAGACACTGCCCTGGGCTATTGGAACTGGATTAATTAATTAGTTCATACAAATTTCCCAAGATCCAGGTGTGTGCCTCAAATCTTAGCCATCAGCTGTTTTTTACAAACACCACAGTGTGCACGTTATGAAAAGCCAGATATATACGACCAAACCCACATCACCCATTTCACTTGAGTCCTAGTACAACGATCTATGAAATAGTTATTTTAATTTCTCTTTACCTTACTGCCACCAATATAAAGGTAAAATAGATGATGTTTTCAGGGTGGTCATTCCAGCACATTTTGAAAGTTCAATTATTGTACTTTCCCTGCTTTTCCAGCTCCAAGACTGAGGGACTTTTCTTCATGCATCCAGCTCACTTCTTTGTTTTTCATTCTAATAGAACAACAAAGTACGGAGAGGAGATTTCAGAAAACCTCAGCAATTTAAGAGCTTTGTGTTGAACTGGAAAAACAAGTAACGAATGGGCAGGAGCAATACACTGTAATACAGAGAACACCAAATGCCAAAGCCAGTCCCATCTGTGTTCAGCTTTTCAAGTATGTCTCTCCCTGTATACATTGTCCAGGACAGCTATCTTCTAGTAAAGGCTGTTTTGTCAAAATGTTCTAGAGGGGCTTTATGTCTGTCATCTCTATACCAAGAACAATGTGCATTATTTCACATTTCTCAGGAATAAATTTAATTTGCCATGTGTCAGCTCAATTACTGAGCTGATCTATGGCACAAGGAATATTTCTTGCCACTCATTTTATGCTCAGTATGCATCATAATTTAGTATCATCAGCACATACAGTGAGTTACGGTGGGTCTTCCAAGCTTGGTAATTTATTTAAAATCAAACTATGAATCCAGGTATTAATCACACTTAACTCTTCCCTTTTGGGGGACAAAGATCCCTTAGCACAGAAAATTCATTTTCTTTCATGTATTTCTATGCCATGTCCTTCTCAGCCCCTGTTAGGTTCATCTTCAGAAACAGCCTGTCATGTAGATCCTTATCAGAGATTTTCTGAAAACCTAGATAAAATATGTCATATGCACTGCAATTATCTACTTTATAACTCCTAAGCTCATTAAAGAGGTCAATTAGTCATTATTGCCTTTTTTTAAACCCCCTCTGGCAGGCTCAGGTTAGGCTTTGGCTCCTTAATGCAGGCAGTACTCAAACTGAGCAAGTGCTCCCAGGAGCCAAGCGCTTCTGCAGCCAGAGCCGAGTACCAGCACTTTTAGAGGGGAAAAAAAGCGAAAAGAAAAGGAAGGTAACTGCCCACTGTTCCACTCACATATTAAATATTGATGAAAAGACTGAGAAAATAGAGCTGGAAATGTAAGGAAATCACATCTGAGAGAAGAAAAAAAAATCACAGAGAAAACAGGAGGAAGGGGGGAGCGAATACTGCAGAGCACTTTTGTAAGCAGAAGCTGAAATTAGCAGGGGGGTTATCTATTTGCAAGCAGAACAAATACAATTAGATGGTCCCCCTGCTAATTTTGGCTTCTGGTTGCACAAGTGCACTGCAGGGCACACACCTTCCTTACCATTTCCTCCTGTTCTGTGCTTTCCAGGTGATATTTGTGAAACAGCAAAGGAGGAGCGCCTCCATTTTGAGCACTGGCTGTAAGCGCCTGGCTAGGATGATTCCTAGCAATTTGTTGTGAAAATAAGCACACACAGATTTGGGGTTATTCTTAACAAAAACTTCTTTACAGCACCGCTCCAAGGTGGTGTACTGCTGATGAACCAGCACAGCCAAGCATCCAAGAAGTCTCATGGCTGCCTCGTTCTTCCCCTGTTGGCCCATCTCGGTTGCCCTGTGGGTCCCAGACAGGATCACACAGAGTCATGCAAAGATGGAGAAACCCAGCTCAGTGGGTAGGACAGTGAGAGAAGTGTGCCCCAACCCCAGCTGAAACTCCATCTAGGACCCCTCTGCAGAGCGTGTCTTGCCTCTTGACCATGAACTATTAACAGCTCATCTCCTTGATGCTTTCTCTGCCACTGTTGTAGTGCAAATGGGAGGAGAGAAATGAAATGGAACAAGAGAATGAAAGAAGGCTATTCCTGCCTTGATCTCATTATCTGTACTGAAAAAATGAGCAGTCATGGCAGTGAGTAACAAAATCTCTGAGGCGGGCTCACTCCAGGCAGAGAAAGCAGCAACGGAGGGAAAGAGAGTATTAATACATGCTTTTCAACCAACTGCATTCCAGTTTAGTACTGGACTCTAACTCTCTTTTATTAATTTATGAATGTTTTAGTTTACTCTGTAATCTCTGCTCCACATTTTACTGAATTAGATTTCTATTTTCCCTTTCTATTCTTTTTTCTTAGTTTTGTTTGTCAGTGTTACAGATGATCACATTTCCTTCTATTTGCAAGTTTGCTTTATCTATATTTCACAGTTGCAATCTGGGATGTCCACTATCTTATTACTGTGTGATAACTGATATCTGCTGTAACTGCACATGAACTCATTTTTCTGTGTTCCTTTCACATTCCTTCAAAGTTGGCTCATCTGAAATAACAAATTGTTGTCTTGCGGCTGGCAATTATTAGTTTGGTGCTTATTAGTTTTGATCTCTAAGGTAATTTAATGTGTAACCTTATTGTGGTTACTCATAGCTCAGGACTCTATTTAAAGTCCAGTTTGGTTTTACCTTCTTAGCTATTAATTGCAACCTAGCTGGGCTATGCATATATTGGAATAAAGCAATACTTTAATGAACAAATCTCTGCACCATTTCCTAACACCCACATTTTAAGGGCACTCAATTAATGAGGACAACATCTATGCTGAGGTAGGTAACACATGCTATATTATTTGTGACTATCTTTTGTGTTTACTAGAATTCAGATTAACAGCATAACAGAAAGGGGATTTTTTTAATAGAATAAGCCAGTCTTGCACTATGACGAGCTAACAGGTTTATTAATATCTTAATATCTGTGACATACTGAGTTCATATTTTTTTCTGTAGCACTTCTGCTATTTATGTCCCTGATCCTCCTGTTCCCTCCATGCAAGTGGAACATTATATGCATGCTGAATCCTATGAAAGGCCACAGGGGCCTTCTCAGAGGTAGGGATATGTCCATTTGCAGCCAAACACACAAATAGCTGAGTTAGGCCAAACAACAAATACTCGGATTTTTTGCATTGCTTCTGAAACTAGACATGTTATTAACCTTGTTTCCAAATGACCTAGTATGCATCAGATATACTTACTTGTGCTAAAATTCCTGATAAACTAGAGCTCAGAAAGCTGATGTAGCTGAAATTTATTAAGAACTTGAAGTCTATAATAATACAATGCAAAGAAAAGCTTTATCCTGAAGGAAGAGTAGATGCTAAGAGATAAATACTGAAGTGTAGAAAGCTATTTGCATGGTATCACCAGTAAGAGATAACCATACAAACAAATTACAAAAGTAAGTTGTAATGAACATCTTGGTGATACTGGAGGAGCACTTAGGGGTTTTGTCTTACAACCAAGAAGACAGTACTGCAGCAGGGAAGTTAAGTAGTCTGTGAATATGACCCTTCACATCTAATAGCGGATGTTTTAGTCCCCTTCATTTATTTATTTAAAAGTTTTCCTGTTTGTGAAGATATAGTATCTTTTTTTGGATGGATGTCCATGTGTGTTAACATGTTCCTCTGCTCATGAATATGATCATACAAATCTGTGCATTGTTGAGAAATAACTGTACATGTATGATGCTGTCAAAAGGGTTTTCTATGGTGATCACCGAGTCTGGTGAGAAAACAACATAATTTTAAATCTTGCTAGCACTCTGAAATCCTCAGCCACCTCCTCTGCAAGAAGGAGTAACACGCTGGTTAATGTGTAACAAGACAACCATGGATAAGAGCACCTGAAGACCTCCATACCAGGACTATGACTATTTCAAAATATTTCAATACCCAGACCTTTTGACTTTCAGCAGTGCTCAGACCTGCATCTCTGGAATACTAAACCCACTAAATATTCTGTTGCAAACCCATAAGTACAGGAACAAAAATCCTGTTTTACTAAAAGCCATCTTAAGTGCTGTGCAGCCCTTGCCAGGACCATAGGCAAAGGAAAGTGCTATGTAGAAAAATGCGGGCTCACCTGCCAGGCAGCATATGTTTTGCTACTGTCAAACCCAAGGGCTCTGTAAAGAATTGAGACAGATGCTTATCTCACCTTCTGCACCTTTTAGAAAGATCATGTCACAGCATCCACATCATTGGAATCCTTTATTGTGAAACACAGCACCCTTTTTAACACTAGTTTGCCAGCAATCTGAGACTTGCTGGTAGAGGTTTTCTTCCAAGTCAGCCAGTCTTGGCTATCTTAAGTTTTCCTAAAGAGACATTGGAACTCCCTCCACACATACCAACCTGGAGATATGCGAGGTTCAGTGAATTGTAAACTTTCACAACTGATTTACATGTTTCAGGTTTTAATATGCTCTCAATTCTTAAACGGATTAAGGAGGACAGTCTTTAGCTACATTTGACAGAGATTATTCTAGACATGGCCTATTTTTCATGGTAGTCATTTAATGTACTTGGTAATTAGCTATACGGCCTTTTGCATTGATTTTTCTTTCTGAATCTACTTTAGGTCGGCTCCCTAAATGCTGGATATGGTGTTTAGTGACACCACTTTTGTTTATTCTGCAGTCTGGCATATTTGATAATTCATTCATTTCTTCACATGACATAAATTGGCAATGAATAAACTAAGGTTGGAAATAAAATGGTTTTGGCTGTCATAGGATGGATAAAAGCCCTGGAATGGCTGCCCAGTAATAGGAATACTGAGGGCCAAAAACCCAACTGCTTTTTTAGATGAAGCTTAATCAGTTTCTGAAAAGGTTTGCAAGACCTAACATAGTAGCTCTGATAATGAGAAGACAGGTCCCAAAATACAGAATGCCTTTTTCCAGGCATATGAGAGATGAGTGTGAACACACAAGATGACTCATCCGCACAAAATATCACAGCATTTTCTTGTGTGTGCACAAAACAAACAAAAAATTAATCATAGCTCTTTACTTGTAGGCTTTCCTCTGTGCCTTGGAAAGGCTAACTCTGAACAACTATTGTTTCCATAGGGGAAGGCTGAGTTAAAAAAATTTAGGGGCACATGGAGACAACTCCTGACACAGCATGTACTCGGCAGCTTCTAAGGCTGCACATGTTAGCAGTCAACCAGATCCTGCTTTTATGATATTCTCCACAAAGGCTGGACATCACTGTACGTGCTTTTTTGTATACACAGTCACAGCCTTGCTATTTTGATAACCAAGCTATCTGTTTTTCAGGTTTTTGTATTTGTCTGGAGACAGATTTCAGGAGGTTGTCAGATGCACAGAAAGCCTAAAAGCAGTGAAGGAAATGTGCATAGAGCAAGCATTCCAGCTTCAACCTGTTATCCAAATCCTGATGACAGATTACCTTCATCCTCCCAGCAACAAGAAACAGATATTAGTGAAGACATGGGAAAAGGCTCAGTAGCAAGCTTTGGCCCATAAACATTCCCTTCGCAACCATACCAGAGCTACAGCAGGAGAGTGCATGGAGCTGTATTTGTGCAATGTGCGCAGCTTGGTAGACGAGGGCACGTTTGGACTCCACCATCTCCCTGTGGCTCACACATGTCAGTGTGGACAGAGTAATACAGACGATGCCCAAGGCCCCTACTAATCCACCACACCCGTTCTGCTCCCACGCTTTCTTCTGCTGCTTCTCTCTCCCAAGTATCTCCCACTTCTGAAGTTCCTTCCAGCTCAGCTTGGATCTCTGGACCTGTGGTACCTTTTCTTGGACAGTAGCAGGTGACAGAATTCAGTGTCCACTCCCTTGTAGTGCATTCTTCACTTTCACCATATCTCTGATATTACTGGAGAGGGCTGGGAACCACGGTAATACAGAAAAGTACCCTTCAAAATACAAGTCAGTTTAGCAGAAGAGTCAGATAACATCCACTTCTACAACATCTAGACTACATCTGCAACCCTTATGCTGAGATCTCCTTGTGCAGCACAAGACAAATGGAATTAGCTCCAGAATGGCTGCCAAAATCCCTCAAGGATCCTCAGCAAGGGACAAGCCCAGCTTTAGAGCCCCTGGTCCCCACTGCCTCACACAGGAAGTCCTATAACTTCTAAAACCACCTAAAAGAGAACAGAAAAGCATTTCCTGCCCTTCTGTGTATCTGTAACAACAACAGATGCCATGACTGTGACCTTTTGGAAACAAGACCCATGGGACTCATTGTATATTAGTGTGAAGGTGAAAGGCAAACACAAGCACAAAGGCAAAAGGAAGCACAAGAACCCAGAGCATAAGCATATAAACAAATCAATATGGTGCTCTCTAGAAGCAATGAATGTGAGTGAATGTTCTTGGCTAGAACAAAGAAGTGGAGTCAACCACTGCTTATGGCAGAGTGTTCAGTAAGAATGCAGCTGGGACCATCCCACCCCATTCATGAGGAAGCCAAGAGATAATAGAAATGCTAGTTCACTCTGAACTCAAGAGAGACTTGAAATATCAGTTCAACAACAAAAGGGTACCTATCCCCATCCTGAGCCAATCTACAATGCTAGGTCTTAAAAAAACTTAGTGTAATAAAACATCAAGTCAAAGCAGTATTACCTGCAATCTCAGTTTTGTTAGTCACAATTATTTTAAATATTTAATGTTGGAAGTGTGAGGAAAATGCAGAAACTGAACTGAAATTTGATGTAAAGATGTGACAATTCCAGTAACAAAATGCCTTTCTATGATGGACTACTAATAGAATGCCTTATATAATCAGATGCACAACAAAAATGCCTGAATGTGTCTTGCCATGTATCAGATAGTATGTGGAGTACCTATCTGGCATCAAAACTACATGCTATTCCTTCAGCATCCATCCCACTTGCAATAGCTTTAGAAAGAACAAGACACAGAAGTGTAAGAAGGAAGAGAAAGAAGACAATGATAAAGATATGAAAAATGCCTGTTTTAATTATGCTCCAGATTTTATCTCTGTTTCATATCAACTCACTCTCTTTCCTCTCCAAGAGAAATAACTGGCATGTGCTGTATTTTGAAAGCAGATTGACACAAAGAAAGAGAATTGGCCATGTCTCCTGGCATTAGTCTCCCTCCACAACAGCCTGTGATTGAATCAGAGCTATTATTCTCACTTTCAGGTCTGAGTCACTATCAAAAAGGATGCTATTTCTTCAGCATCCTTTTCAGCAGGGATATAGACTGTCTGGCAGAGATGGCGCAGAGCACTTCAAGTCCTACAGAATTTGCTCTGGCTCTTGCTTTCGACCTGTTCACAGTTCATTCAAAGGAGGACAAGGAAATAGTATAACTGTTCCAGTTTTCTTGTTATCTACTTTCTGACATCCTTCTTCAGTTTATTCCATGGCAGCATCTAAAATGTTATCTTCCTCACTATAACCACACTGCCTCATGAAAACCCTTCCCCATTAAATTTGAGCTCATCCCCTTTACTCTTGTACATACAAACCCCATCGTCTTCCATTATAGCTTCTCTTTTGTCTTCTCTGCTCCTCTGCCTTCCACTTACATGTTTCTAAATCCTTCTTCCTAAAGATCAGTTGGCATCCTTATTCTGCTCTGAACTTGAGACAGTCCTTTACTGGCCACCTTAACTATCCCTGCTTACTACTTACACAAGGAATTCAGGTAACCTGCACAGTGTCACTCTACAGCCCAGCTGCTGAGCACAGTATAGGACACCAGGTACTCAGGAATATTAATTCTCATCATATATATCATGTCTGGTCCCTGCCCTCAGCTTCATCTCAGCAAAGCCCTGCACCCCACCCCATTTACCAACAGAAGGAGGAACAATCCTGTGCAGGAGGGAGATACTCAGAACCACAACTGCCTGCACAGCTGATGAAATGGTACGTGTAGCTCACTGACCTTTACTTTAAAGCTTCAGTCCCTCCAACCCTCTTTTAAAGTAACTGTGGAGCTTTTTATTTGGGTGGGGAAGTGGAAAAGACTGACTTCAGATGCAGCACTTCCTCCCTGAATTTTCCTAGCTCTCACTAAAGTTTCTGGCAGCTAGGATTTAGTTCACCCGGGACGGAGAGCAGACACCTTTCAGCCTTCCCCCAGGGATGACAGAGTATTGCAGTCATATCAGAACCAGCAAATTGAATGCTGATCCTAACAAACGCTTCTGGTCTGCTCTACTCTGAAGCTGAAGAACATCTCATCTTCTCTTTATTTAAGATCTTATTTTGTTCTCTTCAACACAGTACCTGAGTGCTTTCCTCAGCCAAATTTCTCAGCTCACCACCTGCTTTCCCTGCAAACACCTGTGGAGATCTGAAGGCAGAATAGTGTCTGTTGTTGCAGTTATGAAAATAATGCAGGACTCAAATCATGCTGTCCTTATGCTTAGACCCCTTTAATCAAGCAGCTTTCCTGAATTAGTTTATTGAACTCTTTTCAGGAACAGTTCTGACTTCTACTTTTAATGCTGCAGATATTCAGCATGACCAGCTGTGGGACAGGCTGGCAGATGCACCCGGCTTTGGAAGAGACAAGGCTGAAACTACTCTGGGGTTTATCCAGCATTCATGGGAGCTCATTACATGCAGGAGATCATATTCCAGTATTTCTATTAGTAAAGGGATATTTTGCCAATTCAACTGGGTGCCAGTGTCCAGGGCACTCATCCTTCGCCACTTCAGAAGCAAAGATACCAGTACTCTAGAATGGGGTCCCTTCTAGCAGGTTTTGGATGGGACCATTTCTTTACCTGGGGAGCTGACAGGACTACAAATATTTTTTAAATTTTTTTTTTTGCCATACCTAAAGCTTATTTTTTTCTGTCATCTGAAAAAAAGTTGAGCTACAGCTTACATACATTTTTGTGTCTGGACAAATCTCAGAGCCATCACTTAATCCCTTCATCCAACATCACACTCTGCTTAAGTGACTTTTCAGAGCTGAGCCTGTATGGAACTGACTGTAGTATTTTACCCTTACTGTGAAATATTCTTCCCTTTTGTGACACCAACTAGTCTTGAAATGCTGTAAAAATGCTGACAGAAGAAATACCAGAGAATGGTTTTAAAAAGCTTGTGAAGGATTGGTAGGTCCAGAGGTGTTTTTTCAGCATCAGAACAGCTAGGGGACATTTAAAACCAAACGGAAAAAATTCTAGAGGACACAGAAGATTTAGTGTATTTGAGGGAGTCACCAACATGAAAGGTAACATATTTTGGTGGAGGCTGGAGGGGACAGGATCTGATGGACAGTATGTCAGCCCTATAGTAGTAACGGGGGGGCAGGCAGCACTACTGTAACATGGGGAAAGCAATGAAATGAGAAAGGTAAATGAAGCGAAGTGTAGCATCAAGCAGAGGCCCCAACATCACAAACACAGTCACAGTGTACAGTCTCATAGATCCCCTGAGTTTTACATTGAAGAGAAGTGACAAAATCATCAGGAGAGAAATGAGAATGACCAGCAGAAGCCTGAGGAGGAACAATGTGAGAAGGGAGTCAAAAACACTAAAGAGCTGCCTGAGGTTAGTGCTACTGGACTACGATTTATGAAGGGATACATTCAAAACTGCCTCAAAGGTTAAATGTGAAGCTTGGACAAGAGAATGAGAGAAAAGAAAATCTTCAAGAATCCAGGATGTAAGCAAGATACATGGTATGTACAGCTCAGCTAGCACACTTACACTGCAAAACTGAATTCCTGAAGAGCAGCTCTTTGCTTTACTGTCCTGAAGTGGCACTGCCAGTTGTGTCTTTGTCATTTGAACCCTCCTGGCTTCCATTGCTACAGCACCTGCACCTCAACAAATGAAGGTGCCTTAAAATAAGGCTGTGGAAGGCTCATTAAAATCATACTAGTCTTCCAGGATTTCATTTTCAAATATAAGCACCAGTCCATATATATGCTTATGATATAGATACACGTATGCATGCAGAGGTACATATACACATATAGATTAGGTTGTATATTCTGCTGCTTATCAGAACTCTTAAAATACTATTTAGTTGTGTTTTAAAGTTCTTAGGAATCTAGATACAAAAGAAAGTAATTTATGCAAACATGTTCCACAATGTCACTTTGGAGGCCAAAGCGGTACTTCTCAGTCTCCCAAACAAAAGTCACAGTAGAGTTACATTTCTAATCCTCCTCCCCAACCCCATTTAAGCTTTTCCCAAGTCTTTGCTGCATTCTGGAAGAAGCCATTCACCTTCCAAAGCGAGTGGTCCGATGGGCTCTTTCCTGGACCCACACCCCAGGCTTCCCCTTTGCATTTGTCCAACTGCATCAACAAGTCTTGTCCACCTATAGATTGTAGTATGCAGCTCCTGAACGGTGGAATTTGTGGCCAGTTAGTTTAATTTTGCATCCTCTATATTACAGGGAATATTCTGCTTTTCATTCAAATCATATAGCCATTTTTCACTTAGCTTTGTTACATCTTTAATTATGACCTTAGGTTGAGGTGGTATAATTTTACTTTAAGAGATATGCCAGGACTCAAGTAGTGACATCTCCAGGTTTCATAGAAATTGCAGGGATCATAGGAATTTAACTTGATAATTACCTCAATATTTCAAGTCAGACAATCACCATATAAAATAATTATGGGTTGTTGTTTTTCCAAATTAACTTTGTGGGTTACTGTAGGTTACTGTAGGTTACAATATATGATGTTAGAGAGTTATAGAAATAGAGAAAAAAATATGTAATACACCTGAATGCAAGATTATTCAACCAGATATATCAGGAATGACAAAAGACAAAGAGAGGCACCTCTTTTAAATGCATAAAATAGCAAATACCACATTTCCAATTAAGGAATGTTCAGATCAAGGATTCTTTTCCACCATCTCTTTAGCCACAGAAACTTCTTTCCCTATGGGACTTGCAAAGGTGCAGACTAGCTCAAATGGGAGCAAAAATAACCTTTGTACACCTCTTGCATGAAACCTTCAATAACTGGTCCCTCTGTCACCCATGTAATCTCTCTTCTTTTACTAACAGAAGCACTCTTAGCCAGCATTTCATCATGTTCCTTGGCACAATTATGGTGATTTAAGCTGTAAGCTACTACTTGCTAAGGTTTTCTTTCTTCACTTTTAAAAAAGCAATTAACAAAGACCAAAAGGGGAATATTTTAATATACCATAATTTGATTACATTTTGTTTTTTTTTTCCTCCCTTCAAAATGCCAATGTTTTTGTTATCTCTTGCATGTAAAGATGGAGAAAAAAAATTACTTGGCATGATTTCCATCGTGTTGATTCTTCTGGGTTCTCAAATATTATGATCCATGGAAAGTCTGGATTCATGCTTACTTCTACTCTTCATTAAGTCAGTTGTAGTTGAATTGCTGGTAGGGCAGGCTGCTGATACAGTAGGTGGGCATGCTGAATAAAATACATACCACAGCTGTACCTGCACTTGTCAGAGAGCCAACCTGCTTTACGCCAGTCTGTTCTCCACTGCTTCCTGGTCGTAGCCCATCTGTTTCTGAATTCATAAAATGCTGAAGAACACAAATATCTCAACCTATTATAGGTAACATGCTTCAATTAAATTCTGATTGTGGAACTGTGCTTAACAGACTAACATTGGTAATGCATCTTTTTCAAATTTGTCAATAAAATAGACAACCATCCATAGATATTTCTGTGGAATTCAGAGGCTTTTCTATGTAGTAGCTTCTCCATATGGTGCACCTGGCCAATATTCTTGCAGTTGCAAACAAAATCAAAACCAAAAATAACTGCTGAACCAGAGTATGGAAGGTTACTAAGACAGATTAGATAAAAACCTACATATAGGGAGATGTTCCACAGTAGGAGCACTTACAGTTGAAGTAAGCCAGACAGCTATTAACCTGAAGTTTACCAGTAGCTTAAAGGAGTGCTTTACTTTTCAACTGGATTCAGTGATAACATAGAACGATAGTGCACACAAAAATGATGAAACTAATAAAAGTTTACCTTGTACATATAATTTTTTCACTGGGGGTGAAACACTCAACTTTACAAGGTCAGTTTCATAAAAACTGAGAATTAGAGGAACTCAGCAGGCTGTCAATAATTGATTTAATATGAAAAGACTTTAAACAGAAAAAGTAGGTGAGGGATATATTCCCAGGAAATTTGCTGAGGATACCTACAGTACCTATGATTAAACTATCTGTCCTCTGGATGTCATCATTGCTCTTTTTATATGTTGTTGGTTAAAGGTGTATTTATGGAGACGATAACTACAGTCCTAACTAAGGAAGCTGGCTTGGGTGCATCAATTTTGGTAGCTCAGTGCATTTCTAATTAGAACTGAATACACATGACTGTGGTCCAGATCATTACTATTTATAATCTACAACAAACCATTTTCTATAATGTAATGCAAAAAAAGGACCCTCTGCGCACATTTCATATAATGTGAATTCACATCTCTGCTTCAAGAAGCACTTTATGCCTCTTCACAAAAAATTTCGATCTTTCCATATGTGCAGCTAAGACATAGCTGCCAGTCAGCAATAGTGTTTGCAGTATTTGCAAAAATTTTGCTTTAACATGGAACCAGAATTTATAATTTCAAAATAATATTCTTCGTTTCTCTGGGGAGGGAATACTCCATTAGCACTGATGCACCAGAGCAGAAAGGAAGAATTTGGAATACACCTTACTGTGGCAAGGTCGACCCTAAGAGATTTGATAGAGAACATGGACCAAAGTGGGGCACTGCAGATATTTACCAGATCTCTACAAGACCTTTTATAAGATATTACAGCAAAACAGACTAAGTAGAAGCAGACTCTAGGCTGAATCATTCTCCCAGCATGAGGCATAAGGTTGAATTCAAATCTTCTCAGTACCTTTACAAGTCCAGATGAATCCAAAGACAAGGAGGGGCTCGCTGTCCTAGCGCAGTTGGGTCTGCTGGCAGGTGGTGCAGGCTGAACTGGCCCCAGCTAGCTAGTAAAGGAGACTGTCACCTTTGCACTTCTTTTCCTGAGCTGTGCCAAATGTTTCTCAGCTGCTGTCAGCATCCATCCTGAAACACCTGAAACAGTGTCAATTTTAGCAGCATGGGGACCACTCCAGAAGTCTTAGAAATACAAGTATGATGTCCTTCTCCATTCTGCATGGCCACTGTACACAAAGTGAGCTGTCAGAGAGCTACGTTGCACCAAAAAAACCCCTACTGCTTTCACAGAGGAATTATTATGAAGTTTTCAGAGGGAGATGCTGCCCAAGTTGTACAAGCTAATGCTTAACATATTCCTTCCCAGCCATAAACACTCCTCTCAAAATTTACTGAGGGGCAGGGGGATAGGTGCTCCATTCCCAGGCTTATTCGAAGTATTAGTTAGGCTATATTCAGAAATCACTTACACTCAGATCTACAGAAGGCATCTCGACTGAGCCTTGCAAGAAACAGACAGTTCCAGTGCTGAGCCTCTGAGCTCCTGGTCAGCCAAGTAAAAAGGCACTTATAGTCTGTTAGTTTTCTATGTGCTTGTGATTTTGGGAATGCTCAAAAGCCTCCTACTGTTAGCAGAGCTGAACAACTCAGCATTTTTTTCATGCCTCAGCCCTGTGGGGATCATAAAATTTGATATTCTTGTAAGTAGCTCACAGGTGGAGCAGAATCTGTTGGGTGATGTAACTGGGCAAATCCTTCAAAAAGGGAACTTACCTTTCCTTCAAGGAAGAGGTGGAGGGTTCCTTCATCTTTTTACCCGATAGCTGGCAGGTAGCACACCAAGTTCTGAGGAAAAAGACCACTTCCAGGGGTCCTTACTTCTATTTAAACTGAAACACAGCAACAGGTAACAGAACAGGAATAAATGACAGGATTCCCCTCTCCTGGGGAAGCACCTCAGCTGTATAAGTAAACAATGTGGTGTGCATTTGCTCTGTCTCTTTAGTCCAATTAATCCATTTAGTTTCATGCAAGTGGAGAACCTTCAAAGAAAATGTTTCCTTCCCCATAGCCCAATAGCCTCAAACCGGAGGCCAGAGCACTTCTGTGGGAGGCAGGAGATGCAGAGTTGAATACCTTCAGGGAGCGATGTATTTGGACCCTCAAATACTGGCCACTGAACTGTTGTGTTGGAGAGGGCACCAACACTGCCCTGGCCATGTTTTGGAAGGATGGCTGCTGGGTGTCTTTTTGAAAAAAGATGCCTCTGTCTCTGCCTTCAGATTTCCATCACCAGATAAACAGCCTAAAATACTACAGGGCATACCTATTGGCTTGCTTAAACACTACTCCACACTCAGTCTGCTGGGGTTTTGTGCATTTCCCAGCAAGGCAGGGCACGGACAAGTAGACCAGGGCCTGTCCACCTGGTGGCCACACCGGCAGGACATGGGTCAACACCAATCTGAATGTGACAGAGCTGTATTAGCCCAGTACTGACAGGTTCAAGCTTTGAGGAAGGCTTATTGATTTGGACATAGCAGTGTCTATGGCTTTATGGCTTCTGCATCAGAGCTGGCCTCGGTTTCATTTGGGACATAGAGAGACTCTGCCTCTAGAGAAGCCTTATATGTCAAACAGGGCTGTGCAAATGTCTCACTGGCTATCACAGAGCCAAACGCCTTGGAGGATGTGCACTTTATCTTCACCATGTCATGTTTTCCTGAGCACCTGATATCTTCAGAGGAGCTGTGCCAATTCATTTATGACAGTCGGTATACCATTTTGTAGTGAAGTATGAAGCAGCGTTATTTTAGGATGTTCATTGTGTATTGTTTTTAAGCGTCCTCTGGAGATGCAAAAACATGGCTAGAAAAATAACTTCGATGTGCTGCCCCATTTCAACACTGGAGTTTTGCCTTGCATGCTAATGTGTATGTTTTCATGCCTCAGCTACACTAACTGTACTCCTTTCCTGTTTCTATTTATTTTGGAAGCAATATATGTTTACTAAATCAGTTGAAAAGTGTTAATGATCAGTTCACAGAATACTAATGTGGATTCAAATTACTTTCACATGAATCAAGACAAATTAAAAAATACTATTTGATCATAAATTGCTTCAAATCCATGTCGCAAGAATTCTAGTATCTTGAAATAAAGATACCTTTTTTTCATTTTGTTAATATCTCATTAGATATTTAAATTGATCAAAAAGGTGTGGGGACAAGAATGTGTAGATTACCTCTAGTTCGTGTAACAGAGAAGAATGAAATAAATCCTCTGTGTGTGTGTATGTGTGGCAAGGGGGGAGGGTATCAAAACCAGTTGCACCACAAGCATTCTTCCATTCTCTCTTCCATGTGCCTGAAAAGGAAGAAGGAGGTATGTAAGTGCAAGCAAAAGAGTTGTGACATGGGTACAGCCAGCCCTGACTTGTAGCATATTATTCAGCCCTGAGAAATAGATGTGAAACCTGAAGACTGGTAATCTACATGGAAACTGGGTCAAAATGTTTCCAACAGAAATTTTTATTGCTCCCCAGAAAATTCAGTGAAATTGAAGCATAATCCAAAGATGAACCAATTTCAGTGACACTTCAGCTTGATCCTGTCTTGATCTGAAACAAAGCTGTGTTTCAGAACTGCCTTTCAATTATGTCTTATATTCTAAAGGCAGAAACTTCCAAACTAGGAAATTCCTACAGGTTTTCGGAGAGGAGTGTAACCCAATTTAGTGACCTCCACTGGGGAAAGTCTGACAACTCAGACATATACAGTACACGTGCTGTTTGGGAGCAGTGTGCTAGCTAAGAGCATATGCCATACCCACCACCCATACCTCCATACAGGTGACAAGGAACACGCAACCTCTAGCAAACAAGATTTTAGTGGTTCTGCTGCTCACAGAAAGCCATTTTTTTCCCATCTGTTAAAATCTGTCCTTTCCAGGCTCCCAGATGTTGTAAGTTAACCTCTTAGCACTTTATCATACAGGAATACACGTACGCGACACCAGCAAAACACTTCTTACATGGATGCATCATGACAACACACATGGTGACTTTGCCGGGCAAGTTGAACTAGCATCACTGAGCAAATCAATACTGGAGGGTAAAGCAGTTTTGCTAGGAAAACTGAGCCCATGCCAGGGCACTCACTAGATCCCAGTTCAATGAAGCTCCATAGGCAGAGCAGCCTGTCATGCAGACCAGTACTGGACACAATGTCTACTGCTTTCTCCTTTCTCCGAGTAGAAAGAGATAGCTTACAGTAATAATGCTAATCATTATATCTGCCTCATAAGCTGACCCGTGAGGGGCTAGTGGATACAAAGAACTTACCTCTGCTCAACTTTTCCTTACCCATGAAGGAATAAGTGCAGGCACAACCTTCCCTTAACCACAGTTGTCCTGAATTGTGGTTTAGGAATGTAAGGCAGGATGTAAGGCTGGGTTTGCCTCCTCCACTACTGTTTTGCAGAGACCAGGTAGAACATTCAGTTGTTCCTTTACTCTTCTATTTTATTTTTAATACAAAAATGTAATCTGTCCTGGGTATTTTATGCATGACAATTAAGACTCATCTAGGAAACTATCAGAAGGAATAGGCTCTCCAACCTACTCTATTTCATTCAAGACAATTTTATCTAACCAATTTTTAACAAGTTTAAAACATTGCCCATATCTACTCTAGCTATGAGGCACTGGTAATCAAGTCAAGCGCCATTGACTATGAGAATAGTGAACTGTAGAAAATGACTTCTCAGCATTACATAGTGTCACAGCACAATTTAAATAACATGTTCATTATTCAAGGTCTCATAATTCGTACATATAGAAATAGATACGGGAAGCTGAAAGAGGCTTTCAAGCTTTCAACAGTTAAATAAATAAGCAACCTGTATCATTACAAGTGTACCATACATTTTTTAAATATCTGATAGGTTGTTGGAAAGTCTTCCAAAATTAAATCCAATAATAGAAAGTGCTAATTTAGGATGAGATGCATCAACAGTAGTGACAGCTATTGCATATTGACGCTGCTTTTAAGTGAATGAGCAGAAGGTTTGAGAGAAACTGTGCTTTCTGGGTAGGAATCTCAGACATTATTATTATGTTGATGTACAAAAGGGCTCTTACAATTGTGATCACAGAAATCTAATATTAAAGTCATGCTTGTTTCTATAGTTTTAGCGGATGTCTGTTTCGGTGTAAGGTGGAATTTATTGCAGAGGTAGTTGTCTTGATTTTTATATACATTTAGAAGATTTCAAAGTGAAATTGATCCAATCACATTCTATCTGACACTTCTTGTAGGAGCATAGTTGAAGAAGAGTATTCTACAGGTTTTTTTTATAGTACTCAAACCCCAGTCTCATATAATTTCCTGTAACTCAGTAATTTCATATTATACTTAGATGAATGTGAGTTATGAAATATAAATATGATGTGACTGTTTATACATAGATAAAATGTATAGATATAATAATCTGAGCTATTTATAAATAATTTTAAAGGAAATTTACCAATTTAATATTTGCTTATGTATTTTGTAAAAGGCAAATAAATATGGCAAAAAACTATTTAACAATGACAAATCAAGTGACAAAAAGACAAAGAAAAACACAAAAGAAAATGACAAACCAAATTTTACCCATCAATTGTTGCCAAATCAAAAGAATTTCAGAAGTCTATCCTGTACCTTCTACTTGCCTGCTTGGGGTCTGTTATCTGTGTCTGCTGAATTTAAATTGTGAGCGAGAGATGAATTTATACCATGCTGTTAAGTACCTCAGCAGAAAACATTTTTCCTTCTTCTCTGAAAAGTCTGTGTCTCTAGATGGAGCCAGGGCAGACAGCTGTATTCCTCTCCCTATTGAGGAACAGATGAGAAACACTGTCCTCTTCTGACTGACACTGGAGCAAGTCTTTCAAAAGTCTGGTGTTTCTGGGGCACTTGTGAGCTTACTATTCACTCGCTGTTGACCTTACAAAGCTGCCTTCCCAAAGGAAAACACAATTTCCCTCACCTCAGGAGACACAGGGAGATCCGTGTGCTCCTTTTTCTGAGTAGTCTTGCCCAGACACCCATTTACCACTGGGGCAGAGATTGAAAGTGTTCTTGAAGCCTTGTAAACCTTTATTTTGCTATTTGCCATCTTCATTGCTAGTCCAAGCTTTCTCCTTCATTTCTCAGTCCCAGGCATGAATATATAGCCTGCCTACATCACTCCCCATGTTTCAACAAATTCTTACTCCTATTGCCTTGTCCAGTCTATACAGCAGGCAGCCAGCTGTACCTGATGTGATCATAATCCCTTCTGAATCTCTCCACTGCCCTCTCCTAATTTCCTTCCTGTCTTCTATTCCACCATATCACATACAATTTGGTCTATAATTTTGCCTTGGCCTTGTTATAATGCCATGTCCTATATCGAAAGCACCCTCTTTCTTAATATTACTCAATGTTACCAATTGAGTGAAGCTTTAATCAAGTCTTTAGGCATTTCTACCATTTGTTCATGGCAAAACCCCATATAGAATTTCTTTTCCATGCTGGTTACTTCTCCATACACAATCCTTCCCAAATACTTGTTCATGATTAGGGGGGAGATATATCTACTGAAGGATGAGAGCACACACAAACTGTCACTGGTGGTCTGTAAGCCCCAGCTCCAGCAGGTCTTGCAGTATCTTGTTTATGTAGCCTTGTTTTACTTCAGCATCTCAAAACAGGCTGGTTCTATTCTGTCAAGCATATATGCTCCATCATACATCCTGTATCCTTCCCTGGGTACTCCTGCTGCAATTCAGCTGCACAGTCGGATGCTGTGCACCTTCCTCTGTAGACCTGGATTTCCTCTGGTGGAAAAACTGGCTCTGTGTGTAGGGAGGATGCTGCTACAGATCCCACAGATCCCACAGCCTGGATGGTCAGCAGAACACGGTTACAGGCACACTGTGGAAAACACTTTCCCTATAGGGCACCAACAATCTTTGTACCTTAGTGCTAGTGTAAACTGGCTTTACTGAGGTCAGCTGAACTGTATGAAGCTGCAGTGGATTTGGCTTCATGTTATCTGGCTATTAAAAAAGATCATCATGCCACATCATTCATTTAGTAAGCCTACCCTATGTTCCTGTCTCCTCTGCTGTGTTGCTCTTTTGGAGAGCTAGCTATGTACATGAACACATCCCTGTAGGCCAGACCAAAGTCCATCCTTGCCCTGTACCCTGTCTTTGGGCTATTGGCAGGAGATTCTTAGAGGATAAGAATAAGAAACAGGACAAATCAGAAATCCCTGTGCATACTGTCTCAGCTTCCAGCAATCATCTGCTTAGAGGACTTTCTGAACTAGAGCTCGACACAGTACCATCATGTTAATAGTCCCCCATGGACCTATCGTCAGTAATATATCTTATTTTTTTGAACTCGTAACATCCTGTGGAATAAGTTCCACAAAATAATTATGCCCTGCATGACAAAAGTTTGCTCTGAATTCCCTGTGTGGCTATAACATTGGAACCCCCTTAGGTCCTGTATTGTTAGAAATAATGCATTAGTAGCTCCCTAATCACTTTCTCCATGACACTCATTATTGTGCACATCTCTGTCTTTTTCCCCTTAGTAGATCCTCTGAAGGGTCTAGATCATTTACTCTCTCCCTGTTAGCTCTCTCTGTACCTTTCCTAGTTCTATCCCTTTGAAACACAGCAATCAACAAAATACAGGATTCAAGATGAGGGCACAAAAAAATCTGTGCATAGCATAGATTTTAAGAGTTTGATTTTACTGGCCTTTCTTGTGACTAAGTTGTACTTTGCAAGTTTGGCCACTACCAGGACAAAAATCAAAATAACAATTAAAATAGTATTGTCTAGAAAATGGTAGTAATAATAAACAGACTGGTTTCTCAAGGAACAATGTGAAACAAAATATAAACTAAACCAGTGGAATAAAAAAATAATCACAAGATCTTTTCCAAAATGAAACAGTCAGTTCTTTTCCCCAACATCTAGTGAAAGCTTCTTTGCTCTGGGAGGAAATTCTCAAAGAAGTTTACCACTTCAGGGGAATGAAAAATAAAGGGAAATGCAGGGTTGACTCTCGAGGTCTCTGTGATGCAGCAGACAATTGCATCTGCTCTGCTATTGAACTGTTGAACAGGGTTTCAGAAAATCCATGCATTTAAGAAACACTACATGACAGCTTATTACTTGCTAGAACTGTCACTTATCTCTGGCTGCAAGTGACTCAGCTGAACAAATATTGTCTCATACATTATCATGTACCTGTTAGTAACAAGATTGGTTTTCTTATGCATGGTCAGCACAAGACTTTTTCTCTTCCAAAGGCAAAAAACTGAGGTAGATTTAGGCTGAAGAGCTCAATATTTTAATAAGACACTTTTAGAGGCAGCTGCAGCTCTGGACACTCTCAAAGCACCTGTATCAGGAGGTGGGCTCCTCAGCATCACTTGCTTTGTGCTGACAGACTCTTGCCATTCCTTGTGAATTCACAGCAGAATCGAGGAACATCTTCACTAGGACAAAGCATGTTTACAGTCACAGTTAGCTAACGGGAGGTAAAATCCTAGCAAGGATGTGATAGTCTGCAACTGGTTCAGTTCCTTTGCAGGCTGAGTCTCATGCAGCCTACGTGACCATTACAAACTGCCTTGTCCTCATTATGGTTTTCTCTTACTTACTCTTTTTCCCTAGTGAAACAAAACTTTCTCATTAAAAAAAATGGCTTTTATACAGCAGCCAGTAACTGATTTAGCAGCCAGTAATTGAGGCCACTTCACTGGGATCTGGAATTGCCTTCTTCAAACTACCCTTAAGACTTAGTACCCTTAATGACCTATAGAGTTAAGCAACCAGGCTCTTGTCTGGTGCACAGACTCTGTGCAGGTAACAGAGATCCAGACAAGCTGTCAATAATTATGCAAGAACATACTCCGACATATCATGCTCAGCATAACTGAAAGCATTGCTGTTTTCTTTGATCTTTTGAGTCAGTGGATATTTGGATACTCTTCAAGGAAACACTAATATGCCAAGTCTTCTCTGTTATCATTAAGAAAACATTGAACAGGTTAAGCAGGCATCTCTTGTTCTGCTGGCTTTACTAATCTAAAAGTTCGTCTATCAATTGACAGGTAGCTATCATAAATTCCATGAAATATGTGTGCGAAAATAACTTACTTCCCTATGCTTCTGAATAGAGATGGAAAATGGAGTATGCTGTTACTTATTTGTTACTGAGTAGGTGTTTCAAATTTCTTCTCAAGCAGTAAAGAACTTGCATCTAACCCCGGTGAACGTCCACCCCACAGCAGATGCCAATCCCAAGCACTGCCATTTGCTAAGGACAAACCCTCCTCTGCCACAGCTGCAAACCTGGCTGGACTCCATGGTCCTTCTGCCATCAGGGCTACCTCAAATTCACCTTATGGGTCCAAGCTGAGAAGAATGACTCTTCATCTACAGAAAGCATTGAGCCAGAGCCTTTTGACCTGTACACACTCTTTCCTTCTTTCTTGCTCTCACCTTTAAAATTGAGCACAGTGGTTTTTGCAATAGAAGTGATGCTGATTTGACAGATGAGCCCTCAAGGCCAGTGGGAAGACACTAATGTATATCACTAGTGCAATACTAGCAAACCAGATCAGCAAGCAAGACTGGCAAGCCAGTTTCTGGATGGGACAGACTAGCTCATACTGCCTGTTCTGCAGCCCAGGATACTAAGTTTGAATGGTAACATTTACGCTTACACTGCCCAGATACAACCAGCCACAGTGTGAGGTGATAAAATCATAGAGTCATAGAATCATTTAAGTTGGAAAAGACCTTTGAGATCATCGGGTCTAACCCCAAACTGAACACTGCCACATCCACCCCTAAACCATGTCCCCAAGCACCAAATCCACACGTCTTAAATACCTCCAGGGACGGTGACTCCACCACTTCCCTGGGCAGCCTGTTCCAGTGCTTGCTTGACAACCCTTTCAGTGAAGAAATTTTTCCTAATGTCCAATCTAAACTTCTCCTGGTGCAACCTGAAGCCATTTCCTCTTGTCCTGTCCCTTGTTGCTTGGGAATAGAGACCGACATGGAAGATGAAATCTCTTTTCTGGTGGGAATTTGTAAAAGACTTTTATGGGATCTGTTCACAGGATACAGCTGTGGGAGAAGGCAAAGAAAGACTGTGCAAACCAGTCTTGATGCTGGCTTGTGGTACGGGACATACAGTGATGCAGGGAAGGAGGAGAAAAAGATTCTGGTAACCATCGAAATTTAGGTGATCTGGGAAAGGGCTTAAATACAATCTCCAGGGTAGATGGTGTGAAAAGGTGGGGGAAGCAGCTTTTCACATAGGCAAAATGAAGGAGCTACAGACAGAGAGAAATTCACAAAGTGTGGAAGAGCCATTTGGATTAAGAACTGTGACTGAGATGATCCTTCAGAGAAGTTACCACAGGTCGTGTTCAAAAAAATGTTGAAAAATGAGAGCCTAGTCAGTATATGGAAAGCACATTTTTTTTTAAGCAAGCCTGACATGATTTTTTTTTTGTCAGAAAATTTGGTTGTAAAAAAATAATTGCATTTGCATTTTGAATTCCTATTTTTTTAAAGTTTTTGCATATATTCTGTTAAAAACCAACAGTACTCAAAATGTATTACATAGTAAAACATATTAAAAAGTGGCAAAAGCATTGTTAGTGGTTATCATACCTGAATATGGGTGTACCTAGTAGTATTTCCAGTGTTTCTATTACTTTTTTTAAAAAACCCTTTTGAGTACATTCAGAACAGGAATTGATGGAAATATATTTGTCTGTCCAGGTGAGAAAATACTTCAAATATTTTAAACTGGCTTCTTTAAAGGTACGCAAAGAAAAATATTGGTCAAATAACTGTTGGAGAAAGACTGGTCAGTTATAATGTGCTATTTGAGTCAGCTTGTAAAATGAAGTAATATTTTTAAAGAGGTATTAATATAGGCAAACACAAAGTCAGATATGTCAAAAAAGAGAATGTAGGTCACACCAACAACACAGAATACCATATCCTGAAATGCAGTGACACTGAAAAGGACTTCAGAAAATCAATTTACATGAATTCCCTACGCAATCTATGGGCTAAGGTTAATGCAATACTTGCATGATTATGCAGACCATGATTCTACAGGTATGTATCCCTGATGGGACCAGCATTGCTATGTCCAGTTCTGGTATCCAATTTTCAAATGATGGTTCTGGAATATTGCAAGGGAATCAAGAATGAGTCACTAAATAATTTGAAATTGTGGAAGCCTTACCTGTGCATAACAATCTGGAGGCAGCAACCCCCAAAAGGCAAAGGTAACTCATCACAGTGCCAGGGAAGTGCTGGGAAGGGATAGTCCTGACCGTCAGCAGACTTTCAACTAGGGAGCAAAGCCATAAAAATAATAAATTATTAAGAAATAGAAGGTAGACAAATTTAGATTGGAAAAAAAATTGTTTGTTCTTTTAACCAGTAAAGTAAGTATTAGGTTAAAATTAACTGCTTGAGAGCAGTGGATGTAATAAGCTGATCTCTTTTCAGTAAGAATGAGTGCCTTCACAAAAGATACACTGCGGCTCATCTGGGACTTAGGGACTGAAATCACATGGCTGGCATGATGCAAGAAATAACACTACATGTTCTTAATAACCATAAAGCCTCAAAATCATAATAGATTCACTAGACTATGGATATTTTGACACAAAGAGGGAGCAGAAGTCAAGGAAAAATAAATGTTTATGTTTACATGGTAAGCTGTTTACCAGTTATCTTTCAAAGCAGAACCCACATCATCTGAAACCGAAACAAAAATACACGTTACTGCCTCAAAAAATGCAGGACAGAAATTAGGTCTGTGAAAAAATTTCACAAGCAAACAGTCAAAATAAAAATAAGTAATGCTTTCATACATGCACACAGACAAAGGCACATACCCAAGAATCAGGAGGACTGAAGGAGGAAAAAATGAGCATTTAAGGATGATGTGCTCAAAGATCCCAAATATTTTATTTACACCTGTATTCAAAAGAGGATTTTAAGATGTCCTTTCAGCACACCTATTCTCCCATGTGAGAAAAATAAATCAATATTAAAGACTGTTTTCAAGGCAGAAAGTGCTGCAACATTTGTGTTTGGGAGCAACAGATCTCCAGAACTGGCTTGGGTGCATGTAAATATTTTCAAGTAAGTGTTGGAGGAGCTAATTAAAACCCCCTACATCCTTGCTCATTACCATCAGCTGCTCGAGGGCTGGAAGCTACTGTATGGGTATTGGCTCTAAAAAACATGTTGACTAGCCTTGAAAATTGCAGCCCACTAAACCTTACTCTACCACCAGGAAAACAAAACTTTTATAACAAAAATAAAGTATGAAAACAACCAGATTATCATTCTATAAAAGACAGAAAATAGTGCAGAAATTTTAAAAGCAAACTGCCTCAAGTACAAGCATATCTGATTAATCTACTGCTCTTTCTAAAACCAGCTGATAGCCTTCATCACAAAAAGTGACAAAGGGAACAAAACCAACTTGGGAAGTAAAAATCACCAAAAGAAGAGGCAGAAGAAAAGGCTTTCAATTGCTTTGACAATGAGGTGACTCAAAGAACTGTGTTAGGTACAGAGTTGTTTAATATGTTAGCAAACAGAAGAGGCTTCAAAATCCAGCTGATAACAGTGGAATTTAATACAATTATTGAGACTTGTCCAATATCATGAGAATATTATGAACCACTTCTGAAGGACCTAATAGACTAACTAAATAGGCAGAGAGATGGCAAATGAAGGTCACTGGAGAGAGAGGCATGTGAATGCATATTAGAAAGAATTACTCCCATGCATCTGTGCTAAAAGGCCCACACTGACACCGCCTTCGAGCACATACAAAACCGTATTTGTGGGTAGTGCTATTGACATTGCTGGAAGTGTTCTGCAGGGAAACGAAATGCTTGTCTGGATCAGGACCTATGCTGAATTTGTGACCGTTGTGGGGGGAGGTGGAACAGACTAAAACTGTAGGCAGCTGGCTGAAAATCTGTCCATGTGGAAGAACAGGCAAAGAAATAAAGCAAAACAAAACATGTTCCTTCTGCTCCACCATAAACAGCTCGACCACGAAAAGAAAGACTAGGTACAGACTAAACCAGGAAATAGTGAGGCCATTTCCATTTCATTTTGCAAAGGAGTGATTTGGCCTTTCTGCTTAGCATAGCCCAAGGAACTGCAGAAATGAGATGAGTCCCAGAAGAGGCCACAGAAATGATTAGCTGGCTGAGGAGAGAGCAGAGGGAGGCTCACCCCCGGTGACGGGTCCGTCAGCTCCCCGCAAGACCCGAGCTGGCATCAGGAGGCTGGTAAGAAGCTGTAGCGAATTACCCCTGGGGAATTACCCTGGGGAATTACCCCGGGGACCCGGGGAGGGTCAGAGGAGGACCGCAGTGGAGTCACGTTGCCCCGCAGCGTGCTCCCAGCCCTGCGGAGAGGCCTTACCCCAGGGAGGCTGCAAGCCCTCCCGAGCCCAGACCCAGCATCAGGGCCCCACTGCGGGGCCCGCAGCTCAGGACACCCGGCCGGCCAGCATGCCTCCATCCCCTCATGTGAGAAAGACCTGCCAGAACAAGAGATTTCAAAGCCTTCTTCAGGATAAGGACCAAATGCCTTGAGCACCCCAGTAAACGTAGCTGAGCTCCAGAGATGCTGGAATAATACTGCCTTCATTTATGTAAAGACGGGGGCTCCGTGCAGGCTTGGATGTCTGACCTTGTAGCAGGTTTAAGACTGAACAAAAAGGGCCTATCTTCATAAGGGAAAAAAGGGACATTTTATTATAGCTAAGTTTTTGAAGATTTTAGTGACAAAATGCAAATTGTTCCGTATTTTCTGCTATAACAAGCAGATGCAGAACAGAATAAGGGAATATCTGGGTGTTCTACATTAGGCTTTTATGTATTGTGCATTGAGCTTGCCTAAGAACTAAACAGCATTTGATTTGTGCCTAACAATAAATAGAAAAAGGATTGCCAATTAAGAATGTGGGGCATCTATTTTTAACAAAATGTTTTTAAACTTTTGGCTAACTACGAGAGAAAGGCAGTGCCATCTGTTGGGGAAAACCAGCCGGTTCAGGAAACGGCAGCGGGCACGTCGCTGCTTTGCCTTTGGTGGAACAAAAGCCCGTTTAGACTCAGTACGCGACAAGCCCGGTTTGATGCAGGATAAACTTTGGCTGGTGAATAGAAAGGAGAGGTAAAACGAGCTAGACGGATTCAACACCAAACCGTGTTAACCAGCAGCTATGAGATGTATTAATACCTTCACGCTCTTTCCCAGCAGCAGGTTTAGATGTGTGGAGGCCAGACGCAGGCCATGGGCTGGGGCGAGGAGGGCAGGAGAAGCCACCGCGGAGTAAAGCCACGCGACTTCGGCCACTACAGCAGCAGCAGAAATTTTCCTTCTTTGCCGTTTCGTGAGTCAGCACTTCTGATGGCAAGACTACACTCAAATTGAAACAAGCAGCGAGGAAGATAAATCTGAGCTCCACAAAGGGATAAACTGGCAAGCTTAGGTGGTCTGTCAATTATTGGGGCTTGGGTAATTTTTACTCAGCGTTTGCCGACTGCTAGTGATTTAGCTTTAAATATGTGGCAGTTGCATGGTTGTAGCCAAATGCAGGTTTCGACAGTTGCACCGAATTCGAAAGCCATTGTGTTTAACATGTAAATACACTGTATGCACCTTATGAATTATTTACTTACACCAACCTTTCTGGAAATGTACATATATTGTCACACCCACACATGCATAGCAGCACAAACGCACCTATGTATATCAGCTGAGTCTTTTAGCTAATCATGCTTTTCTGTAGCTCTTTAGCGTGTTACTATTTTCATTTACAGGTCAGGGTAGGGCAGTGGATATCAAATATGGACATTTTTTTTCCCAGTGAGCGACTGACACATCGGCTAGAATCACGTTGATGGTTATTCAACAGAACTGCAGTAGCCGCTATTTTTGCTCCATTCCCACAGCAGCAATAAAACAGTAGCACAAAACAGAAAGTGACACACCAGATACATTGAACAGCAGCTGCCCTTAAAATCCAAGCAGCCCCCATGGACTGATTTGCCATTCGAAAAGGGCTACTTTTTTTTCTGTTGGTTTGTTTTTTGGTTTTTTTTTGGGTTTTTTTTGTTTGTTTGTTTTTGTTTTTTGTACTGATGGGGTGTAATTAAAGAAGAGGGGAAAAAATGGGATCGTACTAGCAGTAAGAGCAAAGAGTAAACAGTGAGAACAAAAATTCATTTCCTCAGTTGAATAATTGTGCTTTGAGACATTTGTGGAGAGGAACACATCAGTAAAGTGTTTTCTTTAAGAAAAGGTTATCTGGAATAGCATGTGGACAGTCTCGTGCTTCACTGTCCAGTCCTTGCCTGATTGGTAAAAAATTCATTTTTTAGTCAATACCAAAGCAAGCAGTTGTGTATAAAAGCCACATAAATGGTGAAAGCATACAACAAATGTGCCCCCGGGCAGGATTAATGTATAGACAAGCTTTTTGGAAAAGAATCTTTTCCTTTTTTAAACAGATAAATGTATTTTGTACTAAGCCAGGAAGACTGATTTCTATGGTATTCCATGCTGCCCTGTTTTAACTATCGCACATCATAAGATATGAAATGAAAAAATCACTTCTCTGGTGCCAAAGGGGGGGAGAGATTTGAAAGAACCACTCAGAGAAGTACCATTTTCCTTGTAAGAAGTGCACATTGATTTTTTTTCCAGCTGAACTCTGTAAGTGTGCAAAGTCCAAGCAAACAGAATATTAATCTTTGATGAAGCAAATCTAAAATTGTATAGGCTTGGATTGCAATCATAATTATATTGTATTCAAATGCCAGGGCTCCCTTCCAAATAAATGCACTTAAAGTATTCTGTGGAACAATATTCTGTGAGGAGACTGAACGAAACAGCACTTTCAAACTTGAGAAGATATACAGGCGAACCAGAACTGGAGCTAAAAATATGCAATGACCCTATCACTGCATAGCTTGTGATAGCCTTTTTTTTCCGTAACATATGTTCACAGATATGTCATCATCATCTGTTGTCAGACTAGTGGCAAATAAAGACTTGCAAATTTTCCTAGATTTTTCACATCTCTGCTTGTTCCAGCAGTAACATTGCCCACTTGCCTTTTATTCACCATGTCTGGCATGTTCTAGTAATTCTCAGACATGATAAGATCTTGCACCCTCAATATTATTTGCTTGGTTTTTAAAATAGGTGTCTAGCATTTTCTCTTCTTTTTTTCCTCTTTCTTATTATCCATATTATGTTTATTTCTTCTGATTTAGGAAGGACAGGAATCCCCTTCTATATCCTGCACACACCCTCAACAGTTTAAGACTCAAGTCATCCTTTTATTTAATATCAACAAACAAATCAGCCATGTTTGATACTGGATAAATATCTAACTATCAGCATAGCAAAGCTCAGCTAAAAGGCCTGTCCCTGGTACTTCTAGCCTGTGGATATGGAAACACTTCCCAGCTCCTGTGACTGCTCTGCCTGCATGCCAGGATGACTCCCAAGTCTTAATCATCTCTCATACTCTGATTTTCACTGGGAGAAGGCCAAGGTGTACAGGTTAGGAACATGCCACAGCATGCTGTAATAGGTCTGGATGATCTGAACAATAAGGCATTGGGACTACAGGGTACAGCCATACACTGTGATATGGATTTTGCTATTTACAGCACTGCAACTTTGGGCAGTTTTGCCCCAAACTCAGGATTCACAGTACAGAAAATTCATTTCCAAAGCATGAGAGCGAGTATTAACTAGCATTAGTGGCTGGTACCCACTGCTAGAATTCTTTCACAGTACCCAATAAGCCATAGTTTTGCTCAAAATTTATTTATTCTATCTAGTCAGGCCCAGATCAGAAAGCAAGGTAAATATGTGCAGAACTTCACATCTCAGTGGGATGACCATAGTGAGCAAGGACAGAACTGTATTAAAAAAATTGTATTGTCAACGCTCACAATAGGTCAAAACCCACCCACTAGGTAAATTCCATTTACCTTAGGGATGCTATACCAAACATGCAGATTTTAAGGCTATGAGTTAGTTTCCCTGATGCTGATGGGAATTTTAACCTTAGCCAAGGAAGTGTCTGGGCCTGAAGGAGCCTGAAGATGCCAACAATCACTAGCAGGTGACGAGTGTCTGTGCTGAATGATCCCATTTAAAATCCTGCCAGGCATCTATTTGCCTCTTCAGCTCCTTAGTTACTTTTGTGTATCTGGCCTTTGTTATTTGGAGAGTCTTTGGTTTATTCTTCTTTCTATAGTCTTTTGTCTTTGAAGGATTGATTTATTGCTATCTGATATGAGCTACATAATCCAGCAAAATTGCCTTGTCTCAACAGTTTATAGTTCTCCTCAAGATTTATTGTTTCATCCATCCTTCCAAGGAAAGCACTTGCTTTTTCTTCTTTACAATTTTAAATGTTTGCCTATTCAGAAATAAAATCCTCTTTTAGGAAAGGAAATTAACCTAAAATCTAAATCACTTCAAACTCTGAGTTAGCTCAATTTAGAACGTGCATTTTGTAACATAAAAATGTACATGTTCCCTGATATCCGTGTTCCCCTGTGCATTTTTCCTAATGCACTTGGATTGTTCCTACCCCTCACTCCAGCTCTTCCTCAGAAATTCCTCACCTTCTGCCCAGACTTCTCTTTCCTTTTTTGTTGTTTTACCTTGTTTAAAACACTGTGGCCAACTCAATTTTCATTGGTCTAACCCTGTCATTCACTCCCTCTTGAATGTCTGTGATTCTTTTTCTTCCACTGCCTGGGATGAGCATTCTACCTTGAGCCAATGCATAATTGTCTCCTTGATTGCTTAATCTCTTACTCATCATCTTTCACTCATCCTTGGTCACCCACTGAAGCCCCTTTCTTCACTTCCTTCCCAAATGTGGATTCTATGTTAAAATCCTCATGACAGCAAACGTTGTGAAAGCTCCTTTAACAACATATTGGTTCTGATGCAATGATGAATGCTGGAGTTTAGCACAAATAGCTGTTTTACTTATCAGTAAATTGTTCTATTAGAACATCATAAACAGAATTCTGCAATGAACCTCGCTGGCACCTTGTAGGGTACACCCTGCCACCAAATGCAGCACAGAAGGGGACAGTCCTGAGAACAGCAGCTTTATGCCCACTTGTGCATCCTCCAATTGTGAAATTGCTCAGGGAAACTGTGAACAATTCTGAGCTCAGAGCTGCAAGGAAGGGACCTCCAACCAAGGACTTATCACCTCCTTCCAAAACTGCACAGTGCCTAAACTGACCCTCTGTTCCCCCTGTTTGGAGCCCTCAGTCTGCTGGAGAGCTGTAACCCCTTCACAGCACCACTGCACCGAGGAGTGGCAGCAAGAACCTGGTCTTCTAGATCTGAATGTTCAGTGAATCAACGAGGCTGTGAAGAGGGGAAAGGGGACATGGCCTGACTTTTTCTTCCGCAGAAGTTTTGGTCCCAGCTGTTGGGTCTGGAAGTATTTTGCTTTGGAAGACAGTCACATTGGTACTTTAAGAATCCAAAATAATCTTCAACATCCTCCATTTATGAGAGGATACACTCATAAGAAAATACATAAAGAAGGCCAAACATGCAGTTTTCTCACCAATAAAACTCACATTCAGAGTGAGAATATTGTGGAATTAAAAGCCTCTGAAAAATCAGGTGACCTTTATATGGACCCCTTGACTTGCCTATATAGCTATACTTTTCTTGCCTCAGCTACTTTTCTTCAAAAGTGTCAGAAGTTCTGTAGCCTCTACATACCTCAGCAGAAGGCACAGATGCTTGATGTCTCTTAATGATTGACCCATTAAGTTTGATGCCACTGATCTCTGCAGCAGATATGATATTAAACATTTAAAATAGGGTTTTTTTTAAGTTTCATTTCAAACCAACTATTTCTGGTTAAGGCAGTCAGTCCAATTCTTATCACAGTTTGCATCTAAACCTTTTTAAGGTTTATAATAATCTTCTATACCTAAAAAAAGAGTGATGACTAACATTAGGTATGCAAGCAAATATTTTAAACACCAGAACAGAGTCAAGGGTGGCCAGGTAGGCTTTGCTGCTCTCAACTAAGCTACATATGGGATTTCTGATGAGATCATTCACATTTGTGATGACTGTCAGTCCAACATCTGCTTTTACCATATTGGACTGTGAATATTTCAGATCAACAACTGAAATCCAGATGTGTTTTTGTCATGAGCTCTATGCACTCTACTTGAAATGATTTGTCTTTAAAAAAAGAATTAAGGATGCACTCACGCTTGCAACGGTATTCTGAAATGTTCCTCATGCACAGCAGAGCTTTTGTGGGAGAATCCAGCCACCTGGGTCCAAATTCCCTAACACTGTGGGCAAGAGACATGTGCAGACGGGACTCCCTCCCTTCTCAGTGCATACAAGACAAACCATCATCACATTCTATGCCATTATTATTCCCACTGCTAATTTAATTCTTTTGCACTAAAACCCCCAAACTTTTACTATACAGTCTCCCCTCTAAGGATAGCATAACACTTTACATACAGTCACAAAATCAATAAAAGCCATACATATTTTTTCCCATGTCTCTCTACACAACTGGGTAATTTAGAAAAGCAAATGGTTTATACAAGCAGTGCATTTGTGACCTGCCATGTTTTATCAATTACCTTGACCCTGTCTTTGTCTCTTCTTTACTACTCAAGCTGAGGATTTCCGTCCTGGTCACTGGCTTCCCCTTTCTTCCCTCATGTAGGGGGAGTGGAGGGATGAGAACTGCAGGGATGATGACCTGTGTGGAGGAGAAGTGGCAGGACGGGCTGTGGAGTACAGCTATGAGAATTTTTCAGACTGACTTTGTAAGGACCATGGGGTTAGCCTAAATACTAAACATGGGGAATTCTGCCTATATCTAATGCTTTAACACCCCCCCTCAAAATAGTGGAATATTTCTGGTGACAACACAGGAAAGTTGTTGTTAAGTCTTAACTCATACCAGAACTTCTTAATACCAATTATTAGCTTTTTTCTTTGCTTTATCCTTCCACCAAGCTTGGGTACTGACAGGTGCTGTAGATGGAGTTCATGTGTACACATGGAAGAGCCGTATATCTGGCTGCTCACTTGCATATGAAATCAAACATGGAAGCCTGGACACTGGCACCCAGCTCTTACCAACATCCTCAACTTCCAGATGTTCTCAGATTTGACCAGCTCCATCTGGAGTTTAAAGTATTGCTACTTTCAGGGGAGTACAGAGCACTGCTCATTTCTCTGTGGGTGGTAAAACACACAGAATTGCTCTCTGCCTACCATTAGCGTGGTCTGGTGTGGCTTTCAAACTCCCTGTGACCCAGTGGGGAAGCACAGGTGAGTGCACAGCTCATGGCATCTCTCCTCCAGTCCCCAGGGCAGCTGGGCACAGCCCTGCTCAAGGCTGTAGATAAAAGTGTACCCAGAAGACAGAGAATGGACTCACTCTTACTAGAGCTACACTTCAGAACTATGCCACAGAGTTTAAAAACACAGCACTGAGTAGGGTAAAAAGACAGGAGATACAGGGAAGTGCTCACCATAGCCAGGGGACCTACATTTACCATCCTGGCCCACAAATGCAGTTTATTTTCCTAATTTCTGCTCATTAACACATTTACTGGATTACCTAGTTCAGATGTGTGTAACCTCAGAAGCATGTTCCTTGTTTGTTAAAGGTACGTGGCATTTCCCATATTCTAAGGAGAATTTATATTTTCAGACAAGAGCCTAAGTAAAGGTGCTTTTAAGAAAACAGCTACAATCAATCAAGGGTATTCTGACAAAAAATTTTCACTGGAAAATACTGATTCATGGAACTCTGCCCTTTTTTTTTTTGGTAGGAAGAAGGTCAGAAAATATTTTTCAGAACTTTAATAGACTTTTTGAGGGAAAAAAAACCCTATAGAGAATAAAGATATTACTGTATTCACCTGAGACACAGGAGACCCAGATTCAGCTTGGAGCTTTACCTGATTTGATTTCAGCCTCAGGACATACCAGGTGAATGCCCTGACCAACTGCATGCATCTCACCTGCTGGTACTGGCCCAGGGAATTTACAGAGCCTGGGAATTAAAAATGTTCCTTGGATACTCATCAAGAAGGCAGGACAATGGCAGGAGTGGGACCCAAATCTGCACAAATAATGGGAAAGAAAAACAGGTGCAAAACTAAATTTGCCCAAATGAAATGAAAAAAATCTCATTTGACAACATGTCAGTCAGAAAATGCTCTAAACCAGTAAGATGTCTAGTTCCTCTACTTTAAAACCAGGAAAAATAGAACTTCTTCCCTCAGGACTGAAATCCCCATTTACAGTGATAAATATGCTTTAAACATCCTCTTGGAAAAAAAAAAAAAAGAGATCATCAAATTCTAATATTCCTAAGTCTGAGGAAAACTCCCAGTGACTTTATTAAGAGTTTTGTCTTGATGAATAGAGATTTTGGAGTTCAGGAGGTGGCCCTGAAATTTCAGGGTCAGATCTCTTCAGTAGCACAACTGAACACAAAACAACCAAGCTCAAAAGAAGCACCCAGGACTCTGCAATTCTTCTCCTCCCCCTAAGGCATTATGCAGCAGTGTACAAGTTGCAAATGTGATGTGCGATTTGCCTTCTATTTGCCAAGATTTGGTTTCCTTTTCCAATTCAGACTATTGTGCTATCACACTGAATGCCACTGCAGTCTCAGTAAATGCCATAAGATGCTACAAGTCCATGGTTTCTCAGACTCTGCATTTCCCACGCTGCTTGGATTTACTTGTCACTATTTTCCTGCTTGATAACTGCAGGGATGAGAATATTAGGAGTGGCAGTCTAATCAGTGACCACTCTGGGCATTCAACCTGTCAGATCTGAAAACTCATGAATGAGCTGCAGTGGGTCAGTGATATGCTAACACATCATCCAGAGCAAGAGATTCCTCTGCAACAAGGCTCTTCTTTATCACATACCCAAGAGAGAAGTGGAAGTCATAAAATAAAAAAAAAACAACCCTAAGCCAAAACCAAGCAAGGATCACAAATCACACAATACAGATCTAAGTCTTTTTTTCAGCTTGGTGTATTTACTTGTCCTTTAGACACATTATCAGGCAGGTATTGAACTAAAGATGATTTTTTTTTTTTTTGCAAAGTCATATCAAAGATCTGACCCGTTCTCACCTAGTGGATCCAAATATGAGATGTGCACAAATTCTATAATTCTCATCAATAGCTATTTAAAATTATAAATATAACAAAACCCACAAGTACAAGTAAATTAATTCAGATGTTCACATTGCTCAATTAAAGCTCAGCCAGAGATAGGCCTGGGCAGCTATGGCCCCAGTTCAACAAACCACTTAAGCATATGCTTAAAACAAGCTCTGGATCAATTCCCAGTGAGGATTAATGCATATTCGTAAATGCTTCGCTCCTTTGGAGATCACAGAATGAAATATCCCTGGAGAAGCCTTAAAATGTAAAAGTACAATTTTTGTTGCTTGTTTTTAAATTAGCTTAAGCCAAACTGAGTATTCTAGACTCAGCAAACTCTCCACAGACAAATGTTTATTTTCATTCTATAGCACCTTGTGCAATGAAATTAAAATTTCAGAATGTAGCATAGGGCGGCCAGAGGGAAAGATGACGACAGAAGGTAGAGGTTAATGCAGAAGGACTGTCTGAGCTTTCCAAGTACATTATAATAGAAAGCACATGAATAGGATGGCTAAGCCGGTAAATAATGATAAATCAATCTACTGCTATTTCTGTGGCTCTGCAAGATGCACGTGTCCTGACATTCCTCTTTATGTATTAAATTGAGAATGTGAATTGATACAAAGTGAAATGTTTTCTTTCCCTTAAGCTCCTTTTGTGCCTAGATGGACTGATGTTCACACTCCACTTTTTTCCTTTGGTTAACCAAAGAAATAAATTCTTGATTAGATCCACATTATTCATGTTTTGCGGAGAATTTTTTGCCTACACATTCAAGTCCTGCTGGGGTAAGCCAGCAGAGACCTATTGACTTAGTGTCGTAGCAAATTACATGGCCTTATAGTCAGATGAAATATTAACACAAGGGACTGATATTTTCAGTGGATCAAAGACCAACTAATGAGAAACAGAATACTGGTTTTCAAAGAAGGTTTAAAAAGTTAGAACAAAACACAGATCACTTGTACTGCAAAAGTTGCAGTAACTTCCTGACAGTTTGCTTGCCTACAAACCTCTTAGCCCTGATTTATTAATATTAGATGCTGTGCCAAGTTCATGTCATAAAGGATAGATGCTGTGTGCCCACACTCTGCCTGGAACTGCATAAACATGATCATCAACTAGATTTGACATCATAATCAAAACAATGAAAATAAGTTAAAGGTGGCAGACAATATCCAAGAAACTGTATTAAAAAGCTCTGCCTACATTAAGAAACAAAATTTGTCCAACTGATGGAGGGAAGGACCTGTTTTTTTAGATGAATTCAGGTGCTTAAAGAAGCAGATGGGTGCACAGTGGGATTTTTAGAAGCTCTTAGATGGCAACTCCCACTGAAATCGCTGTGTATTAGGCAGCTAGGTATTTCGGAAAATTCACATTACCTGCATCTTTAAGCACCTAAATACCTTTAAATATTTGGCCCAAAGACAGCTTACTGTAACATCATAGGAAACAGAATAGTCCCTGCTCAAGGGAAAATAGTTTATTGTATGGTCAATTAATTTTCAAGCAAGAGAAATCCATATAAGCAATTTGTAAGAGAAATAAGGCCAGAACTCCTGAGCTATGACTTCTGAACAGCATTTTGTAATTGAAAGAAGAGATATGGTACACAAAGAAATCTTGGGCACTATTTGGCAAGATTATAACAGGGATGATACTGGTACAGATTAGGTGCTCATTTTAAACTAGAGCACATCCGGAATGCACAGGCCTTAATCCCACCAAAGAGCAAAAGATAAATGTGGTACCTCAGTGTTTGTGAAGGGAGTCAGGGCTCAGTAAGTGTGAGGGCTACAGGAGGGACACACGCCATGCAGAGAAGGCAGGCAAATGGACATAGGCATCATTTGTCTCTTTGGTCTGGGAGAAAGTCATCAGCAGTCGCAGTTTCTGACCTGAGGAAGCTCAGGAACTCCAGACTTGAACCTGTAAGATTTTTAGGGACATTTATGTCCTCTGCTGTGATGGGAAGGGGGCACTGCAGGTGCCACGGAGGTGAGACACTGCATCCAAACTGGCTCACTGCCATTTAGTTTTCCAATTCCACAGGTCCAAGCGCAAACTGAAGAGGCCTAAGAAAGCAAATCCCACACAAATCCTTTGACTCCTACTTCAGCAGTGAGAGCCACAAGTAAAGAAGGCCATGTACAGCTTGGCTTGCATCCAGGCTTTGCCCCATTAGCCTGAGGCCCAGGAAGTCAAACAAGTTTCTTGGCTTACCTTTTGCAGAAGAGGAAAATAGCAGTTATAGTTTAGCACTGTGCCACCTTTCAGTGACAGAGGAGGATTTCTCCTGCATCACCAATTGTGTATCCCATCCAAGTCGCTTCATCTAATGTGGAAAAAAACAAGCAGTGACAGAACAGGGCCCTTAGAGTAAGGCTCCCAGCATAACGCAGCCACAAGAATTTAACAAGTGGGATTTACTTAACTGGTCACTAAGTGTTAGCATTGCTTTAAAGACATACGGTTGAAAGTGTTTCTCTGGCCATAAAGAAACAGAACTGAGAGAGCAGAGAAAATGCCTGGCAAGCAAACTATCTCCCTCTTGTTTAATAGCTCTCTTCAGCCTAGAAAAAGCTTCATTAAAGTTAATGGACACATCTTCCAGGAAAAAATATTAAGTACTTAAATGTTATTAGTTTTGGTCTGAACATGCAAAATTTCTCTTCGTTGCTGGGCTCGCCCCAAGATAGCAATCTGCAGGCAGAGTTACATAAATATTGACAGCTTTCAGACTGTCTTTGTATCTCAGACCTAATGAGTGACTGGCAGAGTTCACAGGATGGGTTCACAAGCCTTGTAAGTTGGCACAGCTTCGCTGAAGTCAGTGGGAGACCTGCACACATTACAGGAACCTTCCATAAATAGAACAGAGCTGTGTCCATTTGTACCAGAAATGACTGCAAATTACTGCCAGCAACATTAGAAAGAACATGTTTCACCCTGTAACTTCAGGTAAACAGCTCCTGTAGATACCATTCAAAATGCAAGTAACTTCCTTAGCTACTGCCATGGCACCCTTTCCCTTAACATGTAAACCCTCTCTTGCACATCTAAGCCAACTGAAATTAGCCTTGCTACACCTCCAGTGTGCTACTATGCTCACTTTTCAATAGGTGACTCAGGCACAGATTGTGACCTTCATTGGTCCCAGTAAGTCGATGGGGAGACACACAGCAAGGTACTGGGACAAAGAAAGTTGAATATAATCCCTTATATAATGGAACTATCACTCAGTCTTTACCCACAACAGGCATTTCACAAAAGAAATGCTTTAAATAGCTTCTTTATAGATTCACAGTACAGAAAGAAGTAAACTTACCCTGCTCTATGCTTCTAAAGCAAAATTTTAAAATATCAGTTAAGAAACTCAGAAGACCCATACATGCTGCCATTTTAGATTTTAGATGAGATTTTAAGTGGGCGCCCTTTAAAAAAAAGGCCACACAACTTCCACCCTAAGCCAGACAAAAGCGCAACTAGGGTTGGGACTCTGCACAAAGACAACTGTATTCTAGTACCACACAGCCTGAAGTGAGACATCACAAACATAATCCGCAGTTCCCATTTGGGTGTTAAAAAGTGTAAAAACAGTGTTTGAGATGTCCTATTCTTGCCAGACATGAATGCTGCAATCAAAGATAAAGTATCCCGCTGTGAAGTCTGCAGTTCATACAGGGAAGAATGTAACAGAGACCACTTACACAACATGAGACTCCTGACTGCCCTTGGTACAAGGTTGGCAGAGACCTTTCTGGATGAACAAGGAGGAATCACTTCTCATTGATGGACTGTTCCTAAAATTTTTACATACTATCCTATTACAAGACAGTATGATATTTCTAACTGATGTTTGTTCAAACTAATACAGTTAAAACAATAGAAGAATGAATGGGGCTTGATGCATAAGTGACTTGTTTTGACATTTTTCAACAGTGCATCAGTAAAGTGCATTGTGTCGTGGCTTCTTTAAGCAGTCAAATGCACTAGCAGAAGAACCAGTAAAATACTCTGAAAGAGATTTTAAAAATCTGAGGGGATTTAAGGGATCTCTTGGCAGCACTGTCAGGCTACTCAGCAAAACCCACAATGTTTTAACACTGTCAGCTCTCCAGTTTATAAGCAGAGGCCAAAAAATACAGGTCTGATGATCCTCCTATAAGCCAGAAGACTGAACACTTATGTAGTCACCAGGAAAGGTGACAAGGCTCTCTTTGACAGAAAAAAAATATTAAAACTTTGGGGGGCTCAACTTGACAAACCTCACATTTTTCTCATCAAAATTAAGGGGAAGAAATCCAATCCTTCACTGTGCAAACCTAGCAGTCCAGGCTGAGGGCAGACAGCACTATGTGCAGTACAGGACAGAATGGGATGCACAGGGGACCTGATGTCTGTGCCTTCGCATTTTGATCCCCAGCATCTGTTGAAGTTTCTGCAAAGCTATTCTAATTTACTCCTGAAAACACACTGACTCTAACAGTCTGTAGGAATCAAGGCTCAGATTGCTACAGATATTTACATGCTTATGTCCTGACCAACTTCCTGAAGAAAGTGGGGTGAATACCTCCTTTTCAAAGCTGAGCTTCATGTTTTAGGCATAAACTAGCCATGATGCATAATCTAGTTTATGCAGACTCTAGCTTTTTCACTTTTTACTTTCAAATCCAAAAATTTGTTAACAATGACTTCCCTAATTTTTAACAGAATGTCCATCTTGATGACTTTGTAGTCCCTGAAATAAAGTGTCAGAAGGCTTTCAGAGCTCCTAACAGACTTTAAAGATGGAGACAAGTATGTCTTAGCCCCGATACACACAGGGAAAGGTTATTAGCTAATAACAGCCTTCCTTCCCCATTCCAACTCGTAGCCACAGTCACTGCAACTTTCATGTTCATTATTTCTGCAATTCTCTTGTTCCCTTGAGATACCAGCCAGTAGCTTTCAGTCCTCTTTGGGTTAAACACCACAAAACTACTTCTCCGGATTAATCTATCATCTGTAATTTTGTATCTGGATTGAGAACTCCTTGGGGCCAGGCCATCTTTTTGTTCTGTTTGTACAGCACGTCCATAAGGGCTTTCCTGTGATAACTGAAATAGTAAATATGTAACCTCCATGTCATTAAAGAGAGTCATTGGCCAAAGGAGGAAATGAGTAAGTGCTAATTTCTATCACGTTAATCTGTGGATTATGCATCTTCTCTACGACCACAGTGACTGAATGGAATAATTAAAACTGATCAGTGTAATTGTTTCAACATTAGATGTGGAATTTAAAATCAGAAACTAAGCAGCTGCAGGGATTGCTTGAAAGCCAGTGTAAGTATCGGCATCCTTGCCCACAGGTAAAGTGGTAAGACCGAAGATAATATTCTGATTCACAGTATGGTAGAAGTTCTTTACTCCAACATTTTCCAGTAGGCTTCTCTGCAAAGCTACTATAACTAAAATGAATTTGAAAAGGTGTTCTTCAAGAACTTAATAGTAAAAGAGAAGGGGATTTTACCGCTTTTTCCAAAGCATGCTAGTATCGCTTGACAATTTTTTGTTACATCAATTCAAATTCACTTTTTCCCCTGAGAAGTATAAGAATTCTTCAGCTTTCCCTGTCTGATTTCTGCTGTCAAACACATCAGGAAGCTTGTACCTCTCCATAATTCAAATTCTTTCCTGCTCACCTTAATCGTATGTCTCTTTTCTAGATGTAACATAGTAAGAATGGGCTGTCTCAAAGGGAGATTTCCTCTAAATGTCCTTATATGGCAGGTATACATGAACACTGGAGGATAAGTCCTATGCATAATTCTTCTGTCATCAATTTATTTTATGTCCCCATGCTTTATGACAGCCATTTTGATGGCCTTATCTACAGGGAATATTGCCATGAACTTCCTTAGACTCTCCAAGGAAGGAAACAGAATTTGTACCTCTAAGTAGAAGTAATTCCAGCTGTTTCAGGAGAAAGAAAAATGCTCCTCAAAAGCAATAAAACAAATCCCAATTTAGCTAATTGTCTTAATACAGGAGTTGGGGATAACTTCACATTTCTGTGGAAGCCCTTTAAGATCTCGCATATTTCCATTTACCTTTAATAACTTCCAGTCAGCTGATAAGCAGATCTGTTGATAACAAGAAGTTGGTGTAATTGCTAGAAAAGAGTAGGTGTTCATCTCTGTGCTTCAGGTTTCACAGAGCTCCAACAGACTGTAGATCCTGGAATTTGGATGCACATGTCTTTTTGGTTATACTGACTCTGTCCCCAGTGTTACGCAGAAGGCATTTAGGCCCCCACATTATTTGTGCTACATCTTCAGGGATTAGGGCTCTGCAACTCTGCAACTCCACCCTTTTAACTCCAAATGTCACACATTGCTAGGGAAGATCTTTAAAAATACCTAAAATTTGATCTGCAGCACTGGATTCCTTTAACATGGTAGCTTCCTCAAACATCTTCCTCATGAGATGCTGTGGTTCCCACTGAGGACTGTAAACATAGAGGTAAGAAAAAGAAAAAGGAAAGAAATTTCTTTGCACTACCTAAGTACCACAAAAAAAAATTGAACAAAAAAGAAAGAGAGAAGAATGAAAAGAGAAGGAAGACAAGACAACTGTAAGGAGGAAAGATGTTCTTACCCTAATATGTTGGGGACTTTTGAAAAGAGTTCACAACTCAGTGGTGTGAAAATATATCAAGGTTATTGAACCTAAGGCATGTCTCTGCTACCTAATTGTTGCTTATTCTGCCTGACCTTGAAGTGTCTGCTTACCTAGCCTCCCTAGGACTTTTTAAACTGTACAAAATGTATCTTTTACACTAGATGACCAACACTTTGGGCTAAATTCCCATTGCTTACTGTGCAGCCAAAGAGCTGTCCCCTTGTTTTGCTCCCATGTTTAAAGAAATTGAACAGCCATCATCTCTAAACTTCATTGTAAACATCTGGATGCCTCAGAATAAAGTTATATACAGTAAGATATATGAAGGAAGTGTTAAGTTTGTTTCTGTCTGTACAGAATAAATATGGTGGAGGAGTGTGTGGACACGTGTGTGTGGTGGTGGAGAAGCTACAAAGCTCTGTCATTGATTAACTTAACTTAACTTATCAATCCTTTCAAAAGAAAAAAAAAGCAAAAGAAAGCATATGAAATAAAAACTTGTTCCATTCTTTTCATCTTCTCCCAGCATTCTAGAATATCTATAGTGAAGATTTCCCCACTTTTAAAGGAAGAAAATTCCTAAGACTTCTGATTCTATGAGACCTTTTCAGGTTTATCATTATTCAAACAATTTCTCATTCAGTTAAACGACTGCACATTTTAGAAACCTGGCATTCAGTGCTGTGTATTATTCCTTGATGCTCTCCGCAAATCTAAAGCTATGGCTCTACAGAAAAATAAGTGCCAAACCCCCCCCCCCCTCCAAAACCTGGAAGAAATGGCACCAGTAGCTGTGCTTGAGAGATGTTATTCTTGCCTTTCTTTTCCTTGCCCTGTTTAGACAGATTCAACCTTGAAAGAATCCTGCCATTACTTACTGCTGGCTGAAGCCCCTTTCTGTTAAAGTCAGAGAAAATCAGAATAAGGTTTGCAAAAACCTGGGAATAAAAATAAAATAATCACCCAGCAAACAGAGTAAAAAGAAACTGTAAGCAAGTATTTGTATCAGTAAACTTGAGAAACATCATCTGCTGTCTTCACTTAATGTCAATAGTTACTGATGTCCACTCTCATATATATCATCTTGTAAGTGGCTTTGCATCCCTTTCCATACACGCCATCCCTCCCCCTCAACACACACTCTATTGTAATATACAGGAAAATTGAGCTCTGTAAGTAAATTCCAGCCTGGTGTATTGGCAAATTGCAGCAGATTTCCATGTAATGCTGGTAATTTACACTGATAGCTAATTTGACCCATTAAAGAAGTTATTCTGGTCAATGAATTAGTTTGTTTATGAGTAAAAGGAAGCAGCAACTGCAAACTAAAGTGCTATTTGAATATTCCTTATTTACAAACTCTGGTTCAGCAAGGCTTACACTGCAGTTACATTTGATTAGAATTGATTCTGTAGCGCAACTTGAGTACAGGTTATTTAATGAGTGTCTAACTAAAATAACACATTCTACTAATAAGCAGTAATACTGAATACCTCTGTTCCTCCAACTCCTTCAGAAAAAATATATCTATAAATATACATACATTGTTCATATGCCCAAAGGCCAAGTGAATATACTTAGTGCTAGTTGAAATAAGACAGTTGAATGCTGCTGAAACCTTACTAAAGTAGCTAGCAAAAGGCCTGAGGAACAGAACACAATAAGTGTTCAAAAACATCTCACAATGTAATAATCAATGTGTAATATGAGCTAGGGGTTAGTTAAATAAAATGTGAAAGCTGTATTAATGAACCCTTTCGCTGTCCAACACAGCATTTCATTTTCTTTCATAGGCTGCATAATGCAGGGCCTGGGAATAAATTATAGATGAAACCCCCATCATATGTTTATAAATACACTAACATTAGCATTTTACTTCCTCATAAATCTGCACCAAACATTCAGGCACAAGATAGAAAGCCCTGTAAAACAATGATATATTCTCTGCTTGCAAGACTTGCCTAGTGGCCCATTCATTTCTACTGCTGTTCTTCAAACATTACTTTCTTCGCTCATGCCCCCTCATTTAAAATCCATTTTAATTTAAAGATATTCGATGCAGTCCTAGTGGTACATTTACTCATCCTGGTTATACATCATGGAGCAGGGAAAAGAAAATTGTTTAATCTAGAGATACGGTTCACTGTGGTCACCACTGAACAGTGGAGTAATTACCAGATCAGCTCCACTAAAAATGCACTCAGGGTGTTCTGTGACCTATCATCTTCTAATCTGCATAGTGAAGTATAGCTTCATAACTATAAATTGCTGACTTAATTAAAACCAGGACCTTTCTGTCATTTAATTACAGGGAGAAAGGTTATTGCTTAAATGCAATTTTCCAAATGTGATTTCTTAACAGTTATTAACTGCTTCACCATCATTTATTGTTTCAGATTTTTCAATTTGAAAATAGTCCCGGTGACAGAAGTAATGACTTCATGAAAAACTCAATCTAGATGGAGCTGAGCAGACCCATTTGTTTCTCATAAGTGGAGCAGACAGAAAACTTGAAAATGTCACAGGAGGATCCTGTGATTGCTCCACTTTACAGGAGTAATTAAAAACCAAGAGGTTGTATTAAAGGTGAAGAGAAGAGGTTTATGAAAATTTCAAGGTTTTTCCCCCTTACTGAAATATTGTGCTTGCATTTTCAACTCTATTAGGAGAGGTACAGATTAATAATTCTTTATTTATCCCAGCCTAATACATGATACTAGCACCAATACACTAAGATAGGCCAGTTAGCTCTGCGGCTTTTCTATTGGTCTTCCAAGAGCCACCTTAATTTGAAGAAAGATAAGTTCCATACAATTTCCCTCTGCACATAAAGCTTTTCACTTCCAAGAACTGTTGTTTCCGTGAAGAGCACAAGTGCATTTTAACTAAAATTTGAACAGCAGCTCATTGTCTAAGACAGACCTTCTCATCCAAGAATGAACTTGATTCTGCTAAGCCACTTTTATACCAGTCTGAGTCCAGTGAGAGAAAAATCAGCATCAAAACATCCCCTGCAGAGTACTGCATGAAATTCTACTTGAAGGACAAACCTGGCCATTATAACTCAGAGGAACAGCTAAAGCCTGAAAGGCCTCTTGCAGGGCACTGCAAATCCAATGCAAGGCCAGAAAAAAAAAGGGGGAGGGAAAAACAGGAAAAAAAAAAAGAGAAAAAAAAATCAGAAGCTTGCTGTTGCCAGGACAACAATTCCTTGCTCCCAGTAAGAACACATGTTTAATCTGAATTTTCCTTGCCTCCCATTTTGTGATCAAGGGAAGCTTCATTGTTCAAGAATACCATAGGGACATAAGAAGCTTTCCACCAGGCAGTCACATATTCCTTTGCCCTTGCGGTGAAACTGCTACATTCACATAAAGCTTCACTGACATCATCAACAGGGGCTTTAAGGTATCGGAGGGGCTAGTAGGGGATATGACAGGCAGCATTACAGATCGATCGGTTTTAAACACCTTTGTGATCCCATAAGCATATCATAGTCTTCAGTTCATTAATCCTCCAGCATCCGAGAGCTGCTATCTCCAGGTCAGTGGTGTGGAGCTGGAGGAGAGAGGCCATGTCAGTATGGTCCAGGACCTCCAGCTCCTGGGTTAGAGCTCTGAGAAGAGAGCCTCTTCTTTCCTGAACAAACAAGTCACAAGGATTCATTTTATGACCACTTTTCTGAGGTATTCAGCTGCTATGAACTAATTGTGAGAATCTGAAACTTAGTGGAAACTGTTACTTAGTACTTAAACTCTGCAGAGCAGTTTGCTGCAGGTATTCACCATAGGCATTGGTGCTGGCTGGATTGTATAACCATGCACCCATGTGGCAATGTTTCCTCTCCCTGAAGCAACACAGCTGAATATTGCCCATTCAGAATTTGCTCTGGATTTACTATTAACATAACACCCCAAATGTTTTCAAATCATGTGTCAACTCTGTTCCAAATTGCTTTACTAAGTGGAATACAAGCTTTTAACTCCCCCCCCCCCCCTTTTTTATTGTGAGAACAAATCATGTTTTTGGTTAGTCACTAAACATATGTGGTATTGGTTTTGTTCCCTGACTGGTAGACTTGCATAACTTAGCAATGGAATCAAAACTGTAAACAGACAACATATGTGCATGTACGATGTGCAGTTTGCTTTCAGCTAATGATCAAGCACTCTGGGTTACAGTTTGCCCTTGGCAAGTATTTGTACTAGCATAGCTTGAATCCTTACATGTTTACACTCAGTGCTGGCAGGGGAGTGGCAGCGTGGCACAGGAAATAGCATGAGGGAACATGAATTATCTATTTTAGGACTCTCTGGAGATGGCCTCTGCAACAATAAAAAAAACCACAGAGAAAGAAAATGCAAGTGAGAGAAAGAAAAAATGGAAGAGCATAGGAGAAAAAAGGGAAAGATAAAATGCAGCCACTGTAGACAGAGAATAGGAAAAGGGACGGTAGGATACTGCCACATTCCCTGGAATGAAAATGCAGCAGCTCTGAGTAGAAAGCAGCAGGCATAGACAATCTCAACAAGGACTCAAAATCTGGACTATCCTGCTAGGCCAAAGCAACATCTTAGTGATATATACTGTGGCCTTACCTGTTTATTACTTGTGTTATTGCCAGGTTCATGAAATTACATGGTAGGGCTAATAAATTACATTATTTTTGTGACCTTTTCACTATGCAGAGGAAAGCCTCCCTTCTTGCTGAGAGATCCATCAGAGTGCAGAAGTATCTTCTAAAGAAAACAATGCACCTTCCATCCCGATTTAAAATGAAGCTAGAAATTATACTCTAAGGAACGTGCACTACTCCAGCGCACTGGAGGAGTTTGGTAACAATTTTCCAGTCTCAGTTCTACAGTCAAAACACTTCCATTTCATTCCCCAAAGCCAATAGCTACTCTGCAGATGGAGGAAAGAAAGCCAGTGCCTAACACTGCAGACTTCCTGCTGGACTGTGGCCTGTGGAAGTTGCAGAAGAGCTCCCTACTGTCACATCCATGCTAGGTGGGGGTTTTTGTAAAGCCCTTATATTTGTACAGGACTCCTAGGGAACAGACATTCTCTAAAAGGGCCTGAAGCGCACTTGTAGAATATAATGATGGGTAGCTTTTGTCTCCAACTCTTCTCAAATACTTTACTATCTCCAATACCATTGTAGGTGGGACTAATCTGAGAATCAGAGACCAAGTTTCCAGTAGCAGAGGATAGGTCCCTCCACAGAAGAGACAAGTTTCCAGACTTCGATCACTCTTACCCAAGTTTAATTGAAATTCAAAAATAAGTAAACCTAGTAAATTCCACATGTCATTTTCCATTTCCCCTTGCAGCTGCTGAGGCTCACAAGGCAACAGGACACCAACCACAGTTCGGGGACTTAGGAAAGTGCACTGAGGACAGTGACAGTTACTTTGCAAATAAATACTTGAGGACTAAATTCAAGTGAAACCACTAACACCAAAGCTGTTTCTTCTTTAACACCTGACAGATTCTCATAGGTTTCTATGAAGTAGATACTCTTTTAGTGAACACCAAAACAGTAATGGATGCCCATAGGTCAGTTTAATTAATTATTTCACCTTGGATGTGCTGGGGACCAGTTATCTGCTCTGAAGCAAACTTCTCATGCTCACCTTCTCAGAAATATGCAGTCCTATTTCACAGACAGAATTGGCTTGATCATGTGAAACCAGACCCGCTTATGGTGGGGTCTACCCAAGCACGTGCTTACAAAAATCATCATGCCATGCTGTCTTATGAGCTTTATATGTTTCCCTATGAATTACAAAAAAGACATACTCTCAGAGAAGCAACGCATGGATTGCAAACCATACCATTATAACAGGACATAATGGCCATGCAGGTTAATAGCCTGAAAATATAGAATGAGCCTTTTTTGTAATTCCCTATAGTTTGTTCATTTGATTAATTAAGACCATTCAATTTTCATTTAAGACTATTAAGAAGTCTGTAGCTCTAGCTATTTTTGTCTCCAAGACTCAGCTTGGAGATTTCAGAAGCTTAACATTCTAGATGCATGTCACTGCCACCATTGTCTCTTGTCACAATTCTAATTCTATGTTCTGATAATAAAATTTCATTAGTGTCTGCACATCCTTTGCCTTACCTTTGAAATACTGTCTTGTGCTGAAACAATTAGCAGTACTTTACGTCATATCACTTGACTGTTTGACAGCCATTGTGAGTGAGCTAAACGGGGAGAAATTAAAATTTCTGACAATTTCCATTACATCTAAATTGCTGAGAAATTAAGGGATATTTACTTTTACAAATATTAAAGGTTGTTTAAAATGTAAACTGACTTCATTTTATTAGTAGATTCCACAATGTGCTAATTCAAAATGACTACATGGCTTTATGTGAATAAATTACCAACTCATTTTCCAAAAGCGAAGGACATTTCCTCCAGGCTGCTTTTTGACTGTTTGTGTCAGTAGGAAAGAAAACAAAAAAACTTATGAATATTTCAGAACAGAAGATATTCTTTGGTGCCTGTATTCCTTGTTTCATCTCAACAGAATTATGAGGTTATTTCTGTATGATATGGGTTTTTAACAACTTAACAAAAAGCATGCCATGAAGCACTGAGTTTATCATATGATGTTAATTTATCTTGGGAGGGGTCCCTCCTTGAGCAATGTCTTGACCTCTGCTAATCCAGACAATCACACCCTACATGCCCATCCATACAATGGCAACTAGTTTAGGTTTTTCTATTCCCCTTCTCCTAAGCACTCTGCACAAGAATCTCCCTGCTTTGAGAGGCACATACATATGTATATATGATGACTTTTGCAAAGTAGCAGCCTTGTTCTTTCCAAAGAATTCTGAATTTACCTGCCTGTCTTCCAGGCCTTGCTAGCTGGCCACTAAGCTGGACCACATATGCTGTGACTTCAGGCCACAAGATTGAGGGTTTACATGTTTGGTTACATGGTTTCTTCCATGATTTGGTGTTTCCTCAAAACTAAGTGGCGATTATCATTGCAGATTCTGAAGAGCCTTCAAACACTTAAGCAAAAGAGATTGTAAGAAGCTTATCACATCTGTATGGGCTTGTGGGGGGCCACCAGTCAGGTACCTATCATCACAGACAGAAATACACTGCTGAAGTCTGGTTTGCCATTTAACCACCGAGACCTGTAGCTCAGTTCTGCTGATTTAAAAACTGAGTGAGTACAGCTGCTTTTAGTTATTTAGGTTTCAGGTTGGGAATGAGTGTTGCTAACAACAGTGATGACTTTCTTTTATCTCAGCTGAAGTATTAGAGGGAGGCCAGGCTCTCCTATACATTTTGGATTGCAGCCAAGAAAATCTGGTCATGGCTCCTCCACACTAAAACATTTCCTTTGATTCCCCCAGACCGTCTTCCACACTAGCTTTCTTTCCAGACTGCTGAACCCCCATTCTATCATTTATTAGGGGTTTTTATCTTGAATTCTTGCCAAGACTTTTTTTAGTGTCTAATCACAGCTTTCTCCACAATTTTTTTTTAAAGGTCTCTGCACAAGGCCCAAAGACAAACACTGCTCCTAAAAGTTCCAATGCTTTGCTCTGTAGGTACCTCTTTTATAGACTCCATTGTAGACAGCATTCACATGATCATTCTAGGATGAAACCCCAAATGGCTGTTCGTAGTATGCTGGCATGTTGAATGCAGCTTATTCCATGAAGTCTGGCACCCATAAAATGAGTATAATAGTTACCTACCACATAGGACGTTGTAAGGCTTAATTTATTACTGCTGTAAAACATTTTAGACCCTTAGAAGAAGGGTGTTACGAAAACATAAAGCGCTATTGCCGTAAAACATTTGTCTGGCTGAAAGCTCTATTATAACACTGGTCTGCTTGAAAAACAAAGAGGGATGTAGGGAATCAGAGTGCCTTACCAGGCATTTTCCATTAGGAAAAAAAGTACTGCTTTAAGTTATTTGGTGTCAGCACACATGTTCTAAGACTTGCTGATGGAGAGGAGAAAGAGCAGTGAGTATGTCTATTGCATAAAGCATACGTGATTAAAACATTACCAGGACATGGAAAAGCACACAAGCTATTTCTCGTCAGCTAAGCACATTTACCAAGAGAAACAGATAAGCAAACGCAGGAACTTTTAAAACTCAAAGTCTTTCATATTAAAGCAAATCATAATGAATAATGCAAACCGTGTAAGAAATACTGACTGAGGATGTGAAAATGGAGAAATATTACAATATTTTCAATGACTTTTTTGTGAGCAAGTGTTTTGTTTTGTTGGGATTTTTGAGAAGCAAGAATCACCGCAGTAAATGCAACCATGTTCAGTGGCTGCCACCAAAGCTCACTGTGTTTGAAATCCTTTTTTACATGCTTTGCTGAATCAGGACTCTAGCACATGAAATATACTTTGATCTTGACAGTGGTTCAAGTCTTCTCCTTAAAGTCAAAGACCATTTGGGTTTTTTTTTGCTTTGATGCACCATCAAGCTCATGCACATTCTTTGTCAAAATATTTCCATAATAGGGTTATAATAAATAGTTCTTTTAACAGTTCATTTAGGATTCCAAAATGATGAGGTTTGCAAAAAGCAAAGAAAAATCACATCGATTTTTTTAAGCAAACAAACTGTAACAACCCTTGAATTAATACTATGACTGAAAGAAAATTAAATCTGAGATAAGTTTACATCACCTAAAGGCTTTGGGGCAGCACACAGCAATATGCTAAAGACAGACTCATAACCACAGGCTACATTTAGGACTCAAATCACATATGAGTGGCACATTTCAAATGTTTTCCTACTCCTTTAAATAGATATGTACTTACCAGATGCTGACAAATGGCCACTCCATAAATGGGTAAAGAAAGATTTTTTCTTGTTTTTATCTGATTTTCTCTTGCATTCTATGTCATGTCCAGCTTCTGCTCACATGCTACTGAGTCAAAAATAGAGCTATTCCATGAGAAATGTTGATGTATGATATTTTTGATCTGCCCAGAAGACAACACAGCATGTGACAGCACATATTTCTTACAAGATTTTCATTGAGTTCACTAGAAATCCCCATATAGGTGCTCATAACTTGGGCTCTACATTTTGATTCCAAGAATCAGAGGTTGTAAGTCTCAAAAGGACTTTCAAGGCCCTGGGATGACCTCCAGCAAAACAAACACCACAACGTTCATCCAGCAAATTGGAAAGATTTAGAGGAGCATCTCAAGTTCCAGGAATATACTTAGATCAAACTTCCAAACCTCTTCCAACAATATAAAAACAGAAATAAAACTGGCAGGTGCATCTTTTGCAATGTCCTGTGCCATAAAAATCATGGGTCACTTAATTGAAGTGATTGGAAGTCAAGGATATAATCTAAATATATACAATCTTTCTGTGAAGTCTGCTACATTGCAGCTGGACTTCCAAAAAGTTTGCTATGAAACTAGTAATAGTATCTAAAATTAAACGGCACAAAATGAGCTTTACTTTAAATTCTGATGAAATTTGAGACTGGTATTGTATCCTAGAATACAACTCTAGGAACAAATTACTGCAAGAATAGCTTAGGTGAATTCACCGTGCAATGATCAACTTCATAGCAACTTGCCTGTGTCTGTGCTTTCCCTCACTGACAGTGTGCAAACACTGCTGTACAGATAAATGCATACTAAGCCCATACCTTACCTTGCTTCACAGTAATTTGTGTAAGCATACCTGGAGAAGGGATTATTGTTATGATCATAGCAGCAGACATTGATCTCAAGGCACTTACACAGAAGGTACTTGTTAGTAAAACTATGGCTTGCTCTAGGTTGAACGTGGGATATTGCTACCAGTGAAACGGCGGCACTAAGTTTCCTACAGGGAAGCCGCAGAATTTATGACCTTGTGCCACCACTCTGTGAGTGTCTGCCCCGGTGATATCAGGTCTTTGACAAGTGTTTCTAAACTATGCAAGGGTGGGCAATTCTACCTTCAGACCACAGCCTTACAGAAAGTATTGTGAAGCAAATTTAGCCCACAACTTGGTTGGTGTGCTGCCTACCCCTAACCACCAGTTTTACAGTGTCATTTCTGCACTTGTTTCATGCGGACTAGCAAATTTAATTCTAATTGACTTTAGCCTTGGAAATTTCAATCTTAACAGAACAGTTTCACTGATTGCATAGTAGCAAATGGAAGATTGTCACTTGTTTTTAAAGTGCTTGCTTTTTACAGTGAAGAGCATGAAGTGTACCAGCAACGTTAACCTTCCGGAAACACACAATATTTAAATTACACTGCTGAGAGCACAGTAATTGAGCCAAACAGACATAAGTTCATATCCACTGAGTGTTCAACGTAGCAAATGCTGACATCAATCCCTCTGAAGTGCCCTAAGGATGGTTCATATGCCTAGAATGTTGTGTATTTTTTTTCCAAATCTAGCAGTAGATTTAATAAACTAATAACTTCCCCTTACAAATCTTATCTCAGCCATGTACTCCAGGGATGTTCAGATTGTTGGCTAACTCAGACCTTTCTAACATGCTTAGCTAAAACACTGAGTAAACAATAAAATACTTCTTTATATACTTTCTTTGCCCCATTCTTGAGTGAGCACTCTGACAGGAGCCCATGCATAGACATGATCATACATTAGTTAAACTGCCATTAGTTAAACTATGTTTATGAAGAGTCACCACATTATTAAGAAGCATTTTAAGAGAAGATTAATCAATCACTTCAGAGTCTCCTATTTGTTTATGACCTGTACCTAATAACACAAACAATACTTTCTATGAAGTCTATCATGTTGCTTTTATCCTTCAGAGGTCCATATTCCTGTTCATCAGCCTTTGCTACATTATTTACAAATAAAAGTATAATAAAGGATGAGCCACTTGCCTACAGAATTCCTCAAGAAAAACATACTTTCATGCTTTTTCTCATTTTCCAAACACCTGAATCTACTTTGCACTCACATAGGAATATTACAGACACCAGAACACTTAGTTGCCACACAGATGTCGTTACCAGATGTCTTGGCCTGGGTGCTGCTGGATTCCAGGATAGATGAATACTAATATTCCTAGAAAGGGAAGGACTGTCTTGCCTGTAAGGTAAAGCCAGAGCGCATCCTTACTTGTTACGTGCCACCACAATGACTCTGGCATCAGAAGTACCTACAAGGATGCTTTACACTGAGAAAACAAATACGACAACTTCCAGCTGCTTAGTATCTTGCAGTGGAACATAATATATATGTAACATAACCATGGTGATATTTCAAAAGGCATCAAGAAATGCAGCAGCTACCTTGTTCTCTCTCCTCTTTGTATGTCATGCACTGAGTTTCTGGAATGCTGCACTTTGTGGCAGTCGTGACATTTTAAGTTTTTGCAGGGTAAAGTGTAACCTCTATGGAGAACCTGCACATGGTATATGAACCACTACTGTGCCTCCCTCATCTTCAAAGCAAGTTACATTCACCCCTTCTGAGAATATCAAAAAGTGGTGTGCTCTCCCTGCTGGGTTACACAGGCACAAAGCAGATTAGGCAGAGACAGAAAGAAACACATTTACTCATCTAAGAAATTCAAACATCCTTTAAAAAATTAAGGTCTAAACTATCTTTTGAGAAAAAAATGAATTATATTAATAAATAAAACAAATATCTTTTTTCTCTGTTAAGGATCTGTCATTAAGCATTTTTTGTTTTATTGACTTTTAAAATCTTGCTTCACGATGAATCCAACTCTCAAAATGCAGGAAATGAGCAGGTGCTCAATGTTGTCTATTAGCTAGCCTATCAGCCTATCAAAATGACATACTGAGGCTTAATAACAGATTTTAATAAAAACTTTATAAGCCCAGGTGTAGAATACATGCTATGTCACAAATACAAAGGGTTTCACAATGTCAACTGAAGTCAGTTTTGCTGGCTTTTTGCAGAGTAGGTATCTCGGAAGAAGCTCTGTCCATCTCAGATAATGCCAGAACTTTAATTCTACTCGCTTTAGCAACATATTAAATTGTATCAACTACTCTGACCCCCCACACTCTCCCAAACTAAATAACAACACATTTTCACTCTACTTCTACCTGTACATGTTATATCCTATAAGCAGGAATAACAACACATACATTCATGCACTCTCAATTTCACATTTCTAGTGGATGAGTCTAAAGAATCCTCATAAGCAAAGTGTTTGGAATCTCATTCCAGACCCAAATTTTGCGGTTTTGAGTCCCTCTCTAATCCTAAATGCAATGTAATATGTCACACTGCAGGCTAGCAAAGTCTTCTAAAATAAGATACTTGGGGAGATAGAGAGTGACCGTTTTAACTGTAGGTTTGTTCTAGGGGAAGAAAGGCTGATGGTTTAGATCCTGATTCAGCAACATCCATGTTGACTGAAACACCGCTGTTATTGAAAACAGGCATAAACTGAAATACCTTGCAGAATTTGTCCCTAAAAGGTATAAATGATATATATAAAAAGAAAGCCTTTTAGACATAAAAGTCTTTTTCTGCTCCAAAAGCACCCTGATCTCAAATGAATCCTGCTGCGTAAATACTCCTGATCACTGTGCTGATCTCATACTCGTAAAAGCAGCAGTTCAGTTTAAGAAAAAGTCTCTTAATACATCATTTAAAACCTTATCCTTTTTACAAGTACTAGTCAATTAAAAAGTCCCATATTTATTTTCTTTCTTTTTCTAGGCAACTTGTTAATGGTGTTCTCATTTCTAAAGACAAAAAACCCAATATAAAATCACCCTCCTCGGATTAGAATAAAACCATCTCGGGAACCCTAATTATACCTTTGCCTTTGTAACTTTTTGTCATTCGGATTCACAGAGAGCTCTTGAAATCAAATGCTGGTAAAAGCAAAAGATCAGGGTTATTATTATCAAGCACCTACATTGTGTGTAAATTTACCTAGTGCTTTCCAAGCAGAGATAAGATATGCTTCCTACTCCAAAGAGCTTAAGATCAACACAAGATACGACAAACACAAGGACGGCAAAGAACTGGGAGTAGAAGGGAGCTGCAAGGCTGAAAGAGCTTGAGAAGAGATAGGGTAAGGTGCCTCGCTGCGGTCCCGGAGTTAGACCGCACTAGAGGCCCAAGCCGCTTCCCTCCCATCCAACAGCAGGTGGGGCTACTGCAGTGCCAGCCTCGGCGGGGGGGGCTGGGCTCGCCGCCCGCCGCTCGGCCCCCCCGGCCCCGCAGCAGCGGCAGCTTCTGGCGTCTCAAACTCACCTGGAGGACACTGGCGTCCCAAATTCAGAGCCGCAGTACGAATGGCCTCATTTTCAGGGGACTTATTTCATCATTCCTGTTGCCTCGGCGAGGTTTACCAGAACGCCGGAGCGCTTTTTGGTGTGTGACTAAAACCCAGATTCAGAAAGATACAGGCCATAGGCTTGTCCCAAATCGGGATCGGCTCCTTAGTGGCAAAGCTCCACTGGCTTGTGATACAAAGTCTGTCTACATCAGTTGAGGAGCACACCTGAACGACTCCTAAAAAACTTCAGTGCATCTCATTTAGAACCCATATTGCAGATCAAAGGTAGCTGTTTAGAATGCAAGGGTCAACTCCACGTGCAGATGATTCCTATTACCCTATCAAAATTCGCAGCATATAGAATTGATGTTCAAGGTAGAATGCAAGAAAAACCCCTGATGACAAATCTTGTTAGCTGGAAGACTGACACTATTTTCAAGTCCAAAGGTCCAATTCTGCTGGACTGAACAGGAAGCTGAGCCCTTTTTCAGGAGAGAGAATGTGTGGTGCTGGGGTTAGCATCCAAAAACCACCTGCAAGGATGATAGGTCCCAGTTCTAGACTCCACCAAGCAGGCAGAGTTCAGTAAGAAGTACTGGCTGTCACTGCAGAGCCCAGATGTTCCGTTCAGCTCCGTGGACCTTCCTTAGCCTGACAGCTTACATAAGCCGTGCCACAGGGTAAAACACAAGAGCTCCAGGGATCAGCCTGTGGCAGGTAACATCCGTATTTCATTGTTCAGGGTTTGAGGCCCAGTTTTCATGCTCTACTTCTACCACTTCTGAGTCTGTGGCAGGTTGTTCTGCAGCATGACAGTCTCTGCCAGTGCTTTGCTTCTTCCAGAATCAGGCACCAAGGGAGGGTTTAACAGTCCTGGTCATCGTTTTTCTGGCATGGGCTCATACTTCCAGCACTGGAGTGGAAGCATTGCTTTGTCCCCAGCCCTCCTCTGACATGCCAGCCATAAAGTTGCTCTACAAAGGAGTCAGTCTTCTGTTTGCTTGCCTCATTTCTTACCTTTAGTCTCTTAGCATTGATTCTATATGTGCTGAGGATGTGTCTGGATGACACCGTTTTACACCGTTATCCAGAACACAGTCACTGTTTCCCATTAGCTAAAATGTTAGCAGCATGGTACTTGGGACAAGCTGCAAAACCCACCCAAGAAGCAGAATAAATGTTGTGGCAGTTATTTAACTCGGTCATTGCTAAGTAACAATTCACTCATTGTGAAATTGTTAACAGCTATCTCAGGGTATCCCTGCAAGCAGCAGTTGCTGCAGTGTCAACATACCTTGAGATACATACACAAGGTCTCTGGAGACTTTGTAACTTGGTTGCTAGCCAGTGCTGTTGCATCCTCACTGCTACTATTACCTCTGCCAGTTAAATTAAGACAGGCAAACATGCTACAATCACACCTTCATTTAGCCGGGTAGACCTATGGAGATAAAGACAGCCCCAAATCAAAAGAAAGTCCCTGATCACAGTGAGAGACAGATGCATAAAAGACAGGCCAAACCGTAATTTTTCTAGTGAACATAATAATTCCACTCTTTGAAGAGCAGCATGCAGAATCAAAAGATGCTAAACCAAGTCTGGGTCTGGCCATGTCTCAGACACTGCTGAGGGAGACAAAGCTCCTTTCTAACAGGTACACAGCACCTCTCAGGCCCAGGTTCCCCTGCCAGCTGGCCACAGCAGGACAGCAAGGGACTGCGGAGAACAGGAATGGTAAGAGGGCATGGTGCCAAGTTAAGGACCCTTCTTCCACTGAGTGATGCTACCTGTCCTCACCTTTCCCTCACCTGTGTGATGCCCCTATGTGTAGGGCCATGCACAGCTCCCTGATGACCACAGTGTCTGAGCTTGGAGAGACATCAGGGTTTTCCACTCACACAGGAAGAAATGCCCAGGCGGAAGCACAAGGGACACTCAAAGGAAGAAACAAGCAGTTGGAGTCACCTTCAGAGGGAAAACAGACAAAACCAAGCAATGCTCTTTATCCAGCCACTTTTGCACTCCCTGTAAAATGCCTGGCTACAGTAGAGGCACTCCACAGGGAGAGGAGGAAGAAGTTGCTGTCTGAACAATGGTAAGTGCTAGAGGCAGAGCTTCAGATTTGCATACACACTCCTTCGGCCAGTCCCCACCTCACAAATTTAGTAAATGTGCCCCCTCCAACACATGGCCTGTTTTCTCACTGACTTGTATTGCACTAGGACTGCAAGAAACCTCTGAAATCAGAGGGTCTGATTCTTCCCATTTTTACATCAGGCTAATTTCACTTTCTTCAGCAGGTTTAGTCCCGATTTGCACTTTGTTTGAGAGAAGAATCAGGCCCACAAATCTTGAAAGATGCAACTGTGTTGAATTAGTGTCAACACTTTTTCAAGAAGCATTGTTCCACATAGATGCCATCCCCTCACAGAAGAAGGGCACACTCTTAAATGTGGTAATTAACAGGCAGCACTACAACAAATGCTGTAAACATTAATAATATGAAATCTTTAGCAGACTTTTTGTATCTGCTTGTAGGGGGTTTGTTTTTCATGGAAGACAAAGCAGTGATTGTGTGTAAATTACTCTCATGTCAAGTGCTAAAATGCAATAATGTAACGCTCTAGAACATGCATAGAAATGACTGCTTTGCCATGTATTTTGTACTAAAAGCAGTAACCTAATCACCTGAGTAACGCTGAATGGGCTGTTATGCACCCTCAGCGCAGCCCAGGAGCTCTTACATGGTGTGGTTTGGAATTAGCAATTCACATTTCCCACAGAAAGCCAAGACCAATGGCTGAGAGAAAATTCCTCACCCACATCAGACAAATGCCTGCAAAGAAGCCCAAATATACCACCTAGAACAATGTCCTATCCTAGAATAATGTCCCATGCTTAGTCCTTGCAGGAGTCAAGGCTGCAATATCCCAACAACAGAGCTAGTGGTCCACTCTTTCCATCCAGCTTGGATATTGTTCTCTCTAGCTGTGCTGGACTACAAGGAGCCTCATCCACAGACAAAATCATGTAGCATTCCTGCCTCAGGATACTCCTAACTCCCTTGTGCACTGCTCCAATACAGAAATCCAAGAAGAGGCCTTTGCAAAGGGGATTTCTTCATTTTCATCATTTGTGCTTTAAAGCAGGAGAGAAAAAAGTCACAGTCAAAACCTGGTCTCTTGTGAAGAACCCTGGGTTTGCCAATGTAACAGCTCTCTTCCCGCAGACACTTTGTCCTGTTCCTCTAACTCTGTTCTCTGGAGTTGCCAGCACAGGGCAGAGATTGCTGCCACTTATCTGCTGGGGAAATCCCTGCTGGGAAGGGTGAGCTGTGGTTTGAGAATTGGCCCAGCCAGCATCTGACATTTCCTCACTGCGGTTGCCCTCACAGGGGGAAGTTGACTTTGGCTGGAGTACTGTGTGTTCTGGCTAACCCAGCTGGCGGACAAATCCCCTGGGACTCCTGGCAGAGTGAACCAGAGCAGCCTGAGGCTGCACTCCTACATTCAGGAAAGCCTGGGGCAGAGACACCAAGTGCAGCACAGAGCCCAGCCTTCATTGGCCCCATAAAAGCCCAAGCCAGCTTACAGCAAGGTTGGTGCCAAGGCTCCTGTACGAAAGGGAATCCAGCTTGTACAGAACAGCGTCTTCTGTGTCACTGCCAAACCCCACGGGATCTCAGGTCCAGTGTTAGTCATGCTGCTGGTGGTAGTACACATTTATGGGGTCTGTTGTTGAGGCTCTGCCATTTATTGCTTTGTTCATTCAAGAAAGTCAAGTTGGCTTACTCTTATTGTGTTAATAGATCTAAATATGGACATAAAGAACTTGAGCATACATAAGCACAATGAATATGAGTCTCTCATTCATTCCTACAGAGTACACGGTAAACTGCCAGTGCAGTCCTTTCAGCTTACTAACATCTTTAGACTTTGCCTCACAAAGATTACACTCCCCACTCAGCAATTCAACCTCCTTCTAATACTTTTAAAACAGAGGAAAGGCCAAGACCCCTAGAGAAGGTGCCAAAGATCGAATGGTTGGCCCTGAAAGCAGATGAACTGTAACTGCCAGTAAAGCAAATAAACCATGCCAACAGTGGTGCTCTCAAGCAAAGGAAGTACAGTTTCTGTTCTGGCATCCACATAACCCAAACACTTATGCACACAGTGCAGATTTCTGCAAGGCAACAGTGAGTATCTGAGGGTCTTTGCTACTTGGAATGTTTTCAGGCTTTCTTGATGCTGTGGCTTTTCTTATGCTTCCCTCACCCTTCTGGTCATTTTGGAAAAATAAAATCACTGGACCCCAGGCTCCCACACTTACTGGACCCCAGAAAGCTGCAACAGCTACGGGCTGGAATATACTGGTTGATACTTTGTTTTCTTTCCAACAAGAAAGGACTTTCATTTTCCTCTGAACCACAGTAAGCACACATCAGGAAATGAGCATTTGCAAGGCTGAAACCTCAGCATCGAGCATTATTTAAATTTGTAGGGCTATTTAATGTTCATCACACACTTGATCCTAACAGTGCAAGTGATTTGCTATCAGAGCAATTTTTTCCACTTCAACAAGGAAAACTGCCCCTCCAAATATAAGCACTGCTTGTTATTTTGAGGCAGTGAGGCAAAACATACAGCACATAGACCACATTTGGCTTGCTTAGCAGATGTCTACAGATCACTTGATGTTAATTTCAACATAAAAGCTATTATATTTCTGGCCTTGCCCTATTAGTTGTTAAATAATTATTTATGCTTGGCAGATAAATTCTAGGAACCTTGAATAAAGCCCATCAACCCTACTAAACTAACCATATTTGACACAACAGTTTTCACTCATAGAAGACCCTAGATGTAATGTTTGTTGCCTATATGATTCTGTTTCAGAACCTAAAAGGTAATCCCATATTTATATTTAAACATAAACTGCATATAATATGCATTCCAACATTACTTCACAGGCAAGGAATTAGCTTGTCTGGTTCACTGACATTTACAACTGTGTACTAGATCTAGTTTCAATTCATAACTCAGTTTATCTAAATAATCTCCTATTCACTTCACAATTCTGGCACTAGTTAATATTTTTCCATAGATGTTTTGGCTTTGCCTATCTAGTTCGCTATACTTGTGATTAGTTAGGAACTGGTGTGTTGTGGCCTTGATGGATAAAACCAAACCAAACCAATAATTGGAAATGTAGACTTCCCTTAATTAACATATTTAAGCAACTAACCCTTCTTACATGAGTGCTATTTACACACATTCAAAACTGCAATTGTGCATTCTGGTTGAACGGTTTGTAAATTCCAAATAGCCAATCTACAACACTCAGAAAAGGTATTGAGTGCAAGGCCCTGTATGAAAGTCTTTCAACCAAGTCTTTGGACATTCATATGCTGTTGTCTGAAGAAATTTAGTTGATGTGTTGTTCTTTGTGAGCACATTTTAGTGTAATTACACTTTTGTATCCTTAACAGACAAGTCAGAATTTAAAGATTTGGAAAAATAAGGAATTTGAATGTTCCACTGAGGAGAACTCATTCAGTATGCCTATTTCTATTTCATCTGTCTGGATAAAAGAGCACAGCTTCTCTATTATCGTAGTAACGTGCATTACGTCTGCATTGAAGGTTGTGTGCAGTTTATGATTTGTTAGTGTGATTAACTTCAATAAAAATTAGTTATTCAAAAAAGAGCAAAAGGAATTAATGTCGCTTACAGCATATTGCACTTCCTGCCCTAAAAGATGCACAGCATTTGTTTGCACTGTTGGCAATTAAACTAAGCTCACTAAAGTTACTAAGATGCTTTCAGCTGATTTCAGTGGACATTGGACAGACCCCTTTTGGAGTTGGTATGCCTCTATTCTAAGGTAGCTTAACTTCAGCAGGTAATTGTGCTATGTATTATCAATAGAAAGTGTCTAAGCTTAGAAGCAGTTTCCCTGTTTTATTTCCAAGCCAGCCATGTTCCACTTCTCCCAGAAAGCCAAACTGCCTACTGAGGGCTGAGTGTTTATGTTTCTTCCCACTTACACCCCAAAACACAGAGGTGTGAGCTTGCAGTACGTCTGCTGTAGCTTGTTTTAGGACTGCAAGCAATTTTGTCAGGCTGCAGTATTTGTCAAAATGAGGACCTTAACCCAAGCAGGGAAACCACTGTCAGGTCTGAAGGTTGAGAGGTAGGAGGAACCTGGAGGCAGCCACTGGAACATGTATCACACAACTACAGCCTTTCAGAAATCTCTACAGAAGTAACAGAGGAATCCATGGGTGTTTCAGCAAGGGAACTGTTACCAGGGCTCCTTGTGCCATTTCTCCCCTGGCACAACAGACTCAAAATGGTTAGTCTTAACCAGAAGCTTGTCATTTAATGATACCCTAAGAGCGAGCTAGGAGAGAAAGCTGAGTTCCCCCGCTCCCCTGGATACCTACATTCCAGGGTGCTCTGCAGCTACAGCCTTTATGCATCTCTCAGCCCTACGATGAACTCCATCTACACTTGACCTTTGCACATGGAGATTTTAACCCTGGGTTAAAAGTGATCAACAGATGAGGTCTGTGCAGGTTGTTTCACTTCTGCACCCAGGAAGCAGAGGCTGTGGACAAGAGCAGGGTTTATTGTAGGGTTGGTTTTACAATTATTATTAATGACAAGCCAATTCCTCTCTGTTGATGTGATTCCTCCTCTGCTGCATGTGATAAGGCAACATTTCCTCAAACATCATGTCATAAACTACTAAAGGTGAACAACTGGCGAGGCGGAAAAAGTGAGGAGAAGAGACAGTAAATAAAATCATGCATGTCAAATATTATTTATTAAAAACACATGCTTTTTTGACATATGACTTTGATGTTATTATTTCTTTTGCTTTCTGATAAAATATATCCACTGGTTAAATACAAACTGCACAGCCAGCTAATACAGCAGTTTTTCACATGCTGGCAGGTTCTCTTAGTTTTGTTAGCTAGAAGCAAATAAAAATGTGGAGACTATGTAGCACAGGGAGGAAGGCAACACCCTTGCTAGTGCAGGGAACCAGAATCATTAAATTCAACATTAACCACACATGTGGCATTAACCTATGCAAATCTTTTCTCATGCACACCTTTTTCCCTGTGTTGGAATGATACTGCAGCTCTAAGGGTAGCTTTGCAATATCATCAGTTTCTGTGATGAACTTTTAAGACCTTCAACTGAACGCCTGTGCTACGAGTTTCATTAACAACTGAAACCATTTCTCAGATATTCCTAGGTTACTTGCAGCCTTGTAATTTTTAATCCAGTGTTAATAATACCTCACACTGTGAATAAAAATAAATCAAAACCAAAAATCAAAAAGACAATGTTTTAACAACAAGACCACAGGGAAACAAAGAAATACACCAGTGATGAACCCCACTGTCCTCAGAACTTACTTAGGAAGAGGTCAGTTCAGTCCTGAGGAAGACATCCTAGCCATGGAAAGCAGAGGACTAGATAATTAGTCAAGTGTTTTGTCTGGCTGTGATACTGGTCAGTGAAAGAAACTGGCCTATAAACAGGGTTTCAGGAGGTCTGGCACTGCTGTTATTATGAACTTGATTTTGAAGAGAGTGTGTATTTAACTTGCCAGGGCCTCAGTTTGGCTATCCCTGTAATTCCAAGGCATCTACTATTCCCTTCAATGTGATATGGAGTCTAAGGAGAGGCCATCCTCAGGCAATCACATGCTGAATACAAAAATGGCAAAGAAATGTCCATTATATGCCAAGTAGGCAGACAGGCAAAAACTCCAGCAGATAATTAGGCTCGAGAGTTTCTATCAGATGATAAAAAGCCTGACTTTATATGTTTTTTCTGGTGCAGTTTGTTTTTCTTAGGTAGTCAACCTAGCAGATGTTTTTTTTAAAAACTCCAGTGTAAATCAGGGATGTCTGTAGCTCCAAGCACTGTTGCAAGGTTTAACAACAAACTGGATTACCTGGACATGGGTACCTTTCAAATTCCACTGCCATCAATAGCAATTCTTGACAGGCTGGCCTGGCGGAAAAGTGCTATCAGCAATACCATTGGGTAAAGTATCAAATTGCTAATTCACAGAGAAATTAGAGGGGAAAAGACTAAACCTTACAATCTGGGATTTGTAAGCAGACCTGTAAGAGTGGCAAACACCCCTGTACAGATACCAGGGGATACAGATTGGCAGTATTTTAATCTCCAATTAATTAACACTCTCCACATCTACTACCTCTAGCACAAATAAAGTTGCTCAGTGACTTCAATAATTTTGTTTCCACTCCCTACCACGGTTCTGTTTGAGAAAGACCATGTTTTTATGATGAAGATAAATCAGTGCTGGCCCTGAGCAAGTTCTCAACTTGCTTTGGGAACATTTTCCTTACAAACTGGATACATATGTGCCTTTGGCTGCTTGCAGAGTCTTTCTCTGACTTTCTGCAAATCTCTACCATCTTTAATCAGGGTATTTCCTCATTTAATGGCCAGAGCGGTGCAGCCTTCAGTAATGAGTAACTTCAGCACAGATTGCAGGACTAACATCCAATTTCCCACTATTTAACTGCAAAGCAAAAAAATCCAGTAACAATTTCATTCTTCATCAGAAAAGAAAAACCTTTACTTAACCAATTTTTTTTGCCTGCTTTTTTTTTTACCTTTAACAGAAGACTCTAGTTACAGGTTATAGGCTTATCTTATTTTCATACCTCCAGGGTTCTAAGGTTACACAAGGACTAATGTACATGCAGACCAGCATTCATATAGATCTTTTTGTTTCTCTTGCTTATGACCAAACAAGGGATAACTGTTACCAGCTTCCTCTCCACTATTTCTTCATTTCAGTAACAATGCGCTGGCCCTGATAAGTATTCAGCTACAGCATGTCTGCTTTGAAAAACAAAGCTGCTCTCCCATATCCTCTGTAAATGATTTGAGGAGGTTTACACCTCAGTCCAAACATCTGTGGCTACAATTCCACCCTCCACATGCTCACACTCCGTGTTTACAAATGCAAGCACTTGGGTTTAAGCACAACACAGCCGTGCAGTGTATCCAAGTCTCTAGACTTTTATGCCCTACATACACTGTGGAATTTCCACTGTGCATACAAAATTATTCATGACAGAAACATTGAAGGACCACCCTCCCCCTCCCTCTATGTGAATACCAATGAGAAAAATAGCAAGAGGTTTTCTTTTCCTTCCTGATCATAGTGAGGAAATGAAATTTAAAAACAACACATATGGGGGAGGGGAAGGGAAAGTCACTGCAAAATGTTGAAGACCAGGGGTGTGAGTACATACTTGTATTAACATCTTCCAACCCTAGAGCTGCAGTAATTTGCATGACATTATCTACCTGGGATGTTGCTATGGTTATCACCATACATAAGTAATTACCAGGGCAAATTGCACACACAGCGCACAGATTCATGCTGTCAGAAGCAAAGGATCTTTTTATACACTTGAAAATGTAAATGTTTGAAAAAACACTAATCACAAAGATTCCTGATAAGAGAAAAACTTCAAGACTGCTCCTGACTGATCTAAAATTGTTAACTACGCTCATTGACAACAGCACCTTAAGGGCCAACTCAGACCATGCCGAAGTGAGCCAGACACTGCACAGGCTCAGTAGTAAATCAGTAGAAACAGTAACCAGTTGTAGTAACTAGAAACTAATCAGTAGAAACTGTAGAAGATCCCTGCCCAAAGAGTTTACAATGCAATTAGATGAGAAAGGTACAGAGCAAGAGAAGCGGTGTAGCACACAGAGCAAACAAGTTTGCCAACCTCATGGTGTAGGCATGATTATTTTGGGTAGTTTAGGTAGATTATGTCAAGAAACTTTTTTTCTGGCAAGCTAGGCACAAAAAGATGAAGGAAGAGGGAGCAATGTAGCCTACACCCATGCAAAAAAAAGAAAAGGGACATGGTGTTGTGATGAAGCAGCTAGTCAGGACAGGCCAAAACCAAGACTAATCAAAGTGGTTCTCTGAAAGTTCCCCCATTTCCCTCCTGCAACATTTCTGCTGCTATTTGCAGGCTAGGATCTGATTGTGCTCTGATCTCTTAACTTCTAGTTTCCCACAGGAGCCGAGACAAAAGTTACAGTCCATCTACAATTGTACACCCAAGCTGAAGAGAACAATTAACACCTAGCAGAATTTGGCTGAAAGTAAAAATACAGGTTATCTAATGCTAGATCATCCCCCCAAAAATAAGACATAAAAAGCTTATTCTGAAATACTGCTACAATTACATTGCCAATAAAATACAGCAGCACTGTATACAAACAGCTTGAGCTGCAGTCTATTGGTGTCAATGGAAATTTTTCAACAGCTTTGATGAAGGTGTCCTGTGCCCTAAGGAAAAGACAAAGTTTTAAAAAAATAGTGCTGCTGCTATGATTTGAGTAAAGCATATTAGGCTAACTGGAATGTAAAATAAAAATCTGGAAAATACAAAATAGTTTTATATAACTTAATTTGAGGTGACACACATGTGTCTCACATCCATCCAAACAAACTGTTCTGTGTACAGGGGAATACTGTATTGGAGTTATTCTGGACTTACAGAGTATCACAGAATTGAGGAAAACAATTGTTATATTTTCCATTTTTAGCTTCTCTCCAAAACAAGTTCTTTTGTTTGCTTAGAAATCACCTGCTTCTCACAGACATGTATCTTTACTTCCTAACAATATTAACAGAGTTATCAGTAGAGATCGCTGTTCTCCCTAACTGAGCTGCAGAATACATTTTTTTTAGTGCTGAGATAGGCTCCAGTCCTAGACCTAGCCTTTCACAGTTCTCCCTGGGAAACCAGGCAGTCTGCCACACTGCCCCTAAAAAAGATGGTACTTCCCTACACTCACCACCAGTAAATTAAGCTCACTTGTGTTTCAGCATTCAGCCCCAGAAAACCATCTTTCCCTGATAACAAAGTGCCACCATGAAAGCCTGGACTGCTGAGTTAAATCTACTCTCTCATTCCTCCAGGTTGCCTCAGGGGACTATTAATCATAGCTACATGAGACTCTGAAGTGTATGCGATTTGTTGATGAGAAAACCAGTGAGTGTATTAGTGCTTTACCTATTTACATAGGGATGTCTATGTAAATGGAGCCAAGCTCCAGGAGGAACTGCATGTGAGCAGGAAATAAACAAATGTATTTTGCAAAGGACAGAAGAAAAGTATCAATGCCAGGATAAGTGTGTCTTTGCATGATGGTTAGGAATGCTGCACAGTCCATAAAGATTTAGACAAGGCAGAAGATTTCAAGCAGTTTTGCAGGCTGACTTTTAAACTGAAGATAAATTTTCACTCTTAAGAACTGTTAGGTGCTACATTACTCTTACTTTCACCATATCCTTTAAAACCAAACTATGACTCAGTCTTTAGGCCTGAATCTTGTTCTAGTTTTAATATGTACTTCAAATATAAGTAAGAATACACCAAGGTCCTTACTTAGAAAGCTACACTATGACGGCAACAAGTATTTTGACTATTTTAGCAGCTGGGACTCAAAAAATGTACTGATAGAGATTATATGCTCTGAGAAGAGTTTTGCTACTGAAAGCATGCTAAGAACGGGTATTAGCCAGCAGGCAGTCAGAAAACATGGCATCCCTTAGGGATCATTTACATGGCTTCAGCAAATGCACAATTAATAATGTCCAGTAATACTGACTATAGATGCAAGATATAAGTGTATCTTCATTAGCATAAATGCAGACTGAGGGCAAAGTGGGGTATGAAACAAGTAAACTCAGGCTTTATCCAGGTAACTGGACCCACATGATGACAGGCATATTGTAGCTCTAAGTATATTTCATATAAAATAGTTTGTTGACTGTAAATTTATCAGTGAAAGGGAAAGTAAATATGTGAAGAGCAAAATGCAAGATGGAAAAAGTGAGATAAATATTGTTAGATTCAGGGGGAAAATGCTATAAACAGTAAGCAAAGCTCTTTGATTTGTACTGTTTTCCAGCCCATAAAACCCTAATATCTGCCAGCATTTCATTAAAAGCTTATAAACTGCCCAGCATGCCTGCTGCTGCATAAATGTATTGCTAAAAAACATTGTCGATGTTGCAGACCTGGTATTTTGCAATGTTTCAAAGAAACCTTATGTGTATAAAACTCAGGCACATTACTGAAAGAAGTGTGGATTATGAAAATAGCACCTTAAACTCTAAACCTAATTAATATTAGTCATTCAGTAGCAATAGGCTTCTCTCAGCAGAGATGTTCATAGTAATACTACTAAAAAGAAAATACCGATATTTCAGAGAAAATTATTCAGTGTTTTAAGAAACAAGTGTTGTGGATAAAGGATTTAAGAGAAAACTTCTACCATTTTGTGAGCTGAGTAAAAGGAGTAGAAGGCATGACTTCACAGAGGACTGAGTTCAAGGTGTTTGATGAGGTCATGACAGCCCAACGGCAAAAATCTGTAAATGTTAAGCTGAGCGATACAAAAATCTGGCAACACTAAGACTGACCAGATCAACAACTGTTTTCACTGAACATGCAGTCTCTTTGCAGCATTAAAATCTAAGACTTCAGCCCTCTAAGGACAAGTAATCACAGTATCTTTCCTTTTCCACAAAAAGTCATATTGGATCAATCAAATTTTTATTGGTATTACCAATGGTCCTGAACCAAGTCTGGAGGGATCAGAACATTCATGATTTCCTGTCTTTCATAAGATCACCGCATTTCAGGGCTTGCTCACACTTGAACCCAAACACAGGGCAAAATTAAAATGTTCCGACGGCCAGAGCCCATATCCCTGAGGCAAATCCTCCCAGTGCCTGGAGGCTTTCAAATGAATGACCATGCATGCACTTAGCCCATTCTGCATTGCTATTACTGCAGCTTTTCTCACAGAATTGACTCCAAATTGAACTGACAACAGAACATATAGATTCATTTCACACATCCCTCAAATAACTTCATATTTCTCTGCTACTAAGATCAAACATCAAGCTGATGTTTGATTCCAACACTAACAAGGTGAACAGGCAGCAAAACATACCTGTTGTCCATTCAAATGACTTACCTCTGAACTAGCAGCACACTCTAGCACCATGTGGATCAAGAAGGTAAAAATTCAGCACCTCAGCACAGCCTCCCCTCTGGAATAACATTAGAAACAATATTATAGATGTACAAATCAGAAACAGGAAGATTAGATGACTGAGACACCAAAAAGAGCTGTATCTGAATTACTGCACAAATATGAGATTCCTGAATACGTTAATGAAACCTTTGTTTTACAAGTATATGCTTAATAAAAAAAACCCTAGTAAAAGCATCACATCTCACTAGCTCTGTAAACTCAAACACAGCTGGTATGACTAGCTGAACCTTTTTCAGGCTGGCACACGCATATCACATCTCTCACCAAAACAGCACTGAAGCACTTGCTTAGCTGTGGATGTACAAACGCACTGAGAGGACAGTCTATCCAGGCCTAAAGCAAAGGGCAGCTCGCATGACTGAAGTGAAAAGGGTGCATTAGTTTTTCACTGTCTAGACTTAAGCAACAAACCGACATATTTGACTGTTTAAATGTTTGAAATCTGCTATTGTCACCAACGGTTCTGAGGCAAAAACATCACTAGCCCTGCATGGCTCTCATTCACACTTTGCACGAGTTTCAAAAGGCATAAACCAGCCAATGTGGCAATCTCTGACACGGTCTTTTTGCTGTCATTACAGCCAAGCCCTGTGCCAAGCGTGGTTCAGCTACACATGAGGTTTAGGTCAAAGAGGTGTCTGCCAGGGTAAGAACAGTGGAAGGGAGGCTGTGCTCTGGCTCCGCATCTTGCACGTCAGTGTTAGTGGTACAGAAAAGGCCACATCCTAAGTATGGTTTATATACCCCATGGGCTGGGCTGACAAGTCAGACGTTGCAATTTGAAACTAGTAGTACCCTCAGGACCAAAGTAAAAATGGACAGACAAGCCCTGGTGGTGATATTTATCTGCATGGTTAGGTCAGATAGTTTAACATAGGACCCTTCAGCAACAGGATCATTAAGGTACAACATGTTGCATACAGTGACAATCCTCCCTAATAGTGAGTTAAGGATATAATGTAGGAAAAGGAATTATACTAGGTGCAAATTTCAACTACCTCTGCCTCGAGAGTTTTACAGTCTTTGAGCAAAATCAGTTGTAATTTAAGGAAAAAACAAAACCTCTTTCTCTGCTAGATGATTTGGGCTTTCTCTCTCCTAAGTTTTCAGGACCCTGAGTTCATTTCCCTTACAGTGATAGTGACCCTCTTATGATAAATATCCTCTATGAGAGTGCTGACAACCTTTTTTCTCCTCCAATTTTTGGGTATCTGTTTGCCGTAACATTCAAGACAGCCACGGGGTGGGTTTTTTATTTTCACTTGTAGCCTTGTTGTTACTTGTCTTGAGAAGAAAAAAAATCATACTCTTGTCCTTTCCTAACCAATTTAAGCTGACGGCAGAAACCATCAGCCTGCTACTCCGGATGACCAAACTGCACCGACTCACGGAGAGGAGCCGCTCTTTCGCGCTGACGTAGTTTTTTAACGGTGTAAACCGAGAACGTCACGATGCTAAACGGGTGGAAGAGGACTGCAAGTCCCCCACTCTGTGTGGTGGTCCGGGGTCCTCCCGGTTTTCCTGACAGACCGCTCGCACCACGCGCCGGCCGTTGGGCGGCTCGCGCCCCACTGCAGACGTGGCGCCGGGCCGGGCCGCGCTCCCGGCGGCCGCTGCCCAATGGCGGCCGCTGCCCAATGGCGTCCGCCTCCGTGACAGGCCGGGGGCGGGGAGCGGGGCCGGCCTCGGCCTCCGCCTCCGCCACGGCCTCGGTCGGCGCCGGGGTGCGGGCCGCCGCCTCGGCAGGACTCTCGGTG
>JANZLQ010000022.1:21124114-21147255 GCA_026212715.1 Elanus axillaris | reverse complement strand
GGGGGGGAGCTGCAGCTCCCCGGCCCCGGGGGAGGAGGCTGGCCCCGTCCCACGTTGGGGGGCTCGTGGAGTAGTTCTCCGTACCGCCAGCGCTACGTCTTCGGTTAGAGTTCTTTCACACCCCCGCTGATTCTACAAACGAACAGCCAGCAGTTCAGCACTTTCGCATCTTTCTTTCCTGCCGCCGCTTCTGGTCCTACAGCAGTAAGCCTCGAGGAGGGAGCTGCGGCGTGTGGTGCTGTGCCCAGTGATGGACAGACCTCACCCACTGCTGGAGGGTTTCGCTGTTACAGCTCCTTCCTTACGTCTGGGTCACTGGCCTGGGCCATAGTAGTGTGAATCAAGTTTAAACAATTCCTTCTTTACAGCTCCATTTACAAGTCTGCTTGAAGCTATCTTCCCACAGCTTTTCCACTCGTGGCATCTTTGCCCACTGTCTTACAGTGTTGCTCTTGCTTCCATGCTGCTCTTTATGCAAAGTCCATGCAACAGTTGCTTTGTTTTACTGCTCCTCCCTCCTTTACACCTACTGGAAGTCAGATCACTAATTAGAGCTAAGATCCTTTTATGTAGTTACTAACAAGAAAATTGTTTAAAATATCTGCATGTTCTCACTAAGATTACCTTTGCCTTTACTTCCCTTCCATAGGGTGCGATACTTACTCATCGTATGTCTGTCTAGTTCCCTCATAAGCTCTTAGTGCAGTATCAGTGTTATCTCCCCGACTAACCTGTTGATTCTTCTGGAAGCTGTCTCTACTACTTACATGTATCTCAGCAAGTAGATAACCACAGATAAAGTGGTTATGAGAAATGACCAATTTCATCCACATTGTTTCAAGAAGGAGCAAAAGAAACCATGTTCTCAGCATACGTGATCTGTGACTTAAGATTCCTGTGAGCATGTCACCAGAATGGACAGGCCTTTTTGAAACTGGTCTACGCTTACACCAGTCTAGGTATTTTAGTTGGGGATACAATTTAACAATAGAGCTGGTTTAAAACAGTTTTTGCAAACGTTAACTTATCAGGGAGGAAGCTTAACTTTTAGTGATCTCACTGTGTGCACCTTGGAGAGGTGACACAAGCATGTTAACCTACAGCCACAGTCAATAACCTTTTAAATGGAGGTGATTAAAGCATCCCTCTGAGGACTAAAGCCTACATTGTGGGGTGAACATTGTGCAGCAGAACATCAGAGATGTGGTTCCTGGGGACCCTGTGGGAAATTTTCGTAACTTCCAGCATTTCCTAACGTTGTAATTTCAGATAGCATACTGGGAGGCAGAGGAGAGAGGATTTTTAAAAAATTTCAGTTTCTTCTTTTTATTGTGGTTTAATAAACAGATACATTGAAAAAAACAGTTTTGTTATGGGTGACCTTTGCAGTGAGGGTTAGTGATAAGGTCACTTCTCAGCAAGTAACCGACTTTTAGGAAGGAGACAGATTTAATGAAAAGCTATTTCTAAATGCTTTCTGTGAGGAAATGGGAACATACAGTCTGCTGAGCTAACCAAAGTGCATGCTGCGGCATTTGTAAGTCATTTTACATTGCTGAGGAAGGGTGGTAGCACATTGGTCATCCCAGTGACCAGTGCTGGGGTTGGAATTCCAGGGCTAGACAGCAGTAATGTAAGCTACCCTCACCTTCCAGCAAACAAAAAGGAACTAGCTAGTATACAGAAGCAGCCCTGTAAACTCAACTGCCTGCAGCCTCAGTGGAGGAGTAGCTGCACAGTATAGTCTTGGTTTGAGATGGTGGCACATACCAGCCCATAATTGTATCATGACCTGGGAGCGCACCTGCCCTTATGACAGATTCCATGACAGGGGCGTCGTTTCTCCCTGTCCTCCCCCACTGGATCACTTGACAAGGGAAGAATCACACATTGCCCACCCATGCACTGTACCACAACTCACCTGACTTTGGTGAAGCATGACATAATCCTGGTGCTGTATCCAAGGACTGCGTTAAGAACTTGGAGATGGGATAAGAAGGAGGGGAGTGGGGCTGCAGTCCTCTGAACCTTCTCCCTGCCATTTGTGATGGGCCTGTCATTTTCAGAGGACATAGGAGATGGTTACAGATCCTCACAATATAAATGTTTCTGTATTTCATACAGGCCAAAGCCAGAGTTTATCAACATACAGTTGTACTCACATCAAGTGCAGAGGGGAAGCTGTCCTCTTTCAGCCACTTCATAGTAATGATTTCCTTGCACCAACTTTGTTTCATCACCAGATGTCTTTGCAGACTGGCAGCTTAAATCTTTGTAACAGCAGGTTGTATGTACCTGTTTGCATGTGCCCTCTAGCTTCTTTATCCTGAGGTGGGAAACTAATAGTGACTGAAATGCCACTTCAGTTAAACGGAGAAAGTAAGCTCTCAGGTATTACATGCTTGTGCATGTAAATTCCCATGTACGAACTGGCATTTTGTGTCTGTTAACATGCTCCTTGAATTTTTGCTGTATTTGAGAATTAACTATTTAAAATAAAGGCAGTAAGGCTTTTCAGACTGACCAATGTACACTAGCTCCACTACAAAACTTAGAATAATCCTGAGCTATTTTACAGGTAATTTTCAGTATAAAAAGTGAGGTCCACAGTCCATATGATAGCTTCTTACCTGTACATTTGGGAGCCTGTAGACAAGACTATTTCTTTGTCCCCATATTCAACTGGGAGGCAGAGTGAAATAGTGCACACAGATGCAATGGACCTATATGAACAGCTGAAGAGGCATGCAACATTTTCTGCTAAACAGCCCTGACTTCTTTCATGTTAAAAATACCAAAGAGCTACTAGCAGAATCATTATTATAACTACTATATTTAACAATAGAAAGAAATATCAGCTAAACCAATTAAATCAAATTCATCGTGGGGCAAATCTGTTGACAAATACAGTCCATCATGCAGTGAAAGGGACCTTTGGCAGTGAATTCCCTGTGAGATCTGTACAAAAGAGAAAAGTTAGTTAATTCATACTTTACTACTTCAGAAATCAAATTCAGCAGCCCCCCTCCCCCCAGCTCAGAAATAGCATGTTTATAAATTCACACAAGATTGCTGGAAATTCAGCAGAAACTGCTGCTGTTATTTGACTCTACTTGCCACTTCCATAAGTAAGGGTCGGGAAGAGACGTTGCTTCACTAGTTGAGCAGTTCCAGTTGGCCAGGGTCAGTTTCTTTGTGGAGAACCAAGATGTTGAAATGCAAAGAATATTTAAAAGTGCGTAACTTTCTTTCCCTTGTGCTCTTTGGCTGCCTGGAGGATTAGGGAGCTCACCTGTTGAACCTCAAGTCAGCACTTAGACAAGTCATCTCCTGCTCTTACCTCTTCTTAGAAATGACATATGAGTCCATAGGCATGGTGGTTGAGCCTATGGGGAATGGTCATTCAGATTATCTTTGGTTATCACTGGGTGATCACCAAACTAGGTGCAGTGCAACTATAGACAGTTTGCTCCTGAACCTCATGAGCAGTGATACAAGGATTAAAACTGCTGATGCACCTAAACTCAATCTGGATTTGCAGAAGAGACATAGTGCTACCTGCCCCAGTTCCAAGAGCAGGGTATATAGTTTCTCAGAGGCCAGTGCCCATAATGTAATAACACTATGACAAGCCTACCTATGAGTTATGGGATTAAAGCTGCATTCTTATTTTAGATAAAGGCTTTTATCATCTGGTCTACCACTGTAGCTGGGACAGAAGCCAGTTTTACAAGCTCAAACCCAAACTGGTGATGTTTAGCAATTACAGGCATCCCTTGAGAGATTTATTGCAGAGAACCTAAATGGTAGAGGAGAGCATTGCCTCTTTATTTTTAACATAGTTTTTCAGGTCAGTTTTACCTGCAGCTGTATGCAGAACTTTTTAGAGATGGAAGTTTCCCTGGGAGTACACCAGTACCTTTCACTCCTGATTTTAACAGGACTTGAGGCTAGCAGCTTTACACAGGACAGTGGCTTACATCCCAACTGTCAGCAATGACTGGAGATCTGCTGCAGACTAGCTATTGCTTTAGTGAGTAACAGGCGTTCCTGGCAACACAAGTAATATTGTTTTCATTTGGAAAGAAAGAAAAGAAACAGAAATGGAGGAACTGGAGTGGAGGGGAAGACTGTACATGGTGTACATGCCCAGCATTACACAGTCATAACTCACTCCACCCTAGCGTCAGTCTGCTGGAAAGCCACAGGAGAAACTGCAGGTGTCCACAAAATCTTGGATTTTTGCCCTGGTTGCCTCCAGTAATCTCCAGTACAGACTTTCTCCCGAGGGGAAGTTAGTGTCTCTTACTCTGAGCCCAACATGGCCACTCCCTAGTGACAGTGAAGAGCAGGTCCCCTGAAGTTAGCAGAAACGACCTAAGAAATCCAGGTATTATCTGAGGTACTTTGTTCACTAATTTTGATCGTGCGAGTTCTATTTCAATTATTCATAGCAATATTGAATAATGAATAGAGACATATCCTTTAGGATAATCTGCAAAATGTGAGAAAGCCCTAGCTAGTAGGACAGCTTTATAAGTTTTGGGCACTCCATTTTTGTGGAAAATTGGGGCCAGATAAAGATTACTGAAGTTGGACTGACATGCAGTTTGTTTTTCTGTCAGCTCTTAAGGATGCTGGTCTCTTTTTACAGGAAGATTGTGGATAGAATAGATGACAACAAAGATGGCTATCTCACAACAGAGGAGTTAAAAAACTGGATTAAACGGGTACAGAAACGCTATATCTATGAAAATGTGGCTAAAGTTTGGAAAGATTACGATATCAACAAGGACAATAAAATTGCCTGGGAAGAATACAAACAAGCCACCTATGGTTATTATCTAGGTAAGGTAACACTTTCAGATTATATGCTCAAAGACAATTGAGAGTATAAGGCATGATTTCATACCTTACAGTCAACAGGAGGTTGGTGTCACATTTAGGACTCTTGAAAGTTGCATTGAATTTTATAGGTGCTCAGAGGTAAAAAGCACTTCTTAGTTGGTTATTCCAGCCATTTCCACATGGGTCACCAGCAAAGAGAAGGTTTTGTAGAGGGATTATTAAATGTACTGACAAAGCTGAATTAAAGTCTCCAGTTAGAAAAATACATTATTTTTTTAACATTAAAAATGATACTTTAATTAAAAAGCAATATATTGCATAAGTAACCAGTATTTGTTAATTCAGTCTCTCTAAAATCTTAGGAGTCTAGATGCTAAAAATTTAGGCTGGGTCTAAACTATAGTGAAGTTATTGATTAAAACAGTTATTGCAGAATAACATGCTTCAGAGTATGATCAACTGCAAATGGAAATCCTTAACAAATCAGGCAAAAGAAACACGTATTAAAAAGTATACCTGAATCTTCTCACCCCCCACATACATTCCCTTTGCTTTTTATAAGTTAACGAAGGGAAAGGAGGAGAAGAGATCACATAAGCTAAAGGGCAATGCTGACAGAACAATAAATCAGTATTAATTGACCATTTATACTGACTGGAAATACAGAGACAGTATCTACCTACCGAAGGGGCAGTTCCTGGAGCAAGCTTCCAGTAGCAGTAATATCTAAGTCTACCTTAGATTAAAATTGAGCTTATTACATTTGTGGAAGGAAACATTTGACATACAAACACTGCAGCAGTATCCCTGGAAGCCCTTCTCAGCCTGTTGTCTTTGCTCTCTGTAATTCCCAAGATTTGGAGAACAGCTACTACATTGTGGTCTTGTGTTAACGCACACTTAAAATTCCCACCTGTGATACCTGGCCTAGTCTTTTTCAACTGTTTGTCTCCCTACATGTGAATTGTGAAATTGTTATGATATGAGTATTTTTCATGTTTCAGTTGTGATTCTATTTTTAAAATTACATCAAATACCATTCATTTTATGCCACTGAACACCCTGAAAAAATGTAATTGTTTTAAACTGAAAATAATTGTTAGGTTCCCTGTAGCAGAGGCGTAGCAGTTAGATAATTTCAGTCAGCCTGCCACCTTCTGAAACCACTTTTCTTTGGTTTGCTTGCTTTTTGAAACTGAAAAGTTGTGTAGATCCTACTGATTCCTAAGAATAAAACTCCTGTGAATGAAATCAGCCCAAGTACTGCCTAAGCAGTGCTTGTAAAATCAGATTAAAAAAAAATAAATCTCTGAAGGATAATACACAATACTGCAAAATCCATTATCTTGGTTTGCAACAGAAGGCTTAGTCAGACATTTACCTATATTTCTAAGCCACCTTTATATATCAAACTAAGTACTCAACCCCTGAATTTAAAAGGGGTTCCATTTCCAAGGAAAAAGAAGTTCCATTGTAATACAGCAGCTATTCTGACAATAAGCCTTTGTATTTCTAGACTCTTAACAGCAAATTGGAGTGCTTCATTGTGGTAATAAGTTTTAAAAGGAACATACTTTTGAGATCTTATTAATTTGCAGAAAATCCAGAAGAATTCCAAGATGCAACAGATCAGCACAGTTTTAAGAAAATGCTGCCCAGAGATGAAAGACGATTCAAAACTGCAGATCTGGATGGAGACTTAGCTGCCACTCGTGAAGAATTCACTGCTTTCCTTCACCCAGAGGAGTTTGAGCATATGAAAAACATTGTTGTTTTAGTAAGCAGAGCAAAACCAATGCCATTATTTTTACTTTTATTTTTTGGATGAGCTTTGAAGTGCTTCTCTAACCTTTCCATGCAGGGTTTAGAAAGACACACACATAGTAGTGGAGGCATGGGGAACAGAAGGGGATGACTTTCATGAAATTGATTTAGAGTATTCAGTATAAAAAGGACTTATTAAATGTACTTAGACAGTTCTTAAATGGAATCAAGAAACAGTCTTGGGGCACGGTCTTACACCAAAATAGAAGGAAGGGTAGGTTGACATGTGGCAGCTAAGTGTTTGATGCAAGCTTGTATCTGCCCTTAACTTAAAATTTAAGCATGGTTCCAGTTCATTCACACAGGGAATTTTTTCAACATGAAAGGATATTTGTATATTCATTGTATAAACAACAATCACACTGGAGTTGGTGAGAGTACATTTGCCTTTGTACAAGGGCAGGTCAAGGCCTCAAAATGTTAAATGATGGAAGAGGCAAGTAGCTAGAATTCTTAGTTCTCTTTTGATATAGTTCAATGCAAAACTATTTTCCAGGAAACCTTAGAAGACATAGACAAAAATGAGGATGGTTTTGTGGATCAAGATGAGTATATTGGTAAGTGTTAAGATTTGTTTCTTATATAGTGTCCAGTCCGTTTGTTCATCTTCTCTCAAAATTGCAGCAGTATTAACAACCCAAAGATGAACATTTCTGTGCTTCAGTTCAACTGTTTTAAACCAACCATCCAACCCAGAAAGTTTACCGGCAAAAGGTTCCTCACACTTTCCAGGATAAGATTCTCCTCTTATTCTTGTATAATTTGGCTGGGAGGGTATGGAATAACATTTTTCATGACAGGAGTATTTTCTGTATACTTGACCACATTAACAGATTTTTGAAGGCATTATTTAGAAATGCAGGAGGATCGGAAAGTGAATTAGTCTATTCCCAATTTTGAATGGTACTTGACTATGCAAAATAGCTGGAAAGCATACATTGCAAAAAAGCAAATTCACCTTTTTTCTACTAGTTACTTTCCTAGTTTAATTAGTAAGTAAACCCCCATACTTCCCTAGCGGTGATGCTGTTATGTTTCTTCTAGAAATAGAAGATGAATTAACAATGAACTGTGTAAAAACAGCACTAAGCTTTAAGAGTCTCAAGGAAGTTGTGAAGCGCGTGAAAGTCATCTGTGCATTACTTCAGTGGCAGAAAGAGAACAAAATGGGAAACATCAACAGATCAGTCACAGTTAATTTGCACAAACCTCTGTTGCACTAGGCAGTTAGCTGCTGTCTTGCACTGAGACGTATGAAGACAAAATGGAAGCAAGACTGAAGATGAGCAGTACATAATACATTTTAGCCTTTTGAATCATTATGCTGATACCAAAAGCTAACTTCTCCCACTGCACTCACTTTGAAGGGTTTTAAATCAAGAAAGTAGCACCAAGAAAGCATTAGTGCAAACTGAGATGAATCTTTCTGTTTCTAGTGGTGCTATAAAGATCACTTCACATATAATCAGGAACAATATACACACGTTAATTAATGGCGCAGGGGGGATTATTCCTTGTAAATTATATTTAGCCTCAGAATGTAAATGCTATTCATTTATGACTGAAATAACAGAGCAGCATAATTTCCACAGTAATTTCAGTTCATTCAGTGACATTACCTACATATAATTATAAGGTAATTGTCAACATTTGTTACCATGTGAATGCTGGTTTTTCTTGTCTTCTATAGATAGGAACATAGAATGTTCTAGTCACGATCACCTCACATTGGCAAGGATGATAAAAATCAAATTGACAGGACATGTCAGTTTCTTCAAATAAACAATATAATTTGCACTTTAAGAAATGAAAAAAGAAAGTGAATGTGTTGTCTGAAGTTTTCGTCGTGAGTTGAGGAAAACTATGCTTAAAATATTCCTACTTCCCTTTTTCAGATATAATTTTTTTTTTTATGAAGTGGGGTTAAAAAACAAACAGGAAACCAAATCTCTTCTTTGGTTGTTTATAAGGACAAAAAAAAGAAGTAAAACAATTTCAGTTTCTAGATCAGGTAAATCTGCTGAAGGTTATAGAACAATCGTCCCTCCTCCTTCTTCCTTCTTCCTATTTTTACAAAATTTGGCTTAGATTTTACACAAGCAGCAAACCAAAATATCCCTAGTCATGTTAAGCAGAAAGAACTAAATTCTTATTGTGCATGAGCAGTTAACAGAGTATTTCAGGGACACTGTGAACAGTTCTACCAATAGAGAACTTCACCCTAGTGCGCACACTCACACTGCAGGGTCGGGGGAGGTTATTCCAAGGTTTGAGACCAGCATTTATGCTTCCTATAGATACCAGCCAGCCTCTGGCCCTGAGACTGTCTATGTGAGGTGCACTTTTCCTTAGCACATCCTTGAAGAGCAAACTTAAAAAGTATAGTAGTATCACAAAGCAGGTTTTAATTATAAATAGAAAAGTGGAAGACTTGAGGAATAAGCAGCCCTGATGAGCAGGAAACAATTGGCCACAGTGACCGTAAGAATAAAGTGGACACACTTTATTTGGACACTCATTATTTGGAAGGCCTGTGCTGTAAAGAACAGTTACAACTCATTTGCTCTTAATAATCACTGCTACTCTCCCACTGCTGTTTATACAGATAGCTGCTGCCACTGTGGCATTTTCCTGCTGATGCTTCTTAAATATAGCACAGGACTGATATACAGAGCAGTTCATGTATGTAATCTATGCATCCTGTGTGTCACAAACGGTGCTTCATCCCAAGGTACCAATCTATGACAAGTGCACTGCCTATGGTTTCTCACACAGAATGCACCACTGATTCATGACTTCTCCAGGTCTTTCTTTGTAGAATACCTTCTACCGGAGTATGCTGCAGCACTGCATGGTTAAAAAACAACTCGCCTACTAAGAAGAATTTCTCTTACACAGCCCTCTCTAAAAGCAGGACAAAAGCATTAAAGTTCCATTTGGCAATTTTTGTTTTCCTGAACTTCCCGTGTGCCTTTTTGTCCTTAGCCACTCTGCTGGCGGGAGTCTGTTCTTACCCACAAAGATGTTTGCTGGCAGGGGCAAGGTAAAATTGCCGAGTTCCTTTCTTGCCATGTGATTGAGCCTAGCACTAAAGCTTATGATTGCTGTTAACTGAAGATCCTTAAAGAATTTTTTTCATTCTGAAATTCAGTGGATGTTGGCCTTTGGACACATTTACCTCTTACGTTAGCCTTAAAACAGCAGTCCACAGTTACAATACAAGAGTAATGTAAGAATGGACAGAATCACCAGCAGTGAAGAAATAGGCCTGAGAGAAGATACATGCAGCTACTCTGTTTACACCCTCCATTTCATTTTCTTTACAAAGAAATGCTGTGCAAAGAGTGAGTTTAGTCTTCCTCTAGGAACACTGTGAAAATGTCTATAGTTTGTGCATAATTTGTGAATTAAATATGACTCGAGTGAGAGCTTTATTTCCTTTCCAGCTGATATGTTTGCAAATGAAGAGGGCGGACCAGAGCCTGACTGGGTGATTACAGAGCGTGAACAGTTTTCTGATTTTCGTGACCTCAACAAGGATGGAAAGATGGACAAAGAGGAGATTCAGCACTGGATTCTCCCACAAGACTATGATCACGCACTAGCTGAAGCGAGGCACTTAGTCTATGAATCGGATGTAGACAAGGTACTTAGTGTTCTACTATACTTTTTTAAAAAGTTGTATAAGGTGTTGTGGGGGGGGTTTAAAACATATCAGCTTGCAAGAATTTATTTCTAATAACTTTTCTTACTAGAACACTTTAAATGGAGTTTTAGAGTCTAGAATTGCTAGCGTATTAATTTATCAGTTGGTAGGGTTAGAATCACAAAGTAAATGTAGTAAAATACAGTTTATCAGCTCTAGAAGTCCCTTTAGCTTTCATTAGGTTAGATAAGAAATTCTTTATCATCCTAAACCTGGAAGTTTTAACACAATAGAAATACTCTTTTTCCTTTTTAGAGTGGTCATGGCTTTTATATGCTAATTTAGACTGCAAGAGAAAAATAAAAGATACATTGCATAGGAGGTAGCAAAAAAAACCCCATTGCTATAATCACATATCTTTGACTTAAAGACTAGCTCAATACATCCACTTCCTCTAATGTGGGAGATTAATGGTTCAGTGGATCCCAGATGGTGATCTTCAGAAGTGTAATGTGAGCAAAGTCGGAACCTGAAGAGCCAAAACACCCTTACACAGAGAGTGTATAAATTGCTACAAAAGCAACTATCTTTAACAAAGTACAGCAGAGGATTTTAATTTTCACTGTCAGGAAGGCAAAACCAAACCACAGGTCAAAACCACATACCAGATAAGCCATATACTGTTTGGCAGTGACTTAGTTACAGAGAACTTTCAGTTAGCAGTGTGACCCAACTGAAGCCAATGGGACTTCTGTCTTCCACTGGGGTCCAAATTTCACTCACCGTGACAGCTACAATGATTCCTGAACCTGCAGTCTGCTGCTTTGAAGAACTGTCTATTTCCCAGGGCTCTTGTAAGTTTGTGCTGGTGTGTCTTTTACTTAGCTTTGAAAATGTTCTTACACAGATTTTATTTTCCTCCCACTAGGATCAAAAACTAACAAAAGAGGAGGTTCTAGACAACTGGAATATGTTTGTTGGAAGTCAAGCTACTAATTATGGGGAGGACCTCACAAGAAACCACGATGAACTATGATACAGTATACCATCCAGCATGCCACAGACCTTTTCTCCACTTTACTGAAATCATTGTGTCCATCCTGTCTTTTTGGGGAAGATAGGCAAGGGACGCACTCACAGCTGAATGACTTGCATTAATATATTTTAACACGCCAGCTTATTACCTCAGAAACTGCGTAGAAATAGCCTTTTACTCTTTTCACGTGGTTAAATGCAATATCTAATTACTACGGTTTTATTTTGGAAAAAAAAAAAAGTAACTTTTCCTAATAGATTAGAGCCTGACCTGGAAAAGGCACTTCTAAAAACATAATTACAAGGATCTTTAAGAGGAGATGTGTTCTTCAAATACCCACTTCAACTATAGTGAAATGCAGCTAGGATAATGCTTAAACAGACTAAGTTATTTAGTCGTCTTTTTTAATAGCGTATAACAATTTAGACTTAAACTTTGATCCTCCTATCCAGAGAAAAGGTTTGACACAACAGGACCACAGCCTTTTTCTGCACACTGTTTTTCTCTCCTGGTTTGGGCCAGAGGTGCTGCAGAAGGTATCCAGCAGCCCTCTGGTTCATTGCTTTACAAGTGCAACACGTACAATTGGCCCTTCTCTCTAACCCCCATCACAGTGCAGAGACAGCATACGTGGCCCAACACCCTGTGCCGGCATTCCTCAGTAAGGGTTGTGGAGTTCATAGTGACAGCTGCTCCTTCTGACAACAGAATAACATACAATTGTTTGTGGGCTGTTGGTTATGCTGTTTCCTGGGAGAAATTATGCCACATGGAGCATAATTTATCTTAACGCTTTTCGCACTTTACCCAAGCCATACTCTTGTTCACACAGTGTGAATGGCAGCAGTTTTGTGATGGAGAAAGAACGAGACATATCACCCCTCTGGGCCTTCTGTCTTGTCTACCACATAAGAGGACAGATTTATGTGGCTAGAGTTTTGGTTTTGTATGTATATATGTACAAGTACGTGTTAATGAAGCAACTACATTAAGACAGCTTTCCTTCCAAAGAAAGGGATAAGCTTTCCAAACAGGTGCTTTCTTTTTTACTCTATAATGTGAGCTGTTACATGTATATTTTTATATACCCAACTTAAATAAGTTTGGTTGTTTTTAAATGTACTGGTTCTAAAATAAGCACAATAAAACCAATACTTTTATTTTGATACTATGAAGGTGCAATAACACTAACACAGAGTACCATAGAGAGATAATGTGAAAGCATGAACCAAGCCTTTAAAGCCAGTTGTTCTCAAAGCACTGGGTCATTGGCAGGTCCTGCAGCACTGGGTGGTGCAGTATCTACAAACAGCAGCTGGACATATTGCACCAACTGTTTCTTCTTCACCTCATTAAAAAAAAAAAAGAAAAAGCTAGAAATAAGTCCAATATTTATAGTTGCTATTGCTATCACTAAAATTTGTTCTGAACACTAAGAGATTAGGGCTTCGCAACAGTGTTCACCTTGAAGGTTTGGTCTACTGCATCACACACTGGTGATCACACAACCATCCAGACAGGAGCTTTGAGACCCCCAGGTTGTGATATACTTCAGAAATATAACAAATTTGTGAAAATCATCATGAGACAATGCAGAACTGTGACCTCCATAAGCAGTGCCTTTTTTATAAGGACATATAAGAACTGTGGTGAAATATTTTAACATCTTCCATTTGAAGATAATTAAATCTAGATACCAGAGTCTGGCAGAGATTACATGTTTTTGCTAGAACAATCACTAAGCTTTTGGTGTGCACTTCTTACGACATTGCCAGCAATGTCTCTGAAAAAGTCCCTACCTCTTCCACTAACATACAGTAGGACAAATGTCATAAGACATAAGCGAACTGGTTATGCTTTTCCAGCACCCTCAAGTTAAATAAATGCCTAAATGCAGTGTTATCTGAGAAGCAATAAATTTTTATCTTGGCACATGTAAAATACTACCTGTTTTGTTTATGACTTGGATTTGGAAAGGTTTATTCTGTTCAATAATCCTAACCATCATAAGAACTTTTTTTATTAGTAGGCCTTTCATATTAAAATTTAACATTTTTATATTTTAGTAACAGAATTGCAGTACTCTCTCTGCACTCAGATTTTCTTCTGCTGTTTCAGGAAAAAATACCTTAAAAGACCTCAAAAAAAGCTCATTTCCTGCAAGTGAAACTGCAGCTCAGACTGGATACTAAGCCAAGGATTTTCACTGAAGCCCAAGGGAAGGTTGTTTGCTAACTCTTGTTGAAATTCAGTGGGAGTTGGGTGCCGAGACACTAAGCATTGTTGCCTTCAGCTAAACATGACACTTCCAAATCCACTGCATACTGTCCCAACAAAAAACTGCATCTGAGCTTTGACAATCACATTTTCTTCCACGTTACTCAATGAATTTGGAATAGAATTAGCATCACATGAGAGAGAAATTGTGTTCCCATGTTTGTTCTTGATTCTTATTAATGCTTGGAACACAGTGGACATTTTCCAGTATAAAACTATACTTACCTGAGTAAGAATGCTGAAATGAGAGGAGTTATTCATGCTAGCACAAACTGCAAATTTAGACCCATAGTATTTTACAGTAAAATCTTTTTTTACAAAAAGGTTGATACTTGGGTAGACTATATCCAGCTATAAAAAAGGCAAACATTCCAATTAGAATGAGGTTCAAAATAATAAAATTATTTATCAATAATGGGTAATGGGGTTATATTAAGATTAGGCACTTTTTTATAAAGCAGAACATAGAAACATTTTTTCAGAGAAAGTAAGTATCACTGTTGTGGCTACCCTTTTCTTTCTGCAGCTCTTCATAGTGTTTTACTTATGAACACTCAGTAACGCACAGTACATTTTGTGCACTACATTTTGCTTTCAAGCTCAATGCACTAAGGAAGAGTAACTCTAAAAGAGACTAGAGCTTCTGGGTTTAAATTTAACACTATTTAAGGAACGCAAACCTTTGCTAGGGGATATAGCTGTTAACATTGTGATTTTTCAAGCCTAAGTTTTCTAATGGGGTTTGACTGTTCCAGAGATAACATTTTTTTTTCCTAGGTAACATATTTCAAGTCATATTATGAGCAAATGTTACAAAATTTTAGTGTAATGTGAAATACTGTAATGTCAGATAGCATTATTTATCTGCTTAATATGACTAAAGCCATTAATTGCTGGGAGCCATGCTTCATCTCAGCAACATGAAAATCCATTTTGTGCCTATCTTGTCAGTTATTGCCAATTTTCTTAATGAGTTGTGATGTAGTGAAATTCTGTTGGGAAATGTGTTTATATATTTCCAACTGCAGGTTCTGTATGGTAACTTATTACATAGATCCTCCATTAACTCAATGTTTTCATTATGCCTATGCCACAACATATCAAAGGTGCATTTTTCTTGCTTAGATATGTGGAATAGCCATTATTATTGCACATGCAGTTTTAATTATTAGAATTTATGAAATGAACTAAGTGGCTAATGTTCATTGTCTTATATTTCCATTTAATGATTCAATCAGGTTAAATCTGTCTCCTATTCCAATCAAGGTACTGTACATAACTCCCTGAGGAAAGGAGAATGCAGCCCATCCTGATCTAACTACACTTACACACATATCTTACAATAGTTGCATAATGCTGTACTATTTGTAATGCAGAAGTTGATCTTGATCCCCATGAAGTTAATGGCAGAACTCCTAGTCCCTATATAGAGAGAGGAAGGCCTTGGCCACCCAAAGGTAAACACAACGATAGGATGGAGGGACCGGAAGCTAGAAATAACCTTATGACCATCAGGTCCTGATCTCACTACTACTGAACATTAACTTTTAGGAATTTAGACTGATTCATACTCATGTAAGATAGTTAGGGCATAAATCTAGTTCATGGAAGACAGTGTCTGGTATTTTACCGGTCTGTTCAAGTAAACATAGCCATTTTATTGAGCAATGGTGGCATCACTCCTAGATGGGAAGTTACCATTAGCAAATAGAGCTAGGGTGACAGAAAGACCCACAGAAAACATTTCAAGGCCAAAGACTTTGTAAAACCTGACCCGGCTTGTAGTCAAACACTTGGAAGCATCCACCGCTAATAAGCTGTGCCCTTCTCTTTTCATCACTCCAATTTAGTACGGGCTATATTCCATTTAGTATGTCCAGCAAGGAGAACATTAACCATATTCGCTAACTACAGAGGAAGAATTTAGGATTATTTTCCACTGAAGTTTCAGGCACCAGTAAGACTGATGTCCCTGAAACTCGAGTGCTGTATGGATTATTCCAAACATGATCAATTTCAAAGCAACCTCAGAACAAGTTACCAGCTTTCCCATAGTATGAAATAGTGTACAAGGAACACACATGCATATGTGACACATCAGGCAATTTCACACCTGCATTCTGTCTCCCCACAGGATAAGGTAAAATATCTTCAACAGATGGGAGCGTCTCTTCACTATGCCAGTGACAAGAATACAATTACCATTTATATGCACTACTATTCCTATTGATAATTAAAGGATATCCATCTTCAGCAGAAGTGTTGGCTCTAGTGAGGGCAGCAGAGTTCTGGAGCTCAGTTTCATATACTGCATGTTCGTCATTTTCCTTGTGGAAGAATTTATTTCATAATCATAAAAGTGTCCAAATATGACCTGGTTGGCTAGCATTTGAAGTTTCAGTATTTGCTTAAGTGTTTTGTAGTTGGCCTCACATTTGTGAGGTTGGCCACATTTATGGTCTGAAACCACCACATACCTGAAATTTCAGGACAGCTATATAAAGCAAGTCATGGCATGATACTGAATCTGAATAGTAATTCAGGGTGACACATATTAGAAATGACAATGTTTCATCATATCAACAAGAATTTAGATATGCATCAAGACGCTTTCACAATTAAGTGGGAAATCTTTTCTTTATATGGGGATAGCCTGACAACCTTTAAAATGAAAGTCCATTGGACAATGGAGGTACAAAAACTTAATGAAAAATTAGTATAGCTTTTGAAGACATACCTTAAAATCCTCAGTAAGGCTCCGTGGTGCTTTTGTGGATGGTGTCACAGAAACATGAGTTGATAATCCCATAGTGCACACCACGTTCTCAAACAGTTCTAGTACAACACTACCGAAGAAATAGCCATCACTGAAGATGCTGCATTCATACCCAACAGATTGCTGAGGTTTAGGTAAAAATAAAGTGTTAAAAAAAAAAGATACTCCAGCATTCACTGGCTTTTCCCACCTAAGGCTGAGTTGGATTCTGTGGAAGTTTGATGGGTGCATGATAATGAACACTGTGTTGGTCACCATGAATCCCACCACTACAATTCACGTTAACAAGTTCGTATCGAGACCACAGTACCTGGGAAGAAGAAAAAAAAATTACCTATTTGTCAATTACTGAATTCCCAAGAGCATGATGTTCTCAGAAGTTCTCAGGACATATCTTCTGTTTGGATAAAAGCCAGTAAATTTAATGTTTCGGGAAGACAAAAAAGGAAGGGGGGGGGGCCGAGGCTTTTAACAGTAGATCAACTGTAAGATAACACAGACATACGAAAAATAGTAATGACTGGATTGACAGGTTAGACACATCCCCCCCAAATTACTCCCAATGCCCACCCTTGTCAACTTTAAATTCAGCTAAACTGAAGTTCTGCTGACATTACTTTCAATGCATCTCACAGGGCCTTGGTTGCTGGGACACAGAAAAGAAAGGAATGCTAGTTGAGAATGCATCAAATGAAGTGCAAAAGAATTGAGAGAGATAAAACTTTCTGAAACCTTCAGTTGGTAACATTTAGAGGAAACATTTTGAAATCATAGGGAGGATTTTTTGTAAAGGTGAATTTACAAATGAATTCCATAGATAGCAGAAATGAAGGGAAAAGAGGGGCTGGAGAGTTGTCCTAGAATCTAACAAAACCAAAAGCTTCTCTTCTTAATTCCTGCTCTTCATTTAGATTTTGCATCAATTCCTATGCCTGTGTCTCCCTAGTCTTTCTTTGTCCTCAAGTTTTAAATTGAGTTAACAGTACAGTCATAACATTTTTGGGAACCCCCAAACCTCCCCAAGTCACTGATAACTTTCAAATGCTTTATGCCGAAGAAAGGAAGTTTTCACAACTTTTACATCTGCTCCAAACAATACAGCAAAGTATAGTTAAAGAAAGAAACCAAATGCAAGAGACTAAAAAGTGTATTATTCCATTATTCCCATCTATATTTATGAACAAAAATATGTCTAACCTGGAACAGACAGATTTAGGGTTATACTGAGTTGGAATATTTAATTTACTACAAAAACATTTAAAAGTGAACTCTATACAAGGAAAGTATTTGTATACTTCTTGTAGGCTACAGGGTACTGTTTTCCTAGAGACAATAAAAGCAGCCATTTATACCTGAGTTTAGTCAAACTAGCAAATCTTTCCTGCATGGGTCTTTCTTCAGTGTAGTTGCCTGACCCTTAAAATTCTAGGATACTTTCTTGAGCTAACAATCAAACCCCATGACTTTATTCCAAGGCTGCCTACTCAGTTTCTTAATAAAAATCTCTCTGTTATATTAGCTCTACAATTGCTGCATGTGCTAGATGCAAAGATCGGAAACTTTCCATCATCACAAAAAGGTTATAAAATTATTTCAGTATAAAAAGGACCTTTCAAAAGCCTTTCTATCAACTAGCATTAGGTTTACAGAACAGTCATGTAGACATCTGAATGGATATTAAAAAATTATTTTTCCTCTTTTTCAAAGAAAACAACTTTTCACATTTGCTACCCCAAAGCTTGTGAAAAGGAGGATTGCATATGATGTTAAAATAGGTCCTCTGGGATAAGGAACTTGGGCATAAGGTAGGTTTTCCTCTAAATCAGACTGTATCTATGCTGCAGCTTTGCAGTGTATTCAGAGAATTTTCTATGGCTGTAACTGTGACGAAAATAAATACTAGCTTAATAGTGGGAACCTAGGTCCAAAATGCAGTCAATAGAGACAAGTAGGGCCCCCTCAACGATGGCTTCAGAAGGTAAAATTACAGGTGCATAAAGCAGACAGTGCAAGTATCTTCCCTTTATGTTTCCGCATCCTTTCATAACATATACAAACACAGTTGAAATAAAGCAGGCAAGATGAAGACAAATGACACAATGAAATACTGCCTTTAAAATCTACTTTATTCAACTGGAAACAAAACATTTTAAAAGGTGATAATGCCCTAAAAGCTATTTAACTCACCAGCCAAATCAAACTGACCAAAATCTAATTTATTCCTTGTCTTGTTTAGCAGATGCTTAAAAGATCAATATAGTTGTCTCTGTAGATCGGCATGAAATATTAACCAGTCTGAGTGTTCTGAAGCTTTTTACAACATATTCAGCCTCATTAAACATTAAGCAGCCTTGAAATATAAATATAAAATAACTATCAGCTTCCTATCCTTCAGACACAGAACAAAGGTAGCTCAAATGTGGGAAGCAGGAGGAAAAAATATTAAATGAACTGGGAATTCACAGAGAAGTTAACATAGGAAAGCTGTCAGTATAAATTGACTCAGTCAGATACACTTTACCATAAGGAAAGATAATATTGCAATATCAGAAGAATATCTGCTAAGGAACAAAACACTAGTGTGACATTTATAGCACAAGAAATTCATAAAAATATGCCTCTGACCACATATATACTCATCCTAGGCCCAATCCTTATTTATACTACAGCTCCTTTCACCCCTCATATTTGCTGTAAGACCCACTCCATGGGTTCATTGAGAATGAAGCCCTCTTCTCTTTTCCCTGCTTTTTGTTACCGTCTGGTTTGTTAAAAATATCTGGGCAATACAGCAGAAAAGTGTTTCGGGTTCACTAAAGGGAAATGTCAGCTTTGCAAATCACTGAAAGTAACCGGACATAAACTGTCAAAATAAGTCAGTGAAACAGTGTGGTTATTGTCAGTACGTAACTCAAGCCTGCAATCTGAGATGTGGCTAAAGGTTATAGACAATATAGCAAGACGGTTCTACTGTGATGTACAGATCAACTAAGTTAGCTTAAAATGCTGTTTAATTTTAATAAATGCAGTACATTTAATACCTTTTTTCTCCCATTTATCTGCTTGCTTTACTATTACTGCACACTGATAACGAAGAATAAAATTCAACCTCACACAGTATTGCCTTTACCACCACAGAGTGTGTCAGAGTTTACAGAGAAGCTTTTTATGTAGCTTTCTTATTGCTACTTCTTCTAGCATTGTCTAATATTGATGTCGGACCAGACGTACCAGTGTTAGAATTTACTGCAGCCACCTTCTCTCAATTTGGCAAGATGGTAACAGCAAGAAGTGAAACCATGTAGGATCCATTCCCCTGCAGAGATACGAGATTTTGTAAACAATATACTGAGCTATTAAGTCAGAACTGTCAAATTCTCTTATACAACTTGATGGTAGGAATGGCATCGGTCAGTCATTGCAAAAACCACAAGGAATTGAGAATGAAACCAAGAAGCTAATTCAGTACACCTAGAGGCAAAAAAAAGAAATATATATATTTAAAATAGATACTTATAAATTTTTGTAGCATAAGCAAGATATCAGTGGGCTAACATAAAGATTAAGTGTATCAGACACATTAAGAAATGATATTCAAACAGCATTTGACATTGGGCTATTTTTGCTGCATTCTCAGAATAGAACTGAAAAGATACTTTTGCATTCCACTGCATTACACCATATTTTTATACTTTGTTTACCTGGATGATACACTGTTAACAAGCATTGATTAAAACAGCATCAAATCAAATGTTTTACACCTATTTGCATGCCAAATTTTCAGATATGCTTTGTGGACATGGTTACACCATCTCAAAAGACACATTTTAAAATTAAATTAAAAAATAGATTTAATGGAAAAAGATTATACAGATTGTGAGCATGAGCAAAGCCCGGCACCCTTGCAGGTTAGTCAAAGGGGCAAGTCATAGCCACAACACAGGCTCAGGGAGGGCAAGCACCTTGCTCCTGGTAAAACTCAGAACAATCTCAGATGAAAAACAGCCCTGTATTACCAGAACCACACTTGTCCCTTCCCTGTTACGCCTTTTTTTTTTTGATGCATGGGTGATTCACAGAGCTGCCTCCTCAGTTCCACTCAGCAGAGGCAGTTATGCAAGGAGTTGCTCACATTTCTTACAGCCACAAAGGACCATAAGGAAGCCGTAACAAGGCACATGGATGAGGCTGTGTGATGCAGACAGGAATGCACAAAATTCATGTAGCAACTTAAGGAGTACTGTGTGGTGCCTTGCTTGCCTCTTTAATCTGAGTGCTTTGCCTAAATTGCAGGTCCTGCAGGTTGTTTGGGAAGAAAGGTAATCTGACAGTAGCGTCAAGCATTTATTTGATACCGTGGTACAACACAGGAATCGAAAAAGAGTTTTCTTGCTGAGATTACCACAAGAGTACACTCAAGAGTACACTCATTCATGTGTCATCCTTGTATCTCACTGAGCTTCTGGCATATAGGAAACAAGCCAAACACTGGGTTTAGAAGGTCACCTAAGTGCCACAGAATTGGCACTGAGACTTAGGTAGAACAAGCAGGCACAAAGATGGGGATATACAGGCAGCAATAGTACTGCAAAGGGAGAGGAATTTTATCTATCCAACTGCTCTTCAATCAAACCTAGAAAACTAGCCTATGCGCAGATGAAATCTATTTCACTTCTTGTGCTCTGCTCCCCTTGAAAATTTGAGAGAGATGAAAAACACTAGTGCCAAATTTACTGTAAATATCCACTCAGGCAAGGTGTAACAGTTTGCTTTGATCAAGTTGCACTTACACTTCTCTTGGACATCCATCCAAACCCCATTTTTGGAATGCAGTCTTTGAAGTCTTGCAGGTTCTTTTTATACAAGACTTCTCCTGTCCGTCCACACAGCTAAACCTTTTAACCGGGCAATCCCTCACGACTCATAACTTGACTACTACAGTGTCTTTTTCCTGACAACAGACTTGCCCCTGCAAATGCTCAGCTCAAAGCACTACTCCAAAGCAGAGCCAACACTCCACTACCTCCACTCCACCAAACTCCAGGTGACTCATCTTCACTTACAAAGCTCTACAGAGCTTACCCTAAAGTCCCCAATATCCCTGGTCTCTCACTCACTGCTGAAAGTTTTATACCTATCATTCACCCACAGCACAAACAGTTCAATTTTTAAAGGTCGAATAGAGGCCGAAAAACTGTGTGTATGCTCCCATGCCATTCCTTAAATTTGAGCAGGTTTTTTAAATCGTTAGCTCACAATGCCCTCCCAAAGCTCTCCTTAGCCACGTCTTCTAAAAATGTAACTGCTAACCAGCACATTATTATGTTTTCTCTATCAGCAAGACAAAACTGAGAGGAAGAAAGGAAACTTTAATAGATCAATTGAAATTTCAGAGAGTGGGGAGGAAGAAACTTCTTAGGACTTCCACCAGTCCCATCCTGGGTGTCAAACACAGCCCGCATGCATTCCTCCTTTTGCCTCCACCCATGTGCTTTCCCTTTTCTTGTGCTGTAAATTCTTCAGCAATGTCTTTTGGTTCAGCGCTGGTATAGTGCTTAGGACAGTGAAATCGTGCCTTATGACTTGGATTCCTAAGAGTCACAGTAATACAACTAATAAAACAACCACAGTTTAACTTTATTTGACTAAAATTCATACCTCGAGACCACCAAACCATGAAGAAATAGCATGCAAGGGAGAGAGAAAACAATCACATGGATCAGAATGGTGCACTGCACATGCATCAACCCTTAGCTAGTATTAATTGGTTTGGCCCCAAAAGATACATTTTATCTCTCTCTTTCAATGTATGTATGCTCGTACATCCATAGGCACTGTTTAAAATAAAATGGGCTATAAACAATCCTCCTAGATAAAAAGGAACACTGAGTAAAGCATCTCTGTACAATTTTCTTGCTGCTGTAGAAGACGTGTAATGGATGTGTGCACAGTACCACATGGAATACAGATGAGAAGGCAAATTCTTCAGCTGTTTGGATTAAAACAGAATAAAAATGCTAACATATATGCAAATTTCTTTCACTGAGGCCTATAAAGATATCCTGGTACTCCTGTAGCTTTCCATTGTCTCTCAAATAGTGGAAAACCTATTTAAGATCAAGACAAGGACAGGTACACACATATCAGAGGGCAGGGAGAATGCCACCAAAACATGTCAATAGGAGTATGTGCTGATTTTGACTGGGATAGAGTTAATTTTCTTCATAGTAGCTGGTATGGGGCTATGTTTTGAATTTGTGCTGAAAACAGTGTTGATAACATGGGGATGTTTTAGTTACTGCTGAGCAGTGCTTGCACAGAGCTGAGGCCTTTTCTGCCTCTCACCCCAGCCCAGCAGTGAGCAGGCTGGGGGGGCACAAGGTGTTGGGAGGGGACAGAGCTGGGAGAGCTGAGCCCGACTGACCCAAGGGATATCCCAGACCATGGGACGTCATGCCCAGCACATAAAGCTGGGGGAAGAAGGGCTATCGTGGTTTAACGTCAGTGAGCAACTAACACCACACAGCCGCTCACCCCTTCCCCTCCCCAAGCAGGATGGGGGAGAAAATCGGGAAAAGAAGTAAAACCCATGGGTTGAGATAAGAACAGTTTAATAGAACAGAAAAGAAAAAGTAATTAGAATGATAACAACACTAATAAAATGACAACAGTAATAGTAAAAGGATTGGAATATACAAATGGTGCACAGAGCAATTGCTCACCACCCGCTGATC
>JANZLQ010000022.1:21103535-21124014 GCA_026212715.1 Elanus axillaris | reverse complement strand
CCCTCCAGCCTTCTCGCTGGCTGGGCATGAGAAGCTGAAAAATCCTTGACTTAGTCTAAACACCACCCAGCAACAACCAAAAACATCAGAGTGATATCAACATTCTTCTCATACTGAACTCAAAACACGGCGCTGTACCAGCTACTAGGAAGACACTTAACTCTACCCCAGCTGAAACCAGGACAAGGAGGGAGGGAGAGGACATTCGGAGTGGTGGCATTTGTCTTCCCAAGTCACCATGAGGTGTGACGGAGCCCTGCTGTCCTGGAGATGGCTGAACACTGGCCTGCCCATGGGAAGTGGGGAATGAATTCCTAGTTTTGCTTTGGCTTGCGTGCACAGCTTTTGCTTCACTTATTAAACTGTCTTTATCTCGGTCCACAAGCTTTCTATTTTAATCCTCTGATTCTCTCCCCCATCCCACTGTGGGGGGAGTGATCAAGTGCCTGTGTGGGGCTGAGTTGCCAGCTGGGGTTAAACCATGTCAGGATCTGAGAACTCTTTTGGAACCTCAGTAGAAATCTGTGACCTACTCAAAATCCTTTGAAACTCTACTTAACTATAGGGCACTGAAAAAAATTAGTTTCTGGAGCAGATCTTCTAATAGAATTAAACTTTTTTTCTTTAGGAGTTAAATGACTATTTGATACATATATAAATGGATACAAGCACACACAGAACATAGATGAACTACCAGCAGCAAAGTCCCTTGGTCACTTATTATCTTAAAATATCTGATATTCTTCAGTAAGTTTATTTTCAGAAGGCATCGTGCTAGATTTGCAAACAGGTTGGAAAAAACTAATTAGAACTAACTATTGTTGAAAAATGTTAATGTGGAATGGAAAGCATTTAAAGAACAGTAACAAAGTTTAAAATATAAGTTCATTCCAGTAAATCAGTGTCAAAATGACAAGAGGAGCCAACATGGCTCAAGACACATATTTGGAACAATATGTAAGATAAACAAAAAAAGCTTTTGAACCCATCCATAGAATATGAGAAGTGAAAGATTTGATTAAGTATAAAAGAAAAAGGTTAAACCAAATGAAACAAAATCAAAAGTGAATGATACAGTTCAAAATCTCTTATTATGAGAGGGTTTTTTCCTGGTTTGGGTTTTTTAAATTATTATTTTTTTTTAATCAGGACAAACCCTAAGAATTAAGAATTCACTTTCCAGACAGAGTGAAAAACACCAAACTAAAACACAGTGACTACCTGGAATATTTAAAGAATTAATTTGCAACTATTCTAAGATACAACTGTATCTGGTGCAACATACCTGAATACTCCTATAAGGGGGTTTTAAGGCTTTTTCCCTTTACTCTTTTCTTGTATCAATGCAAATTATGCACTGACACCGCTCGTCAAGGGCAAGTACTTCGACTCACATTCAGGCAAACTGAATAAACAGCCAAGGTGATCCCTGTGTGAAGTACCATCAGCGCATGACCAACTTCACCTCTGCAGTGGCAGACATTTGAGGAGCAATTCCTTCCCTTGGTTTCTGCAGTTATTGCACCACATCTTCATTCAGCATGAGTGAAGGTAACGGCCCTTCTTCTCACAGACTCTAATTGTCAGCGTGTGATGACTGGGAGCTGTACGCATTTCCTGGTTAAGGTCCTTCAGAAGCTTTGGTGGAGCATGGGGCTGTAACTCATAGCACATGCTGTCCTTCCCCATCTCAGCCCCAGAACATTCCCAGCATGTTACCTCTGGTTGACATGACAGCAGATGGCACAGGTGACACAGACTGTGCCAGGCCTTCACAATGACTGCTTTGCAACAGGTTACTGGGGCAAAGTGGCATTAGCAGACCTATCTGGCTTCTTAACCTGTAATAATGATAGAAAGTGGAAAGATGAAGTTTTTCATGGTAACTGAGCTCTACTGAATTAAAAGTATGATAGCACTGTTTTATGCACGATTTGTCTAAATCGAAGTAAACTTTGGAGAGAAACAAGTTCAAATTACCAGCACACTGCATCTTCTATAGATCTTCCCTAATCTTTCCTGCAAGGCTTCCCATAATTTTTACTTTACCTGTAAACCAGAGCTATATCATGAAAGACTTCACTGCTATTTTAGTCTGAGCTTTCTAAATTTGATTAGACAACTAAACTAAGGATGCAAGAACTATATTGGCATATCCTAATATAACCAGTGGAAAGAATTTACTGCTTGATCTACTGGTAATGTGACTTATGCCAACTTTTTCCCCTATAAGGCAACTGGTAGTAGCAACTGCTACTTCACATTGTGCCTTCCTATCTGAACAGCCCATGCAAGGGAGTAAGGGAGTAATTTATGCCCCTTTCTTCTCTCACAAGAAGAAGGCACAGCTACTTATAACTGAGCCCTAAGGAAGCCCACATACTAGACATCAGATATCCAAGAGAGCAAAAAAAATGGGAACAGAAATTGAGAGAAGTCTTCACTGACACTTTACAAGTTCATGTAGTTCAGGAAAGATCCCTGAAGAAAAGAAAGAGACCATCATAATGCCATTAGTTAAGGGAAAGACTAGGGAAACTGAAAATGTATGTAGGGAAAGCTTAAAAACCGTTTTAGAAAACCAAGTGAGGGAAACACTTTAAACAAGCACACTAGTGGTTCAATTAAGGGTTTCAGAGATGCCTGTAGGAGAAAATCTCCAAGGATATTACCACTAGGATAGACAAAGGGAGGCAATGGGAACCTCATGTGGAGATGTTCAGAATCATTTCCCCAAGTTTCATATTGGAAGCTAAATGCATTAAAAAATTTAGAACAGCATATGTATTCCAGAAATGTGTACAAAGTGCATTTGATAAGCTGTTTAATCATATACTGGTACAAACAGTGGGTTAGGCTAATAATTTTACAAACAGAACCAGCATGGAAATGCAAAGAAAAGGAAGTCTTGATTAATACAGTGAGCGGGTAGGAGAAGAGATCATTTATTTTTCAATAAAATAATTTGGACATTTGTTAAATGGAAGATGCAAGTCATCTTAGGAAGAAGTCTGCTAGTTAATCTATCAAGGAATCCAGAATGAAGGCAAAAAGGTAGGGAAAAATGCATTAGGAAAGCTGCTTTAAATTATTAATCAAGAATTACACTTGGACTGACCAAGTGCTTTCGAAGACAAAGAGTACAACTCTGTGTGAGTACAACACAAATAATACAGTGTAAATAATATGATTTAATTATACATTTTTTTCATGTAAAAAAATTTCTTTTAACAAGGATGGCAAGGTTGGGGTTTTGGGGGGATGGTTGTGGAATTTAACAATAAACCAGGGTACAGAATTAAAAAGAAGAGCAACTTTTATCATTTAGACCCTATCTTTTCCAAAACAGGCTTACATATCCTCTGGAAGCTCAAACTGTACACGGGTATTTTCCATCCACCAATTAGTGTGCATTTTGCAACTCCCAGTCTGAGCCCCACACTTAAGTGCCGACGTATTCAACAGAGAAATCTAAGAGCTTCCTCTTCCATCACCACTGGAATGAACTACTGTGCCTCAGACTCCCACATCCATTCTCCATGATCATAGCTGTATGGCCTTCATTTAAAATTAGGTCTGCATTTGCTATTGCCTCGTTCACAGGGAATGAGAGGTTTTTACTGTAACTACAAGCCTTTAACTCTAGCTGCAGTCTCACACTTTTAGCTTGGAGCAATCCAGTTTGATTTCCCATGTGTTGAATAAATATCAGAGGTCACACAAAGAGAAAATATATGGCTCTATAGGAGCATAAAATCTGAGAAGGAAGGATAGAGAATAAACAACACCTAACACCATCATAAAGAGTAAATCAAAACAAGCCATTTAATGTGGTTTAAAAATACCGACTGCAAAAACTAACTTTACCCAGTATCAACCAAACTGAAATAAATAATTAAATGTGTACTACTCAGCTGTTCTCTCAAAACAGTAAACCCACATAATCTTTTCCCAAAGATTGGCTTCTAAATAACATGACAACCACATGTTCAAAAACAGCTAAAAATTCACTATGATAGACCATAGTTTGATTTGCAACTGTAGTAAAACAACATAACACAACACAAAACAATCCCTACACCTCTTCTCCTCTGCCTTTTCATTTAGGACTCGTGTTCATAAGTGGATCCCATCAGCTTGAGTTGTGTTGGTAGAGGTAGGAGGAACAAGGAACAGCAGAGGATGGTGCTCTGCATATTACCCTATCTGGGCTGGTTATCCTGCACACTCCTCGATCTTTGGCAGGGACTACAGCCTGCAAAATAATGGCCTCAACAGCTTCTTGAGCCACTCGCTGTTATAATCTGTACAATAAGTATTAGTTTAGCTTTTCGTATGGAAAGTTAATCCCCTAATAACATTTCAAATTACTGAACAGTGTTTGGAAAAAATCATAGCTACCATTCGGAAACCTGTGCTGCAATCAGCTACACAAGATATACAGCGTTCTGTAATTAGTGCACACCTTTCAGACTTGGCTAATTACCTCTTATGAATTAAAATTGTTCCCCCCCCCCACACTAGCCGCTATACTTGAGAGGGGGAGAAAAAAAAAAAAAGAAGAAAAGATAAGCTCTATACTTCAAAGGCAGCTGAAAATTCAGTAAGGTAATGTCACTGATTTGGTTATTTCCAGGTGAACATCAGGTTATTCAACCTAGGTGAATTTAATGATTCTGGACAGGTTGTACAATGAATTTTCCTATAAATCACTTATAATTGCAAACATAAAAATTAAAAATCAGTCTGAAGAAAGAGATAACACAATATTAATGATGGAAAGCAGTAATCTACAGATAGTCGTGCTGCCATTTTAATTGAGGCCATTCTGATGAGAAGCTTCTTAACCTCATGGGGACAGCACTAGGATGAAGAGGCTAGGGTGTTTAACCTGCAAGAGTTTTTAAATGACTACATGTGATTAGCACACACATTTCCAATATACTGACATAAAAACTTCAGAGTTTTTCTCTGTAATACAGTGCTGTTTTACATTTCTCAGAAAGACCAGGCTCAGCTTGGCTTTCCACACCTCCTCCCCAGGGTCTGTTACCAGTTGGCTATTACCCCTGTCCTGAGCCATGGATTAGGAGATTTACTTGTGTTAGTATCCCAAGTCAGCATTCTGAATGATGCAGACCACTTCAGGTTCCAAATTCCTTGGGTGGAGTCCACCTTTTTTCTATCTCTGAGTGCTGATCAGCTCAACAACGCCATGACCTAGTCATAAAAGCAGTTGGAACAACTTGGATCAGGGGGAGACTTTGCCCCAGCTTGACGGCAGTGCTGAAGTCTCCAGTTCAGTCAATGAAGAGAGCATCCTGTCCTGTTTCACAGGCCGACAGCCCAAGGTGTCTGCCTACCCTTCCCATTCTTTCGAGCACAAAGGCCTATCTCATTTGTAGGTGTTAAAACGCAAGAGCTGGCACAACACCTCCAGCCCTGCCCTGCAGCTCTACAGCCCTCCTGGAAGTTGTCACTGCACAACCCATGCAGGGCAAGTACAACAAACAGCAAAAGGACAACTGACTCCAGACCAGTCACAAGGGCGCTTCTATTACTTAGAATAGCAACTGAAAAATATAGCTTTTACTTCCACACTGAAAAAGAGGCAGGGGGAGTCCTCCTGCCCTTACCCACCAAGAGCCTGTAGCAAAGGGCTACACATGCAGCAAGAAGAGTGCATATGTCCTCTGACCTGGTGTAAACATGTTTCATCACCTTCTCGCAGGAAACCCAGTCTTATTCATGGATCTCATCTAATGATGAAATTCTGCACTTTTGAAAACAAGTGCATTTTAATTTATCACCTCTGGAGCTTTTGAAAGGGTTTTTCCCTTCATTTTAGACCAACAATTTTAGGAATATTAGCTGTGTTAAAAGCAAAAATTGAAAGCGATAGTACAGACTTGCAGAATTAGAGATAACTTAAATTTAAATCTAGAAGCCAAACTCATCTACTTTGTCCTGTATGAAGTTTGGAGCCAAGATTAAAACCTGGCTTTTTCTGGTCATAATTTAGATAACATTGAACTTTTCTGACATTAGCCATTTTTATCAGATTTTGGCTCCAGATGAAAGAAACCTTGCAGGTACAATCGTACAGCCAAATGACTAACTGCCACCCTTTGTGCCTGTTAATTATTTCTGGCCACAGCATTCTGTGCATAATGGAGCATGGACACAATATGATGGCTTTTCTTCCCTGACACCCCCCCCTCTTTTTTTTAAATTTGGCTTCTAGGTCAACATTTTGAGAAGTCAACACTTGCTTTGCTGGAAGTCAAGGGATAATCAGCCTGGAACACCTTGGGTTGTTTTGTATATGTACTCAGTATTTGCAGCTCCCAATGACTTTTAGCTAGAAATGTGAGAGCAACCATAATTACAAAATCAGGCCCAAGCTGCTTCAAAATTAATCAAAAACCCAGGAACTATTAAACAAATATGGACATGATGTTGGGAGTGGGACGGGTGAGGCAAGGAGTTTCATTGCTGGGAAAAAAATCACAAATTCTTTGTCCCAAGCCACTGTATTCTATTTTATATTTAACTTCTTCCTTCTTGTCATGGGGCAGAGATATTGAAATCTTTCTATGGTATCACATTAATATAAAATCATCCTGCTTTTTCTCTTGTGTGATAGTGAAGTGTAGTCACGTTAGCACATTTCATTGTAAGTTAGTAAAAATGAACGTTAATATGACCTGATACTAATCCACCATGACAGAAAATTCCTAATACGATAAAACTTTCATATCATATTAGTAGAAAAAAGTCAGTTCCTGCCTGTTCCAGGTCACTTTCAATGTTGCCTTTGAGCATAAAGTAATGGCAAGCATTTGTCTTCCTGCAAAAGGGGTCCCTAGCACTGTTCAATGGCAAAATAAAAACTATATTCAAATGTGCCTTTTTTTTTTCCTGTGTGTGACTTAACTCATTGCAGGAGAGCCCTCAAATACATCATATCAATTAGACTTCATTTCTAAGCTTTAACTCTGAGTTACTCAGAGTGCCTCTTGTATGTGAAAGACAATCCTTTTTTAAATGGTTGTTTCTTTATATTAAAACTAGACAGCTGCAGAAATAAATATTCAGTCAGATGTGACTCCTCTCCTCATTTTCATGACCAGTCTTCAGAAGAAAACAGTCAACCATGGGCAGCATGTTCAGTGAGTCCTTCAAAGCAAATGCCAGGTAGGCAAATACCTTTTTTTTTTTTTCCTGCAAGAACTCAGCAGAGGTCTGGATGAAGCAGAACCAACCCACAGCTGCCTCTGGAGCAGCATGCAGCCAGCTTTCAGTGGGGCAGCTTGGGGAGGCTTTGTAAACCAGCAACCATACCAGTTATCCTAGCTAGTTTGAACATTACCATCAGTTCTTCAAGTTGCCTGTATTATGCTACCAGGTTTGCCACCTCTAGGATACCTTTGTTTGTTTGGACCAGGATTTAGTAAGCAATAATCCTTTCTGTAAGACCAAAGAGGTAAATCTAATTGAAAACATCTAAATACGATCATCAGACAAATAAGATATAACATGTAAATAAGAACGTGCTTCTCAAGACTTATTGGGCATTTCCCAGAAACAGATAAAATATTTGAAAGAAACACCATGAACTTACTATAAAGCTTTGTAAAATCTCTGGTCAAGCTGAGTCTAAATGATAATTATCTCCATTTTCTTTGTCCCTGGTGAGCCAAGTGAAGAACACTTAAGTCATTCTGTCACCTGGTGTAAACTAGAGGAGCTCAATTCAAATCCAGATCTTGATGCCAATTTCCAACAAACTATTGTCTGGTTTTCTTGGTGCAGCCACTTTTTCATTGTACTCTCATTACCCTGGACTCTAAGAACAGTGGCATGATCAGGTAATCCTGAGTTGCAAATATTGAGCTTCCTTACATAGGCTGTATATTTCACTAGTTAAAGTTAGTGTTACAGAGAATTTAGTTTTTCAACACAAAGATTTAACTTTATAAACATAAATATATCCAAACAACAACAAAAAAAGGAATCTACTTGTTTTACTTTTCCTTCAGAAAATGAGAGGAGCAAAGGTTTCAATTTAAACTACTGTGGGACAGTACTGAAGACAAATGCAATGGATCGGTTTAGTCTAGAGAATATCCCACAAGTCAGTGTAATGCTTACTTCGGTTTGTTCTTTAACTCTGGTTATTGAATTCCCTTCTGTGTTAAAGATGCTAAAAAAGCCCCCAAACTTTTAAGTAACTTCACTGCTGCTGTACCTTAAGAGGAAGAAGAAAAAAAAAAAAAAAGTGGTTCTGGTGGGGAACAGCCAGGTTACAACCACAAAAAAAAAAGAGTAATTTTCAGTTATATTATTGCCTGTGAAACATTACAAGTGCAAAATGTAATTACCTTAATGCTATTTTTGATATCATATCAGCAAATTACACCGAGTCCCTACTGTGACACTTATATCAGGGTAAGAATTATCCTGTTGTGAGTGTCGATCCCAGGGGAAAATGAGGCAGCATAAATGGCTGTGATTCTTGAGCAATTAGCTGCTCCAAGGCTGCAGATACTCTTATTTAAAAGATACTTATGGAATGTTTAACCTGTAAACATCTTGAACATTTACCTCCTATTTGTTTTTTCAGTAATTAAGCCTCCAGGGGATCATCCTATGTAACATGCATTTCTTCCTTATTTTGCCACCCATTTTTCTTTTTAATCATGAGAAAATCCCTTTCTGCTATTAAGATACACACTGTGAAATTTGGAATTGTTTGTAATAACTATGTCTTTCCATTAGTACTAATACCCTAATGCCACAGGAAAACCATGTAATGTGCTGAAGGATTATATAACTTCACGTTGAGCAAAAATAAATTACAAGTTTCAATCACCTTTGGGAGTTAGTTTTTAGGTTTTCAAAGTTCTTTAAGAATTATTGAGGGAAGAGAGAAGTATTGATCATTACAACTAATTTTGGATCTTAAGCATTTACTCTAGAGTCAGGGACCTTGTCATGAAAGCGCCAAAAATACAGATGACTGGATAAGGCAAAGGCTAATTAACACATGATGATAAAAGGCACAGGATAAAAAACAGTTCTGCAGTAGAGCATCAAAAGTATATGCAGCTCCTCAAGGAAATTCTGTACTCACAGAAAGAGGAAAGGGATATAATATTAGTGCAACAGTACCATTTCAGCGTCAAGTTATTCAATAATATCTATATCCCTACACTAGATTTTGAAGTTTATAAACTTATATGCTGCAATCAAAATTCTGGATTAATGTAGGCCTTGTATTTTTCCATTAATCTGCACAGGTAAAAGTCAGCCAGCATAAGCAATAACTTTTTGTAACATTAATTTATAGACAAAATACAACTGCATAAAAACATCAGCTTATAATTAGGTACTTCAAAAAACCATAAATGAAGTCTTTCTCCTTGCAAAAAAAATTGGTTTCTTGACATATAAAATATCAGCTCAACATCCCCAAATTTCTGATATATTATAATTCTGCTAAAAGTCATTTTTTTAAACTAAACTAAATTACAACTATTACCACACTTCCATCATTTTAATGCACCACTGAAGCAAACTGAAAGTATATGCTTTGGTAAGCATGGAAATTACTGATTTGTTAAATGCCTTATATGACACATACAAGACTCACAATATTATCCATACATATGCTAAGTTATTCTACCACCTTTCTTTTACCATAATTTCCTTCCATGACTTACAGTTGCCACACCACTAATTTTTTTCCTGCCTAATAACTACTGATTTTTCTTATATAATTAACTCTTTAGCAGATGCTACATTCTGTTTGAAAACAGCAACAAAAAGGTTTTCTTTACAGTAGTTAGAGGGCCTTTAAATACACTGGCAAATGCAATAAGCTCTGTTCCAGCTGTTGGAAATTTTAAATCCAGGCTTTGTGCTGCTGTTAACTGCATGTGTGTCACTATAGCTGCTACAGAGCTCTGTGCTGCTCACGTGAAGCACACTACAGAAGAACAAAGCTGCCTTGCACCGTGTTGGTGAACACTGAGCGTACACACAAAACTTATTTTTAATCCTGGCAGCACAAGGGTCCTTTAAAAGCACAAAGTATTTGAAAACAGCAAAAATACAAAATATGCACAATTGTGACATCTGTTGAAACATTTATGCATTCATTCTTACACTTGCCAACTGCATCAAAGTCTCGTGGGTCCCATATAATACAATAAGTTATGAAGCATAACAGATTTTTCTCAATACCAAGAAGACCATGAAAACACGTAGTTTTCACTGCACGGTATTTTCCACTAAGTATCTGAATAAAAGGGATCATATTAATCCCTTCATATGAATTCTAACATCACTGCCAATAAAATATAGGTTCAAATTCTCATTTAGTGATCATTGGAGTTAACTGGCAGAGGAAAAAAAGATGATTAAGTGAAAAATGACTCATTATAAAGCAATTATTTGAAATAGTGCACGCCTGCACATATCAATAATAATGCCAATTACATTTAACATACCAGGAGTTGTGCAAGGCCATGTTTAACATCCACTTGAGAAGAATAGATAGGAACGAATACTTGCGAACTATCCAAACATCAACAGTTTATTAATAAAAATATGGAAAACTATCACAAATATACATAAAACATAAACATCTTCCTTTCAGTTTAAATTGTCTGAAAATATCTGTGAAGACATCCATCTTAACTTTCTTAAATTAGAAAGAAAACAGTTCCATCCCACATGCATTTTCTATAGCTCCTAGATCACTGATGACTCCTCCCTTGCATGGAACAAAAGGACAATCAAGAGATAGATACCAGTGTGCCCTTACTGGTCACTAAGACAATGTTCCTCAAATTTAATCTGCATTAGTAAGATCTGTGGCAGGGAGATTCACAATTCTGAAAATAAATTCACTAAACACCCATTAAATTAAAATACTATCATTGCATAAACCTATACACCAAAAAAGAAGTAGGATGCAGCAACAAACAGCTGGATTTTAGCTGTCAAGATTTTAGAGGACAATGTCTTTATTTCCTCATAATTAGTGCTAAGTGCTATGTAGAGAGAAGATTTTTTTGGACAGAATATAGCTGATCTTTCTCTTGCTGCTTGATATTTCCTTTCTGTGTATCATCCCATTATCTTCCGTTATGCTCTTCTGCTATAGAATTTCTATGTTTAGATGAGTCCAAAATTAAAAGGGTGAGAGGGCATTCATGTGAACCATCCATCTAACAATCACCAATATAAATGTAACAGCAGCAACAGAATGAAACAATGCTAACATTAGAAGAACTGGTCCCATCTTTAAAATTTGTTGTGAAACAGGATACAGTTTAAAAAACAAGGACAAATAGGAGACGCACACACATCCCTTTGGCATTCAAATCTTTCGTTCTCATCTTCTTATCCCTGAAAATGATGCAGTCACTATTACTTACACAAAATATTTTGATGCACTCTCCCAGATCAGCGAAACTTGCTCCCTCAGAGTTTCTCTTCGCAGAAAGCATTATAATAAAATAGATATTTTTTTCCCCCTTTTGGGAGCTACATCATAAATCCAAGTGTAAATACAATAAGGATTTTCTATAGTTAGTTGTAATGAACCTTGTATGCTAGGGGAACATTCAAATTAAAAAGGGACAAATCTTGTCAGAATTTTTTCTGACAGATATACAGAATACGTTTTAATATCTCATGATACTCCTTTTCCTGATACAGTCTGTGTGAAAACAACATGATTAAGTACTGCTTCTAAAAGTATCATTGTAATTTTAGCAGTAACAAAGATACATATTAAAAGATAACAAAATACTTTGTAGCAATCTGTAATAGAGCTAAAGTAAAACTTAGTTACCTTAACTAAATAATGCTTCCTTTGTCCATACCAGATATTCCTAATAAATATAGAGAAGAAAAAGTGTTCATGAAAAATACTGAGATGACCTTAAAAATAGCTTTATGATGGATAAAAAGAAGAAGAAAAAAAATTCATATAAAGCAACTGCAGTGGAGGGTAATTTAGAAAAGAGGAATATATTTCTATACAAAGCTGAGGATAAATATTTATCAGATGCATAGATGATCTAAAGATATTAAGAAAATAATGAAAAATTACTCTTTCATTGTCATATGTTTCTTGCAAATACATGCTGGGATAATGCTTCAACTATAATAAACCTGCTCATTATCTGGTGATGCAGTAACAGGAGAGCAAACATCATGTATATTGCTGAGAACAATTCTGTGGAGGCAGCAAAGGACTACAGGAACAGAGATTCCTTTTTGATATTTGATGTTTATGTAGGTTGATTGAAATGGAATGATTAAAATCATTTAATTAGAAACTGTACATGGGAGTTCTTTGCAGAAGAATAACATATGTATTTGTTCAAATTCACAATACCCAGTCTGGTAGTAGTACAAAAACATTTTGGGGGCAGAGGGAAAGGAAATCAGGAAAGGATATTTGTACTGCTTTACAGCTGACCAGAACATATTTGATTTAGTGTTTGTCATATGGGCAGAATATTGGATGCACTGTTCAGGATGTACTGGTCTCCAGCTCTCATTGGTTATCTGGCGATCCTGATAGGATTGCTCTGTTTCCACTACTCCATATACACACACTGTGTGCAGTAGCTCCCATCTATAAGCCACACTCCAGGTTATTAATGTCAGTCTAATACTGAAATGATACCAGTCTAATGCCTTCAAAAGACAGTAAGTGTAATTTCTCAAGTAACATGGATTTTTCTTCTGCAAATAAGACTTAAAATGTAGATTTGCATGATAGTAAAAAAACCCCATTTAATAAGGATAGTTTCTTCCATTTAAAGGCTTATAGAGATTCTCTGTTATCTACAGTTGTCTTACACTATACTGAGAAAGTATTATTTTCTCTAAGTAATGAGGATAAGAGCAGCAAGTTGTGAAGCAATTGAGGAGAGCCAGTAGCTGGTCTGAGCTGAGCAGAAAGCTCAGGAATTCCTGGATGTTATTACTGCACTTCTCTCTATAACCTGGTGTTGCCTTTGCTGTAATAATCTCCCAGCAGCATTTGTATTAATCATTTGCACTGCTGTAGCATCCAAAGAGCCCAGACAGGCCTGTTACAGCAGTTAATACACATACACAGAAAGAAACGGAGTATCAGTATCAAGAATTTCTCACACAATAAAAGCACTTTTTTTTTCTGATTAAAAAAACATCAAAGGGAGAGAAAGGGCAGTAATCTAAAATGCAAAATAAACAGCGCATGACAAGCATGTCTGTTACTTCCACCTTGCGATACAATACACAGCTAAATAAATGCTGGGTTTAGTACACTACTAATCTAAATCTTGCTCATTTAAAGTTCTTTCTTTCCTCTTATTTTTTTTTGTGCAAAGTAATTTTAACTTTGTTACATGCAAAGTTATAGGACTAAAAACAGTTGCATAATCTGTTCTGGTTTTTGTTTCCTGGCAGCACCATTCTTTTCTTTTTTTTTTTTCAGAAGATTTTGTTAGAATAACTTTTTATGATAGAATATTTTTATATATATGCATATCAACTTGTGAGATTAGTGTTTATAAAACATTCTATGTATTTTTTCAGATATATCAGCATTATTTGTCAGTCAGGACCACTGCAATATTTTGCTTTTGGACTCCCACATGTTCACACTGAAAATTAAAGACAGATCCACACTTGTGAGGTAAATACCAAAATTTTTTATATTTGTAAAATAACATTATCTACTATCAGCAGAACTACAGCCAGCATCTGTGGGTATTCACATGTCAGGAGTATGAAGGTCTTCCGTGACAGGGTTACACAAAGGGAACATATCTGGGGTATATGGCATTGGCACCCACACCTGCCCTCCTGGCTAGGCAGCCCTAGGGGCAGAGCACTTCTAAGTCACTCCCTGATTATTAGGATGTCAAATATCATGTTTGTTTATTGAATTAAGTTTCATGTTGTAATTGAAATGGTAGGCAGGTCTCCAAATGAAACACTAGGAAACAAGTCAGTTGTCCAGTTAGACACCATTTAAGAAAGGAAAGAGTGACTGAAGATGGGATAACAGCAGCAGCACAGAAAGACACCCTGGCACTGAAACCAGCACAACCTCCATTCAAAAGGTGGTGAACTAAGCAGATGGGAGGTGTGGGTGGGTGGTACAGACATGGACTTGGGACAGTTTGGAAAACTATCACCTCCAAGTTTCTATATGATGATGTAGTCCTCCTTTAAAGAGCAGGAGAAATATCTAACTCCAACACCCTATAATTGAGACACAGCAAACGCAAAAGTAGAAGCAGATAAAAAGTGAAAAGATAGTGACCAAGCATTGCAGTTGTGTTACAAAGACAGAAATCTCTAGCAGAATTAAAGAAGTGGAAGCTAGGACTTGCACATTAACAAGGGGGAAAATAGTACCAGAATATAGAATAATTCAAGTTACAAGATTTGACCTAAGGAAAAACATACAGCTGATGGTTTAAGAAAAATTGCTAGCTGACTGTTCATTGAAACAAAAATTAGTCAAGGAAAGCTAACAGGAGTATAGCAAATAACAGATTAATTTTTAAGATTCTAAATTTTGGGGGGGGCTGCAAACCAACCAAACAAAATTTTCCTACCTGGAAAAATCTCTTTCTTGTCCTGCATCAATAAGCAATGGGGAGCTGCCCAAAAACAGAGTTCTGGGATTTTGGGGCACTGTAGATTTTCATATGCAGCACACCAACTGTGTCAGTCAGAAGAAAAATACTTCATGTAAGAGGTCTTACTGTCATTTTTGGCATGGATCTGAAAGAATTCACATATAACGTTAAGAACACAGCTAGATCCAAGCATTCACATCTAACCCAAGACTCAGCTCCTGGTTTCTCTGTGTCACATACCTTGCTCTGCCAGAACTGGGGAAGGGGGGGAGTACGCAAAAAACTCCAAGTTTGCCTCTCACACACACTCAGGACCAACTTCTTCAGCTGCATAGCTCAGCCCAGAACTGACAGATATTCTGACCCAAACTGGACAGAGTTCACTGTGTATGATTCTGCCTGGCAATGTCCGTTGTCAGGCTTCATTCTGCTTTCATCTCTTTCTGGGACATTTAAGAGTTGCAGGGAATTCCCCTCGGCAACAGCTGGGGAGAAGCTTTTTCCTCCCAACACCCTGAGGAATAGGGGCCAAACTGGCTGAGTTTCATAGCTGAAAAAAGAAACAGCCCTTAGAGCAGATGGCAGGCAGCAAAGAGTGGTGTTAGAAACAATCTTTCAAGGCAATTCAATCCAAAAATCACAATTCCACACAGCTTCCAAGTGAGACCCCAGCCACCTGAAAAATCCTTAACATTCTAGAAAAGAAATTTCTGATCCTTAAAAAAAAAATAATGGTGAAGATATAACATCTATTATTATTATTAAAAGCAAAGGTACATCAATACAGATTAGTGCTTGGGTACCACCAGCAGACATGCAATAGAAAGAGACAACTACAACACCAACACATTTTTCCCCTCTATTATGGATATCAAAAGTAGCAGCCAGCCTGATCTCCAGCAACAATATGAAACTCATAGCAATAAAGTGTTCATTGAGATCACTCTGAGGGAACACATTTTGCCACAGGACTGGAAGTAGCACATCCTCTTTGCTGGCCATAGCTCACTCCAGACTACAACATTTTGTGTCAAACATATATATAGTAATACAACTATAATAAGAGGTACTAAACTGATTAGTTTCATATCATGCTAAATTGACTTATTCTAAGATTTAAATTTAGAGTAGAAACTAATGTTATTCAAAGAATTTATTGCCTAATTTTACTGAACATATCTTATGCTGCTGTTATCTGTTAAATATCATCATCAATGTGACCCCTTGCCCATCCTGCCAATTAAAATCACCCCAAAAGTACAACATCAAAAAGATTATGTTTTCTTTAAGCTGACCTTTAAAACTGAAGTTTGCAATGCCCTGGTAAGAATTTAACATCTTCATTTACATAATTTTCTTCTAGATTACAAGTCATGTTTTATCAGAACAGAGTAAGCCAGAGGACACGAGGAAGCTACAACCCAGCAGCAAAACATTCAAACCCCAATGGGCTAAAAAGTTCTCACAGACAGGTTATACAATGCAAGAAAGCAAGAAAAACTAAAAAATCGTCTGCTATTGAATTACACTTGCCCTTTTTCCCTTGGGGGTTGCCAATCATCTTCTGCTTTTTCTCAAAATTTTAAACAAATATCCAAATAAGATGGACAATAAAAGTTAGCAAGTGTTCAATTGCTAGGATTGGTCACAGGCATCTGGAATGATATGGCAGCACAACTTCTTGAAATAAAAAAGGTGTTTCCTTCACTTGCTGCATAGAAGAACATATGAACTGAAAGTTAAGTCCACTTCTAGCCCCAGCAGCCTCACAGAAAATTAACATCAATCCAGAAGGAACAGAATGATGACCACTGGATTCAAAGTGTTCTGGCTAGAGGAAAGTTTCCCTCAACACATGTTAACATCCAGCATCCATCAAATATACTATTGTTCCTTGACAACGGTGTGAAAATACAGAGTGGGGCCCCAGAATAGTCCAAATTTGGAAAGTATTTCATGCATTAAAACAAATTTGCAGACATTTCTTGGGTGAAATGGTAGTAGTTAAAGATCTGTATGCAAGCATCATGACACATTTTCAAGGCCACGTGCTAGACTTTGAGTAACTTAAAAGTATACCTCTGATGGAAACACTTAAAATTCTTAGGCAGAAAATACAGGGCTATTTTTGTATTGTCTGTGATGCTGATTACTCTTGTTTAGAACACCTTTGCACAAAAATCAAATAGAAATGAGAACATGCTTGGCACCCCTTCCAAAACACATTACATGATGTACTAGGAAAAAAGATAATTTTTTTCTCCATATTAACTAACCCATGATTAAAAGACACAGCTAATACAATTTTTACATGTTGGATTTCTGAAGCAGACAAGGTCTTGCTAACATATGCACACTTAATAAAACATATATACATGCCTTCTTAACAAGGATGTACACTAGGAAGAGGCAGGTTTCCTGAGCAAAACCAAGTCAGCTGCTCTAGAGCAAGCTCTGCAAATCAAGTTTCTGCATTATGCTTTGGCTAAATCTGCATGTGATACTCCAGCTCTTTGTTGGACTGCTCTTCTATCAAATTAGGCACAAAGACTTAAAGAAGGAGGAAGAAAATTAAAATAATAAAAATGTTTATACTTAATACTCCATTTCCTTTTAAATGCTATGATTCAAGATAAGAATTTAATATTTAAAAAAAAAAAAGAAAAAGAAAAGCCCTTCTCCTCTTCCCACTGGCTAGAGTGCTCATCAGGCTATTATTAAGTCAACTGTTTCTCTCTGAAACCACCTAACCACCTGTAAAGCGTTAGGTTCTCACACCTTGACTAAGCACAGGCAGGAAACAACAGGTAACAACCCACATCCATGCTGAGCCATGTTGAATTCTGTCAGCCAAAAGCACCTGAGCTGCCACTCATCTCTCTGTGCACATGCAGACATCCCAGCGATAGCTGTCTTTCAGCAGCGGAAAACCAGTGAAGGCACAGTTCTGCAGCCAGTGAGCCTTCTAAGTATTATTTAGGTGCCATCTCCAAAATCCTCAAGCTCTTCTGGCAAACGACTATCAGTGGCAATCAAACACATTTACATTGCAAAGCTGCTTTCAAGAGATTAACGAAATCCCCCTGATTTCACTTATTTAATTTGGTAAGCAGATTGTGTTGCTGCAAAGTAGATTTCCTATCCGGATGAACTCTTACTCTATGCAAAACATGATACTGACTATAGGCTCACGGAACAAGTTTATTTTTGTAACTGGGCTGGTGCTGTCAAAGAGATGCACAAAGGAAAGAAAAAAAAATGCTGCAAATTTTTTACCTCATGGCTTAGGTTACAGTGGGCAGAGCTGCAGAACACCAACTCCTTGAGCACAGAAGTAAACCACCTGTGTATTGTCACCTGTGCCAGCACTGCAGTCCTGATTTCAAGCAGCACTATAGTAAGGGGAAAAAAGAAAATCACATTTTGTGTTAATATTTACCCCTACTTATTAGGTACTTGCATCATTTGCACAGCTACCCTGTTGGATAAAACCCTCACTGTAGATACTATCACATCTGAAGATATTCAAGAAATAAAAACACTTTGTTGGTCCACTACACTAGATCTTTCCTGCATAGTCAGTTCAACCTCATCCAGAATTGTAAAACACATTTATCAGCCCTCTGAGCACTACTGTGAAAGCTTACCATGTAAAAAATGTCATTTGTCTTTTGTGGTGACAGCTATAAATGTGAACTACAAGTTTCAACAGGAAGTAGCATTTCATAGCACGGCTAGACCTCCTCCTCTCCTGTCACCAGCCAACATAAATGTTAGCTGTATTTACTGGAGAGGACTGCTCTATAAAAGGGTACAGAAGGCAAGAAGTCATCTCCCAGCTTTCACCGTGGAGGATGCAATTGCAATAGCCCTGCCTCTGGCTCATCTGCCCAGCAGTAGATTCAACAGACCTGGCTTGCACAGATGGGGAAACATGAAATACATTTAAAAAACACTAGGAAACAGTTTACTGCAATGCTGCAACAGAGACAGTACTTGTCAGCTGTGGCCTTGCAAAGGCAGGCTTTGACATTCTCTCAAACACAGTGCTCTCCTCCACAGTTCTGCACAGAAGAAGAGAGAATTAGGGAAAATACCTATTTAATCTGTAGGTCAGGCAAGAGTAACTCAGTCTGCTCATCTTATAAAATTATGTATCTGCAATCCATCCAAGATTAGGAAATTTCACTCACATATACCCACATGCACAGGAGGTACAACATTAACTCTGTTTTGAAAAGGTAAACAGAAGAACATGAGGCTCAAATAGACTGATAAATTAATCTGAATTATTACAAAGGCATGTTACAGGATTTCATGACCATTTTTAACATTTATAAAATATAGATACATGTGTCTTCTTATACAGCCAAGATGTATTTTGAAAGCAAGTATAATACTTGATGCACACAAGTAACAAGGCTCTCCCCCTTCGGGGTGATCCATTTTTTATGATGCCATACTACTTAGGGAATTTAATCTGATACTTTTTCTAGCCTCCTCCCATCACTCCTCTACTTTCATATAGCATTTCTAGTTTTTGAAGAATGCAGAAACATTTTCTAGGTAAGGTGGTCCGGTATGAAGACAATTTTTAGCCTTTGTGCTTGCAAGGGGCGTCTGACAAATGGTGTGGCTTTTGACCAGCCTCCTTATAACAATAATGGCACAGTTTGAGCAACACGTAATTCTCTGTTGTTTAAACACAAAGCACTAACAGTTAAACCTGGCACGGAGAAGGTTTGCAGCCTGAGCTTTACCTAAGTATTATAATAGGTGAGATCTCACCAGTGGCGAACTCAGCAGGAAGGGCTGAGTGGCCTCACCTCCCCTCCACCTGAAAGGGGGCTGCAGCACCTCTGCACCACACAGGAGCGCAGTCACTCGGACTTTCCTGTGCCAACCTGCCACACGTGTAGCCCGCCGATTCAGCAGCTGCCTAGGGCTTCAGTCACCACAGGCACAAACAAATAAAGCCGTCCCAAATTCCAACAGCTTCTTTCTCCCGCACAGAAAGGGCAGATAATTAATGAAAAGTGTACAACAAAACCTTGACTTTTTCCAAGGATGTGAAGTATCTGCAACTATAACTTCAGTTATAATCTACATACTAACCCTACCTCTAAAATCTTAAATACAAGCATACATTACTATACTTGAAGTGTTGTGGATGTGTATTTTTTATTTGTTGGGTTTTTTGATTTGTCTTTTTTTTTTTTAAAGGAGAAAGAATACCTCTATTTAGCTCTATTTAGCTGCAAGCACCTAGCTACTAATTAAACCTGCAAAAGGCACTCTGGAGTTTTGTTTTGGTTGTTTTCTGAGTAAACGGGGAATTGATGTGTGCTGTACTGGCCTTGCCAGGGCATCACATAGCCCTCACTTTCAAGGATGAAGTAAACAGCTTAAGGAAAAAGAAAGAGCTTTGAGGATTGTGTCATACAAGCATTAATATAATGCTCACATCAGCAGCACTGTGGCTTTTTAATTTAAAGCATGTATTCCTTTGAGAATTACCATTATCTCATTTTTTTGCACTCTACCTATTATGCAATTCTTTTCGGAGATCTTAACGTGACTGTCATGGCTTCTGAAAAGCAGCAATCGCAACCCCCAGCCACCAGCAGCCCTTTAAAAGGGCCCAGAGGGGAAAGCCAGCACATCAATTGTTACAGCTTTCAATGCGCCTTTTTAAAAAGGAAGAGTTAAGTGTTATTTTATATATTTTTCATGCATAATTTCAGTTATTTCCCAGTAAACATATATCCCAGGGCTCTGGCATTTCATCACAGAAGTTTAATTGAAAAGGGGGGGTT
>JANZLQ010000022.1:21082783-21093788 GCA_026212715.1 Elanus axillaris | reverse complement strand
GCCCCATCCCTGGCAGTGTTCAAGGCCAGGTTGGATGGGGCTTTGAGCAAGCTGGTCTAGTGGAAGGTGTCCCTGCCACAGGTTGGAACTAGATGATTTTTAAGGTCCTTTCCGACCCAAACCATTCTATAATTCTATGATTCATTCTCTAAACTGAGAACAAAATCTCACTTTCTTCACCACCATTTTCAGCCCAACACTGCATCATGTAACACAGAACAACACTGTACCACAAAGACACACAAACTCACAGAAAAAAGTACTGGTGAATAGGGATGTACACCATGTACATGACAGCAGAAGTCTTAAATGGCCTTATCCATCACAAACTCACTTTAACAAAAACTTCACTATGTCAGGAGAAATAGTCTTTCAAACAATATAAAGAAAAACTCAGACCTAGAGGTCATGATAGGATCTATTATTTGCAAATAGTACAGATGTCATTTCTTTATAGGTGGTAGAGGACAGAAGTAGGGTTACAAAAAGCCCTACTCGTCAATGGCAAGGGCAATGGATGCTTAACACAAAAAAAATCCACAAAGAAAATCAAGTTGAATCAGCCTTCTCCTTAGATCCTGAAAGGTTTTGCCTATGTGTCATCTGAAAATATGTTAACACCACAGAATCACTGATGTTGGCCCAAATGTCACATTTAAGTCAGTTTCCAATTATTATCTTACCATTTATATTCATCTTCCCTTAATGGGAGCACTGTTAGAGTACTATAAAAAATTCTGCTGTGGTCACATACATTTCAAAGACTTGACAGGCCAGCCAGCCACAGAAGCCCTATAAATATTTCGGATGACCTAAATTTTTTTGACCAACAGATACTGATGTAGTAATAAAAATAATACACGGAGGCAGGGGAGAAGGGGTCAGGGTATATTCCAAGCAAACTAAGCTTGTGTTGATTTCCTCCAACTGTTATATTCAAGTTACATTTGCTTCCATGTACAGTCCATATTCTTAAAATGTTTATATACTTGTGTTACATCTTTGGCTTGACTGTTGTTAACAAACCAAGAAAGTTCAGGACTACATTATTGCTTATCTCTGGAAGAACAATGGAAGTATTGCTACATGTCAAAGTAAACATAGAACACCTGGTAACAGTCATTGCATCTCATGCAAATGCCACAAATTTTGGCTGCACTGGAGATTTTGCTGGCACTAGGTCCACCAAATCTAACCCCAAAAAACAACCATGAAAAATTGCAGCTGTGCTTCATAAGGCATAAGAAAAATCCAAACATAATTTCCTTCCAGGTCTGCAAGCAACTGATTCCGTAATATTGCATTTTGTATGTCTCCATACTAAGCTAGTAGAAAACCAAAAAGGCATTCTTGCTGAAGTTGGTTATTTAGATGTCTTCCTGTATTACAAAATGCAGGAAACATGAACTAGAAAATAACCAACACATATAACCTAAAAAATTTACATTCTTTCATTTTAATAAAATGACTCGCATACTCACTCACTCACTCCTGAAAGACTGCTCAGTGAAGGAACTCCAGTGTATGTTCCTTTAGCAGATAGCCTTAAAAAAAAAGTCACAATAAATTTGCGAGACTGAGAATGTATGTGAGTTTCTCTCTTCCTTGGAGATATCCCACAACAATGGTCACTTGCAGGTCACAGCTGAGAGCACACCATGGACTAATAGTTTAGTTCTCAGTGCAAGTTCTTAGAGTATCATTAAAGGCTCTCTGACAGTGAGCCTTTAAAGCGCTTTATCTTGCTTTAATGCTCTTTAGAGAATAATTAAACAGGACTAGTACATTCACAATGAAGCTTATATGAATAGTTCAAGAATGCCTGCATTATGTTCCAATTATTTTTTTTTTTGCAGAGAGCAAAGTTGTGACCAGGTACAGATCATATAAAACATACTCAGTTCCCACCACTAAATATCTCTGTACATCACTACTTGTCTCAGCACTTCCTCATGACCTAACAACCAACTAGTCTGTGTAGCCTGTACCTTCTTTCCCCATCAGCACAGCGTGCACCATCGGAGCAGGCATTACAGTCTGTATCATGCTATGACTGGCAGGAGTTGAAACACCCAAGATCAGTTCTTGAATCTTCTTGTGGTAGTTGCTGGATGCAACTCTAACAACCACACAGTCTTAAGCTGCAGCATTGTATAAATAATCCTTGACAAGTCTTTCCTGAAAAAAGTCTGTGCACCAAGTCACAGGGTTCCTCAATTCTTAACTCCAAATCTTTCAATACTGCAATAGTTTTAAATTAAATGATTAGTGATAAACAAATATTCTGTGTGTATTGTACACTTCAACACACTACTGACAGTTTTAAAAACTCATGCACTGAAAAAATTGTCTAGCTGTGTATTTAAAACAATTAAGTCATCATTAATTTGGTAAATACCATAATAAGCTTTTAGAAATTAGAAAAGAATCCTTTCACACAACATACATTGATATATTTGTCTAACTAGGTGATCTGCTTATTATGTATTAATTTAACGCTTGCTTAAAATTTGTAGCAACGAAATGCACAAAGGAGCAAAGTTACCCTACGCAATTATTTGACACCATAAGTTTCAAAATCCTGATATGCCAAGCTAACTAAAAACACGTTAGTGCCACCACAGGACAATTCACTTGGCACCAAAGGGTTAATATCACACATTTAATATCCTACCTCAAACAAGAATAATTGTAGCAAGAAGCAAGCTCTTATAGTAGTCTTAGTAAGACCATGCTACTTCTTCAGAACACAACAGTAAAAAAGCCATGCAAATGGAGATGAATGGAGCACAAGCCACCAAGGTAATTAAAAATGTATTTTCCATCTCCTAGTAATTGAATTGTGTACAAGCTGCAAGTTAATGAGGTCATCTACCCTCGAGCACTGACAGGAAAGCAGGAATAATTATCTTTCAATTTTTTCTTATGTAGCAATTAATTTTAACCATTCGCCTACACCCCACTCCCACTTCCCTCATTCCAGTCAGTCAAAGTCATAGCTAAGCTGAATTGACAAGCAATTGATATGGTAGCGGCACGGAGCTGCCGAGGCAGGCAAGGTAATCAAGGGGCTGCAGCTGTTGAGGGCTAAGCGCTTCCAGGTGAATGTCACCTGAGATTTTGCATTCTGCCACTCGGAGGACTTGGGACACACAGTAGTGCCTGACAGCACATCTGGTGCCAGGTGGGCAGAGAGGGGACATTGTGGATTTGGGAAGGGAACAGAAGGATGACAAGGATTGATGAATGGACAAGACTTGAAACAAAATGTCTTTTTTTTTTTTCTTTTTCTTAGAGCTCATCTACTATCATTGAGTATTGCATACTACATTTGATAGCTGTATGAAAAAAAAGTGCCATGCCTCGGCTTTTAATTCAAAAACACAAACACCAATTAGACTCAAACCCTTATGATGCCTCCTCTAACTATCTGACATGGACTTACAGCAACTCTACACTTAAAAGGAACTAAACATGTGCCAAATCAAATCTGTGAGAGAGGGACACACAGAGCAGTTTGGCACTTTGACCTGTGGACCAAGGCCTCACAAGCTCTGTGCAGATGCACGCATTTATAATTGGGCTGGCAATCTCTGTGGTTCTTCCTTTGACCTGCACCATCTTTCAACAGCTAAAATGAGCAGCTCTGTTCACAAAAAAAACAGGTGGCTAGGGGTCTTTTAACAATGACAACACCACCAATGTAACAAATGTACTTAACTTGAACATTTCACTAAAATTGTTAAGATCAAAGGGAGGAGGCCTAAGTGTTTGGTTATTACTACAACTCCTACATTTCCTCTCTCAGTTAAGACTACAAACGTTTATCAGCACATTGCATGCTAGATGGAACACATACTCTGCAATAGCAACTTGTCCCTGTATGTCAGTGCATGTCAAATTGTCCCACTTGCCCTCAAGCTAACTTTATTCTACAATTTTTAATTATGATTGTTGGCTAGAATTTTTAGGAAAAAGCCCTTTCCCAATAGCAAGAATTCTGATTCAGATGCTCTAACATTCATGAATTATGACAATGATTGTATCTTGTTCACCTGGCTGAGCAGAGTAGCAAGCCTGCCCGCCAGGTAAAACTCCTTTACATTTGGAAGATGTATTAAAAAGTCTGGCTTATGTGCATTACTATAACTAAAATTATTCTGTGTCAGCAGTGGCGTAAAGAGAGAAGAAATCTCAGACCATTGCCTTGGACTCCAAGTCCACAATCCAGCTGCCTCTTCCTTTCAGTCTTACTAGCCAATTCAAGTGGGTCTTTTTGAAGTTGATTCTACATATTTCATAAGTTCCAACAAATATGTTTCCTTTCAGATGAGCATAATTTTCAAAGCAAAGCTTGGTAGAAAAGGTAACAGAAGTTAGTCCCCAGTGCTTTACTTCATTACAAATGCAAATAATGGTTATTGCAGGGGTGGAAGTTAGTAGGCAACACCTGGAAAAGTGGTACATATAAAGGTCACCTCAGCTTCAGTATAAAATTAGAATCAGGAATGAAATCAAAGGCAAGCAAATGCCAACATGTAGAGACTGGAGGGAAAAGGAGTCAACACTTTCTTTTGAGCACATAAAGAATATAACAACACATGACAGGGCAGTAATATAGTAATAGAAGTAATTTATATACATTTATTTTATCACCTAACTTTCTACGTACTTTGCAATGGAGTCTTCTACTTTTCTTCCTATTGATGCCGCATTTCACAATCTAAAAGCTGTTGACCTAAATATAAGTAGATAGGAAGTAGAAAATAAGTTTGCTTCTCCTGAAATGAAGATCAATTTTTGCTTCTAGCAGGAGACTTCACAATCTCAATTTCACATGTCACAGGAAGATGTCTGATGCATACCTGTAGCATGTGCACAGAGCAACACCTTCACGAATATCAGCAAAAACATTTTTTTACCAGAAAAAAAATTATGCCTTTTGCTTTTTCCTTCACTACTGAGCAATGCCCAAGAGACTAGAAGTTGAATCAGTATCTACTCTAAGAAATCACAAATGAAAACAAGCGCACTGACTCTCATTTAGCCAGCCAGAAATTAATATTCTTGGGTAATGACAAAATAAAACCCCAGACTTTTGCTCAGGATTGAAACAACAACAACAAACCACAAAAACTCCCAAAAATTCAGCTTTCCCCACCAAGCCCTAGTAGTTTAACTAACTGCAGGTAAGTGCAAACCTGGGACAGTTGCAAACATTGGTCACAAGTCCAGATGAAAAACAATGAGTTACAGAGAAAAGCACATCCATAAATCTAGTATTCATCACTCATAATTAAATTAATTTGAAAACACTACACACATGGACATGATGGAAAGACATGAATTGTACTACAAAGACAAAATCATTCTCAGTGGTTAGTTAAATGTTGTCAGTCAATCCTAACCATTTCACAGCCAGCTTTCTCTCTGTAATGGCAAATTAAACATGGCAGACTTGATGGGGCGTAATAAACTTCATGTAGCTACCACTCCTCCTCCTTTTGCAAAGCTGGGGCATGTTCATCCCTTTAGGTTTACTCCAGAAAGCCCAGATAAAACAAGAAGATCAGTTCCCATGTCCTCTGGAGGTTCTCCTGCTCTCATTAGAAGGGAAAGTTCAAATACATGTGCACAAACTGCTTCATCCTCTCTCCTGCCTCAAGTGCAAAAGGACAGAGGAATGAAGTGCTTACTCAAACAGTGCCAGTGATCAAAGAGCAACGACAAGGCTTAAAAAAAAGTTTAACATTACACAGCTTGTTCTCTTCTGAACACATTCAATGTTCTGCTGGGTCAGATAAATGGTGCATCCTGGGAAGCATCCTGTCTCCCACAAAGGGAAAAAGGAGATGCTATTTCATAAGAGCAGGCAACCTCTATAATTTTCTGTGGTTTGTTCTTCTTGCATCTCCCAGCATCCAAAACTGTTATCTTGGCATATTTCTAGGGCATGTCCCTCCTTAATCCTTTCAGTATCTGTTTATAGACCCATTGTCCATCAATTTGTCTACTCCTTCTTGGAACCTGCAGATACTGTGTCTATGCAACCTCTTGTGGCAATTGAGTTGAGTTCTACTACCCACTGCATTAATACCTTCTCTGCTTGTTTGTCTTCTGATTTTTTTTAAAGTTCTCATATTATGCCAACAAAGTGTCCCTTTCCCTGATCTGCTTCTGTCACAAACTGATCCCAGACGTAGAAACAAGAGGTGGTTACTCCTGAAGCTCAGTATAAATCACAGCAGGATTTGAGAAGGGGAGGGAGGAGAAAAAAAAGAGGAGAATAATTCTTGCCATTAGAAGTAAATATCTTGCCCTAATTGTAAAAATGTTTTTGCTGAAATCCAAGATGATGCTGTTTCCTTACTTTCAGGGATTTAAAATATCCCAGATTTGCCACAGACTTGCCCACTAATAATAAACTGAGTTATTTGACATTGAAATGACATGACAAATTAAAAAAAAAAAAAGCGTTTAGAATAGCCTCTAATGAATAGAAAGTAAATTGTGATGATTAAAAGATTGACAAGGGTTTTTTTTAGTACTCAGCACAGTCAAATTTTCTTCTACATATTAGTATCAGATATATTATTTGTATTAGATATATTTACATATTATATCTCCACATTAAAATGTTTTGGGTATGTTTCTGGGTTTTGTTACAATTTCTTGTATTTATACATCATAATATCTGTATGAATTTTATGTTCACTTTCTGTAAATCCAAGTCTTCAGATTTGGATTAATCGCCTTTTCCTTTTCTACCATTACTGCAATGTAGATCTGGGGAAAACGAACATATGAAGAACTAGCCCCAGAATCATCATCCTTAGCTCCAAAAGCAAAAGCCTTTCTAGAATCATACCAGGGCTAACTGCTATTTGAGTAAAATACAAGAAAGGGAACCACCTCTACCTCAACACACGTGGAACCCCATAACAGTAAGTACATTACCCAGCTACCAAAAGCTCTCTGCGATCAGGAGAATTCATGCAGCAAATGTGACTCAAAAAAGCAGGTCAAACATTTTCTCTCCAAAAAAACCCGGAAACCTTAAACTTAGATACCATTCTGAAGTAAACCACAGCCAGAACAGAAAGCAAGAAACTACATAAAATGCTTAAATCTAGAAAAGCGGACAGAGAAATGTAATTGTTTTGCTTCACCATCAACAGCCTCTAGCACACAAATTAAAGCGAAATCTCTGCTTGGATGCTGAAGTATAAAGGAACTCATGTTCCCACTACACTGCAAGCAATGTGTCCCCACTACACATTGTCACCGATGTGCAGGAACAATTACACCTTGATACAATTTTGTTCAAATACAACCTATTCTTTTCAATAATGATCTGCACAGGAGAGCTGATATGATTTAATCCTATAGAAAGTCTGAAAGCATCAACACAATCCATCCTAGACACCAACATTAGACAAATCAACACTTCAAATTTATGCTTAAACTTGATAACCAAAGTGCCAGTTTGAAAGGTAGAGCTTTTCACACAACCATCTCAGGCTCTTTTTAACTGCAACTAATTTTGGTCTAGCATGAGTTTTACAGTATGAATGGAGAGAACATTGCACAACATCCCAGTCTGTTTGCCTATACTTCATTCCTTACTGGATTTTCTTTCTATTACTGTGAAAACACTAAAAGAAGCAACGTGGCAGAACCTATTCAATCCATTACCTTCTTTTAAGGTAATAGCTAAGACCCCCAGCCCTGCATAGAGATGTAGCATGTAGGGATGCAGCATCCCTAAACTGTGCAAATCTGCAAAAGAATATGGTCCCACTCGGAGAGGCATGTCCAACCTAAGCTTTAAAATTCAACTTTGAGTTTTCCATTTACAGTATTTAATTTCTGATATAACCAATGCTAACAACCTTTAACCTGAGACGGGTCAAATCCTGCACAGGCTTTTTCTTCTGAAGAGTCCCAGAGAGATCAACATAATTACTTGCTACACTAATGCATCTCCTATAAGTACTTACAGAATATAATTTTTTTATAATGCTAAAATAGCTTCTTGCATAAACACATGCACTCAGGAAAGATTTTTAGCCCATGCTATTAAATACTTCTGTATTTCTAAAAATCCCAGCTACACAGCTGTTGCTTATCAGTCGTCTATTTAATTATTGTACTCTGTTGCCTTAATCTGGCTTTGCCACACTGTGACAAATTGTGCACATGTGTACTGGACACACTGTTCCAGTCACTTCCCCCCGCCTCCCCTTCTCCAAAGGGTCATATAGGGCATTTACATGAAATAGATTGTTACAGGAAATTTCACACAAATAGGGAAATGCATTTTCTTTTTTAAAAAGCCTGAGATCTTAAAAGGACTCTGATCACCCTCACTAAACAGTATGGCAACTTACCATTCAGACTCGCCCGTATCGGGGGTCCATGGCAGTCTATACAAAGGCTCAGGGAGATCTAGGCATAAAGAAAATCACATAAGGTATAAGTCACAGTATTGAACTTACCTCCAGAGCAGAGAACCAATTTCAATGATCATAATGACATTTACTGAGGATCCTTGACAAACCTGGTGGTTCTCTCCAGATGTTAAACTACCAGATCAAGTTTATTCCATAGGATCTCTCTAACCCCTCACATAAGAGGTTGCTGACTGTGCAACTCCATAATAATAATAATAACTAAAAACTCTAACATGTACATTCTTTGTTGTCAGTGCTATTTTAGTTTCAAAAGCATTATCATTTAAGGGTATTTCCATTTACCAGCTGGCTCAGTATTAATTTCTCATTCCCTCCTTCTAATCACACATGAAAACTGGAGAATATGCAGAAGTGAATATAGCAAAATAGGTCTTCAGGTAGCAATCAACAAAAACAGCATGAATTTCTGCTCAAAGCATTTGGGGAAACTCTGCTTCCTCCAGACACCATGACTGAAGGACCACATATTAATTCCAGCTAAGTCAATTTTCTTAAATCGAAAACTCCAATGTACAAAGTTTCCACAAAAAAAATTGTGAAGTGCCGTTGTTCCTAACTATCCTCAGATTTGAATGGAAGTTACATATGGTCAGTTATAGCAGGCTTAATATTCCCTCAAAGATTCTGCACAAGCTGAGTTCTGAATTACTGTCTCCTGGCATCAACACTGATTTACTTTAATTTTTTTAATTTTACTCTTTTCTTTGAAATTTTTTTTCCTCCATTCCTACCTCTCCCAAAAATAGCAAGATAACCAAAATACTTTCTTTCTTAGGCATTGTCTGAAAGAAGAAAATTTATTTTAGTTTCTAATATATAGGTATGCATTACCAACTGAGTTCAAAAACTAGAACTTGTATCACCAGTCAAGATATGTTGCTCATCACAAATTATGCTTTGCAATTCTGATCAATAGAAATCATACATTCCATACTTTCATTCTGTTCACTTTCAAATAAGGCATTTAGCAATCAAATATTTAATGGAACAAAATTCTAGATTACTTTCTTTCTTTGAAAGAAGCATTTTTATGTGATATTTAGAGTATTCAGATGATTTGCTGCTTTTCCAAAACAATTCTATTTTGTTACTATTAAAAGGTAAACCCTGAATAACACATAGCATACTTGAATTAGTTTTTACAGCGAACTCCAGAAGGGAAAATAGAAAACTCAGGAAAATACTACATGGGCCAGCACTGCCTCATAACACATTTTATACTATTGACTAATGACATAAGTCTACTAAAAGAAGAAGGAAATAGAACAAGAAGTTAGCATCTTCCTTTATAGAACATCATATTCTGGACTATAAAGGTTTTATGAAACATAACTTGAAGTGTAATTCAGAAAAATGCATGATGCTTTCAACACCCAGTCTGTATCTGTGCAGGACTGAATTTCAGCAAAACAGCACTGCCCTACAGCACAGCATAAAATAAGCCCAATAAAGACAGACTGCAAGATCAATAGTAAGACATCCCTGCTTTTCTTCCTTTTCCTAGGATAATTCTCTATACCTATGTTTCTTTCATGTCCATGCTTTAAAATAGCCATTTTACATTTATACCTGAATTAATTCCAGCTATAAATACCCCCTTTTTAATATACCCAGCTAGTTTTAAGACTTTAGCAGCTCACAGTATCCATTTAATTAAGATCTTCAGGATTTTAAGTGAAAATTATTAATTAACCTTTCATGTTAAACAGTCTCTGAACTGTCCTGAAGTATAACAATTAAAATAAGCAAGTCTAGATTAAGCAAGTCTCTGAAGATCTTCTGCCTTTTCAAAATAGTTGTCTGTCCTTATACAGTAGCACCCCTTGGTTCTTCAAAAGGGTTACTCAGTAAAAAATTCTTAAAATCTGTCTGAGAAAGTCAACAAGCAGAGACAAGCAGCTGGTTTGCTTGCTCTCTACACCTTTTAATCTCTTTACAGAAATTTCCACCTTAAGTGAAAATCAAAACTCATCACAGTAGTGGCTTTCTGACAGAAACACACACCTACAATGGGCTGGTCAATGTACCCACTGGGTCTGCCAGGACACTGCAACACCTGTTAAAATAATATTTTTTTTTTCAGACCTGGACTAAATAAAAATTAAAGATACAGCCTTTTCAGCTTACTCTTAATAGTTTACCTTCTCCAGCCATTGAAGCATTCTACGCTTTCAAGTTCAAGATCAGCTAAACCCTCACCTTTCTCTAGCAGTGATGACTGTGCCTGACCGCAAGTGTATCTAGAAAAGACTGCCCCTGTGACAAAGTTTGCTAGCTGAGGTGCTAGAGCAACCTACCTGCATTACTACAGCTCTCCTGCTGCTCTCTGTATCCACATAATTCACTATGCCCTAAGAAAGATCCTGATCACCTCGTCACAATTCATGAAGCCTACTACACTATGCCTCCTGCTCTGACAGTCAACCTTACCTTTCTCACCTAGAAGCCATGTGCTGTGAATTAATTTTTTTCCCCTCCAGTAAAACAGAAAAAGAAATCAGAACTAATCTTGCCTTAGGGCCTTCCCCCCC
>JANZLQ010000022.1:21043689-21071190 GCA_026212715.1 Elanus axillaris | reverse complement strand
GCTACCAGTGCAGAACACAGCACTATGAGGGCTGCTATGGGGAGAATTAATTCCATCTCAGCCAGACCCAATACAGTCACTCATGTAAATAAACATACACACTAATCCCTGTGGAGATACACACATACCTGATCAGATAATGGTTGATTATAACGTCAAAGTAGCTATAATAGACTATGCTGCTCACATGCCCATGTTGATCATTATCCTTCCATCTTATTTGTATTGATAAGAAGTAAGCATAGGGAGTATGCTATCAGTTACAGTCCTCAGTCCCTGATTTCACAAACTAGTCAGATAATAGGAATTTCTGTGCATTAGTCCCAGAAATCATTGTAAAAGCCTTACTGTTCTAAATAACACCAACACAATTCTATATTAAAATAAAGAGAAAGAAGCACTAACTTTGGCATTACACTGTTAGTAGTTGATGGAGAAATAATCACAGCTCTCAGCTACATAACTGGTACAGTTATGCTGATGAAAATCCTTTACAATGTATAAAAAATATTTAGGAACAGATTTATAAAACAACTAAAAGTAACAACACTGTGTTTTCACACTTCAGCCTCTACTGTTGTCAGAACAACCTGAAACCAAGACTACTCACTGTCAGCTGGTTTTAGGTTCATGCCTCTAACACATCTACCAGCTGGCATGCAAAAGGTTTTGTACCCCTCTCTTCTTCTTACTCCCCCATAAACCTATCACCATTCTGGCACCATTCCTCGCTGCTCTTATTCTTGCTGAGGAGGGACAATGTTTGTTTTGCCACCCGTTATTTCTCATAGCTCATGTGGCTAACTTATATACAATGCATAAAATACAACTACATAAACAGAAAAAAGAAGGCCAAAGATCCAGAGATTCAACCCTGTATTTCCTCTTCCATATTCAGCTTTTTTATTTCACTAATGTATTCATGCCTAATAATTTTTTTCACTTCATGTCTTTCACTTACTGCTATCTTCCATTCAACCTCTTGATTACAGACAGTATAGGCATGCAGTGCAAACCAGTGTCCCAATTTCCTTCTCATCCTCCTCTATTCAAAATAGAAAACCTCAACCAAACAAAGAAAAAAAAAAGAAACCTGAAAACCACATCTGCTCCACAAAGCACTCCAGATGCAGTGCCTACTAGCCATGCTGCAATTGTTCTGTGCGACTGCTCATGCCTCTTTAGAGCTGATGTGCTTCAGGGCAGAAATCCTTTTGTCTGGCACATCTACCTTTTGTGAATTGCAGTGTACACTTGAAGGTGAACACAGGGCACTCAGTTTGATGCAGGTTCAAAAAAACCAACTCAAAGAAACCAGGTCATCAATATAGACGTAAAATAAAGCCCAGGCTCTGAGGAATGAATTTAAAAGCTTCTTCACCTACACTGGAGAGATTTCAGATAGGCAATACTATTTATATTCACTAAATCCAACACAATCAAGGTGCAGAAGGTGATTTATTAAGATTTTAGGGGAGAGAAGGTGGAGTCTAGATCCAAATGTCCCCAGATTTTGCAAGAGTTCATGCATTCCATGGTGATTCCAGTGCATGTGGTTTCCTCATCGGGAGGTTTGGTTTTTTTTATACAGAATACACGAGTAATCAAGTCCATCTACAAGGACAGAACTTTCATTTCATTCTTTAGCATTTCAAATAGATTAGGACTCCAGGTGGGATTTTAAAAGAAGCAATATTTTAAAATTAGCATATTTACCATAACCATTTTAAAGCAATTTACATCCATCAATTCTTCTTACAGGTTACGTATACACTAATGTCCACCCATGTGGACACATCACTGTACTAAAGAAAGAAAAACTGCATGTGTCTGAAGAGTAGTAGGCAGTTTTGATAGACATATGCTGCAAGGGCAATGGGGCTACTTAATAAAACGTAGGTAGAAAGACTTGAGCTGGTGGAAGCTGTTGGACTGTAGCGCTGCATGCTAGCACAGTTTGATCTTTTTCATTCCATTAGAGGAAAATACTGCTATGCAGCCCCCAAGAACCTAGAAATGGAGGCTGGCAAACAGATCCATGGCTTTGCTTTTTGCCTTCCTGAGAGAATTATGTGCCACACTTAAAAACAGAAATCTAGCAAGAAAACAGAAGTTTCGAGAAGCTGCAAACGTTTGTTTTGATAAATTTATTCACAAGCTGAAATAGTACATTTTTTAAAATGTTTTATTTAATTTAATGAAGTATTCATCTTTTTGATAGGTGATAATTAACCATTATTCTGTCATAAACAGAAAAAGAAAGATGTACCTATGCAGCATTTAACTGAGCATTGTGTTAATCACACTGCAATGACTCAAAACACAAAACCAAAGCAGTGAAGTTTCTTAGATGAAGTGTTCCTTTTGCCAAGGAAAATACAGCCTTAACATCCCTGAAAGTTAACTCATGATCACATAAATAAACCTTCAATTCAGTTTTACCCAATCCATTTTGATTAAATTTCAAAGACAGATAGAAGCTGATCAGCTGTCATGATGACAGATTTAAATAATTTACACTTACATTGAATATTATGGCTTAGAAAATTCTCTGCATGCACAATTTCAGGAACTTGTGAGCAATCCCTGCAAATATCCCATGCTTTAAGTTAGATAAAAATATACATTGTTAAACATTTATCTTAGCAACTGATAGATGCACAGACCTTGAGCTCTACTGAACTGATACATCAGAATTATGGTGGTGAGAAACAGCAAAGAGGAGGAAGGTTTCTCCAAAGCACTCAGGATGCTGCCAGAGTGGCGGCTGGCTAACACACCTGCACATCAGCCCTCTCAGTAGGAAAAGTATTCAGTTCACCTTTTCAAGAAAGCAGTAACCACACATAAACCACTGCCTTCTTCAAAGGAGCAGCCAGGGGTTCAGGAGTAAGGAATCGGCTAAGTCCAAGGGTAAGGATCACCAATCAAGTAAAACATTTTACATAGAACATTTTTATTTAAATATAGTTAAAATAGAAAATATATGGGTTCAGATATACTATTTTAAGCAGTGTGAAGAAAAATAAAGTTTAAGCATAAAGGTATTCCAGGTCCTCAACTGCATACCTTTAAATTAAAATTATTTTTAAGATGCATTTTCCCACTTTTCTCCAAGGACACAAATATAAATACTACATACTTTTCAAAATGGAACAGAGGCTGTGAAGGACTTAAATACTGTACATAAATGCCTTTAAGTGGGTACACTGTCATGGCTGATCCTATAGAAATCTATTAATTACTTTACAGTCCTTCAAGAGTGCAATAACGGCTCCAATTCAGCAGTCATATGATTAATATAACCAGTCCACTACTACATTTTATTTCCATCCTATTTAGAGAAAATATACAAGCCAATCTGACCCAGTTCAGTCTTGCTTGAAACCTCCAGAGAATTATGCATAGGTCTATGACATGAGAAAACTCATTTAAAAACAGATTAACATGCAAATCTGGTTCGAATTATTCACTTTACAGCATTTATATTATTCCAAAAAAGTTGGGCAACACATAGACTATGCTTACAGAAAAGGGCCCTCGTATCTGCATTGCTACATCTCAGAAACAACTACTGTAACATTTTCCATTTTCTTAACTTGAATGATATATGAAAGTCAGACAAAAGTTGTGGCAGATGGATTTATCCCTGAAGGTAATACCTCATTAAATAAAGGAAATGAGAGAAAAAGGAATTTGTACCAAGGACCTCATTCTAGAAGTAGGACAATGGTAGTTTGGCCTATCTGGACACAGCTTTAATGACTTCAGCATCTTCAGTATGTACATTGTAGACCAGGCAGTTGAAGACAGCAGAAGAGCCCTGCACTAGGTAGGAAGTGTTCATTGAATCAATATGTGCAACACAAATGAATGCAAAGCCCAAAAAAGGAAGTGAAAGGGGTGATTTAAAAACAATCCAAAAACCTGATCTCCATCAGTGTATGTAAGACAGCCTTTCTTAAGACAGTCTGCTCAGTGCGTACAAGACACCAAACAAGTTATAGTAGAATTAAGGGATTTGGGGACAAAAGGTTACAGTACAGATAAAACTATTATCAACTATAGCAGTGTGAACTTCCTTTCAAAATATTTTTTCCCCAATATCTAATTGCAAAATGTCTAATTTTAAAAATATTTTAAAAAATGGGGGGGAACTGTTCTGCCCTGATCTGTTGCTTATAATCATGCTTTTTACACCTTCAGTCCTGAAACTGGTTTGGGATTCCAAGACATCCAAATCTGAGGTTTGCTTTCATCCAAACCACACAGAAGATCAAGCCTGTGTGTGTGTACATATACATTTATACACACATATACACAAGTACACACCATGTATATATGTGTGTATATGCACATGTACATAGGCACATACATACATGGGGTATATACATATGTATGTATGTGTATATGCACACACACAGAGAAGATATGTGTGAGAATATAGAGCAAATAAAATTACCTGACAGGCTGAGGATGACAATGCTGTGTACATTCTGTATATTGAATATGTATGTTAAAATACTAGAAATCAAAAAGGAGTTCACTGATATTTTGTCCACTGGGATATTCAATTGTCATTGCCATTGACATAGGAGAGAACAGTCCCAGTCACCATCTCACCATCAAGCACAGTCCAGTTCTTGTTTTTTCAGTTTCTTTGCTCCCCAGCCACTCGAGATAGTAACAGCTTAATGATGACTGCCTGGAACAAAACCAAGCATTGAGAAGAGAACCAGAATTCCTCTGCTGAGATGGTTTCAACAATTTGTACAAACTACATGAGTGTTGGTTGTGACTCTATACCCCACAAATCAACAGCCTATGTACATCCTGAAAGCACAATACATATTTGATTACTGAAACTACAGAGACTGACAAGATCCCAGAACTTGAGAATGCAGAATCTGATACCAGAATCACAAACTGATGCCTGTCCCAACCTGCAATCTTCTTCAGAGAAGGATGTCTCCTTTACTCCTTCAAGGACACAGTTAATGAAGTGGCCCTACATTATCTGAAATGTAATCAAATACTACTCCCTCAAGTCATAAAAATACGAGAACAGCCAAGTTCTCACTGAAACTAATAACCTAGACTCAATGTGATCAAGCACCAGGAAAATAAAGATGACACATAGCTCTACACAAGCTTTGCCACATAGAAAGCCATTACTAGCACACCTTAAAGCTTGCACAAGTAGCTTGGGTCAGCCAGGTGAAGCTGAATCAAGGGAAGGCTAAGGAAAACGTGCTGAACAGTTCAGAGCTACTGCACAGTTTTCTTGACTGAAGGTGCATACACATGGTTGGTTAATCCAGTCCACAGGTAAAGACTCAGCTATGGAGTACTACTTTTGATTTAGGATGCCAATACACTCATAGATATCATTCCTCATAGATGCTACTGCCATCTCCAGTTGGCTAGAGGATAATAAACATGAGGCATCACAAGTAATTAGGATTGCATTTGCATTGTACAGAAGCCAAATTTAGCACACCAAGGACAGGCAGTGAAAGGCTTCTTTACAACTGATTTGGTTGCTTACAGAATATAGGGTAACTACATGAAAACTGGATCAAACCCCATTGCTCATCTCCTTCCCAAGCTGTGCATCATATCAAAAGACCGAAGACTAAATGACATTTACTGAAAATAGTCAAACACAATTTCAAATTAATTGTATCTTGGTTTTTTACGTTAACTTCTGAATATAAATGCCAAAACCATTACATTGAGCCTTGCTGAAGTGGAACAGAATAAAGGTTTACTTAAAATATGTTTGGTGCAGAGATAAAAGTGGTAAATTTAGGATGCAATGCTTTCACAGAGCCACTGGACTTAGTGGAAAGGCAAGGGAGCATTCAGAGTGACCTAAACCTTGAAGCTATGCTTTGGGAGCCTCAGAACTGCAGAGCACAGCTTGGCAGTCTGCAGAGGATCTGACAGGAGGGCTGCGTTGCAAGCTGCCAGGGAAAATGATGAACTTGCAGCAGCCCACAGGAACTGTATCCCTACTTCAGAGGGCAAAGGGACTCACTGTGCAACTGTGAGTAATCCCCAAGGTATTAAATCCTTGCATTGGTCTATCTTGCATGTTTCTGACAGACCAAAGTGGTCCAAAATCAGAAACTGAGCCTCCAAGAATGAACAGTGCCACAAAAAAAAAAAAAAAAAAAAAAGAGTTTAGAGTTCTGATAGATGCCACTGCAGACATGCAAATCCAAATAGATATGAATTACTTATTTGGTTGGGTTTAAGTGTATTTGGTGGAAATACAGTGCTGTGAAATTAGGAACAATTAAGAGCACAGGTGATTTCCAAAAATATGTCTGCCAATGGCCACTGTATTTTTCTAAGTACTTGTTTATCTGATTACCTGCATACGTTTCCAAAACGATAATACCTATGCTAAAATATGAATTATCTGAATAGACTTAAGCCACATACTCGGTAACTTATCTAGCAGAACAATTAAACACTTGGTACCTACATTAATCTAGTGAAATGAGTTCCAAGTTAAAGACTGAAATTCTTTATCTTTTTTGAAGTATACAAAGCCAAAATTGAATGTTTTATTAATATTAAAGTACAGCTACTAGTAAAAGTCAGATAGTTCAAAGTTAAATGGAATGATCTGTTGTCCCCAAGCACTAATACACATATTCACAGTAGTACCTAAGAACCTATCTGTTCTAACCTCCACTGAGCAGTATTGTTGCTAATTGAACATGGAGAATTGGTTTGTTCCATCAGATATGTTCATTTCTTCTAAGAACACCCTATGGAATATCAAATGTACTAAATATAGCTGTCAACATTAAAAGCATGCAACTCGAAATTGCTATTAAAGAGCTAAGTGTACTTCACTTGACATTATAAAGCCAAAGCCCTCTTTAAACATACATCATGTTATTAGAGACTATTCACATTAATGCAAAAATCATCATTCTTAATATATTTTACAAGACATGTCTCGGCTACTTTCAGGCTCAAGAGTTCCTCAATTTCTCCCACATTTACTGGTAATTACATAAACGAATGAATAGTGTTTCAAGCAGGACAAAAAGAGATAGTGAACTGTAGCAAATCGATACATTAGCTTTCCATCGCAAGCCAACTACATCCAGGCAAAGCTTCAAAATAAGAAATGATGCAACATCTATAAATATTTGCCAACATCTTATGCTATTGTATTTGCCATTGCAGTGTCTAGGTGCTATAAATTTTCAGATATGACCCTGTATAATTAATACAGGTTTTTAGTAAGAAACACTGGGAGACTCCTAGGAAAGCCTCTGCTCAGTAACTATGCCTTCTGCAATGTAAATATATATGAGCTTCATGGGCTGGGGGTGGTGGGGGGTTGGGAACAACGCAAAAATGAAAGCACAAGGGAATCTAGAAACAACTAGGCCTGAGGAACGGCTTGCTAAAATCACAAGGATTGTTCCTATGTCATAAGCAGAACTACTGTACATCTACTTACTTTTAGAGGCCTCTTGCTTCTACTTCTACAGTTCCATCTAAATTAACAGCACCCCACTGATACTGTTTGAGAGCAAAATTTAACATGTTTAGCTGGTACTTTGGCCTCTGTCAAAGAGGTCTCAGAAACACTGATGGAAACTCTCTTCATTTAAGAATACCAGAGATAAGCACCACTAGCAGAAGTAATAACATAGAATACTTTAGGCAAAATATATTCATTTAACATGATCCCTACTACACATCCCTCTGTTAGTCTGCTTGCTCCTAAAACATGCAAAATTCATTTCAAAGACATATGATTTTAAGCAACATGGTGTTAAGCACAGCAAGCAATTTATTCATCTCCCTTAACTCCCCCAACCTCTAGTTTGCGGGAATTTATACAATTTAACAATTTTCTTTCTACCCTAAAGAATGCACTGAGATCGCTATCTTATTCTAAAAGTAACTCAAGTTAAACACAAGATGTGCTTCCAGGAAATTAAAAAAAAAAACAAACCAAAACTTCCAAGAACAACATGCAGTCTTCTCTTAAGTAATTGGATAGCTACTCAAATTAGAGAGTAAAATTAGCCCTGGTATAAAACAACAAATAGATTTGGTAAATAAACTATAAATTCTAATACAGGCTGCATAACCATGAGGTGTCTCAATTCCAACAAGCCAGATAGATAGATAAATAAATTACTAGATCACCTATTACACATTGGTAAACAAGAATTTCTCAGAAGGAAAGAGTCTCCTCTCTGCAGTAAATTGGGTCAGTTTAAAATACTAAGAGAACCACAGAACAGTAATGTCTTTTCTGGAATTCAGAATACTGCTTTGCAGAGCTCTAACAAAAAACAACTAATTCTGCCCTTTACCATAGTAACAGAAACATTCATGTTATTAATGTCAGCATGGTCTAAAACTAAAAATATACCCATAGCAAAACACAGTAAACTCATGGAAGCAAAACTATTTTTTTTCCTCTGGGTAAAGCCTACCTAATATTCATGTCTGGAGTTAAACACCGATATTGTTCTTCCCACCAGAGCTGATCCAAGAAAAAAAGAAAAAGAAAAATCAATTCAGAGGAAAGTACGAGAGCTACAAAAGTATAAACTATAATCCAGAAAAGATTTCTCCCTTGTATATTCTGTAAACCACACATTATTAGAGCCAAATCCCACAGGCCTTGTTTTTGTCAAAATTCCCACCGATTTCAGAAGCCATTTTGCCTAGTTTTTCCTCAGCCAGGAAAGACAAATGCAATCTTTTCATGACACACAGCAGAACCTTCTTATGTAGCTCATCGTCTCTTTATTATTGCTTGCTGTCATAGAGCAGTCACTTTTGTATGGTTACGATTTTCCTATTACAAGCACTCAGTGAGGAATAGTCAGTCTCTGATTAGATATTACAAAACCTTCTCGGAAGGCTTTCTGAACCCCAGCCAGTGGGATTCCCTGCAGCATTAAGGGCCAGTCTTGCTCCCACTACAGTCTGTGGGAGTTTTGCCAAGGATATAAGTGGCATTATGACTGGTCTCCAACAGCAGATATTACCCATCACACTCAAGACTTGATTAAAGACCTACCCACATGCAAATATATAATAAATAAAGGGCTTAATTGCATAATTAATTATAAGGGCTTTTAATCCACAAAAGACAACACCATAGGTTTTAGGTAGCCCACATACACCAAACAATTCATTAGCTCAGTGTTTGCTTGACATCAGTTTACACAAAGATTGCAGAGGGATTCAAGAAATACATATTTTCAAGAACCAGACAACACAGCAAGAAGCAATAAAATACAGTGAAATCAAAAGAATACCACCACAGCCTAGACCTACAGGCAGAAATAATTTCATACTGTGTACACAAGCTTCCAACAAAGGTTTTCTTAAGAATATATGCATGATGAGCAGTGATTTTGAATAGTAAGTACAGCACTGCTACTAGACTTTTCCTTTTCCAAGGCACCAGGCAGAGATGTAGCAGTGTACACAAGTGAGGTGTAAAGTCAATGGGATTACATTTTCCTAATTATTTTCTGCTTGAGGTTTACATCACATACACAAAATGAGATCAGCCGGGACTTGCCTCTCTAACAAATCACTCAGACTTAAACATTGCTCAGATAAACAAAAGGGGGGGCAAGGCTGAGAAAAGGCAGAGAAGTGCTTCTTCAATCACAATTGCAAGGAACAAAAACCTGGAGGGGGAAAAAAGCTGTTGGACCGCCACCAAATCTCCCCCCACTAGAGACAAGAGCCCATCTGCTGAGCTCTGCAACTTAGCTTTAACTACCATTCAACTCGCGTCTCTGCAGAGATCAATCTACAGAGCTGGCAGATGGACCCCTGCTTCCCTGAGTCGCTGTGTTATTTGTTTAATAAATTTAATTAATATCCATACTGCATTGGATTGCTCCCAGAAAGGGGGCTGCAGCTCTCTCTTTCCCCGATAGCAACATGATGAGTGATTTCCCAGAAAAGACCAGATAACAGTACCCCCAGGCCATTGAAAAATTAAAAGTGCCATGTGCTTACATTACTTCGCATGTATTAATTTTTGCAGTGCACTAATTTGTTCTTGAAGCCTATTTTAACTTTATGAAAGTATGGGATTTTGAAAAAGTCATAATTAATTTTGGTTTATATCAGTTACAAAATTAGTTGGAAAGAAAAAAGCATCAAATCTAATTGGATTTCCAAAAATTTTATCTATTTGCAAGAAAGAAACAAATTGTTAATGAGGGTGTCTCCTCAGGCAATATATATTGTCACAGTTTCTGCCAACAACTTACAGGCATTCAGGGTCATGTTGGACATGCTTTACTTTAATGCTTAAGAACATACTTATTTTAACCAATAAAGACATATTCAGCCCACATAAAATAATTTTTAAAAGCATGAAGGATGAAGGAAAATGAAACTACTAGCAAATTTTTACAGTGAAAAGCATAAAGAAACAACACATGCTAAGATATTCCAGTAGCAAAAGGAAGCATAAAATATGTAGAAGTGTTGAGAACAAAAATGTTATTTGTCTTTAAATGAAGCAAATATGAAATGCTAATATTGAAGTGTTTCATTTTTCATCTTAAAAAATGAAATTGAGGCATAAGTAAGAGAATGATTTCACTCAAGCCTCTTTAACTCCTAGAGTTGTGTTAAATGGATACACTTCTCTTTGGGTCCCATTTCCTTATTAACTCACCTTATGACTGGAATATTTCACCCTCATGCTTATTAGCTCAGCTCCAGCAGCAGGTGTCCTAGTGGACAGGTTTGCCAATGTTATCTTCAGCATCTAAGCTTTCCTAAGACCTTTTTCCAGAAATAACTGTGGCAGGAAAGGTTAAGCACACCTAAATACTTACCTCTGCCTGTGGGGAGGGGAGGGTGAGAGGTACCCATCCCTCAGGTCAGCCAGCACACCTGCTCCTGGGACCAACCCTATAGTCCATTTCACTTGAAGCCAGCCTTATTTATTCAAATAATGAGTTTAAATAGGAGGCCTTTACTAGCTTAGGTGATTATGAGTGAAGCAGGTTAAGGAATAGCAGGTTAAGACACACAATTCTGCACACAAATCCAAAGAGGGATTTAATTGCTTTCAGTTAACTACTGCTCTCTCTCCCCTTGCTGGTAGTCGATCCCTACACATTAACCTTTACTACCACTGCTGTAATTTTCATAGTGAATGTCTAACCTTACCTTCAGAAAGTGAAACAGTAAGAATACCAGTGACCCTGGGTATTCTATCACCATCAAAGACAGCAGGGATAGAAGTCAGGAAATAGGGGCCAGTACACTTCAATGGTGACCAAAAAGCAATTACCTTCTAGTCCCAGAATGACATTCACTTGTTCAGAGAGGATCCAGGAAGGCAGCCCTGCATGGAAGGGGGAACAAGTGAAAAGACCTACTCAAAACAGCTGAAGACCCCTCTGTGTTCTCCGGCCACATGCTTTGCAGTTGCAACTCCTGGAGAAGTGGAGGCAGAGCCTGGCAGTGTCCCTATCCACAAAAGCAGGAGTCACAGCAAAACAAGAGGTGCCAGAGAATTAGAGCTGCTCCATGGATAACTTTGGGGAATTCTTTTCCTTCCAGATCTCAAATATTGCTACACAGGGCTCACTGAAAGAGTGTTTCAAGGAGGTGTTTAGTGCAAAAAGAATTTGTACAGCTTAGAAATGGTTCGCACATGCATTGACAGATTTTTTGTGCTGGTCTGGGGCTTTTGACTGTATTCTCAAAGAAATTAAGATTTTCCCCTCAATATAACATCTAAACAATCTTTTCTCTCATAGCTCTAACTTTCTACATTTTTTATAAAGTCAAATCATAAGCAAACAATGAATGATTACCAAATATTTACATAGTAGTTTTTATTCATTAATCATATTGTGATTTTCATACAAGTATTATTTATTACTTCTGTCTTGTGAGCAAGGAAGCTGAGACACAAAGAGACAGCAACTTGCCACAATCACCCCTCCAAAGGTCAGTGGTACAGTCAAGAGCAGAGCCCTCATTCACTCACTCATGTCCTGAAACAACTCCTTGCTCAGTGTCTAGAAAGATCATAGTAAGTAGCTGGAGTCTTGAATATACTGAACATTAAAAATAAGGCAGTTTTTTTTAACAGCATTTACATTTCAGAGTGATAGAAAGGAGGAAGTGCTATGGAACAAGCCATCGACACAGTATATTCCACTGACAAGAGCTTAAAAATCAGGCACTTTGTGTTTACAGCATCACATCACTCAAAGTAACTGTGTCACTACTCTTATACAGGGTAGGTTTCATATCCCAGGAAATGAAACCCCTCCCTACAGCCACAAAACAACCATTGCACAGTGTTAGTCAAAACTTCATGCACCCCAACCATGACAAGCAAAAGCCTATGGGGTGAGGGCACAGTTCATCCTTTGTAGAGAAGATATCACTGGCTTCTCTGCCAGGAAATGATGGGAGGCTGCAGACCCTGTCTATTAAGAGAAACATGCAATGGACTTACCATTTCCCGTAGGCTATGAATGCCACGCAACTTGTTACTTGACTTAGAAGAGAAGTTTCTAGCTCTGTTTTTCACTGCCTTGGCAACCTCATTTCCTTACTATGATTCAGTTTTGTTTGCCAAAGGGAGGCTGGTAATTTGTTGTCTCATCATACTGAGCTGCCTTGATATGATTAACTTCCTTTTTTTTAAGCCTCATTTCTCCTTCCATAACATTTTTTGTAATGTTATTTATCATCCTCTAAACCTGAAATGAAAAATGCCTTGAATGACTTGTATATTTCATTTCCTAGAATAAAATTAAAATAAGTTTTAGAACACTGCAAGGAAAAAGGGAAGGAAGAAGACTTGCTATTTGATGGAAAATTTAATTGTGACCATTTGCTTTTGCTTTGCAGGGGTGGGTTAGGATTTTTTGGAGAGGGGGGTTACATCTTTTAGTTTTGTCAACTTCTCCCTGAAAACTGTCAAGAACATCAGCATTAAGGATCTACTATTTAAAAAAAGCCAGAAGTTTCAGACATCAAGTGCATACTCAGTTGTCTGAAAAGGAAATTAATTTTAATGCAACATAAAGATCATTATTCTTTAAATAAGCATCATGCAGTTATATTCAGGACAAACAGATTTTTTTTAACCAAAATCTGTCTACATTCATAGCAGTACTAACATTCACAACCTACCACATACTCATAATGGTATATGAGTTAATCAGACTGCATCTGCTTAAATTTATTTTCACGTTCTCAAAGATATGTTATTAATTGGAAGACTAATTCACCTGACAGCCATTAAAGACACACAATGACATTATTCATATTACCCTGTGAGGTTATATGCATATAAAATATTGAAGAAAGCACAGAAAAGCAGTCACCTATATAACAGATACACTGTAGAACCCACACAAGCTGTTTATAGGACACTAAAACTTAAACCTCTCTTTAACAGATTCACATCTGACCTTATTTATTTTCCCCAACATAAATTCAATGTGCTTTTACGTTCAGGAGTGCACAGTCCTTTCCAAGTCATTTTCCTTTGCAAACTCCAAACACTAAAATGACAGGAAAAGAAGGGTTACTATTAAAAAGATAGACCAAATGTTGGAAAATTGAAGAAAATTTAGCTAATGTGACCCTTCCATATAAAGTAAGCATGCAAACCTTAGGTCTACCTTATAACTCATGGAGATATGCTCTGCATTTTTCTTGTGAGTATAGAATTTTTGCCTTACACGAGCTCTGGGGACTAACAAGGAGGTGAAGAAATCCTCCAGATATTATCCTCTTCAATTGCAATACAGAAGGAAAAAGTTCTTTGTTAAGGTAAATTAATAACACTCTTAACCTTCCTTGTGTCTTTTCTAAATCAGTTGCAAGTTGAATTGATAATGCAGCTTCCAGAACAGTGAGAAAAGTCCTGTTCTGTCAATATACTCATGATGTTATGGTTTTTATGTTTGGTTAGTTAGTTGGGGTTTCTTTGTGTGTGTTTGTTGGCTTTTTAAGTTTTTATCTTTATTTTTACAATTTCCAAGTCAACAGAAGATTTCAAGTTAACTGTAATGCAATTTATCTGTTGCTAAAACCTTATCTGAGTTTAATGATAAATTTCAGTCTCATTTTGAGCAGACAACCTGGGAAGTGTGTTTGAGCTGCCTCACCTCAACCAACTGATGCTACCAATTGCTAGAAGAAGATATGATCCTATCATTAACATCTCCAAGTATATCTTTTCTTTGGTTATCATTTTGGACAACATTGCTAAACCAAGGAATATTTTCCACAGGCTCATATAACACTGCTAATCTAAGGTCAACCACCAATTCAAACAAAATAGCTAATGGAAGAATTTACCATGAAAAGGAAGCGCTGTCTGTCCTTAGGGCAGGGAGGTACCACCGACATGAAAGGTTAGTAAAATATGAGTTCAAGAGAGCAACTGGAACTTCAAGCTGATCTCTCATCACATTATCAAAGATAGAGAATTAAATTTTTTACATAAAAAGAAAAAAATAAGAGACATTCTAATACGCAGACATTACAATTACAATATGATAACTGACAAACACAATGGTATGCTTTGACAAGATGACAAATATTTATTGACTGTTATTTAAAATATCAGCTAGAAATTCTTCAGGCTTATCTTTAGGGGTCAAACTGACTTTTCAGAGATCAGAATTCATGGCAAAATGGGCAAAATTCCTTTGTGTGGAGTTCCAGAGCCCAGCTGCTTAATTCTACCAAACCCAAATGAAAACTAGCTAACACTAAAAGCCTTAAGAGGCTGAAGTAAGTCCTTTGAGGACATGCTCAAGCAACAAGGCATCTAAGGCTGACTTGCAACTCACTCAGAGGTCTGCTAAGCAGCAGTGGACTCTTAATTACATATTCAGAAGGGAACATAATGTTACCTTAATTGCCTTAAACATATAACAAGTGTGAGGAAAGCCAGTAAGAGCAATATTACTTTTCCCAGATGTCGCTGACCCCAGTTGTCGGACTCTGGGGTTCACTTCAGGTTAGAGTTACTAATACAGGGAGGAAAGAAAGGGTGGGAAAGAGGAGAAAAATCAATCCCATGTTCCAAAAGCTCCACACAGAGGCTGTAACTAGAAGTAGATAACCTGGAGCTTCTGCAATAGTCATTGACAGTTAATTTCTAGAACAGATAAGGAAAACTCTTACTGAGGTCTAGTGAGTGGACATTATACCACCTGGGAGATGAATCATCATTTACAGAACTCAAGTGCACTTAATGAGGATGAGCTCATTCTAATAATTCAATCTGACAGGCTGACATTCCCTATTACTGACTTTTGAGGTCACCCAGTGAATTTTTACATAACTGTTTTTTTCCCTCCATAGTCTACTAATACAGAGTGCTAAACCTCTACCACAAACTGACTTCTTACTAGTGTACCTGAATTACACCAATGGTGCTAAGTGATCAAAAACTGTAGAAGAAACTTCAGAGAGCAGATGGTCTAAGAAAAAAATTTGTGTGAAAGCATCATAGTTTACAAATTTCGTGAAGACAAGGTAGTATCATAAAGCACCACTCCCAAGTAGGATGCAAGATTTCCAAATTCTGTTGTATGTGTCACATTTACAACCAGAAACAAACATACAACATTAATGATAGATAAATATTATCTACTAATATTTTCATTAATCCATCCATCTGCATATTATTCAAGCAGTTCCACTTCCAGAAGGCCTTAAATGAAACATATAAACTGAAAAAAATTGTCATCATGATGACAAGCAAAATAATGCCCCACATTTTGGACCTGATCATGATATCTGAATCCAACTCCAACAGTAATGCAATTCAAACATTTGGAAATCCAACTGCACTACAGCTAAGCCTAAATTTAATTGAAGTATCTTAAAGAAGTTAAAAAATTTTGAGGTGTAGCTGGTGGCAGCTAGCTGTAGCATGCCACTGATGCTGAAAGCAAAAATGTAAACATATATACTTCAGTGAGTCAGTCGTGCAACAGAATGGTAGAACCATCCTTCATATTTGTATGGGGTGTGTATTACACATACGGGAGAGAATGTGAACAGGTCTAAAATGCCACGAGAGCAAAAACTTATTTTGGCAGTTTTGTTGAGTAACTTACCCCACAATGTATGGTATGAGTTAACACTATTCAGAAAATCCAAAGCTTATACATAAGAATTTCAGCCTGGAGTATTTCAGGTTCCTACTGATCTTGCATAATTTTTGAAGTCAATGGGAAGTCACAATATTCTGCATATCCTTAAGAACTCAAAGAAGAACATCACAGATCCACTGGTACATATGTTGTTAAATACAAAAAATCAGTCATTTTGTGTAAATAAAAACACTGCAAAATTCAGGTTACTACAATAATTTTTTTGTATGTCAAGATTTCTTTGTTTACAGTTCAATATTACAAGGAATCCTCCATCAGTTATTTAAGACTACAGCTCAAACAGAAGAAATACTGCAGAAGTAGCAGAGCTGCCACTGAATTTCTAAGTTGCCCATCAGGTAGTTATTACAGACTGCAAATCAACATGCCTCAATTCAGACTCTGCTGTAGTAAGACATGTTCAACTGTCCATTCAGCCAATCTCCATTCTCCCTACTTATTTCTTATAAATAGGAAAAGATTGTTTTTACACCATCAGGCCAAGACTGAATGCATAGTGACTGGTTTTATGATACAGAAACATCCATCTGCTCAGAAGGAATTGAGACAGCTATGGTATTTTGTGTAAACCTTCAAAATACCAGCAGGTGATAGTCTTCAGTCATACTATGATATCAATATGTTCTAAAGAGAGAAGATCCACTACCAAGCTCTTCAGTAAATCCCTACCTTTCTAATCCGAGTTTCTTCTCTTTTGGAAAATGTCATTTTATGATGTTGTGAAGGGTGGAGGCTAGATGGACTCCACAGCTTTCCTGTGGGATTTTTGGCCAAACAGCAACCTGAAACTCAATCTGACAACATAAATGTTGTTGTTTTTAAAACAAAACAATAGGGAAAAAAAACCCAAGACCTTTAAAAAATAGAATAAACCTTTCTGCAACAAAACAAATAACATCAGCCTTTTATTATTTATAAGTGACACAGCATCAGGTAAACTGTTTCACACTGCTCAAAATTAATTTCACGCTGAATAACCTGACTAAATGTTTCATGTCAAAAACTAATCTTCACAGAAGACACTATCTGATCTACACCACTTTACTCAAACTTACAATCAAAAAAATTATCATTCCCTGAAACGTAAGTTTTTCCATTTGAAATACTTACATGTCATTACCGGGTGACCATTAAATATTTTTATTTGGCAAGAACAAAGTAGTTAGATATCTTCTAAATATTGGATGAAAACTAGACAGTGGATTCCACTAATGTGAGCAGAGCAGCTGGGACATATGAGCAGTTAGCTTAAAATCACTCTTACTCTCCACTTTACTGTTTGGCACTGACACCACCATCCCCCACATACCATCATCCCAGCTCCAGCTCTAAACACTTTCATTCCAGAAAAACAACCTGTAGTTTTATGCAACAAAGCTAAACAGATCTTGTGTATATTTGATAATATACTAGTATCATCAGACAATATCTCCCTAAACTTGGACGACAACAAACAGCCTTGAAAAAACCAACACACAAACCTTCATAAATTCAGCTTGGTTTTGTACAATCTGATGTTTTCTGAAGACTAAGCTTGTCTATTTGTGGAAGTGCCATGAACAATGAAGTGCATTTACTCTTTTGAGATGTTTCTACCTTCCATTTAAACCAGAGCAGTTTCCCAATTTTACTTGATGGATTTCTCCACTTTCATTCCACTGATCACTCCTTCCTCAAAGTCCCATCTTCCTGGACACACCAGGACACTGAACACTTTAGCATAGGTCCTGCTGTGCTGTATAAGTTGAACCAGAAAAATTACCACAATGCAAACTACAATAGGCAAAATCAGTCAAAGAAATCCTGAGGCCCCTGGAAAAAACAGTAGAGGGACAGGTTGGTATTGTCCCTCCACAGATTTGGCCATTCTTGACATTACATCTGTTTGAATGCATTCACAATGTTTTTTTCTCTGGAACTATTCCTCTCTCAGATTTGGGATAGAAGAATTTAGAAGTAACTTGAAAGTATTCCAATAATTTAATAACCAAACTTCATTTAAAGAGCAGGTCAAGCAGCCTCCACTGCATTCTTAGGTCCTTGCAAAATACAAAACCCCCACGTTTTCCTCAACTTCTTTAGAAAACAGTGTTTCTAAATCAAAGCTTTCTAGCAGTCTCACATATCTTTGTTCCCAAGCATATGAGAAGATTTCCACTTTCATAAGAAATGGCTTATAGGATGACCCTTGTTTTAAGAAGGCTCTTCCACATTATAAACACTGGGAGTGCTCAACAAATGCTCTAGAATCTGCATGAGCCACGTATTGGTAGAACTTAAGATATTCATTATATATATCAATTAAGTGAAGGAAGGCTTTTCTTTTTGTAATTTACTACCACTTCTACACTTACTGGAGTGCATTTAAGAGATGCATCCTTAAGAACTGGGAATCCCAAATATGCCTAGGACTCTGAACTTTCACATCCTCTTGGTCTGAAATTATCAGAGAAGTAGAAACCCTTTGAATACTGCAGAAGTCAATCAGTTTGCAAGGTTTCAAGTACAATTTGAGACCCAATCAGCTTTTGCAGATTGTCTGCTGATAAATTACCACCTCTCCGAATAGCAAAGACTGCTGGCTTGTGAAGTTTATTTTTAACTGATAGTTAACTTTAACTTACATTTATATTTTAATTTATAGTTATTTAAAATTTAATTACAGTCATGTCACTCAAAGCTTTGTACAGGCTTTCTTTTTTAATGGTAGACATAAATCAGTAAAATAAATTAAGTGCCACTGACTGCTACATAGTTATACGGCAAATTAATGAAATCACTCAGGAATACACAGGTAATATAGGCATAAACAATACTGAATCCAACAAGTGGGGCAAATGTGCTATCAAACCTGTCATGCAGCCACAAGAGAAGCTAGGGGGTACACCATGAAAGACAGCTATCTGCTTATTTTAAGTAGCAGCATACACACAAACCTCAGTTATTAACCCACATATTAGTAATTCTGCTGCACTTGCTGGGGCAATTTTCTCCTAGTTTTTCAAGCAGTTCTTTTGACAGTTTGCCAGGCTTGTTCTATGTTATGTCTTTTTATGGCCTATTTTCATAAATTAAAAATCATCTTCTTTGTACCTATTGGGCAGATGCAGCTCTCGTGCAGTGATGAAGATTATACTTCAAGGTTGTGTTTTGGAAACAGCATGTTCCTGTCTGAGGCCTTCTGGAGGGCTTTTACTGTAGCTTAGTCCCCCTTTGTGGCTGCCATTCACAGCCTAAGTCTGTGTAAAATAACCTTTCTTTACAGGCATTCATCTAACTCCACAATGCTACTATTTACATGCTAAGATAGCCAAACTATATCTTAACAGAGAAGTAACCCTGCAAGCCACAGCATACCAAGATTGTGCTTCTCTAAGCAAAATCCTTTCTTCCAAGTGTCCACTGATCCAGCTCACAAGCTATGTGAAAATACACTGAATTTCAAGAGAAATATATTTCTGGAGATGCTGATTTCTAAATAAAATGTAATGCAGCCATTCTGTCTTCTTTCTGTGACCAAGGGTCTCTTTTCTGAAGACCAGGAATATTAACCTCAATATCCTAACCCAATCCTGAAATGGATATTGCAGCTAATTTCTGACTATGTAAATAGCCTATCCATTTTCAGTTTGATTGGCCTTTTTTTTTTCTTCCTAAAAATGTTATGTAGTCCTACTGCTCACTGTTAAACAGCTTCTGAGTTTCACTACCAAGGTGCTACATGTCAGGGGTGGATGAAGTGATCCTTTTATATCAATTAGCAATTACTGTAAAGTGCTTTGGGGTGAAATGCCACAAAGGATTAGAACTTCAAGGGAAGAATAAGCAGCAGGAGCACATGAACTCATAAATGGCATAGATCCTATTTTATGTAAATTGCCCTAGTAATAAAGAATGAGCAAAAGGTCAGATAAATACAGAAAATGACATATAAGCAGAGTAGTCTCTAAATAGAATATTTTTCCTAGTTTTCTCAGGCACCAGTGCGTCTCTAGGCCAATAGCTCCCTCATCTGAGCATCTGTAATATTCAGTAACACAATATTCAGTTTTACTACCCTGCGAGTTAATGTCATTCCAGGCTAACATAGCGTGAGCTCATAAAATCCATCACAGGACAATCAAAATCTTCCCAAAATTTGGTTACAAAACAAAACAAAATCCAAAACAAATAAGCTTCTCTTCTCTTCCCAAGAGATGCACACAAACTCCCCACACACATCCAGTCCCAGGAAGATCACTATTCCTGGAACAATTTTACATAGGATTAATGAATCTAGACAGTATAAAGACAAAATCTAAGCTACACATAAAGGCTAGAAAACATCAATAAAGTAACATAATCATACATATTTGAGCAGCCTTGCAATTTGAGATATTACAGTTTCATTCTAAAGAAAACTCATTTCCCACTTGTGCATTTTCATACAATAACAAACAATCTTGCATTAGCTTTAAAAGATACATTACAATGCTTTCTCCAAAACATGAAAAGTAATCACTGATAAATATAAAAAATTTGTTCTACTACCTATACATCAGATCTACATTTCATTAAATAGTAGCCAAAAGCTGAATTGAAAAAAAAAACTTGCTGTTCACATCTGGAATTTAAAAGCCATGGAGATGAAGGATCATTTAGCTAAAACTTGACTAGGGGAAGCAGAAACAAAATATAACTAGCAAGGACAAAGCAAGTCACATTTGATTCTGAATTCTTCTACTGGTAATGCTTTCTATATTCTAAAAAAAAGTAACATATATAATTAACAATATGACTTTTTACAGCACCAACAGTTCATATACTAGTTCTTTTAGTTTGTATTTACCCTTACACAACTTCTCACTTTACACCGAAAAATGACATATGAAGACCGAATTATATACAGTGCTAATAGGAGCATTTAAAAGTACCCCCCAAGCATGCAAAAAAATGCCTCATTAATAGCATGAAAAAGACTTTTATTATATTTAATTCTTTACTAGTACTTTCTGAGAAGTAAACCTACAGTAAACAAAATACCTTCAAAATGCCCTGAACTCTGTAAAATAAACTAATTTTCTTCTCGTTTCAATGCAAAAAAATGACCCAATGGTATGTGTCCCATTTAGCATGATTTTCAGAGACTGCATATATACAGTTTCTACATCATTAACTCATCTTCCTGTGTTTCCAAATGTCTTGCAGTTCTGCTGGGTAAGCATTAGTTCATTCATGGTGTTAAAAATGCTACCTTTTATACATTGGATATTTTACTTGTTTGGTTATTTAATGCACAGCTACTGTGGCTGAAAGAAAAAAAGCACAACAGCATACAAAAAACTCTCAAAACTATTTCTCCTGTGGATTCAAATTTTAGATGGGTAGGTTAAAATTTATACTGAAAAAATACAATGATCTACTCATTTTTATAATATATTTTTATATATGGCATATGCTATTTAATTCAACATAACTATGCAATTGCAACACAGTCTTGTAACATTCTATATGCACATGAAACAGGTATGAATGAAAAGGCAGAAGGGAGAAAAAAAACACAAAAGAGAAAGAGCGATCTCTTGCTAAAGCAGAGAACTGCGAGTCAGCAGATAAAAATTTCCCAATTCTGTCACAGACTGACTGTATTACCACAATAAGGAACTAGCTTTTCTATGCCTTTTCTTACCTGTAAAGCAGGTAATACTTCTCCCTGACCTCATGGAGATCTTGTGGTGCTTCATTTGTTAATATTTATAAAGTAGTCCTGTCTGCAGACACCTGTGTAGATGGGACAGTCATGGATCCGATGATACATGAAACACTACAGAACACTACAGAAGCTTTCTATAGGCAGTACCTCTCATTTAAAAAAAAATCTTGAGACTAGAAATTTCAAACATAGACCTATAATTTTTTACTCAGTGGTTAACATTGACTTGAGCTGAAACTTGTTGAACTCCAAAGAAATGTTACAGAAAGCATTACTACTACATTGGATATTGGAAAACATTTATGATAAGCACCTATCAAAATGGGAAGTTAGGTGTGAAACACCTCTCCCTGTCACCAGCACTGCCGCCCAGCTCTGTCCTCTACACCATCACCCAGCTTCTGTCTTCTGCAAATCTACTCCGAACTAAAAATCTACTCCCTGGGAGAGAAACCCAGGGAAGCCCTTCTGACAGCCAGCCTGTTCATTGATTTCAATCACTGTGTCCTCTTTCACCATTTATTCTTAGAGTTTGAAATACACATGCATTTTACGAGATCTCCAACGAAATGACCCAGGCAAATCTCAGAATAAGTAATTTATTAAGAAGCAAGATGTATAAAATGAAAGAAAAGTGCATTTTTAAAAAGTTCATAACGTCTGCAGACTGCATCCTCCGCACAGTTACAGCTGAATCAAAAAAGTTTTTTCAACACGTAAAGCTCACACATACACAGAAGGGTTTTAATAGATCATCAGCATCAGACAATGTCTCCCACACCTCCCTCTATGGGTCCATCTTAAAACAAATTATTAGAAGTATTTTAATTATTAATCTTAGATTATATGTCAACCAGTAACCTATAGTATTAAGTTATGAAGCCTTCAAACACACTTTTGAGTTTGAAAAGCTTATTTAGCTGAAATTGCTTTTGCTCACTTGTGCAATTTCCACTTTTGATAAGAAGTAGAACTGCTGAGATACAAGAAAGCAAATGTTGTCTAAAGTATCAGGGCATTTTATGAAAAAAAGCTGATTTATGATGTGTTTTCTATTAATTTCTGCAACTCTTAATAACAGATCCAACCTTTAGTTGCATATTTTCCATTAAATCTTTAGGTGCTCATTAGCTGCAGTTGATACCAACAGAACACGAGGAACCTGACTGGTTCCCAAACCAGCTGATTAAGAGGAATACAAATGGTAAACCAAAGCAAAGCAAAAGTTATAGAAGATATAAATTAAGAAACTAAAGAAAAATCAAGATGCCATTGTGCAGGAAAACAATATGAAAACAAGGCAATCATTTTATTTACGGGAATTTTTCTGCATTATCTGAAGGGCAAAGAGACCTAAGTTTTCACATGGCAGTTAAACAATCAACCTTTTGAATACCAAAAACCTGCATCATGTACCACGTAGTTGCTATGGCAATTCTTCATTTACAATGAACAAAATAAAAAGTGAACAACCAACATGGCCTCTGTGTTAAGCAAACAGCACACGTGTAGACTTCATAATTGAGGTTAGCGCAACACATCAGGTAACCAAAACCAGAGCTTAGCATTTCTCAGGTCCTTGCAGATACAGATGTTCTTACCTCTACTCGCAGACCCTCTGTTTAATCCTTGTAAATCATTCCTAATAATCTACCCTAGGTGTGATCCCACTACATTCAGCATTTTGCAATATTAACTCAAGTGATGCACTGAGATTTGTCTTTCCAAACTAAAACTTGTCCTTCCTGTTGTGCACTGCATCCCCACCTTCTGCTCTATTAAATGCAGGCTAAAACCTAGCTTATGAGATCGCTAGATTACTTCTTGTACAGCACCCTGCCCAAAAGACTTATGCTGGAATGCAGTGCCTAGCTTCTGCCTTTATACAAAATACCAGTGCATTTCATTACAACTGCACCACAGGTTGCATGACAGAAATTACTCAGTGCTTGTGGCTGTAATGCTGCTGGTGTCCAGTATTCCACACACAAGCTGAAGACAAAGAATGATGCAGTAAAAACAAATCTGTCCTAAACTAAGAAAGCTGCCACACTGCTACCAGCAAACTCCTTTTTAGTGGTATTGCTCAAGAGCGTTCTGCCTTGTATAGTCATATTTGAATATCTAAACTGATGTCTCCTTAGAAATATCCCCATTCATGGGCAGGGATACCAACTGCATGGCATTTCTTGGAGTATTATGGCTTGGCATAGATTTTTGTGGTGGCAACTGTAGGCAATAAAGACCTGGTGCAGCAATTTACCACTTATATGGCTAGAAGCTATTATACTAGATGCAGGTAGCAGCCTGCACAAGCAAAACCTCTCTGTCTATTGAGGAAGAAACTGCAGCAGCTTTGACAAGACACAAATATCCTTGCCACAGCTGACAGCCGTAGTCCAACACTCCAACTACATCACATCAACAATGATTCATTCACAGAAAAAACACAGCATGGTGCAGGCTGGCAAGGTTAGGAAGACTACAAAGCGGGGTAGCTGAAGAAGAAAGTTCATCAAGAAGCTGGAACTGCAAAGTGGAACTGAGGAGATGCTGGGAGTGGGAAAAGTAGACTAAGCTATGGAGTAGGAGGCAAAGACAGGGCTGACATCTTCATTTTCATAAGCTTAGAGTGTATAGATTATTAAGGCTCATCTTTTAATCTAAGACACACAGGAAAAGCCTATGCAGCAGGAAGAAGTCAAATCCAAAACACCAATAGAAAGAGGTGGGGTTATTTTTATTATTTCAGATCAGTTTAATGATTTTGTTTAAAAAAAACCCTTACTTACAATTTTAAAATATTCAAGCCTGGCAATACTGCCCCACTCATACACAACATTCCCTTCTTCATGACTGCCCAACTCATGCATAATCTCAGCAGAAAGACCAGATCACTGAGAACATCAAACTGACTACCTTGCATGGGGCACCTAGGAACTCATTGTGAGCCTGAACAGCTTCCACTGACACTTGCAAAACCAGCAGCATCACATTACCCAGCAATCTGTCAGTAAGTTTTGGGGGCTGGGCTAAACCCTAATACAATTTGTTAGATAGAGGTCCAAAAGCTAGATCATGCTTTAATGTATACTTGTATATATGTTAAATCAATGTATACACAACATGACACACAAAATCCTTCGTTCCATGTCCTTCTTAGAAAATTACACTATAGCCTCAAGAACCAAAACTATGGATTGGTATGAAATGTATGACATAACACAAGGGTTTTATGATATGTTTTGCTATTAACAGAGACAACTGCTACATCTTCCCTTGGCTGTGCAGGTAGGCTTCAACTTTTGCTAGCTATGCTCAGATAATGCTTTGCATAGTCAAGAACACCACACACAAGAAGGTCTAGCAGAGCATACAACCTGTAAAACTTAAACAAGCAATAGTGTATGTCCAAACTTACCAATGTAGACATCACCTACATTACTCTAAACTGGGCTGGATGCAAAGAAAATGTACCTGTAATATCATCTTGCCTTTTTTTTTGTTTTGTTTTGAGTCTTACATCCATTCATCACACACACACGTTCACCAAGTTGTCCCAGGAAGGAGGATGCATCATCTGATTACTGTGGTGCAACTTGGTTCCAGCTTCAGCTTTACTTCTGCCACAGACTTCTTGTATAACCACCTAAAACTATATCTGCTGCACTTCTCCCTACATGAGTTCTTCAGCAACTACAGTCCCATTTTGGTTAACGAGAATACTGATACTAAATTCAACCTATTCTGCATGAGACTCATAAGCCTGCATGAAATAGGTATGGATAATACCTTCCTTCTTGCAGTGCACATCTAATCTATTGAGTTCTTTCTGCCAAGATCCCCCTTAAATGCTCTGCATTGCATCCAATAGAATCTAGATGCTATTGGAATAGCAATTCTGTCAGTAGTTTTTGAAGCTATTACACACACCAACTACAACAAGGCAAAGTCCATAGTAATACTGTCTGAAACACTTTCAGGGTTCAAATTTGGAGCCAGGGAAACCAGCAGGACCCAGTAGTTCCCCAGATACCTTCACTAAAAGGAGAGACTGCTCATAGTGTATTAAATAGATATTAAAAACATAACATGTGTGAGGTTACTTCTCTGATCATGGCTTCAGGTCTACAAGGATCACATAGGTTCCTAGGCTTTGCCTGAACTCTGTTTTTCATCTGTACTGACTGGAAAAAGTGAGGTGCATCACCCCTTAGGGCAGCAAAGAAGGCGAAAAGCCAGAACATGGGGATTCTACTCTGCTTTGACAAGGAAAAACATAGTAGTTCAATACCAGTGTGAAAAACACCACAGCTGAGAAAAAACATCTCCCTGCAAACACCACCTTTCTTCAGTTATTCTCAGTTCACTTTTTTTTTCCTTCTACAAGTTAACAACAGAAGTTTTGAAAAGAGTTATTGAAGAACTGCTTGGTATGATACACTGATTGATAGTAGATTTTTCCCTTGAACAGGACTTACTACCTGAAATTAATTCTCAACTATTAGAAATTTAGAACAAAACAATCCCTATTCATGCAGACAACAAAACTGCACACACTTCAACCATGTTAACAATGCCTGGGAAAGAATCACACTTGTGCATCTCCAGGCTCATGAGGAGAGGAGAGAAAGAAACACCTTTCAGTCTGGTCTAATCTATCTCCCACAGATAACCCTAGCCATGATTTTTAATTAAAACATTTTAAAATTATGTAATTGTATCTTAAATTACGTGCCTACATATAGAAATACATAATACCACATAAATGCGCACACAGCATTCCTCTGGATGTATTCTCTTAAACAGAAGTTTGGCCTCAAAAGCTATTTATTCCTCTAGATACTTTCCCTCAGGAGCCCTGTTGTCAGCTATTCCACTTACGCTTTTTTCTTCTCCTGTTTCCTAGTCTGGTAAAGTTGGAAGGCAGGGTAACAGTAAAAACATTAAAAATTCATTAAGAACATCTTATACATTTTTTAAATCCATCCTTATTTTTTTTAAAAAGACCAATAAATAAAAGAAATAAGCCAGTCTGGTTGATCCAGGGGAAAAGACAGCGTAGGACTTTAGTCTGCTTTGCCAACATGGGCACCTGAAGGCATAGAAACGTATAGGCAGCGCTGTTCAGGGACATGGTCCTCACCAGGGCTATTCAGCATGGTGAGACTGGCGTACTAACATGACTGTTCTGCCTGAGGGATTTCTTTTAAAGACACTCAAACTACATCTGTGTGGCACTAAGCACAGCCCCAATCAAGATGACCTGGTTTCCCTTATTTTGGTTTGCTTGATCACTGTGTGACATTCAGACAACAGCTGTCAGACATATATTGAGGTTTTCTCTCAACCTGCCAAGACGTTTTTCTATCCACTTGTAATTTGGGGGAGGTCCACTACTTGCTGTATAGATTTCTCATGTTTGTAGCTGATATTTTGTATCTCACATTTGAAAGCTATTATTATTTTAAAACAGGAATTCATTCTTTATTATGATTATCCCTCTTCCCTCTTTCATAATGTTACTTCAGATTCTAAAGTCAAGAATATTCATAAATGTCAATTCTTAATTTTTAAAGGTTAAGACAAGAATAACCCAGACTAGTTTGT
>JANZLQ010000022.1:20989048-21033911 GCA_026212715.1 Elanus axillaris | reverse complement strand
AAACTATACATAGGGTAATACAACCACTGAAGCTGCTTGCTCACTTTCTTAGTATATGCAGTAGAAAGTGCCATGAAAGGATATTCCTTCCACAGCATTTAAGGCACCGTATAGAGCTAGCTAGCAGACATGGATTTTATTCTCAGCCTGTTCAGTGACCCTAGGGAGTATCTTTCTGCTTCACTTTCTTTATCCACAGCCTAGAAACAGCAACACTAGCTTTTTTGCAAAACTGTAAGTTTTCTAGTAAGAAAAGAAAAGGAAGACATTAAAGAGGACAGTATAAATATCACTATAAGGCATTTTTTTACTGGCAAAAAGATTTAGCTGACTTCTATCTACAACAGAGGCTAATAACAACAAACATTATTTACAAAGTATAAATTAAACTATATAAACTGTCACTGAATTGTCTAATTGGCATTTTCTCTCTCCCAAATGCACTCCAGATTAACTATGTATTCACAATGGCTCTTAAGTCTTCAAACTATTTATAACTCTTCTAAACATTGAAATAATGTATTTACATCAGGATTAATCTGCACTATAATTTAATTAGCATTTGACAAGTATTGATTTGGCAGAACTTTTTCCCTTAAAAATAGGAAATGGCCATAAACCAGGGGAATGGCCATAAACTAAATACACTGTTTTTTCTCTCCATCTGCTTCTGGTAAGATGCATTCTTCAACTGCTAATTCAGTCAAGATCTCAGCTTCATTTATCCAGTTAATTAGAGTCAGATGCTGACAACATCAAGATTATAAATCAAATCTGGGTATGCAGGCAAAAAGAAAGCTGCTGCTAACACCAATATACATGTTTTGATTTTTTACAGACCAACATATGAAAGAAGAGGATAAACTAGTAGCACGCTGGGAGCAGAATTACAGTTAGATCCCGTAAAATATGTGCCTCAAAGTTACGTACTAAAGCACTAACCTTGTAAACACTTGGACTCAAAAGCCAGATCTAGAACCTCACACAACTGCCAAGCTGCAGAGGAAACTGAAGTTGGGTCTCCTACTTCTAGGGCACTGGCTCCAGCTAGTCGGATTGATATAAGAAGTTGTTTTCCATCTCCTTCAGTTATGTTTCAAAAGACAGTGGTATTGACCCCTGTATGTTGTGGAGAGCCTGATCACCCAACCACTCACCAGGAGCTCCCAGAGTATACCTGTCAGATCCTCCACCTTGGATCCAGTCAGCCCTAAATGCCCCAGACTAGTGAGGAGGGGTGCAGTTTGAGGCATGCAGAAATATGCAATTCCAGTATCTGCAGAACTACAAAAATCAAATGGAGTATGCAGTCTAGATATAACTGGAATAAAGCAGCACATGTACTGGGGTTTTCAAGATCATAGTTTTGTTCTTGACAACCCATGCATTTACACATTTTTGGAGGGCAACAAGGAGATGTACATGATCCCACTTAATCTCCTTTTTGTGCATTTTTTTCTGTTTAAGGGATCACATCTGTGTCACTGACAAAGCAAGCCAATCATAATTAAGGCTGACAAATAACAGAAGGACAATATTCTACCATAGCTCCTTCTACTTGCTATGTTTATGCTTAGACAGACCAAGAACTCTGAACAGATTGAAACTATGCCACAATACTAAGAAAGCCTTGAAACTAAAAGAAAAAATGCTGTAGTATATAATTTTCTCCCTACAAAACAAAAAGCAAACAAACCAACCCTTAATTCTAAAGCACAGAACAAGTTATTTCAGAGCATAAAGATTGAAAGGACCCTTGGGGTTTCTGCTGAAACCATATAACAATGTTGAGTATCAGTTCTAAAATGATCTATATGCATAAAGCATACACATTGTTTAAGGATATATAGACTCCTGGGTCACTTAGTCCAGCCTCAAACTACCAAAGTGTTTTCCCATATCTTTGATAATATTCCATAAGTAAGACTGCATTCTTTTCACTCTACTTTAGAAATAGTCAGTTATACTCAAATTAACTGACTAACTACAATCCATAGGAAATCAAAAGCGATTTTTCAGATTTTTTTTCAGGCAGCAAGGGGCTCATTTCAAACCTTCCTGAACTTGACAAAAACTCCTCTGCCCATGAAAATCTGCACTATACAATGGTATTCTTCAACTCGCATTCTCAATGTATCCTTTCTGAAGGTCTTGCAACTTTGCCACACTTCAAGTCACACAGGATGGCCTTGACAATATTAACTTACCATAGTGTCAGTGATTTTCATTTTACAGTCTAACAGCCCTTCTTCAGAAGCACAGGAGCTGAAAACCAGTTCTGGGACTCAGCATCAACATTTTTGTCTTTTGAGCATCAAACCCAGAAGTTTTAGATATTCACCCAACTACAGAGCAATTCCAAATGCTATAATCTACAGGATCAGGAAGATCACAGCAAAGGGTTATAAGACCATTTTAACTACATGTGGGTAACTCAAAGAGATTATGTTAGATACTGAAGAAATATAAGCTTATCCAAAGTTAACATGCCTTGCAACAGCCGAAGAAGCAAAAAGCAGATTTATACAGGAAATTACAGTTTCTTTCCAAGTACCCCAATTCCACACTGATACCATGTGGCACTCCTATCCCATCTATCTCTGAATTCCTGTTAACAGCAATTCACTGCCTTTACTTAATGAAACTTCAACAATTTCAGGCAGAAACATCTTGGCAGTAATAATGAAAAACTCGCCATTCATTCTGGCAGGTACCACAGCCATCTGTTGAACAAGTCAAGCAAGAGAATGAAAACAGCAGCCAAGGTGAGGAACATAGTCAGGAGCAGGCCAGGCAGGAGTAATTGCCCTGGGAGGTGGCCACACTGGATCCATAGAGTGCAGTGAGACAACCAAAGACTGCCCAAAGAACAAACATTGCAGTAGATTACAAATCTTGCTTTATCTGTAAGCCCATGCCTACATAGAAAATACTAAACCTTGGAAAGAATGGACATAAATATACAGATCCACATGAACCAGTCTTCCTCTCCTGCAAAACTTGTCCCTGAGAATTGTAGAAGGTGAGTGTCTTCCCACACTGTGAGCTAGTGGGATGTCCTGAACTCTCAGATGAGATACAGCTTATGGACAGGTCACACATAAATAGTTGCAATTCTAGACTGAGGCCTGTCATCACCTCAGTCTCCAAGGCAATATGTGACAAAACAATAATATAAACTGGTGATATAAACAGATAACCCAGACCAGTCCTTAGCACATTGCTTAATTTCACTCCATTGGTTACACACAGAGCTGAAACAAAGCCTTACACTTATGTTTCTGAAGCCTTATAGTTTCCAGGCTGTGGTAGGAAACAAATGCCTCAGACTAGCTTTTGCTTTCAGTTACAAAAGCAAAGATCACAAATGATTTGTCCTCAGCATATCCTTAGCATTATACTGCAGTGGATGTTTCTACTAATGACCTCAAGTTATTTGGGATTTTTGGTGGTTTTGTTACAGCATGTGTGATCTACAGGTATCATCCGTAAGGATATGGTCTGCACAGTATTCTGCTAAGCATAATGATTTTCTCAGAGCTGGACTCTCACTTTAATAAGATACAGCAAAGCTGTCCCACAGTTAAAGAAAACAGACATGAAGCAAACAGCTTTGTTTTGACCTGACTACATATGTTACTCCAGCCAAGATGAGGGAAAAGCGGTAAGCCTATTAAAAAATCTTATCTTCTAGCTGCAGCTATTTCATTTATCTTGAGTAACGTTAGTAAAGTGAATTACCAGATTTATGCCATCTGGGTTTCTATTCTTACTCTTGAATAAGGATTTTTATACCTTGAGCCATCAGTTATACTCCAAAGGGGAAAGTGTTTTCATATAAACAAATATACACATTCTCAATCTGGACATGATTTTTGAACGTCTTAGGTATCTATGGATTTTACTTTTTATAAAAGCATCTAAAAGTTCTACATGTTTACTTCAAAAGCCTCGCTCTTCCTTAAACTAAAATTTTATCCTCCATAGTATTCAACAATTCACTCAGACTTCAGGATTTATCTGTTCTTTATATAACCTAGATCTCAGTTTTTACCAGAGTATCAACCTAAGCTACAAAACAATATTCATCCCAAGCCAGTAAATGATCTCATTTCATATGCACATTCTCTGTCTGTGTCCAAGTCCCTACAAGGCAAGTATACAATGTGATTTCCTGCAAAAGAAAACCTCTGAAATTAGCCAAGCTGACAAGAAACTCAGATTAGATTTGGCAAAAGGTTCACAGACTTGTCCAAATTGGTTGTTTCTGATTTCTAATGACACCTACACTCATATTTGAGCCACTCCAGTTTTACGTATCATAATCCAAATAAAGCAAACCCCTGTTTCTTTTCCACACTGATTCCCTCCCACAGTACCACAAACCAGCAAGGCAACAACTGATCTGCAATAAACAAGTCCTTACCGAGGTGTTGTAAGTATTACATATAAAATGACACTGTTATATAGATATTCAGCAATGTCACAAGATCCACCACCCGTTGTAATCATAATTCTTCCAAAAATCACAAGTGAAAAACTTCATGTTCACAAAACATAACAATACTATTTCAAAAATGATGATACTTCATGCAAACCAAAATATATTCTCCATGTGAAAGAAGAGATCAACCTAAGACATAACTTATATATACTGCAATTCTCTACAGGGAATAAACCTAAAGACCATGAAAGGAGGTGCATGGTAGACACATCAATATAAAGTTAGTATTTAAAAATGCATGGGAAAAATCCATACATAAGTGTATACCACTGCAACTGTGGATAAACTAAACTGGACTTTTGATGAACATGCAAACAATCTAGTTACAGTTATTATGTTATGGATTTTAGCCTAATGGAGACAAGTTAGAAATACCTACAGCCCTACTGAAAACAAGCTGAACTCGTAACTCACTGCATTTCTGGTTTATAACCATATTTATTAACTTACAATACAATAAGGATTTAATTAACAGAATGCTTTCATATCATGAAATAATTTCACTTGCCAAGCGCAAAGCATACCAAATCACCTTCTAAAAGACTGACAGAATGTGATTAGGAAGGTTTAGTTTGCAAAACTTCTATTACTGCATGTCACTTTTTGGGGGTGGGAAATCAACCCAATTATGAATTTGCAGATATTTACTCTTTTTACTTATTATTGCATTCTATTATTTTGTGCTTTTACACTTTGCCTTCTTTTCATTTAAAATGAAATGAAAGTGATCTAACTTGTGCTGCCCAGGACAGGGAAGGAGAGAAATCATTAAATCCTGGAATCCTCGAATGCAGTGTTTCCATAGTTTGAGACTCTTGCAGGGATCTGTGACAGAGGATACATCAACTCCTACCAACTTAATTTCAGTAGGCTTATGCTTTGGTTGCTTTTCCAAGTGAACACAAGAGGGCACAGCTCTTGTGCAATCTCAGACTGTATTTGTATTCAGCATATGCCAAATTCAAATCACTTCTTCCTACATGCAAAGTGTCCCCCTGCAGAAAGCTCGCATGCCAAGATAAGGCAAAGCAGTAGACCTGAAATCTGAGGTACATATAATTTCAAATACTATATGAAAACTAAAATGCTGTATGTGAAAGAACATAAGATTACCACGTGGTGAAGGTAAATCAGGACCTCAAAAAGCAATGTGTAGCATGTACAAGTTAAAATACCTATTTCGGGAAATATGACACTGATTCAGCTAACATCTGAAGATTGTGAACACAAAGCATCCTGGAAAAGGAAATACAGAATGACTAGGGAAAAGGATCAGCCTGATAACAGGGGGGAACAAAATGAGAATATAGGATTCTTCCCTGCATTAATCCTTTGTGGCCAAGCTTATCAGTCTATTTTTAACACAATGATTAAAAAAAAGGCTGAGGTTGGAAGACTTACTAGTTTCTGTACTCCACAATAGTAAATCAGGTACTCCACTAAAAGATAATATTTTGTGCTCTGAGATAATCCAAAACAATTTTTAAAATTGTAGCTATAAAAATATGTAATAGTCAATAACAGAATTAGCCTTTGCCAAGTTAAAAAGAAAACAAACACAAAAAAACAAGCAGGTAAGCAATACCTGTATTCAGAAGCTACGTGCAAGCACCAAGAAGCTAATCAGAAGTCAGGGGCTGATAAGAAATACTGTTCAGACTTCACTGTTAGCACTGCTGCTGCAGCTTCTGCTCACAGCTCAAGCACCTTCTACAAACATTTTCTCCCAATGCAGAATCTGACAGGTAAAAAACACCAGGTACTTGGCCATCTCCTCACCCCCCTGCTAAGACCCTGGACTAATGGAAGATCCCTGCCTTGGGCTGTGCAGCACCATACTGCCCATAAGGCACAGAAGTTTTCATTCAAGCATCCCCAGCCACGGACCAACAAACCCCACACTGCAGTGTGGTACCACCACAGCCTACTTCTACAAGTCAGCGAAACACCTTGTTCCTAAAAGCAGGGCAGCGTACTCTCAGCAGGCAGGCTGTACCATTTTATTGAGTTTGCCTGCACATCTCTCGCTGTATCAATTGCATTATTTACAGTATCGCTCCTGCCTTCAGAGGAACCAAGCCCATGAATTCACCTGCCCAAAGAAGAATGGTGCTTTTTTACAACACATGGTAACATTACCAGTAAATGCAAGCAACTTCTGCTTTTTGCACATATTGACAATTTGTATAAGCAACAAACTGCTCTGCCTTCTTGGTTTAAAAGCACGTGTCTTCCTGGGGAAGGTAAAGCCTAAGGAAATCTACTGTGAGGTCTGGATGAGAAAGATGCAGTCTGAAAAGTGGCTCACAAGAAACATGCAAATGAAAATAGGGGCTGACATCAACTCTACAGTGGAAATCTGCCCTAAAAAGGACTATAATATACAGGCGTGATTAGAGCATAGATTCAGTGCCCATTTTGTAGTTTCTAGGATACACCACAAATCTGAAAACAGCTTTGGCTGCAAGATTTAAAATCTTTTTTACATTGTTGACCTTAGTACACTGTTTTTCCCAAATAAATACTTTGCTTTTGCTATTAAAATTTTAAAAAGCAGGAATTGGACTGGAAAGACACTCCTGTCATGACATTACTGCCAATGAGACATCAGACAGCACGGTTCAATTCATGATAGAACTTAAACATGGCAATGCTCAGCATCAAGATGCTTGGCTGTATGTGCTCAGACGTGTTTGAAACTCCACCTTCCTCCTAGGTGAGACTCTACCTCACATGCCCAAACCCCATCCTGCTCTTCAGATGCCTGTGCCATCTTGTTGGATATAGATGACCAGCTCACTTTTCTTTGAAAGTAAGTACAGTGAAAACAACACTATCTAACAGTAATGATGGTGTCCAAAAAGCAAGAAACCTGTGAGTACAACCTCCTCAGTGAAAAAAGTTCAACACTCCTTCCACCTTCCATAAAACTGCCCTAACCACTAGGCTGCAGGCAGTAGCACACCAAAGGCATCTGCCACCTCTCCTATGACAGCACACCACTGAACACACACAGGTTCTGATCACCAGAAGCAAAAAATAACATTTTCCTCCTCCTTTCTTAGCATTATTTATATCAGCAAGTGTACTACGTTTGTTTGTCCTCAGTATAAAGACATATCTGAAAAATAAATTAGTTCTCCAGCTCGGGTAAAAATGACAAAAAGCAGTCCTAGTATGTCTGGAGTTGAGTGCAATAAGAAAGCAAGTTCAGGAAAAGAGAGCAGAATATAGAGAGGAAGGAATAATCACATCATCATGACAAAAGAATAGGCTGCTTCTGATTATCAGCCATAGTGTATAATTTTAAGCAAAATGATCTTCAAGATGAAAACCAATTTCCAAAAATTACAGACCAACAAAATATGAGGCACATCAAACTATTTGCTTTCACCTACTTCAGTAGTATGATATGAATTCGTCATAAAAGAAGAATTAATTTTTAATTCTTTTCAGAAGTAACTATTTCAAAAGCAGTTAACAGCCTTTAAAAGAAAGCAAAGATCACGTCAGTCTACATTAGTTTCTGGCTCCATTCTCTGAAATGCTATATGTTATCGCACACATGTTTGTTTTTATCTGTCAGTGTGGTTTATTGTTAGGGAAGTGTAGTATCAGCTGTCTCTTCCCTGCCATCAAAGCTACTTTGTTAAAGTTAATAGTGTTTGACTTCCAGAGGATCTTTTACCAAGGTAACACAAAAAAACTTCTGCTCGTCATTATTTTTCCAGCAGTAAGGGCAGCAAATGGATGCAGTATCCCCTTTACGTTTAAAAAAAAAAAAAAAAAACAAAACACCATTGCATTAATCCACTGAGAGCATTTAAGAATTCTGTTTGTCAATTACTTTAGCTGTGAGCAACCAAAATGTTAACCACACACCATCAGATGGCAGACCACACTGAATTGATGAATATCTGGCTCGGTTTGCAGAAAACTACTGTACAAAGGTTCCTATGCACCTGTGTTAATCTGCACTGCCTTCTGTCTAACATTGTCCCTTAATGGTTGTAGCCACTTGTATTAATTGACACAAAACATTTAGCAAAGCCCTGCCTCCAGCCCAGATGAACACATTATAATAGTCTTAACTAAAGAACATTTAGAGAATATAACATTAATTTAATTAATAATTTCTGCTTGGTCTTAACTAATTATAAATTGAGAAGTGTTTGATAAGCTCTATAACTTTAAAAACTTCTTCTACACCTCCACATATTCCTTTTTATGACACTGTCACTAGTTTTTAGTCTCTTTGCATTTGTATCCCTCCTCAACTCTATTTTCTGCAAGATACTATAACTAAACTACATCTGATTTAAAGAATAAGGCTCTTTCCAAATAACTGATGTTATTTCAGGGAGGAGGGGGTGTCAGGGGAACTGGCAATACATTTTATTACTTTTAATCAGAAATTGCCAGTTCTGTGCATATCTATTATATTAATAAAAATATTAATTTTAGAACTGTGGGAACATAACCAAACATCATTAAAATTCAGTCTGAAAAAATTTATATTTAGAAGCTGCTTACATAAATTAAATGCTGCTTTAAATAAAAACCTGTTAATTTTCATAAAACCACTTAGGGACTGAGTGTATGGGTTTTAGTATAATACACATGTATTCTATTAACAGCAAAAATGCAAAGACGTGACATAATCATCAGGAACTTGTTCCTGTATAGCAGAAGTTATCTTAAAAATAACAAAACCCTGTAATCTTTAAAAAGATCAACACGGTTTCAGATATGTTAGAATGGTCTGGCATATTCACAAATATTTGTTAATTCTAACAAATGTTTATCAGCTCAAATACAAGAGGACCCAAATTCAAATCAATTTTACTGTATGTGATATATGCTATAAAAATCTTGTGTATCTCAATAACCTGCAGTAAAAAAAAAAGATAAGAAGTATTTTATGCAGTATTAAGAAACATCCAATCTCCTGAAAGATATTACAGTAAAATATTCTAAAAAGAGAGAGGATTCATCTAACCCTTACAAAGAGTAAAATGAGTGTTTTGTAATAGATAGTTTTCCCATGTACACCCCCCCTTTAAATACATAGAGGAATTTTTTGTGAGCCATTTTTTACCTGAATAATCTCAGTACCCTCTTTTCAACATATACAAGTGCATCAAGACTACTCATGGTATCTAGGAATACATGAGGTCATTTAGCTGCTAAACTGGCATTGCTGAGGAACCAGACACTAAGGCAGGTATGCACATCTTCGAGGGATTTCACTCCATTTTTAAAAATAGTGGTTTCTTCATTATGCTCTTCATCTTAGTAAGCACACGTGTGTGTACATAAACTATTTTGTCCATCAGAAAATCACGTCAACTGAAGCATACAGAACCAAAGTCCAGCAAACAATGCTTCATTACATAGAATCTGAAGTATATTTACTTAATGATCCACTCCATGTGAAATTACTGAAGGCAACAAGGCTGAAAATAAACTAACCACGTATATTGCATGAATCAACTATTAAGACCTCCCCCCAAAGTAGAAAAGAATATACCTCTAGACGACGCCCGGGAAGGTGACGGGGTGCGAACGGAGCCCTCGGCATCCAGCACAAGGGGGAGCAGTCGGGCAGCACGACCAAGGCTGGTGACCCGACTTGGGAAGGTTCAAGACGCAGGCTTACAGAACGCGCTCGCAGGCTGCTGCAGCCTACTGCGGAGACAGCTGCTTTTCAGAAACTCCCTGGCAAGCCCTCAAACAAGCACCTACCAAACCCCGAAAGTTCGCTTCATCAAGACCACCCTCTCCACCTGCCTCCTACAAAACACAGCTTTCGCAACTTCACCATGCTGCCTGATGCAACGTTTGCAGCTGTTCTCTAAAGAGCAGAAAGAGTCATTCCAGCTGTGGTCCGGTTGCTAGTTTTCCCTCAGTTGCAATATCCAACTGGTTGTGGGGAGGAGAGAACTTCTATACAATTATTCCATTTTGGTAATACAGCAACACTGCAAATCAAGTGAATTACAAGACACCAGAGAGTATCATGTAAGTCTCTATGTGCTCCTGCATTTCGATTAATTTCAAATGTTATAAGAAAATACTAAATGTCAGCTTTTCCTCCATCCTGAGGGAACTAGTAAATTGCAGTGCACAGTGAAATATACTGAAAGGAATTTGTAAGTCATTGGCCTGTATGAACTTTGTTGTTTTACTGACAAAGTGATCTTTCTGCAGAAATCTGGAAGGAGATCCTCAACCCAAGTTTGTTGTCACAGTTTACTGCCATGTTCTTCCAGATCAACACAGCTGTTGTGCTTCCTGTGTTTGCTGTCTGGAAACCACCTTCTCCAATACCCAGGACTGTATGCCCTTTAAGGATTTGGAATCCTTTTAGTTTCATATTTGCGAAATACAAAGTTAAACACAACAACCTTCTGGCTGTGACTAGCAATCTGTGCTGCTACAGCTAACCACTATTTCAAAGAAAAGCTTAGAAAATAATTATCACAATAAAAGATGTAACCTTTCACACTGAAGTGCCAAATGAAAACTGATTTTTAAAACAAAATCACCAAGCAAAAAGATTAGAAGCAGTGAAGCAGAGTAAAACAGTTCACTTCTAATCCAGAGCGTCAATCAATAACTGCTTTCTGTGTAACAGATATATTTCATAAATGAATTTATGCTATTATATCTAAGTCTTCCTAATAACTCTGAGAAAGAAAACTGTAAAAAACCAGGCAGAAAAATCCTCCATCCAGCAACTACTCTTACTAGTACTTATTCCACTTTTCAGATAAGTTTATAAAATAAATTCATGTGTGCAAAACCCCACCCAAATTCCACAGAAGCCAGTGTGGCTCCTTCCACAGAAGCCTGCGAGAGCATCACTGATTTCATACTGTTCACTACGCCGCAGAACACAATCCATCCGTTAGCATTTTGAAAGCCACTAAAATACTAAAGCTTCATACTCAGGTAGGGTACCATAAATAATTTTAAAAAAACCCTCAACTACCTTTTTAATTCTTACAATCAGTTTGATATAGGCTTTTTCATAAATTGAAAGGGTCACCACCCCAGTCAAACTTTAAAACTATTACTCTGCAAGCACCTTCTATCTCCACAGAATTGCTGAAGTTAAATTTCACCAGGTGAGAAGAGCATGATCATCATTAAAAGAAAGGCAACAAAATCCCTTCAGTGCAGCAGAATCTGAACTGCAAGTCCAATAAATCAGCTGGTTAGTTTAATTATAAAGAGCATATTTATAGTGGAATCGCTCCAAAAACATTACAGATAGGCCAGTTAGTTAGTCTTCCCTCAGACCACAGTGAGCGTAAGCTGTATTACTTCTGTAGGTTATGTGAAGATTTTCATCTGCAAGAAAAACTTTTCTCATTTAAATCCATATTGTCCTTTTTCTTTTTTACTTACTGCACACTGTTGTTACCCGAAGGAAAGATTTAAGGGTTTTTAACCAAAGTATCTGTTGGAAGTTCCAAGTAAAGCCTTGACAGGGCCCAGCTTGCCAAGAACTGCGCTTTCTACCAGGAAGCAAGGAAATCTATCCAGCTTTTTTTTTTAAAGAAAAAAGACACTTCCTTTGGAATTTATTTTCTCTTCTAATGATTCCGTGTGCTCACTGCTCAACACAAACACACACCTTTCCCCAAGGACAGGGAAAAGCTCTGAACCATCCCGGGGCCTGAGGTGGTGGCAAGGCGCCCCAGCCCGGGCAGGGGGCTGGGCAGCCATTTCCTGCCTCAGGACACAGCCCCCGGCAAGGGGCCTCGGCCAGACAGGTGCTCCCGGGCTGTGGCTGTGCCTCTGCCAGCCACACTGCTTCCTGCATCGCTGGCAGGTTGTTTCTCGATCTTTTTGTGAGGAAGACCCAACGTTTTGTTCAGAAATACCATTGTCTCCCGTGGGTGTGGACCTGGTGCCTGAGGCAGGAGGGGGAGTGAAGGCACTGCTGCCAGCAAGGGCTGAGAAATGGTTGGGGGTAGAGAAAAGGTCTTAACCTTTGAGTGCGTGCTTTAAGAAAAGAGGCAGTCTTTTTAGGCCTTGCATTTGACCTCCCTACATCAGGAAAATGCTATAATCTGAAGGACTGCCCTTTTATTTTAAAGGATAATTTGTTCTAAATACAAGCATCCTCAGTATTATGGACTGATAGATAAATAAAATAAGCGTGTTCCAGACCATTCACGATATACTTTTATTACACAGTACACCATACGTTATACTGCAACACTGACCGCTTGATGAATCCAGTTCATACAATGGTGCTGACATCCCTGATGTGTCTATGAAGAAAAAAGACACTGGACACATCTAGTCTAGATGGTAAGAAGGTAGATAGTCTCCATGCTGTCACCTGATCCAAGACTAGTATAGCCAACAGCATGAAGCAGATCTGTAGTACATGGTTATCTGGGGTTTTCTTCTCTATAAACTGTGTTGTATCACGGTGCAGGATTTGTACAATCAAATGAGAAAGCAGTGAGTATATCACAGCAAGCCTGGCTTTCATGGAAGTATTAGCCCTGGGCAGGTTATCAAAAGGGCCTCTGGAGTGTAGTCATAAAAAGAGGGATGAATTTCAAAGGTAACTCAACACAACAAATAGCTGAGCAGGAACAACTTCATGTAACTGCCAAGCAGAATATGGCTGATGCTCAAAAATTCAAAAAAAAGCAGAAACATGATAAGAATAGAAAGGATGTTCATTTTCAAGCAGAAGATAAGATATGGATTAAAGTTCATTCTCAGAATAGTGCAGAGAAAGATTTTATGGCTACACTAACCCCAAACCAGAAGATTCCTTACCGAGTTATTTAAGTAATAGGGTAAACTGAACCACAGTGCTTACTGTATGCAATGTGTGCTGCTGTGGCATGTAAATCCTGGCACATTTAGGCTGCTGGGGATTCTGGCAGCCTTTATTCTGGAGTTGTGATAGAATTCAATTTTTATATTCTTTACATGTCTATCTCTGATTTTATCTACATGGACATTAAATTTATTCATTCCTTTATGCTCTTTACCTCAGTCATTCAGTTTTTAGGTCTCCCTCAAGAAAAGGAAATAACCACAAAAAGGGTGGTAACCGTGTAACCTCTTACATACAAATAATGTTAACTTTCCTTCCTTTTCTTGTTACATACATATAATTACTACCTATGTACATCTTGGCCAAACAATGATCAGTAGTTAATACGTTGGAGAAGGAAAGCTTGCGAAGGGAGAGGTGCTAGACAACAGGGGTCAGCTCAAGGAAAGGATTCCTCACTTTCTGATCAGCATGGCACACCCTGCAAAATTAACTGGAGAAGCAGCAAATGAGTGGATTGACAAGGCTTGTATTACTGGCAAAACAAGGCAGGGAAAAAGGACTGGGGACCATATTAGTTAGGAAGGGACAGGCAAAGCTGTACATGGTTTTTAAGCTAAGGAAAGAAAGTTGAAGTAGAATAAAAATCTACTAGAGTAATTTGTGAAACTATATTAAGTTTCTCATAGACCTGGTAATGGAGCAGTCTGCAAGTATACATTTAGCCTTCAAAAGTGATCTAGGACACTCCTAAAGTGTATAGTCTGAGTATATTGAGTCCATTATTCAAAACAGGAATGAATATGAATTATCTTTGCTGTTAGGAAGCTCATTGCAGGTTCACATACTGAGCCTCAGTTTCACCACCATTTTAGCTTCCTTCATGTCCTTGGGCAAATCCTGGCAGGTCTCTTTCTTCTTCTGTAATACAAATCTGTTGGTAATATTTCCTTTTGCCCAAAGCTTGTTTGTCCAAGCAGACAACAAACTTCTGAACGAAGACAGCCTCTTGCATAAAAGTGCTACAGTAATAAAAATAATGATTTCTGAGTTTTTTCAGACTATAAATTCTTGGTTTACTAAGAAGAAATATCCAAGTTTGAAAGATTTGATGACATTTTCTGAAATGTTATTAATTATTATCTATGAGGGTACACCAGAATTCACCAGAAGTTCATTAGTCACCTTTTCAGGCTATGAAGAAGTATTTGATTAGTTATATGTGGAAAGGAAAAGCAGACTTCTGGAGTCCCTCTTGTCTTACTGTTCCTTTCATATTTTTCTCCCACCCTCAGCTTCACTTCTTTTTCCATGTTGCCTCTTATAGTTTGAATAACTTCCCATCTGCCACATGCCAAATATCCTTTAGATCCTTCCTTAAAACCTACTTCCTTTACATAGCCTACTTATGCTGATATTTTCACCAAGACATCTCCATTCATTCCCCATCTGAACTTTTGTCCCATAAATCGTATTTGTCTTGCTTAGATTGTCAGCACTAAACATAAAGCATGTCCCGGACATTCTAGCAGTCATTCCTAGTCTGCTGCCACATGAATGATAGCAGGGTCTTGTATCAATTTCTGTACATTTCCCAGCAGGACAGAGGAGAAAAAATAATTCAAAGAACTTCACAACAGCCCTCAAGGCTTGTCTGTATTACACAGCTGGGAACAAACGTTTCTTCCTCCTATGAACTACAACTCACAACTTTATTAGTTAACCAAAGGTTAAATGTAAGTAACAAATGTTTGTTCCTATTACACCCAACAGTTCCTTACACATATACAAACATCTCAGTAGATATTTAAATGTGCCTTTCTTCTTGGTTCTGGAAGTGAATGACACAGTAACTGAACCGGAATAGAAAGAATAATTATTAGTCCTTAACAGTCAATAACAGATATGAATTGCTTAAAATTTGATGAGAAAGATCTGTGAACAGTTTTGAAAATTAATTTTGTTGGGTCATATTTAGTCAACAGCTCTCTATTTCAATTGTGAAGATTAATGTTTTTTCCATGAAACTAATGCCAAAACTTTGACTCACTGGAAATAAAACATTAGTTTAAAGAGCTACTGATTATCATTTGGTTTACAGTAAAAAATAAGTTTCATGAATTAAGATATAAACCATTTTGTCACATAACAGTATGTTGGAGAAGACATAGAAGGTGACCTGTGTACAAATAGTTCATCCATCGTTGCCAAGTTCCCAACTACTGTAACACTTGCACAGTTTACATGGAAAGAGAGAAGTTTTGCTTGCTCAGACTGTTGACTTAGGTTAGCTGTCCTCTGTAAAATTGAAATTATCATGCATACCTTATGGGACTACAGTGATGACTGACTGTCATTTTCATTACCCGCAGTGTGCAGAATCCTCCCCTGTATGCTAACGCCCGCTGGCCTAATATTAGCACTGGCCTGGATGCATACTCAGTGAGATCTTCTGGGACATGACACCTTTACACGTGAGTAGAGATTTCTCATATGCACAGGAGTTTTCAGAAAAAATCCTGGCATAGGGTAAAGAGGTTGTACAGGTTGTAACTACAAAGTAATGAGCGTTTCTTGGAAGTACCTCTGCACCTTCAGCATGTATTGCTGCTTATGTGAAAGACGCCAACAATAGATCACAAGGTCACCTTCTTGCCTGCAAAGACTTTATTCCCACAAGAAAGCAGCAAAACTTGGGAGGTTCCGAGCACTTCTGGGAAATGATGAATGGAAATGGTCGGTGTCCAGCATCTTGCAGGATAAATTCATGTTGTTTGAAATCAAACAAAGAACTTGAGCATTGAAAATCTATATTAAATATCTAAATGAGACAAGAAAAAGATAGGAATGATTTTTTTAATATATAATGATATTAACTGTTAGTGCTGGAGTATCAAAAAATCATACCAGGAATTCTTGCAAATTTTGCAAATCCTTAACTGCAGACTCTCCTGTATTTCCCAGAAAATGCTGTGGACAGCAGTTGTTATTCTGTCATACAGTCAGTAGGATATATCTCATTTTATACTGCATTTAAGGTTTTATTCTCTTTTATTTTTTTGCTTTGTGACACACTGTTTTTGTCAATTTTGCTCTCAGACCAGATTATTTTTTCAGATGTTTTTTTCTCTACAAAATATTTACACTCATTCTTAACCTACTGAGATCTGGAACTGGTATTCTTGGCTTTAGGGATGCTCTAAAATGACAAAGCTGGGAAAGCACTAGCAGATAGTGCCTTTGCAAGTGAGGACAGATGTTTTTCAAAGGCTGAGAAGCTAAGGAATCTGCAGAATTCCTAAACCCCAGTGGGTTTAATGCTCCTTGCCGTCTCTAAAATACCAATGCTTTGATGTGTGTCCCGTTTCCTCGATTCACTAGCTTTGTGAATTTGGGGCTCTTTGCAGAACATTTAAATCTTCACTTCTGAATATACATCCTAAATATTTATAAATACTGAATTTTCTGAAAAAAAACTGCCAGTGAAAACGTTGAAGTAAAGGTAATTCAGAGCACATGTAAATAATCTGAAATGTATTTCCTCTGTAAAAGCTGATTTCTCCAAAGTTCCTAATGCTTGCTGGTCATGATTTTGGTTCTACAATATGAAATGCTTTGAAAAGGTTGTTAATTTTGCAGAGGACTGGTGAGTCTTTTCAGAAAACAATACATCTTCTTTTTCCCACTTGGCTACTTAAAAATGGAAGCATTTGAAGTTTCTAGTTACCATGGGTAAGTTGGGAATACATAAAACCGCTGTGGATTCTTATGCTGACTGCCTCTTGTTCCATGTCCAAAAGTGCTCAGTTTGCAAACAGGAACCTCATCTTTCTCTTCTGCCAGCTTTCCAAGCTCATTTGGATCTTAATATTTACAAGAAAGACTTTTCATGCTTTTCACATTATCGCAGATGATAATTGTTCAGGTACATCTGTGAGAACTCACCACCTCCATTTCAACCTCTCCGGTTCTAATTCAGGAATGTGCTTCAGCAAATTCATCACTTCTAAGCAGTGTGTAGACTACAGACATATTTAACAGTTTTCTGAATGGGAGTGTTTTCTTATAGATCAGACAGCTGGAACATACTAAATACTTATTGTCATGCAGCACAAGAAAGAATTCTATCCAATCTTCTCAGGGTTAACTGTTTCAGGAATAATAATAATAAAAAATTAAAAAACCCACACAACATAAACAAAGGAAATACATTGTTTAGAAATAAAGTTGCTAGATGCAACTGCAGGAACAGGTTCCTTGAACAAGCAATTTTACATTGCCATTTTTTAAAATCAGACTGAATTTGAACAGTTGAGTAAAACACAGTAGTTAACTGAATGCAGACATTACAAAACTGGGAGTTAAGAATGAATTTTGAAGAGACTGCATCGAGGAGACAGTAAGATTTTGATGTTCTAATAGCCTGAGTGGTAGTGAGGGACACTGTTGTTAGGAAACTGGCACTGCTGGACACAGCACAGAGTTAAATCCCATCTGTGCTGTGTGTGAGGGAGAGATCTAGTGCCTGGCCCATAGAGAGGGTGGTTATGATCAAGGAAAATACTGTTTACATTTCAGAAGCCTGCATATTTTTACAAAAATAACCATCATCATCTGATGCCAGCTCCACAGCACATGCAGTGATTCACCTGATTACAGCAAAGTTTTTTAGGATCCATCCTTCCATCCCTTTAAAGAGTGGCAATACTCAGACTTCAGGGAAGTCAAAGTATTGTGTGTCCAAGTGATATTGTGCTGAGAAGGTTGTTCATTTCTTGATTCAATAAAATCTCCATTGTTGAAGCTACTCAACATTACCACAGGATTTCCAGTCTACTAGCAAAGTTGAGAGCTGTTATCCCAGCAGTCTGTTCTGGCTTGCTTCATGACATACAAAATACTTCTTGTAACAGATTAGCAATAGATTGTTTTTATAATGGTGTGTTTCTGTACACATGCCCTCCTCCAATATCCCTTCCCTGTTCCCAGGACAGAGACACCAACTCAGTAGTCACAGACTACTATATTACATCAGAGAGCCTCATTAAATCACTGTAGACATAATTATCTTTTGTATCCATCAAACCATGAAAGGTTACCTGAGTTACTAAAAAATTCCAGGCGTGTCTTCCTAATAAACAACAGTATAGTGATTAATTGCTGAAAGAATCTGGTGCTTTAGGAGTAGCTTTTATTTGGAAAGTTTAACATACTCATTCACCAGACAACTGAACTCTCCACTTCTCACTTTCTCAGGTCACCTGCAAGTATTAAAGATTTATGTGAGCAAGAAATATTGTTACTTTTTAACATGGTGATGTTTTTTTAAGCAACATATTTCAGATAGAGATTTAGCCCCATGATGCATACAAAGAAAGAGACCGTGCCTTGAGAGCATTTGGTATGAACTGGGTCACAAAGGCAATTAAAAGTCGTAAACCAGATGTATTATGTCTGTTCTATCCTTTTCGTTTGTGTCAACGGGTGAAATCGTAGCATGGTACGCCCTGGTTCATTTTGTCATTCTAAAGCTAGAAATTATGTAAACAACAAAGCTGCTCTCTTATTTTTTTTAGTATTCTGAAAGATAGTCATTTTATTCCACTTAAATCAGTGATAGATTTGAAGCTGAAAATGCATGTGTATTTTTAAGGAATCTGATTCTATAAAGTGCATTCCGTAGTCTGGATTTGCTTTAATTGTGATTAATTTGGTTTCTTCTATATACCATAGTATCTGTACATAAGATGAAACCTATGTAAATAAATCACACCATTAACACTCTGTTTTTATTCACCTGTGGAATCCTTCATAAGAATTACTGGTTCATTTAAAGTACACACTTTAACTTTCATGCCACTGAGCTGGGCTCCTAATATGCTTTCTCCTTCCATGGAAGATCAATTTAAACACAGTGAAATAAGTAAATCATGTATGTGGTTGCTCAGTATGGAGTTACTCAAGTTAATTATATTTCTGTTGGTTTTGGCTAATAACTAATGCTACAGTGTTTACTTTAATAAGCTGAGGTAAGCTCTGAGCCTTTTTAAAATCACACTCTGTAGAGTGCAAAAACTGTAAACACTGCAAAATGAGGATTCCACTCAAAAACAGATTCATTAATTATTTGCCAAACTTCCTGAAAATGGGGGAGGATTTGCTAGTCTCAGTGAGTTACTACCTTTATAGGTAACTGCTGGGAAAACTGTTGCAGTAACTTGGTGGCAGTCAGCAGCTGGTGCTGTGGCATCATTCCTAAGTAAATGCCATCTCTGAGAGCCCACACAGTTGGGGGACAGTAAAAGCCTCTTTGGCCTCTTTGCTACCTAATAGAGTGGAAATCAGTACCTAGTAGGTTCATAAAACTAACTAGCTTACATGTCCCGTTCTCTACTCTAGTCCCAAAGAGCCACAGTGTCTGGCTGCCAGGACACCTCCAGAAACGTAGGATGCTAGGGTGTTACCCTCATTCCTTCAGGTTTACTATATTCCCCATGACACCAGTCCCTCAGGCAGAACTGATCAAAATGGGTAGAGATTTCCATGACTGCACCTCAAAAAGTTTGCCTTCATTAACCACGTGGTTCTTTCTTCAGCTTGCATTGTTGGGTCGTATTTGTGCTCTCACCTTCACCTGTGGGACTTTCAGACTCATGCCTGATAGAGTTATCTGCATTTTGCGGGGGGCAAAAAATGCCATATGTCATCCCTAAATAGCTTACTTTCCACAGCCAGACAGAAATGTGCCTGTAATTTGCTTTATGCTGCTAATACTTTTTGTGAGAGGAAATTGTTGGGGCACTGGAAGTTATTTATTTTCCACTATATTTTACTAGGTTCTTTCCTGTTTTTCTTCCTTTTCCTTTGCTCTGTCTAATTTGGCAGATTGATTTGCTTCTTGCACTTTCCTTCATATTAGTTTGTTATCCCAGTCCTACTCACCATTTATTTGTCCAAATCTTCTGGACATCAGCTGAATCTTAAAAAGTAGAGCTGGCCAAGGATTTCAACATTTAAAATGTGGATAAAGCTTTTCAGCTTGTTTAAACCTTCAGGGTTGCCATTAGAGTAACATCCAAATCTAGAAAACAGTCATTTCCTCTGTGATTTTTTTTGCATATTTATTTTCCCTTTTTATTTATTTTCCCCAAACTTTTGCTAGCCCCTGCTTTATCTTCTTCCTGTTCCCACTAAAGTCAGATTTAGACTGGCCCAATTCTTCTACTTTCTACATTAGCGTGTTCCATGTATTAGTATGTTCCCAAAGACCCAGGCACCTCAGTAGTTTTTCGACATTTAGACTGGAACTGGTAGAGGGCAAAAGTACTTGGAAATAACAAAACATTCCTGGTACCACCTGATGAGTGTTGGGCAAAATGGAACATTTGTTTGGGGTTACATAAGCTTACCTGGCCTAAGACCTTTGTTGTTGAACACTTTCACCTTCCTTCTTTGTTAAACTCAGTATAACTATATTAAAAACATTTACTTACAGGTGAGTACAATACACAGCTTTGGCCTCCAGCTCCATGTCTGTTCTGTACTGCATATTTTATTGTTGTGTTAGGAAGTGAAAATTGCTCTTTGCATTATAAAAATTACCATGTTTCTCTGAAGGTGAATTTTCCAATCTACCAGCTCACAAATTTCTAGTAAAATGCTCTATGCTTCAGGAAACAAGTCCCTCTAAAGTTATGTACCCCTCCAGACTGAGATAAATTGAACAACACTAGATGCATCTATACCTTGGGAAAAGGGATCATTAAGTTCAACTCACAGAGAGTGAGTTGATCCCAACGGATCTTGGGCTCATTCAGGCTAGCCAAAGGCCATAGCCAGCACAGCAAAAATTCCAATATTTGACATATTTAAGCTATTAATTTGAATTGCCAAATAGTCTTTAGACATATTGTTACAGAGCCCTGAAGTGGAATTGCTCAGCGGTTAATTTTACTCATCAGCTGCATCAACACATGTTCAAGGGGAAGGCAGGAATGTTGTGTTATTCTTGCAGCATTTTATGATTTCTCTTTTCAGAAAAAACAATTGGATTTGTATTTGTTTTTAACAAAGGCATTACTTTTGTCATAACTCTTCAAAATAAACAAAACTATTACAGCACACTATTGATTCACTTCAACAGCACATAAAACAATTTAAGAAAAGAGATTTACTAAAATATTATCATTACAAAACCCAAATGAGGAGAACTCATTTAATTACATACTTAGTAGCAACTGTGCACAAGCCATCAAAACTGGACAGGGAAACTCCTAACATGGCTTTCCTAATCAGTTTCTAAAATGTTATCTAGGTTCCAGCATTTGTTAACTAAGCACAAGTTTCATAGCATTGAGGGGAAGCAATACACTCAAAAGAGATTACAGAGACAAGAATATGCTGATACTAAAGGCAGTGAAAAAATATTTTTTATGCCAAGAAAGAAAAAAACTTGGGGTATGACCTGGAAATTTGAACACTTGAAGAACAAGGATTCAGCATTTTTTATTCTTCATTTTTGGCACACTCCGTTCACTCCAATTTACTGCTCGTGCTTTTGGACACAGATTCAACTGTCTCCTGTATCCAAGGATAATGACCTACCACTCCAGTGATTTAGTAAACCTCAACTCTGTGCAGCCACTCAATCAGTGATGGGCTAATCCCTTAATGGCCATTTGTGTCTTTCCAATGCACCCTAAAGAGTTCTGCAACACTCCGATTCTGCTGCACAGAATTATGTACACTTCTTCCACCCTCGTTATCTTATCAGGTAGCTAATTCCCACAAATGATCATGCAGTTTCAAGTTTAAGATGAAATTGCAATTGAATCATAAATTTGTTACTCTCCAGACAGCTGCTAAGTCAGTAAAATCTTGATCAAGTGGGGATTACTCACTGGATTGAACAATTAAGACCTGTGAGTGCATCTGGCCCTCTGTCAGAGACATGTTTATTGATAAAAAAAATAGTTTATGTAGAGGTTTAAAATGTTATTAATTCTTAAGTGGGGCATAATCCTTTATCTAGTATATTGTGACACATAGCTAACTATCCCACTAACGTCTTGTTCTGCTCAATTGACTATTTAAACAGAATTAATCTTTTGAAATAATGATGGCTGTGAACCTCTATAAATTACCAGAGCAGAGGGCAGTGAGAGGTGTCATTTACAAAAATTGTTTGCTTCCATGGCTTTTTTTGTAATCTGTAAAGGGAAACAGCCTTTCAGATCATCACCTAGTTATGTTTTTATTAAAATGTTCATATACATTAAGAAATATATTTCCTACACAAGAAAAATATGCTTCCTGCAGAGAACTGACATATATGCACATCTCTGAGCCCTATTTTGAAAAAAAATTAAGGCACAATGGCATACTGGAATGCTATTTTGCACTGCTCATTACATAATGGAAACAAATAAAGGAGATAAGCACTTCCTTCAAGTTAGTGACCCCTATCCAAAGTTTTCTTTAGTAGAAATTTTTCCCATTGTATCACGTATCCATGTTTTACCATGATCTATTTTTGTTAGTTTATGGTAGGAAACAGTGGATCTCTGAAATGTGAAATGTTACTGTTCCATGGCTGTAAATTTTATACTCTTCATATTTTGAACATTGAGATAGTTTCTTAAATACCAGTATAGGTAGACTGAGATTCTACAGTTCTTCAGTTACAGTTTTCATTGTGTTGACAACCAGCTGTGAAGAACTCAACACAAACTAAAAGCCTCATTTCAGGCACACTACTAACAGCACCAATTTTTGTTCATCTTTGTTCTGAGACTTCAACTAGTAAATTAAAACTAAATTATTTAAGGTACAATTCACTAATGATACCATAAGCATGTGTGGTCTTATTATCAAGATTCAGTGCTCACTAGCTCTGTAGTAGGTGATCATTTGATCAAGCTATTCCAGTGCCACCAGTATCAGTTTTTCTGATATATCCGGTGTAATGAAAAAAAACCCAGCATTCCTGTATCTGTAGATAAAAATGTGGTTTGCTTGCCTGATGGAAATCTCCATGTTGTACTTGCCTGTTATGAAAATGATTCACTGGAATTACACCAGACAAAGGAGAAAACTGAACTTGCATTTTCTGCAACCCAAATGCTCTCATTCCATAGTGCTGAACACAAAACTTCTTTTTTAAGCAGATCTGTACCCTTCAGTCCCTTTGCTTTTCTCACAAGATACTGAAACAAAACATGCAGTTTAGGGTTTGAGAGAAACATTTTGTTCAACTTAACAGTTTTCAGCATTTTATTTCCACAAAAAAAGACCCCAAAGATTAAATGTAAGTTTGGCCCAATTAAATTAAAATTTGGGACAGATACCTAAGTTTGGCTGCCCATCTGAAAAATCAATTCATATCCTTAATTAACTTGGCAATGTGCTTTATACTGCAGTGTTTCAGAGTTCAAAGCCACATCAATATAGTAACAATGCATTCATTCCACACAAGAAACTAAGATGAATTAATGTTATGGAGGAAATTAATATTTCCTTATAGTAACACAGCAGTGATATTTTTCCTTGCACAGTTACACTGAGCCGCACCAAATGCAATATCATATGCAATGAACAACCATCATAACGTTTAGCTATGTTAAGCGTTCACAGAGCTCAGCTGGAAATAAAGGCACATATAATTTCGGCAGGGCATAATTACATTCTGTACCTTTAAAACGCTCTTTATCCACCACTTGTTACCGACTCCATGACTGGTGCAGACTCTAAGTAAAGTGTTGAAATGCAACCAAGTATGGCTGAAAAAGTTCTCAAGGAACAGTTTAGTCAGGCAGGTACTTTTACCTGTGGTATAAATACTGGCTGGATTTAGCACTGGGATATGGTGGAAAACTTCAAGTCTAAATTAACTGTCTTCTGGTTTTTGAGCAGAAGAGCTCACGAGAGTCCCAGCCATTTCACAGACACCATGTATCTGCAGCCTGTCTCGCACAAGGAGGCCTCAAACTCTGATTTCAATGGCTTACTCATGCAAGCCAAAATTATACCCTCAAAGATACCCTTTGCATAATCCCTGAAGTGCTTAATTCACAGCCAGCTACAGGCTACAGCACACAAGAGGAGAAGTTTTCGTCACTGTTTAGTCAAAGGTAACAACTGACATGGGCACTGGTTTGCAGAGGTAGCCAAGTCCCTTGGGACTGCTCCTCCTTTGAGCTTTGCTCAGTGCAGCATTAGCACTGATGGCTGGTTAGCTGGGGGTCTGCGGCTGGGCCACGTACACCTGCTGAAGCCAGAATGTTTAAATTTGTATTCACTCCAGCAAATTCTCTGTTGGTATCACACCCTATGTTCTTTGTCAAATCACAGCTGAAGGGCCTCTTGCTCAAGGAACACAGCCCAAATTCTTCTGACAACCAGGTTGGATGAGGGTGATTCACTTCATGAATCAGACAGAACATGCCCTACACTAGCCATTCCTTTTCCATGCTTCTCAGAAGCATAATTTTGTAAATACTCTAAAATCCTACTCTCATGGGTCATAGTCATTTTATTTTGCCCTTGCCTGTGGCTGATTAATGCAAATTAAATTTCATGCCAGTCAGCTCAAGCAATCTGCACAGTGTACAGGAATCAAGAGTTTCCACTAGAAGACAAAGTTATTTTCACCAGCTACTAATGTTTTCAGAAAAGGTCAGAATTCTAAATGCACTGATAGAAAAGAGAAGAATTAAAAAATTCAATCACAATAATCTTTGATTTAAAAGTACAATTGAAAAATCCAGCTGGGTTACTTAAGATTTTTTTTTCTGAGTTTGGTATATGCCTGAATAAAAACATTTAAAATGTAAAACAACAACCCTGCCTTAAAGATGGATCTCTGCAAAAAGAGCCAGGAATGTACTAAGCTATTTCCAGCAAGTGGCCAAGTTAAACAACACACAATGACAAAATTTCCCCTGACTAAAAACAATGTTATACATTTCATGACTATTCACTACATTGCTCCTAAAGAGAGTTCATGTTTTGGGCCAATATTTCAACTGGGTCTCAAGATTAGCTCACCCCTATCTTCTAACACTAAATACTTATTCCAGGCAGAGAGGGGAAGTTAAAAAAAAACAAAACCAACCAACCAACCGAAGACCAGAAAACCTGTCCTAGGTTTCTCTGTCACACTAAATTTTATTCCGTTTAAATAATACACAGATCTTACCGTGTTAAATGCAGAATCATGTGTCAGAGGTACTGGAATCCAGCTGAACTACATGATATACAGAATATAATCCCCATACATAGACCCTCCTGTAGTCTTGCTATCAATGTGACAGAACATCCTCTAACTGTATACTCATAAGGAATACCTAGGATACTAAATTTGGAATAATCAGTGGGGTTTGAACCTAATCCAGCAAGTTTTGGTCAGGTAGAAGTTGTACTTGTATTAACTTCAGGAATATGGGGCTTTTCTAAGAGTCTAAGATTGCAGATTCAGCACAGGCTCATATTATCAGAAGTGCATTACATTATATTGCATTTATTAACAAGGGAGATTACTGTTTTAACTGGCTGGTCTCAAAATTCATAGCTAATTGTGAAATTCAGTCTTTAGTATTTTTTGTTCCCTGTAGTACCCAGTTCCAATAAATACTCTGGTGCCATTAGAAATTACATTGCATATGTCTCTATTAAACAAAACATTTCAAGATGTAAATCCTTAAAAAGAGCAGTATATGTTTTGCTGAGGCCATTGCCCAAGAATTGGTTTGGGTCAATCCAATTTTTTATATGATTTTGCACATCTAGCCTGTACAAAACTTTCTGTAATCTAATTACATGAAACAAAATAGCACATCAAAGGAAAAAGGTGAACTTTAGGGACTCTTCACTAAGAAAATTTAACTTTCTTTTTTTCTTTGACATTCTTTAATGAAGAATTTTAGCCCTCTCTGAAATGCTTAAGAAAGTATCTGTTCACTAGGCAAACGTCACCTATCTATCTATGAGGTTTTAAATGTTGTGGCTCTAAACCGAGTATCACTGAATAGCCAAATAACACTACCAAGGTATCAGCTGCTTCATGTTTGTCATTGTGGATATGGAATATTCTCCTGTTAGCTGACTGTCTTTAATTTACCCCAAGCTCATAATAAAATGTTTGGTGGGATGATCAGTGAGTGATGTGAGGGGAGCCTGGGGACTTCGGTCCAGCTTCTAGCAGCTGCACTCTCCACATGTGCAGCCATGAAGCATGAAAGCCAAAGACAGGGAGAGCAGGAAGAGCAACCTGTTACCTCCCCACAGGGTGCAACTCCAGGACTCCCCAGTTTGGATCTGCAGTACAGTGGTAAAGGCCTGAAGTGAAAAATACATGGCTACTGCCTAGTCTCTCTGTACTGTGTAGCTAAAAGCAAGGATCTATCACTTGGGGCAGGAATATTTCCCCATCAGTGCAGTCATTCCTTTTTTGCCTTTAATAGTTAATGATTTGCTAAGGAGACAATGGAAATGTCTTCAGCGCTTGATTCAGCTTTAGAAAAAAAAAGGGAGATTCTGAAAGACTTAACTATTAGACCTGTGTGTGGTAGATGAGTACTAAAGGGTTAAAAAAACTAATTGTGGGCAGCCATCAAGCAGCAGAGAGTAGCAAACAGACTGGATGCAAACAGGTGATAAAAGGCAGTAAGAGAGATGACAAAATTAAGAAAATAAAGAGCACTGTTATAAAGATTTATAGATCAGCTAAAGCAGAGCAAAATAAATGATAACAAACACTGATAAAAACGAAATGGGGCATCAGCCATATAAACATGCAGGAAACTTCAATGCTTCTGTATAGTACTATGACACTGCTTTGTTTACACCAGCATTGACCTTTTGCTCCAAAGAAGTTTATTAACCATCTTGGTCTTTCTTTGTGTTGCTTTACTCATCAGGAGAAAGTTGTACAGGGTTGATTCTGATGAATGGCTTTTTCAGAAAGTCAAGTTATCCTTGACTAGATGCAGATGGCCTAGTAAAAAATGAATGCTGCCAGCAGACATTGTCTTTATCAGTAGTAAAAGTTCAGCAGGGACTAGACTTCCTCATCTCTGGCCAGAGAAACCCAGCCTTCTGTTTCAGCACCATATCACATATTGTCCTAATGAATTCTTGTAACACACTGCAGCCCAGATAAATATGCGTATATTAATGTTTTTTGGCAGTCTGGGGCATGGTACAGAATTCACACAAGTGTTTGGATTCTGCCTGCAGCAGACACTAGGAATTTATACAGCTTAGAAATACTAGACTGTTGTTAGGTTGTTCATCCTGTGTGATGACCTTCAATATTGCAAACTGCAGCTCGTCCTCTCCAGGCTGGCTTCACTAAGGGGAAGGCTGTAGCAAGCCACGCTGAAGTCCTCCTGCTCAGAGCAGGGTGAGGAAGCAGCTCAGTCTCTCATTCATTCCCCAACAGTACCAAAACTAATTTGAGAATTGTATTTCAGACAGTCCAGTGGACCTTCACGAGGGCAATATCCACTGCAGGCAATTCAAATCCTGCTGCCACGTGACCTTTCCATTCTTTGATTCTCTATTAATTCTTCCTTCTAACACCAGAAACATGCATCTCCACACTTCTGAGGTAATGAGCAGGGAGTGATTTACAGCACACCTCTCTCCAGACCATGAACCACCATCCTAGGCAGCTTCAAGGACAGTAGGAGCTTGGCCTTTGAAGGGTGCCCCAGGCAACCAGATTTTTAAAACCCTGTAATTCTCAATAGCTACCCAGATCCCCTTGGATAAATGCTGTCATTACAGTAACAGCACAATATCATGCTCAGGGTACTGAACTACATTTTGAGTTGCATTACATGATAGTCTTCAGCTCTGACTGCTGCTTTATAAGTCCTGTAACTTTCTGGTGCAAGGTAGGAAATTCCTCCAGCTGCAGCAGGCGGCTTGGCTGCATTGGGTTCCCAAGAACACAGCTGTGCTGACAGCAAGAAAACCCTCTAGGCTGAGCCGTCTAGCGGCTGAGAGCGAAACAGCTCTCCTGCTCTAAATACAGGCCTTTGTTGGGCAGGAGTGCTTGCTATACAGTAGATAAAAACTTCTTTATTTGCCTTTACAGTGTACCTTTACTGTGCAGCTAGACCGATAACTTAACCTAAAAACCTCAGCAATACACTTAAAAATGTCAGAGACCTTCCTGGGAGGAAACATTAAGCAGACGTGATTATTGTACGAGTAGAACACGTGCACAAGGATACACCATTTCCCAAGAAACTCTGGGGAAGGATTTTTTCCAAGCAGTGAGGTTACTTTTTTTGTAATTACATTTTTCAACATTTCATTCAAATGAATGGGAGTTTCGGGGCATGACTCAGATGGGAATGAGCCATAATAAGAAATAGCCTGAGAATAAATACAGTTGTATTTCTCCCCTGCACCTCCGTCCTGAAGTGCCTCAGTGCCCTGGGTTGTTTTACAATCCCCCTTGCACCAAAAGGGGTTTTTTTGATGCTGGGGAAGGGCAACTAGTTTTATATTAGATTTATCCAGTCATTCAAGCCAGAATGATCAGCCATGTCTTTCCATTACTGTTCAGCCTATTTTTGTAGATTAAGATCTTGGTTCTGCCAGAGTTCATCAGAACATAACTAGCCTATTTCACATAAAACCCAGTGATATTTTTAAATTATATTTATACCTATGGGATAGGCATTTAGTTATCAGGAAAAGAAAAGCTCTGCCTGGATCTATACTTTCCCATTCAAGATTTTCAGTGCCTTTAAACTCTTCTTTTTTGAAGCCTCATCTGTGGCTTGCAACCTCTTCAGGGCACAGTCTTTCTACTACTCGGTGTTTCTACAGCACTTAGCACAAGATCTGTCCATGTTATGTGTCTCTTCTAGGAGCATACCATCTTTCAGATCATCCTCACTGCTCAGAGCCCTTTGAGGTATCAAAGCTAACTTAGTAGCAGAGGCTGGCATTTATGTTTGGATTGCAATCCATATAGAAAACTGCATTTTATTTATCTGATGCTCTGGCTTACTTCCAGTGGCAATGCTGGTCTTGGTTTAACAACTTTACTGTGCTGGTGGAACCACACCTGCTTGTCAGTACAGAGATGGCCAAACCAAGCACTTAAGACTAGGCTTCATCATGCTGCTATTTGAAGCCACGGAAGTTCTGCCAGCTTTTTTTATGGGAATCGACACAGGCTGTGCTGACAATGTGAAAGTATGCAAAGCTTCGTACAAGCAGAGAAGAACATAACCTCTGTATATTTTGTCTTTGCCTCATTTGAATCATATTCTAGCCAACCCTGTTCTTTCCTGTATTACAAGTAGTATTTCATGAAAAAAAAAAGTTTTTTTCTTTCTGTTTTTTCTTTTGGTGTCTCTTTCTGTGCTTTGCATTGATAACTTGCAAAAGACAAGCTGCTTGGGTAGAAGTTCTTCAAAAACCTGCTTTTTAGCAAGTCAGGGCATCTCAGCAGTGAAACCAAGGGCAGCACTTATGACCTGTGCATCAAGAGCAAACCCATTTCTGTCTGCCAGGCTCATTTTCCTTTCAAACTGTTCTGGCAGTTTCCCTTCATCCCTCCCAGGACACTGCCGACAGCCCTGGTAAGTCCCCCCGAATGCCAAGAACCACTCCACTTGTCTGCTGAGCAACCGAGGCTCAGAGCACTCTCTGAGGCTATTGGCCCACCATGCCTGTCCTCTGGGTTTATCTCAACTCTACCCCCGGTTTTGTCACTGTATCCTTCAATCCCCTCTCTCCCCATAAAAGTGTCTAGCTGTCTCTTAAACTCACTTTACCATTTGCTTCTTTGACCTCACTTGGCAACTTATCCTTGTGTTTATTATTTGAGGTGGAATAGTTCTGGCTACATTCCTGGTTTTACTCTTAATTGTCTAATTTTTAGAATGGTGTCAGTGGGGTTGGGATTTGGGTTTGGGCTTTTTTTAACTCATTGCTCTTGTGACCAGGTCTTCTGTTTCATTAAGCTCCTTTGTGTCTTCAGGACTTCCAATAACTGAAAGAATCCTAATGAATCTTTTACTGGATCTTCCCAAATATTACAGCTGGGCTTTCTTGTCCATTAGTGCCATTCTGAACTGCATACACTGCCTTTAATTACTTTTTTGTTAATTGGACAGGAGAGAGGGGGAAGGAGGATTTTCCCCAAGCAAGGAAGAGTTCCCCGACTAAAAAGCTGAGTGATTCTCCCTGCCTGTATTTGCCCCAAGGGGAAGGTACAAACAGGGCTCAAGCATGACTGAGCGGTAGAACTTGTTCATGTCCTCTGGCAGCAGACCTCTGCCTTTGTGTACCCACCTCATGCTAGGTCCAGGCACCTCTGAGGTGCGGGGCTGCAGACACCTTCTCAGAGCCCCTCAATCTACTCCAGAGCCTTGCTGGGCTTTTGGACAAGGTGGTGGGAGCAGCTTGCTTGCCATATTGGATCTGCTGTCAGGTCACACTGATGATGGGAAAAGATTGCATGTAATGGGGTTTTCTCAGTGCCTGTCTCGGGAAGGAGGAAGAAACACTGGTTTAAGGCACCTACCTGCATCTTCAGGAACATTTCCCAGTTGCTGTAAGGTTGCTTGGTGGAGCAGTGAAATGAATCCTACTGACATCCTGAAACAGACAGGCCTGGTTGGAGTGGCTTCTAAAATGAACAACCCGTTTAACCCACCACAGAAAGAGAAGGAAAGAGCTACTTGTTTGCAAGTTCCCCCCTTTCCCTTCCAGGAATTGGCACTTGTCTGAAGGATGCACTGCCTTCAGGTTGGTTGCCTGACTGCAGCAAGATAACACCTTTGTACCCCCTGTTCAGTCAGTACAGTCCATACCCTTAAAGACTATGACATGCACCAGAAGCAGATCATGTGGTTACAATTCAGGCATGTTAGCTCTCATGTTTTCCTAAAGTAGAAAGGACACTTTGCTGGATTCACCTACCTTGAAAAAATGGTGCAAGCAAATCCTTGAATTTCAGCTGACACCATCGGAGAGAGAAGAGATCATATTCCCTTTCCTATGTAACACATCTTGTACATCATGAAGTGACAAGAAAACGTAGAAGTGTTATCTGTACAATTAACATTCTCCATTCTGTGGGGCTATGGAAGCTACAGGACAGGAATAGTGTGCCAATCACAGTAAGACATTAACCATCAGCCAAAATAACATCAGTCGCTATTTTCAGTTTAAGAACAGAGGGCAGAAGCATAAAAGATTTGCTCAATTAATCGTGGGATTGAAAATTTTCCAGAGAGCTAAGGATACTTGTAAGATATAATAGAGTGCAGCCCCCTCATCTTTCATATGGAGGTCAAGCTCACAGAAACTCGGCCTGCTGAGCAGTTTCTGCTTGCTGCAAAATGAGGAATTGCATGCTGCAAGAACCAGCATCTGGGGGCTGCTTCTGAGAAATTCATGTAGTAAAGCACTTCAATAAAGGTGGATTACCTTGATGATAGATCCTGAAAACAGGGAAACAAAAGGGAGAGATATAAAATGGCTCTCATGACAAAGACTGTAAAATAACTAGGAATAAAAAGAAAAAAAATATTGTAAACATTTACCATTGCCCTCACTGTACTCAGCGGATTGGGGGATGTAAGGATCATCAAACAGCAGAGTAGCAATAAGTACTTTCATTGAAAAAGTGGTGACAGCAAAAACAAAAGGACATGCTCTGTCACTCATCAACCTACGCTTCATTTTTTGTAGCCATATACCATTATTATTTGGCATGCAATTCACTAAGCAGCAAAACCATGGCTGTAGCTGTTTACAGGTCACTGGAAGTCTGGCCTGTGCTACAGTGGACTTTTGGTTGCATTTCACAAAAGATACTTTTATTTATGTTTGACTAACGCAGGCACAACTGGAGGCTGATTTTTCTTTTTTTGGCTCTTAGTATAAACACTTGTGGCAGCTCTCTATTTTAGGTGCAGACTGAAAAACAGATTGTTTTGTAGTTGCAGAAGACTGCTGGATAAATCAAAGGACATTGTTATCACAACTGAACTTTTCTCTCAAGAAAGCAGGAGGAGTTGCTTTATTTTTTAATTCTGTGCAGTTTTATGTACACCATTCGCTCCAAGTATTTGATGTTTGCCACACTTGTTGTGAGTTTCTCCAGAGAGGTGCTGTCTTTTGGCAGCAAAAGATAAAGTTGACTGATACAAATGAGTCACAGTACCCCAACAGTAATTAACAGTGATGCAATACCCATGCGAAAAAGAGGACTTGAAGAATTAACTGTTGAGTTTTCTTGACGATGCAGCTGCACTTTAAGAGAGAAAGCTCAACCCATCATAGAACTCCACTGTGTACATTAGAGAAAAAAGCTTGGCAAGATACATTAAAGATTTTTGCTAAAGAGATACAAATATTTTGCAAGGTCAAAGGGCATTGAGGCAGGCTGTACTTACTTCCAAAGGAAAGTAGGCAGTATGACAAAGAAACAGTATTTTTTTATCTTCATTTTCACACTTCATCATCTAAGAAAGACTGTCTTTTTCAACCTGCTGAACTGATTTAAACCACCCCAACTCTAAGTTAACTTTTACTTAAAAGTCAGTCCATGACATACTAATCTAAGAAGTTATCTGTGCTTATGGTTTCAGTGCAGTTCTACAGAAGGCCAGCACTGCTATTTATAAACTGGATTTTACTATTCTATAAAGTTCTTATACAAATCCTATGGGTCAAAAGAAAATGAATATTTTGGTAAGAAGATGAACAACTGAAGCAACTGCTTTATAGCACAATATGAAACTTGACACTGTTTTCTGCTGCCAGTATGATTCCCAAGTGAGATGGATAAATTGTGGTCAAGACCTGGACAGGTTAACTAGTGGTCATCAGTGCTGGTGGTACCTTATATACAAAAAAAAAAAATTGGATACTATTGGACAGGGCATTTGAAATTTAATACCAGACATGAAACAAGACATCTGTTGGACTCTCATTTTTTTCTCTTTGAATGGGCTTTAATTGAAAGCTCAGTGAAAAATGCAGGTTACATTCTTAGTGTTATCAATAGTTTGTAACAGCAACAACATCAGAACAGTGATGCATCTAATATTTATACACTTTCTAATTTTAGATGTCTAAGAGCAATACATTATCAGATATATATATACACACAATTTCAAGCAATTAAAAGTAAATAATAAACCCCTCCTCCCAAAACCCTGAAACAATATATTTCCTTACACTAATAATGTCTTTTTCACATATACTTGACAAAGAGTCTTTTTAAGTTACTTATCTTAAGAGTAATCTGTTAATGGAGATCCTGGACCAGCCCCATTAAAAGTTCAGTTTTAAGTTTATACAGCTTGCTAGCCACATAACCAGTGTGGCTTTACATTGTAAACAAATCCCAAATGTCTACAATGATTGGAATTAGTTTTGTAAGGAGATCTATGCATCTCATGATAGAATAAATTTAAACCAATACATTAAGAAGAGAGAGAGAAAAGGAGAGAGTTAATTGACAAACAAAACAGTTTTGGGGGATCAATTATGTGATTATTTAAAAAACAAGTTAACTTGATGGTGTAAGATTCTTATTTTCTGTACAGAGAGGCTCTGGTTCACCTAGCTTTAGCTGCTCTAGAAATACATCCTTTAAAAAAAGGTTTGATTTGTGAAATTCAAAAGCAGAGCTTCCAACTTTAAAAGCTTGCCCTTTGGCAGTATGAGAACAAAGTTTATCAAAAGTATCTCAGGTGATTGTTCTATCTCATTTTGTGAGGACAGTTGTACTAGCATTTGGAAACCTCAGCATATGCACACATGAATTAAGTGTAAAGCTTACCCTCAACAGGGAGGAATCACCCTACCCGCTGCAGGACTTAAAAAGGTACGATTTGTACCTAGAAAAGTTCAAGTGAAAACAAAACCAGGAAACTGGAGACAGGCGTGAAAGGTAAGCATAGTTTACAGTAATCTTGAAACTGTGGCAATCTTGCTTACTTTTTAACAAAATTACAAATAAAAATCTCTTGAACTTATTGAATAGGAACTTGTGTAAATCCAAATGGAAGACAAGGCTGAGCAGAATCCCATGGTTTAGTTAACTTGTGTCAAATGGGATGCGAAGACAGTTGCAGCTTTCTGACAGAGGTGATCGAAGATGGCTGATAAAGTTTGCAGTAGCTCATAATGTCCCATCTGGTTTATTTACTTGTTTGAACTGTCTAAAGGGCCAACTGCAGTTTAGTCATGTTCCTCTGGTGCATGTTGTGATGACGAACTAATTCATCAGACCTGGCAAATTTTTTTTGACAGCTGGGCCACCGGCAACTGAAAGGCTTTTCACCTGTTAACAAAACACCCTGTTATTAACTGGGTATACAGCTTGCCTGAGACACTGCTATTTGTTTTCTTTCCGCAGGGTTGCGAGGAGCTAGGCAGAGCCCCTGTCAGGAGGAAAGGCATCCCGGGCTGTCCTGATAGGGTGTGGGAGTGCCCCCAATTCCTGCTCACATCAGCGCTCAGTGCTTTCCTACATCTCCCTCAGCTGATCTTTAACAGCCTTTTCAGATGACGTAGAACATTTTGCAGTGGTTCGCTCCTGAAGACAGGCCCCTACTGAACACCGTGTTGCCATGTCTATGCTACTCTCAGCTCTCGAACGAACTAGTTTAAAAGTCACTCTGGCATTCGCACAAGCTTCAGTCACATCTTGGACTGTGGTGCAGACCTACTGTTAGTCACTGTGAAAATTGTCAGTGACTACATAGAGCTTGACCTCAAGTCAAGGAGAGTTTTTCCAGCTAGTTCAATGAGTTTTGGCTAAAGTTCTTTGAAACCGGTGAGTGTAAGTGAATATGGTAGAAGCAACAGAGTTCAGCATGAAATCTGCTGAGCTAGACTAGAAGTTTCCCACTACTGTCTAAATAAAGTAGATTCACATATATGGGAGATGTTAAAGGCTCAAAATACTCAGTATTTTTCTAACATTCCCATAAGCATAATATTCACTAAAAATTACCCCAAGCAAAGAACATTCAATTTTAACAACAAAAGCCATCACCTTTTTACAGTTTAATATAGTCTCTTGATTTTCTACAATGTTTAAGTGGAGTTTCAGACCATGTTTCTGATGCCGCAGGAATGCTGATGGAATGCTTTCATTAGCTCAGAGCAGTGCCCAGTGACTCATTTTCTTTAGAAGTGCATTTTCTTTTTTTCCCCAAAAAATAAATGCAGTATTTTAAAGCAGGTTCAGGTCTGGGGCCGGGCTCTTCAGTGCTGTCTACATACCTCATACTCTCCAACTCAAGACACACTGGGGTGGTACGAGCTCACCCTGACATCTTCTCCTCTTCTTTGCCTCACACTTTGTGCATTTCACAAACATCCAAATTCAGGCAAAAGGAGATCTGGGATTGGCATAAACGTGTATTTCTGTTTGCAAAATCTGGCACCATATATTTAAGGGGGGTGGTGGTGTTTAAAATCCACCCACTTAACATACATGCTGGCAAAAACTCTCTCACAGGAGCGCATAAAACAGTATGGGACAGAATTGATCTGGTCAGAGCTACCGTTAAAAATCACAGATTATATAAAGTGGTCTTCTTTCATCTCAGCAGCATTAGCAAAACCATCCTGTGAACTGATGTGAGTTATCTATTACTGAACCACCACAGCAAAAGCAGCACAGTTTTGCTGTTTCACAAGCTATTCTGGTTGTCCTCTCGCAACAGGGGGCAGCAGTCACTGTTAGTTCCGTGCTGGGCACAAATTACTTTGTACAGCTTCACTGTACAGATATCAAAAATCACATTTCCATTGCTAAAAATGTGTATAGATGTATGGAGCTTTCCTTTGATTCATTTTTTTTGTGTTCTACAGCAGACTGCTGTCACAGCTTGTGGAGACAAAACCCCCTGAATTTGTAGCTTAACAAATAGTTTAGCAGTTGACTTAAACTTAGGATGGAATTAGATGGAAGCCACCTGTGCTTTGCTTCATCAAGATTTAACACAGAGCAAGTTAACTTGCGCTAGGTGTTTTGTTGCAAAATTTAGGGGGTACAAGAAAGAGAGAGGAATGAACCTATAGGGCAAGATGGAGATGAAAAATCCCCACCCAGCACTCATGCTTACTCCCCTCAGGATATGTGCGTGTAACAGTCAAAGGAGCTTGACATGTCCAAAACCACTGACAGGAGCATCATCACAGCAGCATGCAGCTGGGCTGCAGAACTTGCACAGAACCTGAGCCAGTGGCCGGCAGCAAACCTACACAAAGGTTTGTGCTATGAGGTTATCAGTGCTCAAGTGAGGCTGCTTTCACCAGTGAATGCAGTGTGGGCTTGGATCACATGGAGCAAGGAAGAACTAGAATGGGCAGATGAGTTTCACTAGAAAAAAAGAGATCAAGTTCTTCGCTGATTTAGCAAATCTGGGGTAAAAAATTACCAGAGTCATGAAAGTCTTGAATTGGCAGATCAGTTAGCAATGAAATGAGATAGGGAAGGTAGTTTATCCTGGCTTGCTAGCATGTGACAACTGTTTGCCATTTTGTCTCTACCAGAATGTTACCTCTTGCTAGTTATGAAAGTATCTTTCTTCATGCAAATGCACAAAGACCCCGGCCCTGCAACTCATCATGAGACTATGGGGAGAACCCAGGAACACAGCCATGCCCTTTACCATTTGCAGATTGCAAGTGCAGATATGGCCATTACTTGAAGCATTTATGTGGCCAGTGCCACACAAAATGCCGTTGTTCTCAGGTAAATCATTTTCTTTATTAACATTTCTCTTTCATTTCTGAAAGTCTTAAATATGTGGTTTTATGTTCCAGAAGAGAAAAAAGAATCCTTAGCAGGGAGAGAAAGATTTTCAGGCTCCTTGTCCATCTGTACAGAGACTGAATTTAAAAGATTAACACCAGTATAGAAAACACTGTGACATCTAGTAACATGTCAAAGTGCTCAGTAAACAATTACTTGGTAAAAGTATTGCGTACATAGTGGAAGGGAACAGAAAATGTCAGTTCATAGGAATAATTCTAAAACTTAAAACTAAAATATAGAGCTTGCTGCAGTTGCTCCTTAATGGTGTTTACATTTACGTGAGGGCAGAGTAGACTAAAACAGCCTCCTATTTCTTACCCTGTATTTATATGAAATACTGTGGTTTCTACAAAAAGGTCCTTGAATATTTAAGTAAGCTTTATACTTTAGTGTCTGTCAGTGAGAGTTTGCAAAAGGCACTCCTTTTATCTTCTGGAGAGATTACAGTACAAACAGCAACAGCAAGAGCTTTGCCATGCTATCCTGCATTAGGCTCAACTGACACTTAGGAGGAGCATGAGTAGGCATGAATACCTTAGATTACAGACCTTCAGCTGAAGCTAGAATTAAAATTTCTATCTCGTAGGGTTTTTTCAGTAAAGACAGTAGATCAACTTGACATTTGTGGGCTGAGACCATGATTTTCATTTCATAATAGCTGACAAAACATATTTTGCCAAGCTGAAATTTCTTTAAACATGAAGGAAGAAAGCGTAGTTTCCAAAATCACCTAAATCCCTTTGTGAAAAGCAACTATGACACTTGGGGAATGTAGTCACACTGAAAAATCAGCACACACTGAAATTCCTTCTGTTGTTTTGAATATTTAACTCCTGGTTAAGAGACTTTCTACTCGTGTAATTTAAAACAACATTAATTTAAACTTAAAAAATAATGAAATATAAATGTGAAGAAAAGTTTACGCACTTGTTTTACCTGTATGAGTCCTGGTATGAGTCTTCAGATGATCAGATCTGGAGAACTTTCTCTGACAGGTTTTACACTGGAAAGGCTTCACACCTGAAGAGACAAAAAAAAAAATCTATTCTTATATCCCAACACCTTTTTCAAGGGTGAATGAAATCAGTTGTTTCTGAATTTTCAAAAGCCTGGTTTTTTTTGTACTAGTTACTGTAACTGCTCCTCCCAGCTTCATACCTACACATTACAGAAAGTCATTAATCAGGCTACCATCCCTTTGTCTCAGTCTGAGGCATTCAAACAGCACCATCATAAAAAACCACCCATTCATGCTGTAGGACTAAGGAGGATCTGTAAATGTTGTTAATTCTGATCCTGTGGCTTGCCACTGTTGGTATCATGTATGAGCAAATATGACATAAAAAGAATAGAGGTGCAGAAGTATATTTTTATACGCTCCAAATAAGCTTAACTTTACACTTCTACGACTTTACACACTACATGTAAGTCTTGGGGACTGCTTAACACAGATGAGTTCTAGCACACAGTTGCTAAAAATGTATTATCCCAATACAGTACTTTTACTACCAGCTTTCAGAGACACTTCCTACATCTCTCAACAACACCGTTTAAGTGGGATAGAACACCTTTAGCAAGAAAAGTAGCAGGCAGAAATCCACCACAGAACAGTGACCAATTGTCAGGCCACTCCCTGAGATACAGGAGACTCAAATGCAATTTCTTGCTGTGACTCAGTCAGGAGAGTACTCTGAAGCCCTTTCTCATGCTTCATGCAGAGTGCCCTCATGGTTCTACGCCCAGCCAGGAGGCTGGAATCATGAACATCTCCTCTTCTGTGACTTTGGCAAGGGCAGCCATCTCCCCTGTCACTCTAATCTAGACCTCCAAAACGTCCTGAAATGCTGAAATAAGCTGTCTTGACATTTCCAGAAAATGGTGTATGCACAGAAAACAACATGCTGAATTTGGACTGAACTCACAAGTGGTTTTGGCTGTCTCGGAACATTTCACCCAGTAAATGATTCACTGAGAAAGATACACAATTCTAGCTAGGACCCAGACCCACTCATGACTGCTGCTGCCCTCACCACTATATGTGAACTGCTGTACACTTTCCAGGCTATTTTTGCAATCCAGCCAGCCAGATCTTTGACATTTCTTTCCTTGCTGCTCCTAGAATCCTTCTTTAATTGGCAGAATTCAAGGCTCAAATATAAGTTTAAGTGGTTTGCTGTATTAGGATCTTCAGCATTACAGCTGGTTTGACTTTTCCTGCTCTGCTTCTGCTTTCCACATATAAGTGCACAGTAATTCCCCCAGCCTTTCAGGTTATGCACATGCAGCATTCGCCTATTAGCGCTGCCACATGAACATTAGAATACCGACAGTAGCATTTATCAGGTTATTCACTGGCAACTTTTTCTTGCAGAACTGTTTGGTTTTTAGAAATAGTATACTCCCCATATTTGGGATACACTATAGAGCAGTTTCAGTAAGAAAGCTGTTTGAAAAGATGACAGCAGGATGAAAGGGTCATTTATACACCCACACTAGTGCTGAAATGCCAATAAAAAAAAACCAGCTACAGTCCTCTCCTAAAGCTAACTTCAAGAATTTGGCACTGGGTATCGTGTATGAGCAGATATAACATCAGAAAAAATAGAAGTTTAGAAGTACACTTTCTGGATTGCAATTCACATATAAAGATGAACTCTAATGAGTAGGAATGCGTTGTCAACAAACCTGTGTGTCGTCTTTGGTGCCGTTTGAGTTGGTCTGAACGAGAAAATCTTCGTTCACAGTCCTTAAAATCACACTGATAAGGTTTTTCACCTGTAAAGGACAAACAGTTTATCAGAAAATGTGACTAAATTAAGATCTACCTCAACTAGCATTGGAAGATAAAACATGTTACACTAAAAGACTTAGACTTCTCTCCTGTCAAAAGCAGTCCAGTGGTACACCAGGACTCATTTGCTATAAAACCACACAAATGTTTTGGAACCAGTGGGGAAAGGCTGGCATAATTCTATTGCATTGACACTGATACTGAATCTGCTCATTCTGAAAAATAGCCCATTAGGTTAAAGCTACAAAAAAATTCAGGTTGCATGAAATATTTTTTTCATTTTCTGCTGGAAAAGAATAGAAATCTCTTGGTTTATATTTCTCTGAAAACCATATTAAGCCCTTTGCACCTGTTTCAGTAATACCTAATTTGTACAAGGGAACAACTTGCAGTTTGCTCTAAATTGGATTCAAAGCAAAACGTAAACAAATGACATCCATGTACGTGGCAATTCTAACCACACTAAATGAATTGAAAGAAATTGAGCAAAATTCAACCACAGAAAAATACATATTCTTCTCCAAAACACAAATGATGTTTCTTCCATAAAGCACCAGTAAACAGAATTTCTCATGTAGCTGCACAATTCCCACAGGCAAGCATATGAATTATTGCAAAGCCTCACGTAAATATAAACTCTTCCTCCACCTCCCATAGAGTTCAGCAGAGATCCTCAGGATGAGTTTTCTCTGCAACAAAAAGTGAGATTCTGACCTTTTTAAGAAATGAAATTCCTACAAGCTAGTGTCTCATATGAACATGGTTTTTAATGGAAAGGACTTCATCAACCACAAAAACATGCAAAAAGAAATGCAGCGATCAAGGAGCTTGAAGAAAGAAAGAAATGCTGCTGGCATGTAGCATACCACAGGGTTGGTTAAATTTGGCCAACACCAAAAAAAAAAACCCAAATCCTTAAGCTGTTACAGGAAGAGCTGTATGATCTTTCAGATCTGATTTCCATCTAGTCTAAGGCTCCTTTGCACAACACTGGAATCCTGCAAAAGCCTCAGATATAATTACACTTACACCTATATAAAGTCTGGTTACAGTGCCACAGCCCTGCACAGAGGCCTCAGCACAAGAAGTAATGAAACAATTCTCACTGCAAAGCTGGGAGGATCGTGGGGTTTATCTGGAAGGTACACACAAGACCAGCTGGGACCTGCTTTGTCTAGTGCGGAAAGCTGAGATGTAAAACAAAGGGCCAGTAGGAAGGACCTAAAGAAAAACATCAGCTGAAGCGGGCAGTGGGTTTCATTTCTCTGGGTGTATTTTAAACATGTATCACTTTCATAAATCTTCATTGCAAGTGTCTGCATTTCTGATTTTATTATGATGAGGAAGTGTACTCTGGTTGCACTGGTATTTCAGTTTAGTTTAAAGCAGAAGCCTTCTGATCTAGATGACACAGTATAAGTAGCATATTAAGGAGAGCATTCCAAATTGATACCAGTGTAGCTAAGATCAAAATTTTACAAAAGCAACTACATCTGCAAGAACAAGCTAACTTCCTGTGACAGTCACCCAAAGGAGTTTACTGATTCTCAAACCTAGGTGTGGACAATTTCCATGTCTGCTGTGCTTAATTTATTAGCATAAGGGATTAAAGTTGCCACAGGTGTTTGAAATAGTTCCATACACTTTGACCGCAAGGACTCCCTGGGGGGTGCCTGCTCTTCAGAAACCACTTACTTCCAAGGAATTCAGTCCTTTGGCAGATTTAAGGGGGTGAATGTCAGCAGAGCAGAATGCAGTGACAGGATGATTGTCTGCTAATTGCAATATAAATGCAGAAGATGGTTAAGGAGGTATTTGAATAAAACAGTATAGCAGGTCTGATGGCATGCACATTAAAGTATTTCTCTAAATACTTTGAAATATAATCTTGATTAAATTAAGGACAAATTTAACCAATGCATATATTAAAGGAATCAATCCAAGATGTTTACACAGAGATATGATGACACTGCACAGAAAACAAAAAAGCAAACAAACAAAAGGGGGCACAATATTTGGGCAGAAATCCTGATTTCCCTTTCCTTCTACATCTTCCACGTCAGCTAGTGCCAAGCAAAATGCCTGCCAAAGCCAACTGTCACATACCTGTTAACTCCTGTAATTTTTATCAGAACAGGACAACAGAAATGTCCCAGATTAGAAAAAATCTGCTAGTACATCATTAAATCACTACACTGACAGGGGTTACAGCAGTGTCTAGTTTCCCCAGGCCTATTAAAGGCTCACCAGTAAAAGGCTAAAGTCTTTTAATGTACAAAAAATATCCCATAATGCTGTCACCTTCCTATGTGACCACATACAACTTCAAAACAAAACAGGAGATGAAGATGAAGCTTCACCAATCCTTCCACCTGCGACTCACAGGCTTCCCTGATTATTTACATTTCATTACTGAAAGAGGGCACACAAAAGAAAGGCTAAACTTAGTGCATAATGAAATAGTCAAGATGAGAGAGGACAGAGGGAATAGCAGTTCTTCAATAGTTAAGAAAATATTTAGAAAAAATAAAACTCAATAATTGCAGAACAAGTATAAATCAGCCTTTGCACATATGGCAATAAAAGCTTCTAATAAAATAAACCTATTTGCTCAAAAATAGTTAACTTTAACTAGAGGAAGCATGCACATTTTCTCTGGAGCAAATGCATTTGCCCAGAGGCATGGGAAAACAGAAACTCCTACCGCTGTAGCGGTTGCACAAAATATTCATAATCATTGCATATAATTAAGGAGTGCTGCAAGAGCAAAAGCCCACTACTAACAAGAAAATGTGAGGAGAGGAGGCTTATTTTGAAACCAGAGACTGCAAGTCTGAATGAGAATCTGGAGTCTTGTCTATACTCCCTTCACCAATTTAAACCCCTTTTCCTGAATACCCACTTAATCAAACGAGCACAACCCCATAATCACAACTTTACCTCAGTAATACAACATTTTTCTATTCAATATAATTTGCTTTAGCAAATTTAGATAAAAAGTATGTTTCTTTATTTAGGAGGGAGCCTTTATAGGTAACATTTTCTGTCATCTTCACACTGTAGTTCAGGTGTGAGATGTCATTACTGTTTTGAAACTGATATTGTATTTTAAATACGTAAGTATTTTATGCCATAGAAATGAAAGCCTAAAAGCAGTCCATACTGGGTGAGGCCAAAGGTCCATCCAGCCCAGCAGTCTCCCACCATGCTCACCAAAGAAGCCTGCAGGAGAGCAGAAGATAGCCAAGATGCAGCAGTACTTTCCCTGAACACTCTCCTAGTATCTAGCAGGTCATGAGTTAGCAACTTTCTAAGCCAAAAATGGCTATTTAACACTCATTAATAGAGTTTCTCTCCATTGATTTGTCCAGTTGTTTTCCAAACCCATGTAAGCTTTCAGCTTCCACAGTATTCTGCAGAATGGTATTCCACAGCTTAAATATGAAGGTCAGTATTTCAAAGTAATATTAATGAGAGTGCTATCCTAGAAGTTACCACACGAGACTCTTCAGAGAAGAGCCTGTGCAGTTCCCAGCTCAGGCACAATTACACCCATTTATCAATTTATTATCTCCATATGTAGAGGACATAGCTTTGTCTTTCAAAGGTGTTGTAATGATGAACTGCACTCATGACTGTAAAGCATGTAGCAGCACAGTGGCACATGCCATAGTCAAAGGATATTTGCTTTCATCAAAGCAAAATCATTGTTAGATGATTAGCACAAAAATCATTATTAGACTGCATTACTTACACCCTCCAGAGCCTCAGAAATTCACCACCAAGACCTGAGTCCCCTACCACATAAAGGACAACCTTCCTGATTTACAGATTCTCATATGTCATTGTAGAAGCTCAAACCTGCAGTTAGGCATATTTACGCTGAAGAATATCCCTGGCAAACAGACAGAGGATATTTTCTCTGCAAAGATGCTCAGCTTTTCATTAGGATAAATCCAGTTTTTCCAATGTGTTCACTGAACCCAAAGGGTGTCTGGCAAGAATGCTGATGTTTCCATCATAAATGAAATTTATGGAGGTCTAGGCGTCAATTTGTTTCTGCAGAGAAGTCTCTGAAGTTTGATACAGGATGACAACTCACATTATTGCTGTACTGTTGAAAAGTTATATGTAAATTTTGCATTTCCTTTCAGAGGCCTATCTACTGCAGCAAAATACATGAAGATAAGAAAAAAAGGGGTTTGGCTGTACATGTTTCAATAAAGCCATTGTTAACAATGGATAAGCAGTCTTGGAGAGTACAAAGTGTCAACATATTTTCAACTAAGGCTGTGTTGAAACACTGGTAAAAACCGATTACAGAATCAAACTTTGTGTTTCAGGGCCCTGCTTGATTTTGCAGTGCTGCAACCGGTGAAGAATGGAAGATCTGATGAGCCAGTCCTCTGTAAGTATCTATTATAGAAAGAAAAAAGATAATCAAGAGCCAACATTAGTCTGCAAAGATACTATCTGCTGATTTAGTATTAGATATATGTAACAGCTTGTTTTCAAATCATGTGTTCGTAATTTTTAAAATTAACTTACCACTACACTAAAAAAGGTGGAAGACCTTCAAACCCATGAATGAATCCAGAACCACCCTACAGGAGGACTAGTAACCTTACAGGAGGACTAGTAAAATTTTATATTGGCTGTAGAAAGATATACCAAACACAACCAAATTACCCTCCACTTGAGCTGACATCTGACAGCTCTCCTGACCTTAGACTGGCTCATCAGGATTCCTCTCCATCAAAATATTGAAGAAGAAGAAAAGACACACCCTTTTTTTAATTAAGAAAATTAGGTGTTATGTTTGCCAACTACTTTCTGTATAATATGCTTGTGACGGTCTAACAATTATAGTCAATGTCTCAAACATTCGTTAAAGAACTTTGGTGGAGAAAATGGCCTCTGTAAAAACGCTGGAGTTTT